>CAWUFW010005820.1:0-600000 GCA_963921515.1 Calotriton arnoldi
TTTAAAATACTCTCACACCATTATCCCCTAATAACCCAACATCTCACTACTAAAAACAAAATATATATTTTATTTTTTTATATAAATTTCGTTATTAAAATAGTTTCGAATTTCTAAAATTTTTAAATTAATATCTATAGGGGCACATTGACGGCAGTGGCGGAAGCACCACCGCCGTGCTGGCGGATGCAAAAAGCACCAGTTACCGCCGGCACGCAGCAGTCCACACGCCCGTCCAATTACGATGCGAAAAGTAGGCCAAACACCGCCGGCAAGCCAGCAACACCGTCCGCCATCAAAGTGCGCCCGTACACGTAGCGGCGCAGCCCAACTGACACACACCGTCCGACGAAACACGTCCCGCCCGGCGCATAAATTACGATGCCGCAAACAAACGGCTCCCATGGCCAAGAGATACCGCACGACAAACCGAAGCGGTAACACGGATGCCGAGCACGGACAACGAAGAAGCGGCTCCCCGAGCATGAATCCAGCACTGCAGGCCCTCCCCATGCTTCTGCTGATGCACCACCAAGGACGCAACGTACCGCGGAGACGCAGGTAGGCACACACACAACAAGTGCACGCAAACAGCGCACACAGTGCAAGGGCGGAAAAGCGGACAACCCCCACCAGCGCGTGTACACTACACATCCACCATTGCATCCACATATGACACACAGGCCAAATCGTAACATCGCGGAACACATGTGTACACACCACCTGGGACTAGGAACCAACCACCCCGTCACGGCCCCAAAGCGCCGATGACGCCGCCACACATGCGCACAACGCAGAGGCCAACCGCAGCGCCATGCATGCGTCGCACACAGACACAGGGACACAACCAAGCAGCACACACATCAGCCCCACCCCGAACGCACATGACACGTGACAGGCCTGCCACAGACATGTCCCCAACGCCCAATTCACGGACAACACCCAACGCCACACAACCGACGCACACATGTCAGTGAAGACACGCAACAGCAGGACACACCCCAGTGTAACAAACATGGCGTAGCACACAGCGGCGGCAACACCAACTAGGAGAAGCAGGGCTCCTTCGGGAAGAGGAACGCCAGTACCACACAGAAACACCCATACCACCCTGCACATATGAACAAGACATATAAAACGGAACACCAAAGAGCCCGGGGACCGACAACAGGTGGCCCAAGAATAACATTCACACACAAGGCCCAACGCAGAGCGGAAAGGCAGCCTGCCGCCCACACAAGGGAGAGCAGACAGCACTGAATGACCTTCCATTCCAACTCCGAAACCACAGCCCTACGACAGAAGCCGGTGAATACAGCCATTGTCCAAGAATAGACCAACACAGGCATGCCGAGGAGACCGACCACAGGGCAGATAGCGCATATCACAGAAGCACACAACGGACGGGGAAGAAAGAAGAAAACACTCCCCATGTCGGCCACATGCAAGTTAATTGGAAGGAGTCACACATCACTGACCTTGAACTGTCTGAGAAGCATGTGGGAAGAGGGCCCGTGTCCTCCAAACAAGCCAACAGAACACAAGTCCTGTCTCCCTACGACTACACAGAGCTCACAGCAACCTCGGAGCGTGCACATTGCAGACTGCACACACAGCCGGAGCACGCCACCTCAACGAACCGCTGCGAAATGGCAACCGCAACACACCTACCCAACTACGCCGAACAGCTCAAGCTGTACAAAACCAACCTGTTCCATACATTGGGATGCGATCTCCTGTCCCTGCTGAACGTAAGTTACCGACTGACTTACCGCATCACATTGTTCAGCTGCGTCATGCCCGTCTTCTACTGTCGGAGGTGTCCCTACCAGCATCCCGTCGAGATATGCCTCTCCAACCCGGCATGTCTGAAGGCGGACCTGCTACCACTACTCCTCCCTCTGGACGCACACGACAGGGCCTGCTCTGCCTATGGGGGCATGGCGTATGTGGCCAACATCGCACCCGCATTGAAATGGGACCACTGTGCCTCCACACGACGGATCATCGAGAACAGCTACATCGAATGTCACCCAGCATGCCCCATCATGGTCCTCCAAGGGACAACTTACGAACAACACCTTGACAGCCACCATCCGCTACATTGGCTGGCAAACATGTACACCACCAATGACATGGAAGCCCTGCTGGACGGCATCGCATACCTGACAACCTGTAAATTCGTCGGACCACAACGCAGGTTCCCCGAGTGACCTATGATGTCCAACCCCGCACCCATGCTTAGCTTCCGCACGGACTGGCCAGTCACCACCACAACAGCCATACCAAACGACCGGCAACTGTAACCACACCATCAACGACATCGCCATGACATCGGATATGACCGGGACATGCACACTGTTCCCCATCACATCCAGGAACACCGCATGCATCGTGGGAGGCAGTGGCATGGGCTCTGTGTATCGCACCCACATGGACGGAACTGCACGAACAACCAGGACACGACATGGATCCAGCGCCCATGGACACACACACCGCTCAGTGGACATGAATAGGTCGCCTGGAGTCTGTGGGTGCTGCACCCCTCCCACCCCCGCCCCGGGAATCCCATACCAGGACCTTTGCATGGACGACAAGTGCATACAACAACAACACGACCCCAGTGACTGTGACATGTCCAGTAACCACCACAGTGCAACAACAAGTGGCACGCCGCTGCATGCACGCAAGCACATGCCCTGATGTCATCTCACATGCACGCGTGCATGAGGAACAACCGCAGCAAACCTGTCACATGGAACTGAGATGGACTGTGCCCATGATGCCAAGCGGTCTGGTAGGCTACATGTATACCGTCTGTGTCAAAGTCCGCAGCTCCGCAGCTATACGTAAATGTACATTAGCACAGCCTTGGCCAAGCAGATGTCACTCTGAAGCCCACATCCCACATGCAACAGCCAATCACATGTAACCCCACACCCTATCCCATTTGCAATCATGCTCAGTATATCCTCAACATGTATTCCGCTGCCAGTAGTGTCCACTATACTGCATCACAGAGGACAGAAGACTCAATATAATGTTTGAAACCAAAACTGTCTCCGCTGACTCATTTCACAAGTACGAATGAGAGAGGATGAGAGTATGTGAAGTACACGGCAGTCGTGACATGACCATGTAGTCCACTGGTATTGGATGTCAACGCAAATGAGTAGCACTACTGTGGAAGACACACATGTGTCGTGTGAAGTCGTATGGACGCAGTGCTCAGGTGGGTGGGTGCGACGGGTAGATGCGCACATGCCAAGTTGGAGCACGCCGTGTTGGGAGGGGTCATGAACAGTACACCACCGCTTCCCTGGGCATTGTGAGAGGACACCTGTCGGGGGGAGTGAACACGTGTGTGCACAGCAGCCGGGCACACGTACAAAGCGGTACCAGGCGCACCTCAGCCCACCCTCTGTGGACAAGCTGGATCCTGTTGTGCGCCCGCCATGCCCCTTGACAAGGCACACACAGCCCCAGTCGACCAGGTGTAACCCCAACATAGTCAATCCGCACAGGCGATACAGGGCACGGGATGGCAGTGGAGCATGGTGTGTGAGAGGTCTCCTCGCGCTCCTCCTGGTCATATCACGCAGGCAATAGAACCTCAACGTCTAGCATGGCACAAGTCAAATGGAAGTGTAGGGGGACGCACCACAGCACGAGCAGCACTGACGTCACGGGAGGTGGCTCGCACCATCCCATCCATTGCCCATCATACCAACCACGCCACATGCCATTGCGACTAAGTGCAAGCGCGTGCGCCACCACCCCCGAGCCCTCCCCAGAGAGGCCAAAGAGTGAATGTGTGGGCCATCAGCCGCAGACGGACGCGGCCTGGCCGCAAGGGCAGCCACAGCCACTGGGTGTCGCAGGTGGCGGATCCGGAAGGCGAAGACTGTGATGCATAGTCCATGCAGGCCGGGTCTCCATTTGGGGCACCACGCAGGTGGACGGCGTCCCGCCACACATCATACCCTGAGACAGCCCACTCGTGCAACTGGACCCACACATACACTCCTTGCCCTCTCTGGTGCGAGCTTGGGGCTGCCTGTGCAGGCGCTAGCCTCGCAGGTGAGCATGCATATTGGGGGAGCGAGGGGAGGACATGAGGGCTGGGGCGAAGATGACTGTATCACTGTCAGTAAGTACAAGGGATGACCCAGATGTGGAAAGGAAGAGACGTGTCCCGTGTGTACTGCAACTAGTCGCCAATCCAACTACCCCCCCATGTCCGGAATGTAAGCCCGCACCTAGGCCCGCCCATCCGCCACATCGAACATACCACCAGCACGACAACCTTCCCATTCGAAACACTGACTGGGGGTGGCGACCAGTGTACAATCATGTGTAGCCTATCCACGCGTACATGTGGGCCCTCCATGATCCATGTCACCTGCGGCAAAGTCATGACATGCGCAATGAGGGAAGTGAGGAGAGCTGTCCGCCCCACGCGCAGAAGGTGCATCAGCTCCACAGACCCAGCAGCGAGTCCAGCAGGGGTCACATGTGCAGGGGCAGCTGTGCCTGGTGTGAAGGCACATGCATATAGACAGCACATCGACCAATGTGTAGTCTGCCCACATCTACAGTCCATCATCATGCGGACATAGGAATTGAACACAGGGCAACACATCTTCAGTTGGTGCACCCACCGTGACCAACAATGCGCAATCATCGACGTACCCGCCCTGTGCATGGCCCCCCACCCAACGGAGGCACATCCAGTGCCACCATCCCACACACACAAGCCTTCCACGGAACATGCTGTGTCCAATGGTCAGTACAGAGTCAGCGCCCATCTGGTGGATCCTGAACAGGAGACACATGCACACACATGCCAGCTCCCACTATGTACGTCTGCCACCTGGCACGTGCAATGTAACCTCTCACCTGTGACGTGTGACTGCAAGCACACAGCCGTCTTGGCATGGGGCTGTCAATGTGGACACCTGTCAATGTTTCGGGAGGTGTGATCCGTACAGTGCTGTACATAGGGTGCAGTGCTGACACCTACTACTGTCTCATATCCCCTCGTGCCACAGGTCCCACTTGTTTTGGCCGCTCAGCCTGTGCCCACATCGTCGTCGTCGTGTGCCATACTCATCCAGCCGCGGAAGCAGTTCCATGCTCAGCAGACATTCATGTTGCCGTGGCGTTGCCGCTTGACGGATATGCAGTCAGTCCCCATCAGCACGCCCCGCAAGTCATTGGGGCCTAGATCCCCATGTGCATGCACATGGCAGTGGTTTGTATCACTAGCCATTGCCATTGTTGGGAGACCTGTGTAAGTGTATTGTGGCCGTGCCGTCCCAGCTTGACAGCTGGGCTGTGGCTCATGTGCTTGCTCAGTCATGTCAGTGATGTGTATGCGAAATTGCTATGTGTCGTGTTGCTTTGACATGTGTCCTCTGCCATTGTCCCTAGGCGGAGACCGAACATTGACCGCCCATACCAATTGCTGGCGGACATGGACGATACAGAGGTTATTAGGAAGTTTCGGCTGGACAGGCCAACCCTGCATCGACTGTGTGCCATGTTAGAACCCCATCTCCGTCCCCGCAGGGTGTATCCGACTGCTGTCACCCCCACGGCTAAGGTGATGGCCGCCATGCATTTCTTCGCCACTGGGTCATTCCAGCACACAGTGGGCATTGGAGGAGGGATGTCCCAGCCCATGTTCAGCAAGGTGCTGAGGGATGTACTGGCAGCCATGATGCTGTACCGAAACAGGTACATCCGCTACCCCAGGGCTCGTGAATTGGCGGCAGTGAAGGGTGCATTCTATGCCCTTGGCAGAATCCCACACGTCGTTGGAGCCATTGACTGCACACATGTCGGCCTTGTTCCACCACAGGCCACTGAGCACCTGTACCGCAACAGGAAGCACACGCACTCCCTGAATGTGCAAGTGGTGTGCCTTGCGGACATGGTGATCACCCACGTGTGTGCAAAGTTCCCAGGCTCGGCCCATGACGCACACATAATGCGCAACAGCATCTTGCCACGACTGATGTCCAATATGCAACAGGATCGTGCCTGTATTGTCGGTGAGTATGTGGAGTGGTGTAGCGTGCTGGCTGTGCGATGCTGTCCCCTGTCCAGTTGGATTAGCAACGGTTCTCTGTGTCCCTCACACCCAGGTGACTCTGCGTACCCGAATGGGGCATGGCTGCTCAGTCCATTGAGGAATCCTCGCACCCCAGCAGACGATCGCTACAATGAAGCACATGGGAGGACCAGACGTGTGGTCGAGCGTACCTTTGGCCTCCTCAAGTCCAGGTTCAGGTGCCTGGACCGCACCGGGGGTGCGCTGGCGTACTCCCCACAGAAGGTGTGCCAGATAGTGGTGGCGTGCTGCATGCTGCACAATCTGGCCATTCGGAAGCAGATCCCCCTCATCGTGGATGACGGAGATCAACCAGGGCCCCAGCCCGCAGACCAGGACAGCTCGAGTGAGGAGGACAGCGGAGAGGAGGAAGCTGGTAATGTGCGGCAGCAGCTCATCGCCCGCTACTTCACTTGACGGTGAGTGTCCATGTACGACGGCTGATGTGGCTGTATCTGTGCAGGTGTGTGTGTGCTGTGTCAGGGTGGCCGTTTGTTCACTGCGTGCTGTGTGTCAACGCTCCATGGCCAGGGTAGTATGCCACTGTTGGTGGCTGTGGCATTGTGCCCTATTGCTCTGTGCGATGTGTGTACATTGCTTGTAGTTGTTGACATGTACTGTGTGATGGGTGTGTGACACACTCATTGAATGTGCTCCTGTTCTGTCTCCCACCCCTAGGTCCCTACAGGCCCTCCGGATTCAATTGCCATGCCACGCATCAGGTGCCTTTCCGCCCAAGGTGGCCGTTGTATTCCGTACAAATAAAACACAGGGCACAAACAGCAGTTAGTGAAAAAGGTGCATTTATTACAAACTGTGACATGTGATTGTGTGTAAGGTGATGACAAAAGTGGTGCGTGCAGTGACAATGAGCTGTCGGTCATGGCTGCGTGATGATCAGGGTGTACCCACTGGTTCTATGTCCATAGTCCAACACACACATGCCATCCAGATGGCTGTGTGGAGTGGGATCGTAGTCCAAGTCAATGCAGTGGCTGGTCAAGGAAGGCTGGCGGAAGGCTGGCTGGCTGCCTCACTTGCGTTTGGAGCGTGCGAAGTCCTCCCGGGAGATCTGTTTCCACTTCGGACGGCCCCTTCCACGTTTGCGAGGGGGTGCCTGCTTGCGACATGCTGGTGGTTGAGGTGTGCTCACTGGCTGTGGACGCAGGGGAACTGGACACTGCTGCTCCACCCTGCGCCCCGGCAGGTGGTGGCGGAGGGGAGCTGCTGTCCCTGGCTGTGACCTCACCGCCACCACCAGCTGTCCCATGAGGTCCACGATTTGGCCCATACGGGCGTCCATGGACCTCAGCACCCCCAGCACCTCACGCGTGTCTGAAGCAGACCGGACCCATTGTCCTTGGGCCTCTTCATAGGCCCCAAGGACTCTGGCCATTTGAGGCAGGGCATGGCTCCCAGGGGAGGCTGGCGTTTCCCTGACCCTGCTCCTCCTACCAGTCCTGCTGCCACCGGCCTGCCCACTAGCCACATTGCTCACCACGGTCCTCGCTGTGGCTCCCAGGGTGGATCCAGTCGGCCGGGCCACCACCTGCGCTGGGGCTGGTGCCAGCGAAGACGTGGCGGTGGTGGCGGTGGTGGTGGTCGGTGCGGCGATGGTGGCGGTTGCGGCAGTGGTAGTGGCCACAATGACCGTGGGTGTGGCCGCAACGACAGTGGCAGCAGGGGGCTGGGAATGTTCAGCAGCCCTGGATGATGGGTTGGTGGGTAGGAGGGGTCCTGGGGAGCGGCTGGGCCCTGCCACACCAGATGGGCCTGCTTGGTGGTCCGTGTCCGAAGAGGAGGACAGATCCTCCAGATCCGTGTGTCCTCGTTGGGGGCTTGTAGGCTGGCTGTGCTGGCTGCTGGCTCCATCCCCAGCATCCAGCAGTTCGTCACCTGTGGAGAGAATGAGATTTGTTATTGTGTTGCACCTGGCGAAGTATGTATTTGTCGTCTGACATTGACAGTTCGTGCAATCTCGTACATGGGTTTCCCGGAGGCGTGTGTGTGGCTGTAGCATCTGTAGTTGTGTGTGCTTGGCAATGGGACTGTGTGCTGTGCACATGTGGCATGGGACGGATTGGCCATGCCGATGGGTGTGTTGCTGTGCCCCTACTTATTGTGACTCTGGTATATGCGGGCTCCTGGCCCATCCTGGGTCTGGTTTGTACTTTGCTTTTGGTGTTCAGATGGGACGCTTAGGAACGCATATGGCAACATGGGGGCCATGCCCCAGATTCGCATTTGGGAGGGGATATGCTTTTGGGGTTCAAATGGAACGCTTAGGAACGCATATGGCAACATGGGGGCCATGCCCCAGATTCGCATTTGGGAGGGAATATGCTTTTGGGGTTCAAATGGAACGCTTAGGAACGCATATGGCAACATGGGGGCCATGCCCCAGATTCGCATTTGGGAGGGGATATGCTTTTGGGGTTCAAATGGAACGCTTAGGAACGCATATGGCAACATGGGGGCCATGCCCCAGATTCGCATTTGGGAGGGAATATGCTTTTGGGGTTCAAATGGAACGCTTAGGAACGCATATGGCAACATGGGGGCCATGCCCCAGATTCGCATTTGGGAGGGGATATGCTTTTGGGGTTCAAATGGAACGCTTAGGAACGCATATGGCAACATGGGGGCCATGCCCCAGATTCGCATTTGGGAGGGAATATGCTTTTGGGGTACATGCTGTGAGCCATGGGTGCCGAACGTGACATGTGTTGTGGCAGCATGACAGTGCATGGTTTGAGGTGTGTGCATGCTTGACATGGCCTGCATATTTGCTGTCTGTTGTGATTACTGGACATGGCATTGGACGCATCGTTATGAGTGAGTGATAGTTGTGTGCCAGCCAACGTATTGCAGTTGTCCCATCTCCTTGGTGTGCGTGCTGCCCTGTGCCATGTGCATCACTGCAGTGCTCGGGGGGTGTGGCCCATGTTGTGTGTTGTTGCTCACAGTGTGTCATACGCTTAATTGACTTCTGGCACATGGTTGGTCATGGGCATGTATCTTAGCGTGACTGCTGTATGTGTGGCAGCTGTGCGGATGACATGCCTTTCATGAGACTGGGGCTGACGGATGGGATGGATGGTATGTTGTATGTGCATGGTGTGTCTGTGAGTTTGATGGGTTCAGTGGTGTTCGTGTGCATTTATGTTGTTCCGCTCTGTTGCGTCTAGTGTTGTTTGTCTTACATAGGCGTAGTTGTGGGGTGTGTGGTTGACAGGCAGTAGGGGCTACATGGACAGGACTTCAATGGTGTTTTGGTTGTGTGTGATGAGTTGCACAGTGGCTGCCGTGTGGGACTATATTCAGTGTGGCTTGTGCATGCAGACGTGGCTCCTTGGGTGTTGCTATGTCTGTGATGGGTCATGTGGGGTGTGAGTCTGTTGTTCATGTCCATGTGCACATTGTTCACTTGTTCGTGACGGTGGGCGGTGCTGCGTGTTCGTCTGCTACGTGACATGTCCCATGTGTTGGTCGTGTTATGGTCCTCATGCCTCCAGTAATCCAGCCCTGTCCAGTTTCCCACCTGCAAGTTGTTCGTGCGTGCACTGTACTGGATGCCACATGGCTCTAAGCGGGGGTGCTCCATGTTGCAGGTCTGTGGGGGTGGGGGGTGTTGTGGGTCGTGGGGTGGCTGGACACCCACTGACACCGATTGCTGTGGACCGTGATGTCTGCCTTTCGGCTGTCGTTGTGCATTGCGGTGGCTGACACGTGGCTGTGGGGTGTGGGGGATGCTCCTCCTTGCTGTGCTGTGGGACTGGGGCCTGGTGTGTGTTGTACTTGGCTGTCCACCCTCCCACCCACTGCACTTTGTGTTCCTGCCACTTACCTGTTACTTGTCGGTTAGTGCAGCTGTGGCGGACACATGGGTGTGGTGGGTGCTCGTTGTGGCGCTTCTGGCATATTTGGGGACCTGTTGGTGGTTACGTGGCTGGCTGAGTGTACACATGTCCCCACGCATCTTACAGTTGTTCGGTTTGGGCTGTGTGTGGTGGTGTCTGTTGCATGTGTGTGTGATGTGTTGTGTATTGTGTGCTGGACATGGGGGTGTTTGTCCCTGGGAGCTGTGGCATGGTAGTTGCGCATGTGAGTACATAGCGGCGTGCTGGTATACATTAGTTTGTACTTACCAGCCTCCACTCCTCTGCTAATCCGGCGAGGATCTCCGGATGTATTACGACTCGCACCTTCTCCTCCCACGCTTTGAAGGTCTTAAAGAGCGCGGGATTCCTCCGCCAGTGACGGCAGCCAGCTCTCTGTTTTTGCCCTCCTTCTTCTTGACCAGGCTCTTTACGTCATTCCAACGTTTGTTAATTTCTACTCTGTTCCTGGGCAGGGTCCCGACTGCATTGACCTGGTCTACGATCCGGTTCCACATTCTGTTTCTGGTGGCTAGTGGTGTGTGCTGGACCATGTTCCCATAGATTTGTGGGTACACCTTGATGATCTCGTCGACCATGACCGTCAGCTCCATGGGCGTGAACTTGGGCATTCTTTGTGGTGCCATGGTGTTTGTGGTGCTGGTGCGGTGTGTGTTGTGTAATGTGCAGGGGGTTTGTGGTGCCGGTGTTTGGTGGTGGTGGTGGTGGTGGTGTTGGTGGTGGTGGTGGTGGTGGTGGTGGTTGTGATGTGTGCGTGTCTGTGGTGTGCTGCTGTCCTTGCTGTGTCACTGTGTCCTCTCCTCTCCTCTCTGGTTTGCAATGTAGCAAGGGGTTGTGGTCTGTGGGAGTGCTGCTTTTGTACTCACCTATGTGGGTGTGTCCTCATGGTCTGTTGTTTTCAGGTGTGTTGTGTCTGGGGTTCTGGCCTTTGTATTTTTTGTTTGTCCGGGGGTGTTTTCGGGATGTGTACTGTGCTTGTGTATTTGTGCGTGCCTTGCTGTGTGGACTTGTTGGCCATGTTGTGTGCTATTGGTTTTGTGTGCGGATGGTTTCTGTGCAGGTACGTTGGCGCCATGGCTTCTGCCGTGTCGATTCTCATCGGCGTTGTTTGCGCTGGCGGGCGGTATATTTGTGGTTTTTCCGCGCTCATGTCGGTGCGATCGTAATTTCACGTGCGGTGTGTCGGCCGTGAGGGCGGGCGGTTTTGTGTTGTCGTGCGTGTTTCCGTCCGTGGCGGGCGGTTTGACTCCGACTCGGACGTTGGCGGGCGGTATTTTGTGTGCTTTTTCGCCGATGGCGGTTTTCGGTTTGTGTAATCGTAATGGCGTGGTCGGTGTTCAGGCGGTGTGTGCGGGCGGATTTTTGCCGCTTCCATGCCTGGCGGATTTATTTACGCCGGGTATCGTAATGGGCCCCTAAATTACTTCCCACCCTATTCCCCTATAAACCCATAACCGTCTACCGAACTAAAAACGCAAAATTCAAATAAAAAGAAAAATAATAACTACTAAAAATGTAACACATATATAAAAATACAAACAATTCTTATACAAAAACATACATCACATTCATTTTCAACATATACTAAAATACATAATACTAATTAAAAAAAATCGATATTTTTAACTATATTTTTACAAACAATATTAAACACTTCAATATTTATAAAATCGATATTACTTACCTTAAGTCGATATTCTTGACCAAGATATTCTTGCTGTCGATATTTCTGAACCACGATATTTCTGACTCGATATTTGTGCACATCGATATTTTAAACTCGATATTCTGTCTGCACACCCACTGTCTTATATTAGGATTAGAAGTAATTTATGAACTGCAAGTAACAAAAGTTTCTCCGTCACAAAAGCAGTAACTTACACAGCGATCCACATAAAATACAATTCTCTGATGTGCATGGTACATTTCCTTTGCAGCAGGCATATTAACCTTCTGCTCTACTTTATTATGAGTCAAAACTGCTACTAGACAAAATTCTATCTCCCTCTAGCAAGAACATTAATCATCAGAATGATCTTGACATTTTTATTGTTGCCTGAACTCTGCTGGACACACAGGGAACTCTGCAGCAGGTTCTTTTAAAACATAATTTATTTCTAACCACAGAGCCCCCAGAGCTCAGCGCCAGGTGAGGCTGCACCAGTTGCACTGCCCTAAATGCAGCCCTAATTCACTGCACTGTTTTACTATTAGTAGAGTTAAATCTTCTTATCTTCTCCCGCTACCTCCTTCTCTAACACACTTCCTGCTTTCTTCTTCCACCTCCTCCTTTCCTCTAAAGTTTCTCTCTTTCTGTCTTGCCAGCCAGATGTCTAAGGTTGGCTCCTGTCTATCACACTGTTTTTCTAAGACCTTTGCATTGACAAATCTCCTTCCTCAGTATCCCTGGTGACTGCTGCTCTGTGTCTGGGTGGGTGCATTTGTCTTGGTCTGTGTGTGCATGGAGGTCTAGAGGAATGTTGCTCTGTTGCATGTACATGTCGGCTATGTCAGTATGTGCATGGATGTTGTGTGTCTGTACCATGGAACAACAATTCACACATGACCTGTATAGCTTCAATAATAGCTCAAAGTGCCCAATGTCTCGACCACCAGCTACTACAGAGACAACAACATGAAATTTGATTTATGTGTTTTATTTCATTTTTGTTTATTTTTATCCTAATGGTACTCCTAACACATTACTCAATATGATTTGTAATCATATTAACCATATACATATACATTTCTTGATAGAACAGTTTTTCAAAACACTTTTTCAAAGTTCCATATATACAAAACCAAAACACATAATATCATACATTAATATACCCATCTTTTACATTGTTCATCTCATTTTGATCTACACCTATAGATTGGTGGACACTCTCCCATATCTCAATTCACTCGCTCCTTCAATCACCAACCAAACACATTCTCACTCCAGCCACTCATTCATGCCCAGCCTCATAACACCTACACCATGCATTACCACTGGGAAAGATTTACAATTTCTTTTGTTGTTGTGTTGTGGACTTTCCCAAATATACAGTCTGTATGTGATATAGGTTGTAGCACTAGGGTATTGACATAAGTATGGTAAATAGGGTGTGGAGAGGTGAATTAAGGTATAGTTGGGGTAGATGAATTGCAGTGTAGATAGGTGTAGAAGTAATAGAGTATAGTTTGGAGTAGAAGTACTAAGGAATATGCAGAGTAAAAATACTAGGGTATATTTAAGAGTAGCAATGGTTATATAAGAATAGAGTTACTAGGATAATGGCGGGGCAGAGAAGGGGCAAAGGAAAAAAAAACCACAGTTCAACAACATGGAGGACGATCCAGTCAAGGTCTAAGAAGTAGGGCCAAAAGAGGACGAGAGAAAAGAGGGGAGACATTTTTGGGGGGGTGATCCCCCTCTCTAATAAGACAAAGTACGGGTAGAAAGAGTTGGGGAAGAAAATTAGGTATAGGTGTTCATTTCCCTTTGGAATGGAAACGGAGGGTCTGCGTGATAAGGGAGTCCATGCTTTTTTCAGTATGATGGACATTGGTTTAACACTCTGGGACTATTATTCATTTGAAATAAGCATTTTGTTTCTCCAGTACAGGTTTCCTTATGCACGTGTTTCTCCACAATCACATACAGCCCCGCCCAAGGTACAAACTATCTCATGGACTTTACAGTGCTTCACTTACAGTTGTTGGAGATGCTGCCATTAAATTCCATGCCTAAGAGATTGGAAGTCATCCCACTTTTCTGGAAGTCTACATATGGTTTCGTCTGGAATATATAGTGTAAAACAATTGCAAAAAGTCCAAGATTGGGCGAATCCTTTTGATTTACATTTTCAAATTATGAAAAAAACTAGAAAGCATAGAAGGATTTGTCAGAGTCCCAACTTGAGCACATGGAGCAGTGGGAGGGGCTCAGGGAACAATCATAGGCAATGAAGTTAATTTAAGATCACATCTGAGGCTTCAAATAAAAAAACATCAGTTAAACAAACATTATCCGTTGATGCCTATCTCATACTGGTTCGAAGGGTTTTTTGTGCTTTTTTCTGGACTTAAAACATCCAAAAAGTGCACAACCGAAGCACTTGTAGGCACATATGTTCTTATGTTTTATTTTACTTCTCCTCTCTTGTTTTCCTCTCTATTTGCAGTTTTCTTTAAAGACACCACTTACCTGTGTTAATGTACCCATTTGTGTTCCTTCCCCAGGAGCAGTTTGCAACCAGCGGGTGATTTACTGCAGGCTCCTCCATCGTGCATGGATCTAATTATCACACAGAACATTAATTTAGAAAGATGTAGTTTAGAAAGTAGTGTTAGGGTACCCCAGGGCTATTAAAGAAGGGCACATCTTGATTGCCCTATTTAACCTGGCAAGAAGCCATTAGCACACTCTAAAAGCTGGCATTAAAAGGCATCACTGGGTCTTTAACCCATAAAGGGTTGCATTATGTGTCTGGTTTCAGAATTCTACCGTCTACAGTTGTGGAAGAGGACATTTGGAAGTTTATCCAAGCATGATTTCTATTTATTTACATTTTTTTGTTGCTTATCTATACTTACTTGTTACAACTCGAGGCCTTCTATGTAATTGAGGCAGAAGGGGACTGCTCTCGCACTAATCCAAGTCGATGCCTTGTGATTCTATGTCAGGACCGGAGGCTCCGATTATGCTTCTCATTTCTTTACTTAGAAACTCAGCAGCCAATAGAAAAACAGTAACAGAAATCACATGACCAACCATAGAGAACCATGCTATATAAGGTCCTAGACTAGCCAAAGTGTCCTCTCTTTCTTTGCTGCTCCGCAGCCAGTTAAGTGCTACTCCATTTTATTGCTTTGCCTTATACTGCATTGCTTGATTCAATTGGATGCATTGTTGGGCTGTGTATTTACTTGATTTCATGGTTTCTTATGCTGTTTATTATCGCGTTGTATCAGTAACGCTGTGATTGCCTGTTTTGAGCGCGGTGCTTATTTTAGTGCCTGCACGCATTGTACCTGTCAAACGCGCTCGGGGCTTCAACGCCCTTCTCCTGGGTCATGCTGCCCTTCACGCGCGTTCGCTGCTTCCTTGCGGGCGCCTCTCGCCCATGCAGCTGGTTTTTTGTGGAGCGGGCGGTATCGGGAGCAGGTCTTGTTGACGCGTAGTCCTATCCTTATTTCCAGCACATAGGCCGTTCCGCGCATGCGCTGCGGCCATTTTGGTTCTTGATTTCACTCGGGATCGAGTTTGAATGCCGGAGCAATGTTTCCCTTGCTCATTAACCCCCGAAATTAGCGTTTTTGCTGATTTTGGCCTGCTGGTGCTCCCTTCACGCCCTGCACTCGTTGTGACTGTGTGGGGCTGTACAATTCGCATAGGCTTTGCCTAGAGTGGTTGGCAAGCCCTCCCTCCACTTCCTAACTGTATCCTTAGTCCACGAAGGATTAAGCTTGACTTGCCTGGGGTCTACCACTCCCCCTGATTGCTATATATATCTATCTCTATCAGTTCTGCCTGCTCTGTGGGGGTTCTTACCCTTGATTCTGCAGACTATCCTCCTGGGGGAAGATTTACACTTCGGTGTGGTATAATGGCTGAATACTATGAGGAGGACTACTACTATTATGAAGAGGAACCCTCCGGGTCCATAGAACAAGACCTCGTAGAGGCTTTAGATGCCGGGGTCCAACACTCTGTGAATAGAGCCTTGGTGAGGGCCATAGAACCCCTCAAGCATCACCTATGCACTTACGCCAAGCAACAAGGCTGGCTGCCTACTGCAGGTAATCGCCCTAGAGCAAGTGGTACAGGTGCAAAAAATCCGCACTCCGCAGACTTTGCCAGGTTAGCTAATTCCCTGGCAGATCATGAGCCTAACGCTCCCAGTAGAGAGGCGACTATCACCGAACTCGCCCAGGACGATGACCAGGACACCTCCTCAGATCCTTCCACCGACCAGGAGGAGGCTCCTAGACCCGCAAAAAAGGCAAAAAAGGAAAAGCACGCAGACGTGCCCTCTACTCCCAGGGTCCTCAACTTCGAGCCTACTGAGATCATACACCCCAATTCTACAGCCTGGGTCCCACCGCAAGAGGTGGCGGAGTACGTTCAGTCTCATATACGTCAGGCTTTCGACAAAGAGGTACGAGCGCGCCTACGTTCAGAATGCCCCAGGCCTGAACTGGCAGGGAAGGTAGCGGAAACACCGGAGGTTGATCCCTCCATGCTTACCTACCTAAAGAAATATTCGAAGGATCCCAAGAAAGGCCTTGATAGATCTTGGAGGTCATGCCAAGACAAAGTGCTGGACATGGCCGGGCCCCTGATGAAAATATTGGAACTAGGCTTCAGGGCTAGGGAGTCTGTGTTAGCAATTGACCCTGAGGAACTAATTGGTTGGGCCCAGAGAGCGGTTTGCCAACTGGGCAATGCTAATTGCGCATTATCCACGGAGCGTCGTCGCTCCATCTTGTTGAAACTGGACCCCAAGCTGGCCGAACTCTCCGCTTCTGAGGCTGGTCCCTTAGCCCAAGGTCTCCTCTTCGGACAACCATTCCTTAAGGAATTGACAAAGTTTGTGGCCATGTTTAGTGGCCTGGAAAAAGCCCAAGGATCCCTGAAGCGGGCGTTCCGCCCGGTTTTTGGCAGGGCCGGACGATTTAGAGGGCGCTTGTTCGGCCGGGGGTATAACCAAGGCGCCCCACGTGGTCAGCTGCAAGGAGGTTACCAAGATCAGACCTCCAACTCCTCCTTCTATCGCACAAGACGCTCCAGGAACAGGTTCCGTAAGAACAGATTCGGAGGCATCTCAGGAGGTCAACAAGATTCTGGTAATTCAGGTGAGGCTGATTCCGTGTTCAGAGGTGATATTGGGAGGCAGAATAATATCTTTTCTAGAAACTGGCGCGCAATCTCACAGGATGCGTGGGCCTTAGAGACCGTTCAGGGGTACAGGTTAGAGCTATACGATTCCCCTGTCCAAGGCGTTCCCCCTACTCAGATGTCTTTTTCCCAACGCGATCAGACCTTTATCTCCGCAGAGATAGCCTCTTTACTCCAAAAGGGAGCCATAGTGATATCATCTCCGCACCCCGAGGGTTTCTCAGCAATGTCTTCCTGGTGGAGAAGAAAGGGGGTGGGTCCAGGCTAGTATTAAACTTAAAAGACTTCAACGCCTGGATAGTCTACAGATATTTCAAGATGGAGGGCATCCATCTTTTGCGCGATCTCCTCCGAGAAGGGGACTGGATAGTCCGTTTGGATCTGAAGGATGCGTACCTGTCCATTCCCATATTCGCTCCTCATCGACGGTTCCTTCAGTTTCTTTGGCAGGGAGTGTGTTACGAATACAAGGTTCTCCCATTCGGCCTGTCGTCAGCACCATGGTGCTTCACAAAACTACTGCGTCCAGTAGTGGAATCCTTGAGAGCTCGGGGAGTCCGCATGATCGTCTACTTAGACAACATCATCATCATGGCGTCCTGCCTTCGTCTAGTGATGACGCATCTCGAATGGGCGGTCAATCTTTTACAGAGTCTGGGATTTATTGTGAACTCGAAGAAATCAATGTTGATTCCGTCCCGATCAATAGAGTTCCTAGGATTTCTAGTAGATTCCCTGAGTTGCCAGCTCCTATTGCAGACACAAAAGATCAGATCCATCAAAAGGGAACTGAGGTCCACTCTCCACAAGCAGACGGTATCGTTGAGATCCATAGCCCGAATAGTAGGTTTGTTGGCCTCCTCGATTCAGGCGATCTTTCCGGGTCCCCTCCACTACCGGGCCCTTCAGCGGCTAAAAATTCGGCACCTCCGAAAAGGCCTCAAATATTCAGAACAGATTCCCCTCTCAGAGGAGGTGAGGCTGGACATGTTATGGTGGTTAAACCACATGGAGGCCTGGAACGGCCGAGCATTGTTCGGATCGGCTCCGGATGCGGTGATCGAATCCGATGCCAGCCGGTGGGGTTGGGGAGCCCGTTGCGGTCAATTGTCCACGGGTGGTGGTTGGTCGCAGGAAGAGCTCGCCTTACATATAAATTGCCTGGAGCTTCTTGCTTGTTCCTTTATGATCCGCTGTCTCTCACCGCAGAAGACAGATTGTTGTATCCTTCTTCGGATGGACAACATATCAGCAGTGAGATATGTGAACAAGCTGGGCGGCACGAAGTCCCGAATGCTGGAGGAGATCGCCAAGGATTTTTGGCACTTTTGCCTTCAGAACAGGATTTCGGTAATAGCGGAATATCTTCCGGGCTCCAGCAACGAGGTAGCCGATTGGCACTCCCGTCACCTGCAGGACTTCAGCGACTGGATGTTGCATCCCCAGGTGTTTCAGGCCTTGGACAACCTTTGGGGTCCCTGTCACATAGACCTATTCGCATACCGCCTCAACAGGCAGATTCCAGCCTTTTACAGTTGGCGTCCAGATCCGGAGGCTCTTGCCACGGATGCATTTCTGCAGGAGTGGCCGAATTCGCTGTGTTACGCCTTCCCTCCATTCGTGATGATCCCCAGGGTCCTGGCTCGAACCAGGCTTTATCGAACAGAATGGATTCTAATCACCCCTCTCTGGAGGGCTCAGGCTTGGTTCCCGGTCCTCCTAGAGATGCTCTGTGCAGTTCCCATTCTCCTTCCACGGTTGTGGAACCTGTTGCTGGACCCTCTACATGCTCCTCATCCATTGATGGAGTCGGGTCGTCTTCCTCTGGTTGCTTGGCTGGTTTCCGGGACAGATGGAAAGTCCCAGGCCTTTCAAAGGAGGCTGACAGCTTCATCAATGAGGCATGGTCAGCTAACACTCACAAGCGATATTCTTCCGCTTGGAGAAGATGGTGTGATTGGTGCTCTCAACGGGAGGTGGATCCCTCTAAAGCACGTCTCGCTAGTTGTTAACTTTCTGGCTTCGTTAGCATCCTCCGGTTTAGCCTATAGAACAGTCAACAACTTTCGTTCAGCAGTATCAGCAGGACATATACCTGTGGATGGTAAGCCAATCGGGGAGCATCCGTTGGTTTGTAAATTGCTTAGGGGCGTTCGCATGGTTAAACCCCCTTGTCCCAAGTATTCACAATTATGGGATGTGTCTACTGTCTTGAGATTCCTAGAAGCATGGCCTTCTAATAAATACCTCTCTAGAAAGCAGTTATCGGCTAAATTGACCATGCTGCTCTGCCTAGTTTCTTGTAAATGAGTTTCAGATGTCCGAGCTCTTGACTTAGCTGGGCGTAGATTCTCTCCAGAAGGAGTGTCTTTCACTATATCTAGGAGAACTAAAGGTAACACCTCTTCGGTTTCATATCCCGCTTTTCCTAAATATCCCAAGCTTTGTGTCGTGCAATGTTTAAAGGCTTACGAGGTGAGTACTGAGGAATTTCGAGCTGATATGCAAGGTCAATTGCTAATAGCTCTGCAGAAACCCTTTCGCCCAGTGACTCCAGCCACCTTGTCATGATGGATGCGCTGGCTCATGGACGAAGGGGGTATTGATATATCAAAATTTGGGGCTCACTCCGCCCGTGGTGCTATGGCATCTAAGGCTTATGCAGCAGGCGTCAGTCTGTCAGACATTATGAACGCAGCTGACTGGTCTACAGAGAGTACATTTAAAGCTTTTTATTACAAGCCAATTGTGGATGTTGCTTCTGTGGTGGTGGCTAAGCTTTGAACAAGCATAATCGGAGCCTCCGGTCCTGACATAGAATTAAAAATTTGCCAACATTCGTGACAAGAATTTTCAATTCTATTAAGGACACGGAGGCGAGGATTATCCCACACAAATGTTTTGTTGACATTATATACTTGGGGGCCCATTACGATGGCGGGCGGAGGCACGACCGCGGTGGCGGCGGTGCGGAAAAATGCCTTTTACCGTACGCCAGCAGCGGTCTTCACGCCCGCCATATTAGGATGGGAAAACATAGGCATTTACCGTTCGCCGCGGTGTGACGCCGACCGCCATCGAACAGCGCCCGCCACCGCGGCGGAGTGAGCCAATCACCACACACCGCCGTGCGGAATGACGTCCCGTACGCCGAAGATATCACGATGCCGGAAACAGGGCAGCGCACCGCGACGGAGAAACCGCACAGCGAAAGACGGCGGAGACATCACAGCGGAGACAGAAAAGAAACACCCGGGACACACCGCGATGGATCCTGCCCTACACGCCTTCCCGGTGCTGTACATGATCCACCACCTGCAAGTTATCCACCGCCGCGGACGCCTCCGCAGGTACGTACAGACACAACAGTGCAAGTAACACAATACACAGCTCCAGGGGGGAAAACATCGCATGGGAACACCACACACCCCTGTGGGGACAGGCACACAGCCATCACTGCACACACACATGTCCCACCTGTCACAAAAACATCGCGCCACATACTGCCCACCCATGTACCGCATTCATGAACAAATGTCCCGGTCACGTCACCGCCGCGGTCAGTGTGCATGAAACCATGCACACAACGCAGAGCACAGGGCCAGCGCATGCCAAGGGCACCGTACAAATTGCACAGAGCCACAACTCCATCCACAACACACCAGCTACCTCCCTGAAGGGACACAACATGTGTCTCACAAGTGCCACTCCTGCACAACAACAACACAACTACAGCCACACCATGCCCCACGTCCCAACAACTGCATATACAGCCACAGCAGGACCCTTTGCAAAGGAACACATAGCACAGAAGCCCAGGCCCCAGCCAACACACACACACCACAACAACCTCACACACAAGCCAAGAACACTGAGGCCAGGCACAAAATGTACACACACACAGATGAGGACCAAACACTTCACTGCACACACTACCTGACAAGTCACACACACACACACCACCCTGACTCACAGCTACATACACACACCACATGCCAGCAGTAATGGAGGACAACATATAGGAAAGCCAAAGTGAGGTGCCCACAAATGGAAGGGCAGTGACACAACCATCAAGCATGTGTGAAGCACATGCAAGACAAGACACATGTGAGAACACACACAGCCCATCACAGCACACATGGCTGACACAGTCAGTCAACACAAACCACGGCCACCCCAATGCTACAACTCCTATAGACAGCAAGGACACCCATGTATAGGCACAGGGATGTAAGGAAGGCCCTGAACACAAACACTGACCAGCCACACATAGGCATCCAAACACTGGACAAGACAACGTCTGCTGCACAACACACAGGGCCCAGTGACACACTACATGACAGCCAAGCACAAGTAGGATATGTCACACATACCTCCTCCCACAACAGCAACACACAATACTGCCATGTGCACAAAACACAACCACAGGGCTAAACAAGTACACATACAGGCACACCACACCAGGGTCACACATGGCAGTAGTTGACAATGCATGTGCACACACATCCACAGTCACAACAAAGTCACCCCTTCACACCATACACTTCTCCACCACCCAAGTGCACACATTGGAAGTAAGCCATGGGACCTGGATAACTCATCACCACAAGATGACCATACACCGACACTGATTGGCACACAGAAAGGAAGCTCACACAGACCCCATGACCCTGGCCTGCCTGCCTGTAAGCCTGTGCCCAAACACCCACCCTGTGCTGCCATTGCCCACAAACCTGACATGTGTCCACCACAGATAACATGAGCCAAGAAGGAAGATGACTACAAGACCTCATTGCCAACCACCTGCACTGCACCCATAAGTATCACAGTCATGTAGAAATGAAGTGCCTCCCACCCCTGCAAAAATGAAATGTGACACAACCCATTGGCAATGTCGAAGTGGCATACTGAGCCTGTGACACAGTAAACCATGCACACACAGAAACAACTTTATTCAGGAAGGACACTGACACAACTCACTGCAGGACCAACTGTGTTTATTCACAATTTGCATATTGACACAACAAATTTGGGCAACAGCAAAGCCAGTGGGCATTTCAATATGCACAGTATTTACATGAAAAGCTGCACAGGCAGGGGGCACACAGCAGTGAACAACAAGGCCAGTGGCCAGGACACAGTGCAGGTGAGGTACATGAGAAGCTGCACAGGCAAGGGGCAAACAGCAGTGAACAACAAGGCCAGTGGCCAGTACAATGTGCAGGTGAGGTACATGAGAAGCTGCACAGGCAAGGGGCAAACAGCAGTGAACAACAAGGCCAGTGGCCAGTACAATGTGCAGATTAAGTCCATGAGAAGCTGCACAGGCAGGGGGCACACAGCAGTGAACAGCAAGGCCAGTGGCCAGACCAATGTGCAGAGTGAGTCCATGAGAAGCTGCACAGGCAGGGGGCACACAGCAGTGAACAGCAAGGCCAGTGGCCAGTCCAATGTGCAGAGTGAGTCCATGAGAAGCTGCACAGGCAGGGGGCACACAGCAGTGAACAGCAAGGCCAGTGGCCAGGACACAGTGCAGGTGAGGTACATGAGAAGCTGCACAGGCAGGGGGCACACAGCAGTGAACAGCAATGCCAGTGGCCAGTACAATGTGCAGATTAAGTCCATGAGAAGCTGCACAGGCAGGGGGCACACAGCAGTGAACAACAAGGCCAGTGGGCAGGACAAAGTGCAGAGTGAGTCCATGAGAAGCTGCACAGGCAAGTGGCAAACAGCAGTGAACAACAAGGCCAGTGGCCAGGACACAGTGCAGGTGAGGTACATGAGAAGCTGCACAGGCAAGGGGCAAACAGCAGTGAACAGCAAGGCCAGTGGCCAGGACACAGTGCAGGTGAGGTACATGAGAAGCTGCACAGGCAGGGGGCACACTGCAGTGAACAGCAATGCCAGTGGCCAGTACAATGTGCAGATTAAGTCCATGAGAAGCTGCACAGGCAGGGGGCACACAGCAGTGAACAACAAGGACAGTGGGCAGGACAAAGTGCAGAGTGAGTCCACAAGAAGCTGCACAGGCAAGTGGCACACAGCAGTGAACAGCAATGCCAGTGGCCAGTACAATGTGCAGATTAAGTCCATGAGAAGCTGCACAGGCAGGGGGCACACAGCAGTGAACAGCAAGGCCAGTGGGCAGGACAATGTGCAGATTAAGTCCATGAGAAGCTGCACAGGCAGGGGGCACACAGCAGTGAACAGCAATGCCAGTGGCCAGTACACTGTGCAGATTAAGTCCATGAGAAGCTGCACAGGCAGGGGGCACACAGCAGTGAACAGCAAGGCCAGTGGGCAGGACAATGTGCAGATTAAGTCCATGAGAAGCTGCACAGGCAGGGGGCACACAGCAGTGAACAGCAAGGCCAGTGGGCAGGACAAAGTGCAGAGTGAGTCCATGAGAAGCTGCACAGGCAAGTGGCAAACAGCAGTGAACAACAAGGCCAGTGGCCAGGACACATTGCAGGTGAGGTACATGAGAAGCTGCACAGGCAGGGGGCACACAGCAGTGAACAGCAATGCCAGTGGCCAGTACAATGTGCAGATTAAGTCCATGAGAAGCTGCACAGGCAGGGGGCACACAGCAGTGAACAACAAGGCCAGTGGGCAGGACAAAGTGCAGAGTGAGTCCATGAGAAGCTGCACAGGCAAGTGGCAAACAGCAGTGAACAACAAGGCCAGTGGCCAGGACACAGTGCAGGTGAGGTACTTGAGAAGCTGCACAGGCAGGGGGCACACAGCAGTGAACAGCAATGCCAGTGGCCAGTACAATGTGCAGATTAAGTCCATGAGAAGCTGCACAGGCAGGGGGCACACAGCAGTGAACAGCAAGGCCAGTGGCCAGGACCAATGTGCAGAGTGAGTCCATGAGAAGCTGCACAGGCAGGGGGCACACAGCAGTGAACAACAAGGCCAGTGGCCAGGACACAGTGCAGGTGAGGTACATGAGAAGCTGCACAGGCAAGGGGCAAACAGCAGTGAACAGCAAGGCCAGTGGCCAGGACACAGTGCAGGTGAGGTACATGAGAAGCTGCACAGGCAGGGGGCACACAGCAGTGAACAGCAATGCCAGTGGCCAGTACAATGTGCAGATTAAGTCCATGAGAAGCTGCACAGGCAGGGGGCACACAGCAGTGAACAACAAGGACAGTGGGCAGGACAAAGTGCAGAGTGAGTCCATGAGAAGCTGCACAGGCAAGTGGCACACAGCAGGGAACAGCAATGCCAGTGGCCAGTACAATGTGCAGATTAAGTCCATGAGAAGCTGCACAGGCAGGGGGCACACAGCAGTGAACAACAAGGCCAGTGGGCAGGACAAAGTGCAGAGTGAGTCCATGAGAAGCTGCACAGGCAGGGGGCACACAGCAGTGAAACACAAGGCAAGTACAATGTGCAGAGTAGTTACATCAGAAGCTACACAGGGAATGTATGCAACTCTAACATGCCATGCACAGCAACAGAGTAATGGGTCTGACAATGGGCATCACACGCACCCCTGTGGACAGACAGGTGTGTGAGGGTGACCACCACTCAGATGGGGCTGTCTGTCGGACTTGGAGCTGACTGTGTGTTGGGGTCTGTTGGCGGACTACCCTGGACAGTGGGAGTAACAACTGTGGAAGAGCCAACTGTGCATGTGGTAGCTGGGGGGCTGCTTGGACCAGGTGGGGTGGTGGCTCGGGAAGGTGGGCTCATGCCCTGGTGAGACACAGTGTGTGCCGGAGATTGTGGAGGGGTGCCTCTCCACTTCTTGGGGATCCTGAAAGGCTTCCCTGTCAGGGGATTGAGGGGAACTGGGGCAGACACAACAGGTGACCCCAACACCAAAGCTGATTCTGGTGTGGAAGGTGACCCCCTTCTGGGGACATGCTGGAACCCGCTGTGCGCTTGCCTGGTGTTTGCCGCCGCCCTGCCTCCCTCTGTCCACCAGCTTTGCCCCCTACAGTGTCCTCCCGTGCTGGCTTCACAGGGCTTGGGATGGGAGTGGAGGTCAAGGATGGATTATCCATGGGGCCCTCATCCTGTGTAATGTTTGCAGGCAACACCTTCTCAGTGGGTGTGGAAACTGTCTTTTTGCCTCTGCGAGACCTCTTTGGGACAGGGGAGTCTTTGGCAGGGGAGGAAGGTGAGGCCTGTGACCCTGATGCTTTTTTCTTTGCTTTGTGGCCCTTGCTGTCGCCTGATGGTCTTTTCTCTCTGCGCTCTGGGGTGGCCTTACTCTTATGTGGGGATGGTGTCTGTGCCCTAGTACGCTTGGGTTGCTGCTGCTCCTGTGTGCTGCGGGTTCTGTATCGGGACTTTGGGGTCCGTTGGGCATTGTCACTGTCGTCAGAGGTGCACAGTGACACGGGGCCGGACCAAGTGCTGGGAGCCGCTCCCTGACTATGTGCCTGTTGCAGGGCTGCTGTCACAGTTGATGACAAGGACTGCACAGTGCGGTGTAGCCCACCCACGTCGGAATGTAAGCCCTCCATGAAAGCTATAACCTGCCCCAACTTTTTGTCGTGCTCTTGGAAGGCATTGAGAAGTGCTGTCTGCCCCACACACAGCTGGCGCAATAGCTCGACTGCTTCTGCACTGAGGGCAGCAGGGCTGACATGGGCTGGGGCAGCTGTGCCTGGGGTGAAGGTGACTCTTCCCTTCCTACTCGTGCGGACACGGGCAGCACCAGTGGAGGTTGAAGGGAGGCTGGGCACTGGACGCTGTGTGGCGGAAGAGGAGGCAGAGTCCCCGTTCCCTGTACCCCCCAACATGGATGTGTCACCGCTGGCGTCAGATGAGGTAGAGCTTTGTGTCTCCAGCTGTGAATCCTCTAGCAGACTCCTGTCCCCCTCCTCGGCGCTGGTCACATCTGTGTCAGTCAGCTCCGGTGCGGCTGTTGCAGTGGAAGCCTCACCACTGGTGTCCGTCCCCTCTCCCTCTGCACATACGGGAGCTGCTGCATAGGAGAGAGAAGTACTGTGAGATGAGTGGCATCAACAGAACTAACACGTGCCAATACATCTGCATCCTAGAAAGAGGTGTGCAGCACATTGCATGCCACCCTGTGCACACATATATCTTGACACCCAAATTTCGACACAACGGTGCATGTCCGCCACACGTCCTGCCATAAGTGCCCCAGGTGATTCACACAGCACACCATCCTGCAGTTGGCTCACATCAGACACAGCCCCAAAATGGCCTGTGCACACACACTGTCCCGATGTTGGCAAGGATGAACACCACGACATGGTGCACATCACCTACATGTGTGGAGCAGTAGGGGACCACACAGACTACAACATACCAGCCCACAATGACCCTGCACACATGCCATCCACCATATCGAGTCCATGGGCACATCTACTGTTGCACATTGGCCTCAGATGTCTGACTGGCAGACATCTGAGGTCTGGAATTGCACGCATTCATTGAAACGCATTCACAGTTGGAACACTGGCATTACCATCCATCAGAATTCACACACTACCCCACAGCAGAAGGTACCTGAAGGCCACAACTCCAAATGTAAGAGAGATGCACAGTGCTAAAACTCACTTCATGAAGCGCCGTTTGTGCAAAAGCATGGCACATACACCCAGCACAGAGGCCACTCACAAAACATTGCACCACACAACCAACGTCACACAGCTGACAATTTGCACACTCTGTAGACACATGCACCCACTCCCAGCCAAAGGCAGCCTGCAACACATACTCACCCCTGGCTCGCTGCTGATGCTCCCTCAGTCGTCTGTCCAGCTCAGGTTGTGTGACAGCCAGGATGCGGGCCATTAGTGGTGTCATGCTGCGCCTAGCCAACCTGCCAGTCCGAGGGAGCAGCCCCAGCGTCATCTCGGCCACGTTCTTGCTCAGCCTGCAGATGTCGTCCCACCTTTTATGACAGTGGGTGCGCCTTCGGTTTGACACACCCAGATCCCGGACTCTGGAGGCAATGGCCCTCCACACGGCTTTACGCTGGTGGACCTTCAGCTGCAGGCATGGGAGACAAGAGGGGTGATGTTCCAGTGACACAGTGCACAATAACAACACAACGAAAATGCAGTAGCATGACAGTGACTCATCCAAAACTCCAGCTACAACTGTCACATAGCCAACAATTGCTCTGAACATGATGCAATGTCATTGGTCAATCATACGTACAGGCATGCATGTTCGATGGTGGACACAGTACCTCCACATCCCATTCACATGCAGGATACCAACACAGCAAGCAACGTGTAGTCTGCCTGCAGCTACTGTCTGCAGTTACCTACAACTACACATAGAGAAGATAGCAAAACATGTGTCATGTTGTTGGACTCACTGTGTCCAACACTGCGCAGACCTAAGTGTCCTAGCCCTGTGAAAGCCTCACTGTGTCTTGGAACTCACATAGAGTGACAACAACTGTCATACACACACCCTTCCCCCACGCCTGCTCCTGTGCAATCTACATGGCAGAGATGGGACTTAGATGAAGAGGCGTGATCCAAACACACATGGTACACACTGTACATGCAGTGATGTGGACATGTGGCATTCGGTGGGGACTGTGCAGGGCAGGTCGACTGACACTGAGTGGGTTAATTGGGAGCAACACAGCCATTCACACAAACGCTAACTGGCCAGACTCCTGCATCACCAAAATGCAGCTGCACTGTATGGCTGACACTACAGGACATGTCCCTCTACTCAGGATAGGCATGCAGGGTAACGTGTGAAAGAGCCCACCAAGCCCTTCCCGCTGTAGTAAACATGATAGGCAGTGCATGTCAGAGCCCCACAACCACTGACACATACCGAAGCACCTCCACCCCACGTGTGCACACCCTGCACTCTCACTCACAGTCTGGGAGACTTACCACGACATTAGGGCCGGCATAAAGCCTTGGGTACTGTGCAAGCACCCCGTCTACCAGGACCCCAAGCTCCTCACTGGTGAAGGGACTGGCACGGATTTTCTGAGTCCTCGACATCACAATGGACATGTGGCAGCAGCAGCACGTTGAGGGTGGCAGTCAGCAGTCCCTTGAGGCAGCAGCAGCAGGTGCAGGGTGGCAGCCAGCAGTCCCTTGAGGCAGCAGGTGCAGGGTGGGAGCCAGCAGTCCCTTGAGGCAGCAGGTGCAGGGTGGCAGCCAGCAGTCCCTTGAGGCAGCAGGTGCAGGGTGGCAGCCAGCAGTCCCTTGAGGCAGCAGGTGGAGGTTGGCAGCCAGCAGTCCCTTGAGGCAGCAGGTGGAGGGTGGCAGCCAGCAGTCCCTTGAGGCAGCAGCAGCAGGTGCAGGGTGGCAGCCAGCAGTCATTTGAGGCAGCAGCAGCAGGTGGAGGGTGGCAGCCAGCAGTCCCTTGAGGCAGCAGCAGCAGGTGGAGGGTTGTCAGTCAGCAGTCCCTGGTAGCTGTGGGAATGTGGTGCGCCCTCCCACACATATATAGGCCCCTGGGGCTGTGTCAGTGGTCCCAGGGTGCTGCAATTGGTGTACCAGGTCTGCCTCATTCAAATACATCCAATGTCCGCCTCCGCGGTGGCGGTGCACGCCTACCGCGATTTTCAAACTCGCATCAGGCTACCGCGAGTCTGCTTCCCATTGGCTGCAGGGGCATGGTCCATGCCGGTGACACACCGTAGGATGCATGTGCGTGCTACCGCGGTGGTGCATCTTTTGAATGCCTCCAGTGACCGCCTCCGCGGGGGTGGTGCACGCCTACCGCGATTTTCAAACTCGCATCAGGCTACCGCGAGTCTGCTTCCCATTGGCTGCAGGGGCATGGTCCATGCCGGTGACACACCGTAGGATGCATGTGCGCGCTACCGCGGTGGTGCATCTTTTGAATGCCTCCAGTGACCACCTCCGCGGGGGTGGTGCACGCCTACCGCGATTTTCAAACTCGCATCAGGCTACCGCGAGGCTGCTTCCCATTGGCTGCAGGGGCATGGTCCATGCCGGTGACACACCACAGGGGCCAGGCGGTAGGCACCGCCATATGTCTGCCAGACAGTGCCTGGAGTGACCGTGAATTGGGTAGCGGTGCATGGTGACCGCTATTGTCACATACATATCTGGCGGTGTCTCCCGTGATCGTGCATGGGTTATGGGCGGTGCCACACCTCAGTGGCCAGGCGGTAGGCACCGCCATATGTCTGGCAGACAGTGCCTGGAGTGACCGTGAGTTGGGTAGCGGTGCATGGTGACCGCTATTGTCACATACTTATCTGGCGGTGTCTCCCGCGAACGTGCATGGGTTATGGGCGGTGCCACACCTCAGTGGCCAGGCGGTAGGCACCGCCATATGTCTGGCAGACAGTGCCTGAAGTGACCGTGATTTGGGTAGCGGTGCATGCTGACCGCTATTGTCACATACATATCTGGCGGTGTCTCCCGCGATCCTGCATGGGTTATGGGCGGTGCCACACCTCAGTGGCCAGGCGGTAGGCACCGCCATATGTCTGGCAGACAGTGCCTGGAGTGACCGTGATTTGGGTAGCGGTGCATGGTGACCGCTATTGTCACATACATATCTGGCGGTGTCTCCCGCGATCGTGCATGGGTTATGGGCGGTGCCACACCTCAGTGGCCAGGCGGTAGGCACCGCCATATGTCTGGCAGACAGTGCCTGGAGTGACCGTGATTTGGGTAGTGGTGCATGATGACCGCTATTGTGACATACATATCTCGCGGTGTCTCCCGCGAACGTGCATGGGTTATGGGCGGTGCCACACCTCAGTGGCCAGGCGGTAGGCACCGCCATATGTCTGGCAGACAGTGCCTGGAGTGACCGTGATTTGGGTAGCGGTGCATGCTGACCGCTATTGTCACATACATATCTGGCGGTGTCTCCCGCGATCCTGCATGGGTTATGGGCGGTGCCACACCTCAGTGGCCAGGCGGTAGGCACCGCCATATGTCTGCCAGACAGTGCCTGGAGTGAGCGTTAATGGAGTTGTGGAGTAGCTGTGCTGCACCTAACGTGTCCTCCAGCTCTCTGCATAGGCCAACATGTACAGTGCCCAGGGTCTCAACAATTGAAGGGTCCTCATGAGGGCAAATGCACAAAAGGGACATGTCACTCCACGTCACCAACACATACCATATATGGGTCGCCAATACATTGCATGGGCACATACACTCGCACATGTCACATGTGCTGTGTAATGAAATGTAGACTGTCCAGTAAATGTGTTGCATAGCATATGGAGATAATGGACACTGTCTGTGTGTGCAATGTAACGCACAATGTCGTCTCATTGACTGGACTAGGGGCCTCAGCAACTGGCACATTGTCCAATGCACATGCACACACGTGTCCCCCACGCTCAGCCGGTGGTCAGTGTGCAGTTGATGTGTGCCATGTGCAACCTGTGTTGGGAGGTGTATCAGGGCCAGCAACATGGTGTGTTCGGGTAGTATTGCAATTATTAACATATGCTGGGGGTCATACTCACAGGTATGCACCCATATCTGTTAGTATATCACACTGTGCATGCGAATGAGCCGGAGGGGTGCACAGATAATTGCTGCTGGTAAGGGGACAGGTGTACGAGTAGTGTGCCTGATGTGAACCTACTTGTGAAGTGCCCTGTCGGTTAATGGTGCATGTTGTAAGACTTGGGAATGTGTCTGTAGAAGAAATTGATGTGATGCACATTCCATGGTCTTCTGCATTGACATCTGTGCACTGTGATCTGTCCTAGGAGGAGGAGGCCCAATATCCATCGTCCGTTCACAGTCCTGGCAGACATGGAGAATGAGGAGATAATCCGCAAATTCAGGCTGGACCGACAAACCATGCAGAACCTATGTGCCATGTTGGAGCCCCACCTGCAGCCACGTCGGACATATCCAACAGCTTTCACCGCAACATCTAAGGTGATGGCATGCCTGCATTTCTTTGCAACGGGCTCATTCCAGCACACGGTCGCAAGTGCAGGCGGGATGTCACAGCCGATGTTCAGCATGGTGCTGAGGGATGTCCTGTCGGCCATGATGCTGTACAAAGACAGATATATCCATTTTCCCAGGGGGCCTGAGTTGGTGGCTGTGAAGGGCGATTACTATGCCCTTGGACATATCCCCCATGTCATTGGTGCAATTGATTGCACACATGTTGGGCTTGTGCCACCACAGGCACGTGAACAGGTTTACCGCAATAGGAAGCATTCACACTCGGTAAATGTACAAGTGGTGTGCCTGGCGGACATGATCATCTCACACGTGTGTGCCAAGTTTCCCGGTTCAGCCCATGATGCCCACATCCTGCGCAGCAGCATCGTTCCTCAGTTGATGGCCAATCTGCTTCCTGAGCGTGCATGGCTTGTGGGTGAGTATGCATAGTGGATTAGAGTGGTGTGTGTGTGTGACATGCTGTTGTGTTGCATTTTGGGACTGCAAGTTTAATCTGTGTCTCTCACACCCAGGTGACTCGGCATATCCAAACCGCCCGTGGTTGCTGAGCCCATTGCGGAACCCCGTCACGCCAGCTGATGTGCGATACAATGATGCCCATGGGAGGACACGGAGTGTGATAGAACGGACATTTGGTCTCCTGAAATCAAGATTTCGGCGCCTGGACCCTACTGGGGGGCCCTTATGTACTCGCCAGGGAAGGTGTGTCAGATAGTGGTGGCATGCTGCATGCTCCACAACCTGGCCATTCGCAAGGCAATACCCCTGATCCTGGATGACGATGATGAGCAGCCAAGGCCGCCGCCTGCAAATCAAGGCGGATCCAGTGACGAGGGCAGTGGAGAGGAGGAAGGGGTCGACATGCGTCGACAGCTCATCACCCGCTACTTCACTTGAAGGTGAGTGACGATGTAGAAGGGACGAAATGGTCTGATGGTGTTGCTGTTGCTGTGTGGGTGTATGTGAGCTTGCTGACTGCAGCTTGGTGTTGACTCATTGCTGCCTGCCAATGTATGTGTGATTGGTTAGTGTGATACAGATTGTCTCTATGGTGACTGTTGCTCTGTGTAAAGTTTTTAGATCTGAGTACCTTGTTGACAAGTGTTGTGTGATGTGTGCAATGCCACACCCATACAAGTGACTCTTGTTCTGCGGTTTTCCCTAGGTCCCTTCAGCATCTCACTTGTTACCTACAGTCCATTCCCCTGGACCATGTCCTACACGGTGAAGGTTGCACATCCTGTATTAAAGATGGAGCAGACACAACAACATGTGTGTAAGGTGTATTTATTTACAACTGTGACATGCAAGGGTGGAGAAAATGTGAAGGGGGAATTGAAGAAGTGAGTTGACAGTCATGGTAAATGTGATACTTGAGTAGTCCCCACAATGATGTGGAGACCCAGTCCAACAGATGGATGCCATTCACATGGCAGTGTGTGAAGGATAGTCCAAAAGGTCAATGCAGTGGTGCAGTGGTCTGCCATCATGGCTTGTTCGGGGACTAGCGTTTGGCATGTGCTTGGGCACGTGAGTCCCCCTGGCCTTTCCGTGGACGGCCCCTCTTGCGCTTCACTGGAGGGGCCACTGCTGCAGGGGCAGTGGTGTCTGAGGACTCACCCCCCTCTGTGGACGCAGGGGAGGATGATGTAGTGTCATCCTGCTGCCCAACGGGGGAGGCAGAGGGGTAGAATGTTGCGCTTGCCTGTCCCTCAGAACCGCCACTAGCTGCCCCAAGAGGTCCACAATCTGTCCCATGCGTGTGTCCATGGACCTCAGCAGCAGGAGGTGCTCCCGAGATTCTTCCTCTAACCGGCCCATTCGTCCCTGGGCCTGTTGGTATGCCCCAAGGACTCTGTCGATGTGGCCCAGGGCTTCCGTCCCAGGATCAGTCCCCCTCTGCATGAGCCTGTCCCGACCAGCTGCACTGCTGCCACGGTCCTGTCCGGTCCTCACATTGGCCCGCTGCATCCTCTCCCTGGCCTCCGCAGTCGATGTTGTGGGCTGCTCAACCCCTGGGGCAGGGAGGGTGTTGCGGCCAGCTGTGGTGGTGGTGGTGGTGGTGGTAGTGGTGGTTGACACACAGGCCGTGACAGCAGCTGTCAGAGGATGGTCAGGGGCTGCAGCTGATGTGGTTGGGGGGACAATGGGTGCCTGGGACTGGTTGAGGCCTGCCACACCAGATGGGCCAGCGTGGAGCTCCTCATCCAATGTATCCAGGGAGTCCTCATCCAGTTGTCTCTGTTCCGGGGGGGGACTGGCTCTGCAGGGTGGTGTCATCCTCTGCAGTGAGTTCTAGGTCACCTGTGGGTCAGATGAGAAATGGCCATTGTGTTGCACCCATCAAAGTTTGTGTTAGCAGTGTTACATCAACTGTTTGTACATCCAGCAGTTGTTCACTGTACAAATTAGCATTGACCGACATCCAGTGATGCATTACAAGCTGTTGTGGTACATACATTACTTGTCCATATTGGGAGTTGTCAAGACATGACATGCACAATATAATTTTTTGACATTGACAGTCTCATGTTGGCATCCTGTTATTGATCAATCATATGTCATCCATTTACGCGTATGTGTCACTTGTAGAGCCCTTGTAGCGGTTCTCTCTGCACAGTGAGTGAGCATTGTAGTTTCATGCATACCTTTTCAATGTGGTGTAGATATCTGTATTTGCAATTCCAGACATGCTTAAGTTTGCTTTAATTAGATCCTAGGTGGTCTGGTCCACTGCTACTGTCAGATGGCATGTAGTGGTGTGCATGGTTGTGCTCGGAGTTCCATCGACATGTGTTTCAGTCATTCACACTTTGGTTGCTGTCACAGTTTCATTTTCTTAGGTGTGTGCACACTATAGTTGCCAATGCTATCTGGGTGTGCAGTTGTGCATTGAGAGGCCTGGTGTCCTATGCCAACATGTTTTTATAAATGCATATCTGGCTGCATGTTGTGGCTGTAGATATGTTGTGTTTGCTGTGTTTTCCTTGTATTTGTGAGACCTCTCCGTGTGTGTAGGATGAGGGCTTCCATCTTGGTCCAGTGTGGGACAAGTCAGCATGATATGTCCACATGCCAGTTCTTTTGCAGTGTACATTGCAATGACTGACACATGCATGTTGGTGCCAGGAAGTGATGGGTCTTGTGTGCTGGCGGTCAGGTGGGCCCGTGTGAGTTGTTGTGCAAGCTTCCCAGCCCCACACACCCCAACCTGTGAGATGTGGTTACCTACCTGTGAGTTGGGTGTGTAGCATACATTGCCTGCCACATGCTTCTTATTGGGGGTGTAGTGTCCCATCCTCCATAGTGGTGGGACAGCATGCATGTTGCATTTTGTGGGATGGATAGCCAAACACACTGCACCGTCTCACTGTGTAGATGGCTAACTGCCGTTTGAGGCGAAGGTGAGCAATGACATGGCTATGTGATTTGGTAGAAATCTTTGGATGGAATGTGCGTGTGGTGAGCATGATGTGTGTGTGGCTTTTTGTACCCATTGATTTCAGATTACATTTGGTCATGGGGTATAGCCCCCCATCACTGTTGTCCCAGCTATCTGGCTGTGGGGTTCACTCCCCCGACATTTGAAGGCACAATTGGGCAAGGGGTATGGTCTCGTAGCACAGTGGTGACATACATCAGGGTGTAGATCTCACCCAGCATACATTTCCACACTGTCATGGTTTCATGGTATTTGTGGACCTGAGAACATGAGCCCAGTACTGGTGTAGCAGTTGTTCCAGGGCATCCATACACTGACATGTTGTGGTCAACAGTGGTGTGTGTGTGAGATGTACTCAGCCCTGTGCAGACAATGTATGGTTTTGGGGCCAGACTATACCAGCACTGTTCAGACAGACAGTGTGAGATGTGAACATTGTCAATGCAGACACACATTGGTGGTCCAAACAAGACACCTTTGACAATTTATTTCAGACAAGGTGCTGTTCTGCAATTCAGTGCAGCACTGTGGTAGCTGGGTGTGTTGCAGGACATTTGGGTTCTGCTTAGTTTAGCATTGTGAGTCCCAGCTGCAGTGTAGTTTTTGGGTGCACTGCACTTCCACTGTTTACATTGCAACACTGTGGTATGACATGGGTGATTTGCACTTTGCCATACAAACGGCCAGACACTGCTGCAGGGCAGCATGATCGTTGTTAGTGTTGCAGTGTGTGATGCCTGGCACAGTGTACACAATGTGGGTCAATTTTGAACAGAGACTTGTGCATGGTGACTACAACACAACTGTTTTGCATTATTTGTGTTGGTGACTGTGGACTAAGTGGCATGGTGTCATGTGCGGCTGCACAGACGTCACATGCCTATGAGTGGGACTAGTGCTCCATCCTGCTCAGCTGTGGGCCAAGGGGGCCTGGTGGGAGTTGTAGTGCAGGCCTCCCAAACACCAACCCACCTCCCGGTAAAGATGGCTACCTACCTGTTAGGTGAGGGTGCAGCACACAATGGCTGAGGCATGCTTCTGGGTGGGGGCAGTGCTCCATCCTGCTCAGCTGTGGGCCAAGGGGGCCTGGTGGGAGTTGTAGTGCAGGCCTCCCAAACACCCACCCACCTCCCGGTAAAGATGGCTACCTACCTGTTAGGTGAGGGTGTAGCACACAATGGCTGAGGCATGCTTCTGGGTGGGGGCAGTGCTCCATCCTGCTCAGCTGTGGGCCAAGGGGGCCTGGTGGGAGTTGTAGTGCAGGCCTCCCAAACACCCACCCACCTCCCGGTGAAGATGGCTACCTACCTGTTAGGTGAGGGTGCAGCACACAATGGCTGAGGCATGCTTCTGGGTGGGGGCAGTGCTCCATCCTGCTCAGCTGTGGGCCAAGGGGGCCTGGTGGGAGTTGTAGTGCAGGCCTCCCAAACACCCACCCACCTCCCGGTAAAGATGGCTACCTACCTGTTAGGTGAGGGTGCAGCACACAATGGCTGAGGCATGCTTCTGGGTGGGGGCAGTGCTCCATCCTGCTCAGCTGTGGGCCAAGGGGGCCTGGTGGGAGTTGTAGTGCAGGCCTCCCACACACCCACCCACCTCCCGGTGAAGATGGCTACCTACCTGTTAGGTGAGGGTGCAACACACAATGGCTGAGGCATGCTTCTGGGTGGGGGCAGTGCTCCATCCTGCTCAGCTGTGGGCCAAGGGGGCCTGGTGGGAGTTGTAGTGCAGGCCTCCGAAACACCCACCCACCTCCCGGTAAAGATGGCTACCTACCTGTTAGGTGAGGGTGTAGCACACAATGGCTGAGGCATGCTTCTGGGTGGGGGCAGTGCTCCATCCTGCTCAGCTGTGGGCCAAGGGGGCCTGGTGGGAGTTGTAGTGCAGGCCTCCCATACACCCACCCACCTCCCGGTAAAGATGGCTACCTACCTGTTAGGTGAGGGTGCAGCACACAATGGCTGAGGCATGCTTCTGGGTGGGGGCAGTGCTCCATCCTGCTCAGCTGTGGGCCAAGGGGGCCTGGTGGGAGTTGTAGTGCAGGCCTCCCAAACACCCACCCACCTCCCGGTGAAGATGGCTACCTACCTGTTAGGTGAGGGTGCAGCACACAATGGCTGAGGCATGCTTCTGGGTGGGGGCAGTGCTCCATCCTGCTCAGCTGTGGGTCAAGGGGGCCTGGTGGGAGTTGTAGTGCAGGCCTCCCAAACACCCACCCACCTCCCGGTGAAGATGGCTACCTACCTGTTAGGTGAGGGTGCAGCACACAATGGCTGAGGCATGCTTCTGGGTGGGGGAGGGCTACATCCTGCTCAGCTGTGGGACAAGGGGGCCTGGTGGGAGTTGTAGTGCTGGCAGCATGTACACATGTACCCATGGTGATGTTGCTAACTACCTTTGGGGGGGCTTCAGGGGGAGTGTCTGTTGTATCTGTGAGAGATGTTTTGGGGGGAGTGTTGTGCACATGAATGAATTTGTACCTAGGAGGTATTATTTTGTAATAGGGCAAGACAGTACATTTGTGTGATGTTAGGCATTTGTTTGTACTTACCAGCCTCCACTCCCCGGGTATTCCTGAGAGACTCTCTGGATGTAGAATGCCAAGCACCTTCTCCTCCCATTCAGTGAATGTTTTGAGTGGAACGGGAGGGCCACTGCCTGTCCTCTGAGCCAGCTCATGGTTCTTGGCTCTCCTCTTTTGACCACTGCCTTCAGATCGTGCCACCTTTTCATGATTTCATCTCTATTGTGTGGCACGGTCCCTACTGCATTGATCTTCTCTACTATCCTTCTCCACATTTGCGTCCTTGTTGCTAGTGGTGTCTGTTGGACCTGGTTACCAAACAATTGTGGTTCTACCCTGATTATCTCATCGACCATGACCCTCAACTCACTCTCAGTGAATTTGGGCATTCTCTGTGGTGACATGGTGTGTGATGTGTCAAGGTGTTTAGGGTGCAGGTTTGGGTGTGGTAGTGGTGGTTGTGATGTGTATGGTGTGTGCTGTGCAAAGGTGTTAGAGGTGCAGGTGTGGAAGTGGTGATGGTGGTGGTGATGTGTGTGTGTTGTGCAGATTTGCCTCTCCTGTCATCTGTGGTGGATGTCCCCTCAGTTGTGGAGTTTTGCAAAGGATTGTGGTCTGTTGGGGGCTGGATTTATACTGGTGTCTGTGGGTGTGTCAGGATGGGGTATTGGTTGCAGGTGTGGTGTGTGTGTGTACCTGGGATTTGTAGTTTTGGAGTTTCACATGGGGGTGTGTCTTTGGGCTGTGTTAGCTATTTTTGGGTGCATGCCTTGTATGGTTGGTGCACTTTGTGGCCATGTTGTGTGTTTTTCTAGCGACCGCCATTTTTTTGACGGAGCGTCCGCAGTGGTGGCTCGGCTATGGCGCTTCCGCCGTCTCACTGATTCTTCACTGTTGTCGACCGCGGCGGTCGGAAACAGCGCACTGCACCGCGGGGATGTCGGGAATATCATAATTTTGATGGCAGTGTCTCCGCTGTGGTTGCGGGCGTTTGGCCTGTTTCCGCTGCGACTCCGACCGCCGCAGACGGGTTTGGGCCATTTCCGCAGGCGTACGGCGGATTCTCGGGTCTCCATTCCGCCGCAGTTGGGGTTTTACCGCTGGGGATCCTAATCTAGCCGTCGGTTTTCCCGCGGTAGGGGCGGGCGGTGTTTTCCCGCTACCATGGCGGTCGTTTTTTTTCCCGTCCGCAATCGTAATGACCTCCCTAGTTTGCTAAATAACTAAAAGTATATTTATACTGTTGATATGTTTTTCTTATTCCCTCCCTTTCTGTTGACACACTGCTCACATGAGAATAGTGTTACAGGTGTTATTTCTATTCTTTTCAGGAGCTGATAACAAGTAATGCGTGAAGACTTCTTCATGGAGTGAAGTTCTTCGTGTCTACACGATGTTCACTGGTCGTTGGGCAGAGTTCCAGTTCGGAAATGGAGCCCCGTTGGGCCTCAGGTTATCGTTCAGGAGAGATTTCTCTGTCTTCATGCTGTTCTTCGGGAGCAGGTGGTGCATGGACTTAACTGTTATGAATGTGTGACAGAATATCGACGGACAGAAAATCGACCTGCAAAAATATCGACAGAAATATAGAAGTCAAAAATCTCGAAGTCCAATCTACATAAAGGTATGTACAAAAATATCGAAAAAAATATATAGTTGTCAAAAATATCGAAGTTAAAAATATCGTTTTTTTAAATGTTTTAATAATAATGTAAAATTAAGTAAATAATACATATAATTAAAAGAAATAGTTAAAAATATTAAAAGATATTTAAAAATAATAACTAATACATTAAATGTTAAAATAAATTAAACATATACATATAAATTAATATATATATACTTACTCCACATAGTGCAACAGTAGGGAAAGCGTTGGATAGCGTAGGGGTAAAAATTACTATTCCCACTCCAGAGAGTGCAACAGTAGGGAAAGCGCTGGAATGCGTAGGGGTAAAAATGACTATTCCCACTCCAGTGTATGCAACAGTAGGGAAAGCGTTGGATAGCGTAGGGGTAAAAATTACTATTCCCACTCCAGAGAGTGCAACAGTAGGGAAAGCGCTAGATAGCGTAGGGGTAAAAATTACTATTCCCACTCCAGTGAGTGCAACAGTAGGGAAAGGGTTGGATAGCGTAGGGGTAAACATTACTATTCCCACTCCAGAGAGTGCAACAGTAGGGAAAGCGCTGGATAGCGTAGGGGTACAAATTACTATTCCCACTCCAGAGAGTGCAACAGTAGGGAAAGCGTTGGATAGCGTAGGGGTAAAAATTACTATTCCGACTCCAGTGAGTGCAACAGTAGGGAAAGCGTTGGATCGCGTAGGGGTAAAAATTACTATTCCCACTCCAGAGAGTGCAACAGTAGGGAAAGCGTTGGATAGCGTAGGGGTAAAAATTACTATTCCCACTCCAGAGAGTACAACAGTAGGGAAAGCGCTGGATAGCGTAGGGGTAAAAATTACTATTCCCACTCCAGTGAGTGCAACAGTAGGGAAAGCGTTGGACAACGTAGATGTTAAACATAACATACTTATAAATGAAATAAATATTGTAATTAAATAATGATTTATTAATAAATTTAGAAAGAAAAAAAAATACAAATATATCAAAAATAATAATTACTTTAATATTAAATACTTCCCACCCTATTCCCCAATAAACACACAACACACTCCACATAACATTTCACACAATTAAATTAATTTGCAATTAATCAATTAATAAAAATTAATTTGCAATTAATAATTAAATAAAAAGAAAGTGCCAACAATAAATATGTAATAAAAATTAATAATTAATTAAAAAAAATATCAATACCAATAAATAATATTTAATCAAAATTTATACCCAAGTAATAATTAATTAACAAAGATTAATTACCAATGCCAATAAATAATATTTAATAAACATTAATGCCCAATTAATAATTAATTAACAAAAATTAATTACCAATGCCAATAAATAATATTTAATAAAAATTAATAACAAATTGATAATTAATTAGCAAAAAATATATCACTACCAATAAATAATATTTAATAAAAATGATTAACCAATTAATAATTAATTAACAAAAAAATTAATCAATACTCAATTTCTTAATTAATTACTTAATTACAAATAATTTACTTATCACCCTATTCCCCTAAAAACACACAACCCACTCCAATAATAAATTAATACAAATAAAATAATCAATTAATAATAATTATTTACCAATTAATTAATTAACAACAAATTAATTAATAACAATAATAAAAAATTAATAATTACTTACTTAAAATTAAATTACTTCTCACCCTATTCCCCTATAAACCCACAACCCGCTACAGAAATAAAACACAAAATTTAATTAAAATAAATTAATAATTCCTAAAAATTATTATTTAATTTACTATAATTAATTTACTTCCCACCCTATTCCCCTATAAACCCACAACCCGCTACGGTACTAAAACGCAAAATTTACTTTAAAAAAAATTACTAATTTCTAAAAAAATGTATAAATATATTTAAAAAAACAGTACAATACTTAACAAAAAATATAGAACACATACATATTAAATACATACTAAAATACATAACACTCATATAAATATCGATATTACTAACATCGATATTTGCAACATCGATATTTCTTACCTTAACTTCGATATTCTGGTTGTAGATATTCTTGACTTCGATATTTTGTCCCTACGATATTTAAAACTCGATATAACGGTGCTTCGATATTTAAAAATGGATATTTTGACTGTCCACCAACTGTTATATGGTTTACAAAGAAAGAGGACACTTTGGCTAGGCTGGGACCTTATATACCATGGTACTCTATGGTTGGTCATGTGATTTCTGTTACTGTTTTTCTATTGGCTGCTGAGTTTCTAAGTAAAGAAATGAGAAGCATAATCCTCGCCTCCGTGTCCTTAATAGAATTGAAAATTCTTGTCACGAATGTTAGCAAATTTTTAATTCTCTTTCTTTTTATAAATATTTGTTTTTAAATTTTTGCACGCTTGTTCTCTATGCATTCCTCATTGCCTGTGTTTACAATTTCAACCACCAAGCACCGGTCATTTTGCTTTTTAGTTGTTCACATCATATAATAGGTGCTCACATCTGAGATGTGTTATTCAGCCGACAGGTGTTTCGCTATAGAACTTGGTGACTCCTGTACCTCACTGGTTAGATTTGATAACTTTTTTGAATTTCTACTTAGGTGCTTTGACTTTATGCACATTGATGTAAGCAAACAAAGGGTCTCGTTTTGACTTCTTTGACTTTTTATTTGTCTGGTTGTGCTTATTAGCTTCCACCTGCCATTTTGTGGTTCACACTTGTCATGAGCCTTATGTCAGAAGTTTCGTTCTCGTCTGTCTTGGTGTGTATGGTTTAGATGTTTTCCTAAAATCAAGCAATATCAATGTTTGAGTAAGACACATTTGTATAATTTCCTGCAGAGAGCAGCTCACAGAAGCAATAGATTCCTTCTGCAGAGAGCAGAATCTGGCCAGCAGTTTCGGCGCTCCCCCTAGGGTTCAGCACGAAACAGTGCAGTCTGGGAGATTCGCCTCTGCTGTGCTGATGAAGGTTAAAGGGTCAGAGTGTGTAACCTGGACATAGGCTGCGAAAAGATGCATTGTGTGAGCACCACAGAAACACCATGCTGCAGGATCCAACATCTTTAGGCAAGTGCGAAATTAGGATTCCACTGGTGAAGATTTGTGAAAATTTAAACCTTCACAACTTCACAGTGGTGCTAGTCTGTCACCTTTGCGAAAGAGCTGCTATTAATTTTTTTTAAATCTTAGAACATTTTTGAAGTTTTTTCTTTAGAACAGCAGAGTTATGTAAAAACTTCACAAAGTGGAGGACATTCCCACAGCCCTAACAAACTGGCAGTATTTGTTTATAGTCGGCACCTGACCAGGGCCGGCTTTAGTGCTGGTGGCGCCCGGTGTGACAATTATTTTTGGCGCCCCACGCCCCATGACTGCCTCCTCAGATTCTCTCACTACCACCAGGCGAAAGTGTCCCTCATCTCTCCAATCATAAGTTATTGCTAATAATAGCGCCCCCCCCCCCGGAGGTCAGCGCCCCCTCCAAAGGTCATCGCCCAGTGCGGCTGCACCAGTCGCACTGCCTTAAAGCTGGCCCTGCACCTGACATAGGTCGGACCACTGGGAACGAGCAGGAACATTTAATTAGCATCCTACGTAGTACACTTGCATTTTTTACGCATTTACACTACACAGATTTGCAATTTGAAGTACAGGGTGATAAAATGATCTGCCAAGAATCACACAGTTTTTAATCAAGACCAGTAGCCAGGACTGTAAACCAGGGGCCAGATTTACTTACAATTCACAAAGCACAGCACCCACGGGAGACAGCAGGACAGTGCCATATACACATAAATGGCCCTCCCTGCAGTGGCGCAATGTAGGCTGCCGTGTGCCGTGCACACAATCTTGCACTATATTGCAAGGGTGACTGCATGATGTCTGTTATAGGTTATGTACTGAAAGAGGCACCTTCTGTTACAAAATACCCTGCATAAACAACCTTTAAAACTTCTCCAAGTTTGAATGTGTGGACATGCACAGTTAGAATGTTTTTGAGAAAAGTAAACTTTTCTCAAATGGTATGCCTGACTAGAGGAGGCATACATTTTTAGCGCACAGCCATGACTACCATTGTTAGTGGATAGGGCTTTGTGTCACAAGCCATGGGTGGCTTCATGGGAATGGCCAAGTACCACCCACGGGACAACCTCTTGACAGAGATTTCACTAAGGGCTACTTTGTATTACTTTAGGGCTACTTTCCAATAGAAATCAAGATTTGTGCTGGAAAGTAAATCCCATTTCAAAACTTTACGTCTGTTTGTGCCACTTTTTGTGACACTGCACAGGTGCAAAGCCTTGATAAATCTGGCCTCGGGTATCCAGCGTTGAAATTCACATTAGCTGTTAACCAACAGGCCCCTTCACACAACCACACAAAGCATTCTGTACTAACCAGAGGCGGAATAATTAATGAAGAGTAATACAGATGGCAAGCTCAAGATGCTGAAGCACCGAAATACCCCCCATATCCTTCCAGTAGGAAATGATCTACGTTATTACTTTAATAAAGTATATAAAAGTTGTCAGGCTTAACTCAGAGGCAATGTGTACAGTATTTGTTCTGGAGTGCTGCCCGGTTGGGCAACCTTGGGTACCTGCACCACAGGACTGGACCAAGGACTGTTCAAGGGCTCAATTATCCCTAAAACCAGCATCTTGGAGACCTCCTCCTTGATGCTGGCCCTCACCTTGTCTGACAACTTGTAAATCATATTTTTAAGACTAAGACTGTCTCCAGTGTCAATGTCATGGACGTACAGGTATGTGAGCCCAGGGGTGAAGGAGAACAGAGAGGCAAACTGCCCCAGTAAGTGGCGACAGTGACTCTGCTTCTCTGGGGTGAGGGTACGGGAGAGGTTGACACTCCACTGACCCATCATGCTCCTGGGATGACAGGAGGTCAGGGTGAGGCTGGCTCTACTCTTCCACTCCTTCATCTCTCACTTTGGACCTCTCAAAGTGGGGCTTAAGGCGGTTCACATGGAGCACCCTTATGGTGTTTCTAGGGGTCTGGAGATCAAGCAAGTAAGTGGCCTCCCCCTTCCGCTCCTTCACCTCATATGGGCCTATCCAGCGATCCTGGATAGCACTGGGCTCCACAGGCTCCATAACTCACACCTTTTGGCCAGATTTAAATTTTACCAGTGTGGCCTTCTGGTCATATCAGAGTTTCATAACTTCTTGATAGGTATCAAGATTGCTTTTTTGCCTTCTTCCAGAAGCGCTGCATCTGGTTGCAGATTGCCAGCATTTAGCTGGCCACAACCTGAGAGGGTTTCCGGGGAGCTTGTTTCCATTTCTATCTCACAAGGCTAAGAGGTCCTCTAACTACTGGGCCCCGACCCCAGTTCAGCGACTCCATCGCCGACTTCATCAGCACGCACGCCCTGACCTCTACCGACTACATCCTCCTCGGAGACCTGAACTTTCACCTGGAGAACAACAACGACAGCAACTCCACCACCCTGATCGACAGCCTCGCCAACCTCGGCCTGAGCCAGCTCGTCACAACACCAACCCACTCCGCCGGCCACACGCTTGACCCCATCTTCTCCTCAAGCTCCCACGTCTCCTTCAGCCACACCACGGAACTCCTCTGGACCGACCACCGCTGCATCCATTTCACCTTCCAGAAACCCACCACACACCACCGCACCCAACAGATCCCACGCCGCTGCTGGAGTAAAGTCACCGAAGACCAACTCCGGGCAACCCTCGCTCTCAGCCCTCCCTCCGACCCATCCAACACCGACGACGCTGCCTGCAACCTCAGACGATGGATGGACGACTGCGCCAACACCCTCGCCCCGCTGAAAAAGCTCACCTACAGCGACACCACCAAAAGAGCCAGCTGGTTCACCTCGGAACTCTTAGCTTCCAAGCGTACCTGGCGGAAACTAGAGAAGAAATGGCACAGCGATAAGACACCGGACAGCCACACAGCCCACAAAGACGCCATCCGTAACCACCACCACCTCATCAGGTCCGCCAAGAGAATCTCCTTCAAAGACCGCCTCGACAACAACGCACACAACAGCAAGGAGCTTTTCAACATCGTGAAGGAACTCTCCAATCCCAGCTCCAACACCAACGACATCCCGCCGTCGCAACCCCTGTGCGATTCCTCGCCACCTTCTTTCACCGCAAGATCGCCGACATCCACGACAGCTTCAACACCCAGACAACCCCAACTAAGATCGATACACCAGACCCGCCACACACCATCGACCACGACCCCCTGCCAGCCTGGGCCAGCGTAAACATCGAGGACACCATCAAGACCATGAGCACAATACACTCCGGCTCCCCGTCAGACCCTTTCCCGCACCACATCTTCAACAAAGCCAGCAGCTCCATCGCACCCCACCTGTGCAACATCATCAACCTCTCCTTCGAGACCGCGACCTTCCCAGAGAGCTGGAAACACGCAGAGATCAACGCCCTACTCAAAAAGCCCAAGGCGGACCCGAGAGACCTCAAGAACTTCCGGCCCATCTCTCTGCTTCCGTTCCCAGCCAAGGTCATCGAGAAGATCGTCAACAAACAGCTAACCCGATACCTCGAAGAAAACAGCATCCTGGACCCATCCCAATCAGGGTTCCGCAGCAACCACAGCACTGAGACTGCCCTCATCGCCGCCACCGACGACATCAGGATCCTGCTGTACAATGGTGAGACCGCAGCCCTCATCCTGCTGGACCTCTCCGCCGCCTTCGACACTGTCTGCCACCGCACTCTACGCGCACGCCTCCACGACGCAGGGATCCGAGACAAGGCCCTGGAATGGACCACCTCCTTCCTCGACGGCAGAACCCAGAGAGTCCGCCTCCCACCTTTCCGATCCGAAGCCTCCGAGATCATCTGCGGCGTACCCCAGGGATCGTCCCTCAGCCCAACACTGTTCAACATCTACATGGCCCCGCTCGCACGCATCGCCAGACAACACGACCTCAACATTATCTCCTACGCCGACGACACTCAACTGATCCTCTCCCTCACCAAGGACCCCCTCGCCGCCAAAGCCAAACTCCATGACGGAATGAAGGCCGTCGCCGATTGGATGAAGATCAGCCGACTAAAGCTGAACACGGACAAAACGGAGGTCCTCATCCTCGGCTCCAACCCCTCAGCCTGGGACGACTCCTGGTGGCCAACGACGCTGGGAGCAGCCCCGACACCCACCGACCACGCACGCAACCTGGGAGTCATCCTCGACTCAACGCTCTCCATGACCAAGCAAGTCAACGCAGTCTCCTCCTCCTGCTTCAACACACTCCGCATGCTTCGCAAGATCTACAGGTGGATCCCGACAGACACAAGAAGAACAGTCACCCAGGCCCTCGTCAGTAGCAGACTAGACTATGGGAACGCCCTCTACGCGGGAGCCCCGGCCAAGCTCATCAAGCGACTGCAACGCATACAAAACGCCTCCGCACGACTGATCCTCGACGAACCACGCCACAGCCACATCACCCCCCACTTGAGGAACCTGCACTGGCTCCCCGTCGACAGGAGGATCACCTTCAAACTCCTCACCCACGCACACAAGGCACTCCACAAAACTGGCCCAGCCTACCTCAACAGACGACTCTTCTTCTACGTCCCCAACCGCCAGCTCTGCTCCGCCGACCTCTCCCTCGTCACCGTCCCCCGCATTCGAAGAACAACCACCGGCGGCAGATCCTTCTCACACCTCGCCGCCAAGACCTGGAACACCCTCCCACTAAGCCTACGAAAGACCCAAGACCTGCTGACCTTCAGGAGGCTACTCAAGACCTGGCTGTTCGACCAGTAGCAGCATCCCCCCCCCTCCCTCCCCCCAGCGCCTTGAGACCCTCGCGGGTAAGTAGTGCGCTCTACAAATTCTGTGATTGATTGATTGATTGAACTAACAGGGTGAACATAGAGCAGGTCAAAGGAGCTACACCCAGCCCCCTTCAGTGGCACCTCCCTGTAGGCAAAGAGAAGGCATTGCAGGTGGTTTCCCACTTATGGCTCATGAGCTCAGATAGGTCCATTATCATGACCTTCGGGGTCTTTTTGAATCTCTTCACAAGACTGTTGGTTTTGGGGTGATAGGGTGTGGAGAACTTATAAGTTACTCCACACTCATCCTATATGTGCTTCATGTACGCTGACATGAAGTTAGTGCCTCTGTCAGACTCTACCTCTTTGGGGAACACCACACTGGTAAAAATCCCCATCAGGGCCCTGGCCACTGCAGATGCTGTTACCGACCTCAGAGGATGGCTTCTGGGCCCTAGTGGCGTGGTCCACCAGGATGAACCTGTTGCCTAAAGCTATCTTGGGGTCCAAGGGTCCAACAATGTCGATCCCTACCGTCTCAAAGGGAATGCCAACAACAGATAATGGGGACAGGGGGCCCTTGAGATTTTTTACTGCCTTCCCACTGGCTTGGCAAGTGGGACAGGACCTACAGAATGCATATGAGGCTGTCTTCATTCGGGGCCAATAGAAGTGGGCAACAAGCCTGTCGAAGGTCTTGTGTCACCCCATATGTCCTGCCAGGAGTATGTCATGAGCCAAACCCAGTAGGAAGGTCCTGGAACACTGGGGGACCACCAGCACACGGGCTGCCCTAGATCCAGGAACCGTAGGCTCACTATATAGAAGGCCATTCTCCCAATAGATCAGGTGATCTCCAGTGGTGTCACCTGCTTCCTGGGCCTCAGCTTGCAGCCTTAAGCCCTCTAGAGTGGATCACTTTTTCTGCTCTTTGCAGAATTCCTCCCTGATGGGCCCACCCTCACCTTGCCAACCACTAAGCTCAGGCAGGTTACCCAGGGAGGCAGTGTCCTCCCCAGTTGGCTCGGGGGCGTCCTCCTCAGTTGCCCTGTCAACCTGGACAACTTCAGGGGCTGGTCTACCACGCTGCTTGCTCCCACGCTTCTTGGCAGCTGCCTGGGCCATTGTTCCAGGCTACAGATGCCCTTGTCTCCCTTCCTGAGTAGCCATGGACCTTGTGGTCATAAAGACCCATTCAGGCAATCCCAACATCTCCAAGTGTGACCTGAGCTCTACCTCCCTCCACATAGTGTGCTCCAGGTCATTCCAAACAGAAAATCTACAGACATAACAGGGCGAACAGCTACTTTTAGAGACCCTGAGGCCCGCCACTGATAGGGAACCAGAGCCACAGGTAGATGACTCCCACGATTGCCCGTGACAATGACTTGGTGGAATGTGTTACCGAAGACCTGCTCTGAGCACCCCAGCTGACACTTCACAGTAGACATGCTGGCTCCTGTGTCTCTCAGAGCCTCCACCCTTTGCCCATTGAATGGTGACCCATTGCCTGTACTTAGAAGTATTAGCAGGCATATGGGCTTTTGGCGCCATTTCTTTATCTCCAAGGGAAACTGGGGTCACCTCTGTCTGCTCCCCAAAGCTAACTGGGGCCACCACCGCTTCGAGCGATACACTCGCCAACCAAGGTGTCTGCCCACCGTTGGGGAGATGTGCCCTCTTGGGACATTTGGAGTCACCCTTGGAGTGCCCCTACTTGTAGCATTCTGTGCATTGGGGGACCAACCTCCCTGTCTGTTTATGTCACAGGCCGATTCCTCGGGAGCAGTACCCTCAATATGCCCACTTTCCGGCAGCAACGATTCTGCACTTTCAACAGAAGGTCGGAATGGCCAGATGGGGGGAAGGGTTTTAGGGAGGGTGCTGCGGGGAGGGAGACTAACACCATGAGGGTCCATGACAGTGACCATGACAGCTTATCAAAGAACCCCTTCTTTTTAGGCTCAGGCTGGGACTGGTTACCACTGTTTTCTTGGGAACTGTTTTAGGGGCCTTTTGAGAACTCCTTATTTTTAAGTTTTTCTCTCCCCTCTTTCTTCTGGTGGGACCCTTGACCTCCCTTGTGGGAGTCTCCCCCAGATACCTTTTTGGACACTCCCTGGGGTCAGTTAGCCTACTGTCTACTAGGTGCTGGTGCAGCTCTGGAAAAAAATACTGAGCAAGTGCTCTCTCAAACGTAGCTTGCTCAACCCACTGTGGTCATTTACTTTGCTTCCCTACACCCAACCATTCAGTGCCTTGCTAGAGTAGACCACAAAATCCACCCAGGACGGTTTGGGGAGCCTCTGGCTGTCCCTGAACCTCTGTCGGTACTTCTCAGGGGTCAGCCCAAACTTAGTTATCAAGATAGCTTTCATGGGGGTACCTGGGTTGGTCCCCAACCTCTAAAGTAAAAAGTGTGTCCCGCATCCCTGTAGGCATTTGTTTCCACAAACCCCCCTCAGTGCTCTTGTGGGATTTTGTGAACCCGCAGGGCTACCTTGTAGGCAGAAAACCATTTGTCGATATGGAGTGCTTAATTTGTAAAATAATAAGTGCCAGGGCCCTGACCAGGAGGCCACTGCAGCTTGCACCACCCATTGCCCCTGACATCGCTGCCTTTGGCGGTACCAAAACCACTACTAACCATCTCTCTCTCACCTGCAAGTGCGACAGTTAAGATTATTCCAGGTCCCCAAAGCGAAAGGAATGGCTGGGGAGGCAGGCATTAGTAATTTTTTATGTATATTGTATTTATAAACAACTATTGTTCTGCTCCTCTCTAAATTAGACCATGTGGCAGGCTGTCATAAGTGTGGTGTTGACAATTAAGTGCCGGTGCAGAGCACCGGAAACCAATAAGGCGCCGGTGCTGAGCACCAGAAACCACTGGCTCAAATTAAGCACTGTTGATATCATCTCCCACCACATAACTGGGCACCAGGTCCTTGGGGATGTGGACCTTTTTATCTCTTTCAGACCCTGCAGGGTTGCTGCCACCAATGCTGCTGGACTCAATCTACCTGCTTTGCTTTCAGTTCCAGCTCCTCAAGGCTTCTTTCATGAACCAAATGCTCCAAAGCTAGTTTCTCCTTCATGGCCAGTTTCTTCTCCTCCATCCTGAGCTTGGCCATCTCAAGCCTTAACTCTCTCTCTCCTCCCTCCTTTCCGCCAGCTCTTCTGGGGTCAGGTTGCAGGAAGATACCCTGCTCCCTGACCTGGCAGGGGGCTCCACTTCAGGGACTAAGTCATCCCCCTCAGCTGAAGGCTGGATCTCAGGGAGGTCCTCTCCTTGTTCTTCCTTCACCTCATTCCCTTCAGTGGCTTCTACCAGTGGCTCATGAGCTTCCGCTCAGGCCCTCAGGGCCTTTTGCAGTTCCACCTTCCTGGTGGTGCTCTTTGCTGGAAGTCCCCTCTCCTTGCAGAACTCCTTGAGCTGGGTCACAGTGTAGGAGTCCATGTTTGCCAGCTCGAATTCCATCCTTGCAGGTGTGGTTTCAAACAAAAAGTCAGAGGAAGAATGTGTAAAAAACAAAACGATGCCAATCAAGGAGAATGTAAACTCAAATTGGTCTTATATTATTTATGTGGGGTGGTAGTGTAACACAAGATCATTGTAAGGCACTGCACAAACACAAGTCCAAATCCTCACCGCTGAACACTTATGTAAGAAATTGGATTACTGATTGAGGGGGATGGAACCTTTCTCTTGCAGCAACCTCAAGCTTCTCAGGGTGAACCCTAAATTAAACTGTGCTCAGTCCTTGGGTAGCTTGGCACAGAGCAGTCAGGCTTAACTCAGAGGCAATGGGTAATGGATTTGTGCAACACTTCAAACAGTAACACAGTGAAAACATACCACACAAAGACCCCATAGCAGAGGTATAAAAATAGAGTCATCTTTAATAAATAAAACAAGCCTAAAATGACAAAGCTCCAATCAGTAGACCTGGAGATATTCAATTTTAAAGATTTTAGTTAAAAAAGGGCCAAGAGGCATAAAGCACCAACTGTAGATATCTGGTTGAAAAGGACCGGGGCAAAGTCACAAGTTTAGGCCAACCATGATGAGGCATGGGCCAGCTACAGGGACCCGGTTTGGCCCGCTGAACAAAGTACCTTCAATCCTGGTTTGCAGAGCGCGGCGAGGATCCATGTCGAAGATGGCGTCGTGCAGCTGAGTCAATGCACTGGTTCAAAGATGCAGCGACGCTGTGGTGCGAGGTCCTGTTGTGTTGATGTTGAAGATCCCGTCAACAAGGGCGTGCAATGCAGAGTTCGGCATTGTGGATGCATCGCGCAGTTGGGGTGATGTGTCAGTTCCAAGGAGCTGCGATGTGGAGTCCGTCGTCGAGGCTGCCGTCAACGAGAGATGCAAGGCCTGCACTGAGGATGCATTGCACAGCGGCGGTTATGAATGCGATGCGGGCTGCGGCGGCGATGCAAACTTTTCGATGGGTACAATCCACACAGTAGTGGAGATGCATTGATTCTGCTCCAGGTTGCGTACGCAGCAGAGGAGATGCACCAGTTCCGCTGGATCCACAGAGGCTGGCAACGCACCTTAAGCCCACTTCCAAGGGTCCAGGGGACTGGGGTGGAACCACTTGACAGGGTAGAGTCACAGGTGGCCGAGTCCAGGTGCCGGTGCAAGGTTGTTGGAAGCCTGTTATGTCCCTGAGGCTACAGATCAGGAGGCCCGCCAACTAGCACTTGGAGTCACTCTGGGTTCTGAGTTCAAGAGAAGTAGGTCCAGTCCTTTTCACCCAAGCTGGAGCTTAGCAGGCAGCAGTTCAGCACAGCAAGGCAGGTGTCCAGCAGAATGCAGTTCAGCAGAGTGGCAGTCTTTCAGCAGCACAGCAGTCCTTCCTGAAAGAGTATCAGGTCCAGAAGTGTACTGAAGTGGTCGTGTCTGATGCCCAGTATATATACCCAGTTCGCCTTTTAATTCGGGAAGAAGCTTCTATGGATAATATTTCCCTTTTCCCTCCAGACTAAATACATGGGGTGTGCAGCCCATTGTGTGGAGGTAGTACACAGCCTATTCAGGTGTAAGTGGGGCTGCGCCCAGTTCCTCCCTCCAATCCTGCCAGTGATGGCCCAAGACCACACACCTAAACTCCCTATTGTGTGTAGCTGTCTAGGAGGAATACACAAAGCCTAACTGTCAGCTACACCCAGTCATGTGAGCAGAGATAGGCTACAGGCACTAAATGGCTAAGGAAGGAAAATGGCAAGCGCAAGGAGATAATTGACGGAGCGTTGAAACATTTCAGACACTCGCTCCCAGTCACTATTAGATCTGGGTTGAATCAATCATCGTTCTTTAGCTCAAATCTCCACCCCAGTTCAGACCCAGCCATATGCCAATCAGTCTTGACCCTGTTCCTCATGGGAACAGTCCAGCCCGAACTGGTAAGCCAGGTCTTCCCTGGACCAGAAACAAGCATCCTGGGACCGGTTTCGGGGTAACACCCCTCATCAGCCAGGCTAGCTTGAATCCAGTGGCAAAGTGAGCAAGGGACCCACATCTGGGCATACACTGCCAACTTAGGGTGAACAAATGAAACACAAGCTGATGATGGACGGAGAGCTGAAAATTTTCCGACACTCACTCCCAGTTACTATTAGATCTGGGTTGAACCCATCATCGTTCTTTAGCTCACCTCACCACCCCAGTTCAGACCCAGCCATATGCAATGAGTCTTGACCCTGTTCCTCATGGGAACAGTCCAGCCCGAACTGCCAAGCCAGGTCTTCCGTGGATCGACAACAAGTATCCTGGGCCTCGTTTTGGGGTAACACCCTCATCAGCCAGGCTAGCTTGAATCCAGTGGCAAATTGAGCAAGAGACCCACGTCTGGGTATATCCTGCCAACTTAGTGCGAATAAAGCAAACACAAGGAGATGATGGACGGAGCACTGAAACGTTCCAGACACTGACTCCCGGTCCCTATTAGATCTGGGTTGAATCCATCATGGTTTTTTAGCTCACTTTGCCACCCCAGATCGGACCCAGCCATATACAAATCAGTCTTGACCCGGTTCCTGATGGGAACAACCTAGCCCGAACTGCCAAGCCAGATCTGCCCTGGACTGGAAGCAAGCATCCTGGGACCGGTTTCGGAGTAACACTTCTCATCAGCCAGGCTAGCTTAAATCCAGTGGCAAAGTGAGCAAGGGACCCACGTCTGGGCATACCCTGCAAATTTAGCGTGAACAAAGAAACACAAGGAGATGATGAACCAAGCGCTGAAACATTTCAGACACTCCGTTAGACCTGGCACCATTGGCGTGGGTCTCCCCTCCATTTTTCGCTTTTTGTCTCCTCTGTGTTTGCTGGTGTTAGATGCTCTGGGCGCTGTGCCACGGCCATTCCGTGCCACAGCGCGAATGCTCCCTATTGTAAATTGACTGTATGAATTGATGTTCCCATAATTGGCTCATTTGGTTGACCTGTTAGTCTCTAGTATAGTGCACCGTGCATGCCCAGGGCTGGTAGACTGAATGCTGCTGGTGGGCCTGCAGCGCTGATTGCGCCACCCACAGCAGCAGCTTGTAAAGTGGAAAGTCGAATTTAGTATGCCTGAGCTCAGAATATTAAAGTACATCTTTTAGTGAGGGTTATTTCTATATTCTGTGTCTGAAAATACCACTTTGGGAAAGTGGGTATTTTCTTGCCTAAGTCTTCCAGTGTGCTCTGCTGTTATGTGTATTGGCCGTCTGGTTTTGGAGGGACAGGGTAGGTTGAACCCGACCTGGGTCGAGTAGAGAGATCTGCAGCTGGAGTATGGGGAGGGGTGACCCTTTGATCTGAGCAGGGCTGCGCCTGGCAAGGTGAATGATGACTCCCCCTCCCATGGTGCGTCTGATGGCAGACCCCCTCTCCTAAAGGGCAGGATGCCGCCTCGTAAACAACGTGCCCCCAGGACCTCCCCGAACTGGTTCTGACTGGGTTCAGTGACTTGTGACTTTGGAGAGAACAAAGGCGAGGGGGTATAAAGATGTTCGCGAAAACCCCCACAAGTGTGTTACTTCTGGATGCCAAGACGAACCTCTGTCCGTGTAACTAGAGGGAAAGGACTTTGAAACTTTCATCCATCTTGCTGAAGCAACTACCCAAGGGCCTGATTTGAGCTCGCCTCCTGCTGAAGTCTCAGGGACATTAGACTTCACCCATCAGCCGTCTGGATTCCTATTTGAGGGGGATTCTACCCACAGGTGAGGCCTCTGTTGAGAATTCCAGAGCCTCTGCTTCTACTGCGGGGAACGCGGGCTGAAAGTCGCTATCGCTATTGTGGGCCGCTGCAGCTGAGGAGCTGTGCCGCTGAGTGCCCGCATTTGCCATCCTACGAAAATCATCGCTATCGCTATTGTGGGCCGCTGCAGCTGAGGAGCTGTGCCACTGAGTGCCCGCATTTGCCATCCTACGAAAATCATCGCTATCGCTATGGTGGGCTGCTGCAGCTGAGGAGCTGTGCCGCTGAGTGCCCGCATTTGCCGTCCTACGAGAATCATCGCTATCGCTATTGTGGGCCGCTGCAGCTGAGGAGCTGTGTCGCTGAGTGCCCGCACTAGTCACCACTTCCAGGATCTTGTTACCACCTGCGGGTGCCACTGGGTGCCCACCTTTAAGCCCCGTCCCAGGATTATCGTGAGTGCACGCCGCGGACCGCTACAGCCGGGAGCTGTGGCCGCTGCGAGTCCGCCTGTCATCACCGCGGCTTCCTTGTGAGGCTGCGTGCCATGCCCCTTTACATCTCAGGTACATTGTGCATCACCGGGTCGCGTGGACCCCGGCCCCGAACTAAGTCCGTTCCACCCCCGTTTCGAGTGCCTTTATTGCTTTTGAAGTGAATCTGTAATTGTGTGCATTGTGGCTCCTTGAGTGATTTTAGCCTCGTGTTCAGTCTATATAAAGATAACTATTTTTCTATAGCTACGTGTGGTGTCCGTTTGTAGCGTCTCTCCTGTGTGATTGTGTATGGTCATAAATGCTTCACACCCTGCCTCTGAGATAGGCCTGTCTGCTCGTGCTACGTTACCACAGGGTTGAGCAGGGGTTATCAAAGGGTGTAGCCCCCTTACTCTGACTTAGGAAGAAGGATCCCTATTTGGACCTCGGCGCCAGCCGTGGCCAACTAGAGATCCCCATTTCCAACATTGGTGGTCAGCGGTGAGGATCAGGACTTGCATTTGTGATCCACATACAATAACCAGTGTACGCTACTAGTGAGTGTAGGCCTAGGCGCAACCACCTACGGTTTGATTTTGTTCTATTGTCGATTGTAATTGCCAGTTATGTCTACAACGGGTAGGCCAACGTCCAATGCTTCGGAGGATCTCATCTTTGAGGAAGAGAGGTTACAAACCTACACTGCCAAACAGCTAAAGTCTTTTTGCAAGCGATTCACAGTCCCTGTTGCGGGTCTCTCTAGGAAGGAAGAGTATCAGAAGGCCCTTAAGGCCTGGGTAGAAGCGAGAGAGTCCGCTAGGAATGAGGGAGAGAATGCTGGAGGGCAGCAGGATGACGAAGTGGATTTAGTGGGAGGTAAAGCACTTTCCAATCCAGGTACTAGTGTGTCCTCAAAGGGTCTGTCTCCAGAAAAGATGGAGGACAGGGAGAGAGATAGGAGGCATAGTTTGGAGATGGCCAAATTAGAAGGTCAGAAGGGCCTAGAGAGTAAAAATTGGATATTGAGAATAACAGGTTGGCATTTGAACTTGAGAAAATGAAACTGGAGCATGAGAGAGTATTGAGGGAGATGGAGATCAAGGCTAAGAGCTTAGAGATCTCCCCTCTGGTGGCAGCATACCGTTAGTACCTACCAAGAGTAAAGTGTATATACCCAAGGATGTCATCAAAGGATTTCCATAAGAGTGAGGATATTGGGCAATGGTTTGCCGCAAATGAGATAGCCATGGTGTCCCACCGGGTCCCTGAGAAGGATTGGGGAGCGGGGTTGTGGGGACGCTTTGTGAGTGATGGGAGGGATACCCTGTTGGATCTGCCTGAAGAGAGCAGGATGGTGTATGCCCATATGAAAGAGGCCTTGATGACGCGATATGGTTTGACCCCAGAAATGTACAGGCAGAGATTTAGAACCTGTAAGAAGTTAGAGGGTACCACTTGGGTCGAATATGTGTCTTTTTTGCAGAGCAATGGATCGCTGGGTAAAGGGTAGCAAAGTGGAAACTTTTGAGCAACTGTATGATTTGTTTGCATGGGAGCATTTATCTAGTAACTGTTTTCCAGAGCTACGCCAGCACCTTGTTGATAGCAAACTAACTAACCCTAGGAAGCTTGCTGAGGAGGCGGACCGCTGGGTGAGCACCCGGGTTCGCAAGGGTCCTGTGGGAGACTTCGCCAAAGGTGGGCAGGGTCCCCAGCAGAGAAGTGGGGGGACAGGGGTAAACCGAGGGAGTTCCAGAGAGGGCCCCAAAGTAATTCCCAAGGGAACCAAGGAGTGGTGTCCCAGTCTCCCCCTGAGAAGAAGCCAGTGCCCCGACAGGTAGGCCTGTTCATAGGGGGCCCCTTACTTGTTTTAAATGTGGTCAAGTGGGCCACCGGTATTATGATCCCCAGTGTCCCCAGAGGGACCTCAATGCCCCACCCCGCGCACCACCCCGCCAGCTTGCTAGTGTAGCCCTGGGAGGGGAGGAGATGGGTGCCCAAGGTGGGTGGGATCCCGTGGAATTGACCGTTGTCTCGCTAGGAGACTTTGAGAAGGTCCCTAACCCCACGCTGCCTGATAACACTAAGAAGTACAGGCAGTGGGTGACCATCAATGGCCATAGGGTGGAGGCTCTGAGGGACACCGGAGCTAGTGTGACTGCTGTCAGCTCCCGGTTGGTGTCCAAAGAGCAGGTTGTCCCCCATGCATTCTGCCCAGTAGTGTCAGCAGACAACTCTGAGAGCCAGTGTGAGGTGGCTCAGGTTCCCTTTGAGTGGGGGGGGGTCTCAGGAACTCTTCAAGTTGCTGTGAGGCCAGCCATGCCGGTAGACTGTCTGTTGGGCAACGATTTAGAAAACTCCCCGTGGGCTACGGTGGAGAGGAAATCTCACTTGGAAATGTTGGGTCTGCCTGAGTGGGCGTGTGCGACCACTCGGTCCATGACCACCAGTAAGGACGTTCAGAAGGACCTGGAGCCTGAAAGTATGGCCCAGGCCCCTGCCTTACAGAGAAGGGGTAGGGGGCGCGGGAAACCGGCCCCCATAGTTCCCACGGTCCAGGAAGGAGCAGACCTTGAGGGGGATGCCCTGGAGCCTACAGGGGAACAGGTAGCCGAACTGGGGGACCTGCCTGAGCTGACCCATTGGCAGCAGGAAGGAGGGCCCACCAGGGAGGAATTTTGTGAACAGCAGAAAACGTGCCCTTCTCTCGAGGGGCTGCGGCGACAGGCTGCAGCCCAGGCAGCAGGTGATCAGTCAGGGTCACATCTGATCTATTGGGAGAATGACCTCCTTTACAGCGAGCCTAAGGTTGCTGAGCCTGGGTCAGCCCGTGTGCTGGTGGTACCCCATTGCTTCAGAGCCTTCCTACTGGGGTTGGCTCATGATGTGCCATTGGCAGGACATCTGGGGCAGACCAAGACCTTCGAGAGGCTGGTTACCCACTTTTTTTGGCCCCAGATGCGCAGGAGCTCAGATGTTCACTGCAGGACATGTGAGACTTGCCAGGCAAGTGGGAAGAGTGGGGGAAGATCAAAGCCCCACTCCAGCCCTTTCCAGTTGTCAGTACCCCGTTCGAGCGAGTGGGCATTGACATTGTGGGGCCTCTGGACCCCAAGGCAGCCATGGGCAACAGGTTCATCCTGGTCTTGGTGGACCTTGCCACCCGGTACCCTGAAGCCATCCCACTCCGGAGAGTGACGGCCCCCGTGGTGGGGCGTGCACTGATGGGGATTTTCTCCCGTGTGGGGTTCCCCAGAGAGGTGGTGTCTGATAGGGGTACTAACTTCATTTCCAAATATATGAAGTCTCTGTGGGAGGAGTGTGGGGTAACTTATAAGTTTACACCCCTTACCACCCCCAAGGGAATGGGCTGGTTGAGAGATTCAACCGGACCCTCAAAGGCATGATTATGGGCCTAGAAGAGACCATGAGGCGTAAGTGGGACGTCCTCTTGCCATGCCCGTTGTTTGCTTACCGTGAGGTGCCACAGAAGTCGCTAGGTTTCAGCCCCTTTGAGCTACTCTATGGTCACCCGGTAAGAGGGCCTCCGAGTCTGGTCAAGGAAGGCTGGGAGCAATCTCCCAGGAAACCTCCCCAGGATGTGTTTAGTTACATGCTGGCCTTCAGGAACCAGACTCGGCGTTTCAGAAAGCTTGCTGAGGCAAATCTGGAAGCCAGCCAGGAAGAGATGAAACGTTGGCACGATCAGAATGCCACTCTGATTGAGTTTCAGCCTGGTCAAAAGGTTTGGGTCATAGCCCCAGTGGAGCCTTGTGCACTCCAAGATAATTGGACCAGACCATTTGAGGTGGTAGAGCGCAAGAGTCCTGTTACCTACTTGGTGGACTTGCGGTCTCCCCGGAACCCCTTGCGGGTCCTGCATGTCAACCGCCTGAAGCCCCACTTTGAGAGGTCCGAAGTGGGCATGCTCCTGGCCACAGATGCTGGGATGGAGGAGGAGAGTGAGCCTCTTCCTGACCTCCTGTGTGCAAAGGAGTCAGTGGAGGGTGTGGTCCTCTCCGCCACACTGACCCCTGAGCAACAGAGTGATTGTCGCCAACTGTTGGGACAATTAAGTGATCTGTTCTCCCTGGTGCCTAGTGTCACTGATTGGTGTGTCCACGAAGTGGACACTGGGGACAGTCCTCCTGTTAAGCACAAGGCTTACCGAGTGACTGACCGGGTTAGGGCATCAATTAAGGAAGAGGCTTCCAAAATGTTTGCTTTAGGGGTGATTGAGTCCTCTAGCAGCCCTTGGTCCAGCCCAGTGGTCTTGGTACCAAAAGCTGCAGCGCCTGGTGCCACCCCAGAACTTCGGTTCTGCGTGGACTACCGAGGTCTCAATTCAGTCACAAAGACTGACGCGCACCCCATCCCCAGAGCTGATGAGCTCATAGATCGGCTAGGGGCTGCACGGTACCTCAGCACGTTTGATTTGACGTCTGGGTATTGGCAGATCGCCTTAACTGATGGGGCAAAGGAGAGGTCCGCATTCCCCACACCAGATGGGCACTACCAGTTCAGGGTGATGCCCTTTGGGATGAAGAATGCCCCTGCCACCTTTCAGAGGTTGGTCAACAGGGTGTTGGATGGGCTGGAAGATTTCAGTGCCACCTACCTGGATGACATTGCAGTGTTTAGTTCCTCATGGGAGGACCACCTGCGCCACCTCTGGGAAGTGTTGATGGCACTGTGAAGGGCAGGCCTCACAATCAAGGCAAGTAAGTGCCAGATTGGGCAGGGTTCTGTGGTGTACTTGGGACACCAGGTGGGGAGCGGCCATGTGGCGCCCCTCCAGCCCAAGATTGAAACCATCCTGGCTTGGGAGCCCCCCAAGACCCAGACACAGGTGAGAGCCATTTTAGGACTCACGGGTTATTACATGATGTTTGTCAAGGGGTATGGCAACATTGTTGCACCCTGGACTGAGCTGACTTCTAAGAAGCAGCCCAAGATGGTGAACTGGACTGACACCTGTCAGAACGCTTTTGACGCCCTGAAGACTGCCATGTGCACAGCACCTGTACTTCAGGCGCCCAACTTTTCAAAAGAATTTGTTGTCCAGACAGACGCTTCCGAGTATGGTGTGGGGGCCGTTCTGTCAAGGATCAATGAGGAGGGCCTAGACCAACCTGTAGCCTTCATTAGCAGGAGGTTACTTCCACGGGAACAGAGGTGGAGTGCAATTGAGCGAGAGGCATTTGCAGTGGTCTGGGCACTGAAGAAGCTGAGACCATACCTGTTTGGGACTCACTTCCGGGTTCAGACAGACCACAGGCCCCTCAGATGGTTGATGCAGATGAGAGGAGAGAATCCAAAGTTGTTGAGGTGGTCCATTTTCCTACAGGGTATGGACTTTACGGTGGAACACCGCCCTGGTACAGAGCACGCCAATGCTGATGGTCTGTCCAGATTTTTCCGCCTTAGTGATGAGAACTCCCAAGTGGGTGGGTAGTTCTCCCCACATTTCAGCTGGAGGGGACACGTGTTAGACCTGGCACTATTGGCGTAGGTCTCCCCTCCATTTTTCGCTTTTTGTCTCCTCTGTGTTTGCTGGTGTTAGATGCTCTGGGCGCTGTGCCACGGCCATTCCGTGCCACAGCGCGAATGCTCCCTTTTGTAAATTGACTGTATGAATTGATGTTCCCATAATTGGCTCATTTGGTTTACCTGTTAGTCTCTAGTATAGTGCACCGTGCGTGCCCAGGGCTGGTAGACCGAATGCTGCTGGTGGCCCTGCAGCGCTGATTGCGCCACCCACAGAAGCAGCTTGTAAAGTGGAAAGTCGAATTTACTATGCCTGAGCTCAGAATATTAAAGTACATCTTTTAGTGAGGGTTATTTCTATATTCTGTGTCTGAAAATACCACTTTGGGAAAGTGGGTATTTTCTTGCTTAAGTCTTCCAGTGTGCTCTGCTGTTATGTGTATTGGCCGTCTGGTTTTGGAGGGACAGGGTAGGTTGAACCCGACCTGGGTCGAGTAGAGAGATCTGCAGCTGGAGTATGGGGAGGGGTGACCCTTTGATCTGAGCAGGGCTGCGCCTGGCAAGGTGAATGATGGCTCCCCCTCCCACGGTGCGTCTGATGGCAGACCCCCTCTCCTAAAGGGCAGGATGCCGCCTCGTAAACAACGTGCCCCCAGGACCTCCCCGAACTGGTTCTGACTGGGTTCAGTGACTTGTGACTTTGGAGAGAACAAAGGCGAGGGGGGTATAAAGATGTGCGCGAAAACCCCCACAAGTGTGTTACTTCTGGATGCCAAGACGAACCTCTGTCCGTGTAACTAGAGGGAAAGGACTTTGAAACTTTCATCCATCTTGCTGAAGCAACTACCCAACGGCCTGATTTGAGCTCGCCTCCTGCTGAAGTCTCAGGGACATTAGACTTCACCCATCAGCCGTCTGGATTCCTATTTGAGGGGATTCTACCCGCAGGTGAGGCCTCTGTTGAGAATTCCAGAGCCTCTGGTTCTACTGCAGGGAACGCGGGCTGAAAGTCGCTATCGCTATTGTGGGCCACTGCAGCTGAGGAGCTGTGCCGCTGAGTGCCCGCATTTGCCATCCTACGAAAATCATCGCTATTGTGGGCCGCTGCAGCTGAGGAGCTGTGCCGCTGAGTGCCCGCATTTGCCGTCCTACGAGAATCATCGCTATCGCTATTGTGGGCCGCTGCAGCTGAGGAGCTGTGTCGCTGAGTGCCCGCACTAGTCACCACTTCCAGGATCTTGTTACCACCTGCGGGTGCCGCTGGGTGCCCGCCTTTAAGCCCCGTCCCAGGATTATCGTGAGTGCACGCCGCGGACCGCTACAGCCGGGAGCTGTGGCCGCTGCGAGTCCGCCTGTCGTCACCGCGGCTTCCTTGTGAGGCTGCGTGCCGTGCCCCTTTACATCTCAGGTACATTGTGCATCACCGGGTCGCGTGGACCCCGGCCCCGAACTAAGTCCGTTCCACCCCCGTTTCGAGTGCCTTTATTGCTTTTGAAGTGAATCTGTAATTGTGTGCATTGTGGCTCCTTGAGTGCTTTTAGCCTCGTGTTCAGTCTATATAAAGATAACTATTTTTCTATAACTACTTGTGGTATCCATTTGTAGCGTCTCTCCTGTGTTATTGTGTATGGTCATAAATGCTTCACACCCTGCCTCTGAGATAGGCCTGTCTGCTCGTGCTACGTTACCACAGGGTTGAGCAGGGGTTATCAAAGGGTGTAGCCCCCTTACTCTGACTTCGGAAGAAGGACCCCTATTTGGACCTCGGCGCCAGCCGCGGCCAACTAGAGATCCCCATTTCTAACACACTCACTCCCAGTCCCTATTAGATCTGGATTGAATCCATAATCGCTCTTTAGCTTACTTCGCCACCCCAGTTCAGACCCAGCCATATGCAAATCAGTCTTGAACCTGTTCCTTATGGGAACAGTCCAGCCTGAACTGCCTAGCCAGGTCTTCCCTGACCGGAAACAAGCATCCTGGGACCGGTTTCGGGATAACACTGCTCTTCAGCCAGGCTAGCTTGAATCCAGTGGCAAAGTGAGCAAGGGACCCACGTATTGGCATACGGTGCCAACTTAGGGCGAACAAAGCAAACACAAGGAGATGATGGACGGATCGCTGAAACCTTTCAGACACTCACTCCTGTGAGGTCCTGGCATGGCAGTTTGGGCTGGACTGTTGCCATGAGGAACAGGGTCAAGGCTGATCTGCATATGGCTATGTGCAAACTGGAATGGTGTGGCGAGCAAAATATTGATGGATTAAACCAAGATCTGTGACTGGGGGTGAATGTTTGACAATGTTCAACATTCTGTTCATCATCTTTTTGGGTTGCATTTTCACCCTCAGTGGGAAGTGTATGCCAAGACGTGGGTCCTGTGCTCGCTACGCCACTGGATTTAAGCTAGCCTGGCTGATGAGGGGTGATGCCCCGAAACCGGTCCCAGAATGCTTGTTTTCTGGTCCAGGGAGGACCTGGTCTGGCAGTTCGGGCTGAAGAACAGGGTCAAGGCTGATTTGCATATGGCTGGGCCCAAACTGGAATGGCGTGGTGAGCAAAACAACGATGGATTAATCCCAGATCTGTGACTGGGGGTGAATGTTTGACAATGTTCAACATTCCGTCCATCATCTTTTTGTGCTGCATAAGGAAGGAAAATTCCAACTTTCTAAAAGTGGAATTTTCAAAACTATAACTTAAAATCTGACTTAACCATAAGTTAGGATTTTAAATTAGGACTCCTTCCAGAGACATCAAACATGAGCTGATTACCTATTGCCATTTGGAAATTACACTTATAAAATGTGTTACCCTATGGGAGAGGTAGGCCTTGCAGTAGTGAAAAACAAATGTAAGAGTTTTTCACTACCAGGACATGTGAAATTTAAAAGCACATGCCCTACTTTTTAAGTACACGGCACCCTGCCCTCTGGACTGTTTAGGGCCTACCAAAGGGGTGACTTATATGTATTAAAAAATATGAAGGCTTGGGCCTGGTAAAAGGTTTACTTTTCAAGGTCGAAATAACAGTTTAAACTGCACATACACAGGCTGCAATGGCAGCCCTGAGATACGTTTAAAGGGCAACTTAAGTGGGTGGTGCAATCAGTGCTGCAGGCCCACAAGTAGCATTTAATTTACAGGCCCTTTACTAGGGACTTATAAGTAAATTGAATATTCCAATTAGGGCTAAGCCAATGTTACCATGTTTTAAGGAGAGAGCACTAGCACCTTAGCACTGGTGAGGAGTGGTAAAATGGGCAGAGCCCTAAGGCCAGCAAAAATGGAGGAGGAAGGCAAAAGGTTTGGGGGAAACACACCCTAAGGTTGACAGGTCTGACACCAACTCCACATCTTCCCCAAAACACCTAATGCTGTTATGGACTGGGACACTGTTTGGGTGTTTAGTCTTTTTGGTGTGATTTCCTTGAGATTTCGACAATTGTGTCACCTGAAATAGCCTGTGCATTTCTGATGCAGGTGGAATGAGTTTTATAAGCACAGATCAGATTGCAAAATGTATGTTTGTGTAGTCATGTGACCAATTAAAAGTCTCTGTAAGCAATTATGTTACTGTTTGAGGGGGGTGAAACACTCAAGCAGTAATCACAATTCGTCTCAGGGTGAAGTCACAAGCAAACCCTAAATTAACCTTTGCTCAATACTTGTTAGTTTGGCACAGAGCAGTCAGTCTTAACTCAGAGGCAATGTTTAAAGTATTTGCGCAACACTTCAAACAGTAACACAGTGAAAACATACCACACAAAGACCCCATAACAGAAGTAGGAAAATAGAGTCATCTTTAAGAAATAAAACAAGCCCAAAATGACAAACATCTAATCTGTAGAACTGGAGATATTCAGTTTTAAAGATTTTAGTGGAAATAGCACCAAAAAGCACACAGCGCCAACTGTGGGTATCTGGTCGCATCGGACTGGGACAAAGCCACAGTTAGGCCCACCGAACAAAGTCCTTTAAATCCTGGTTTTCGCAAAGTCCACCATTGAGGATGTGTCGTGGCAGTCGGGCGATGGGTCGGTTCCAAGGAGGTGCGATGCGGAGCCCGTTGTAGAGGCAGCCGTTGATGAGGGATGTCAGAGCCTGCGCTGAGGATGCATTGCGCAGCGGCAGTTCCGATGAGGCAATGGGCTGCGATGCATGATCCATGCAGCAGCAATGTGTTGGTTCTGCTTGGGGTTGCACCGTGCAGCAAGGAGATGAGTCAGTTCTGCTGGATCCACAGAGACTGGCAGAGCACCTTAGGCCTACTTCCAATGGCTCAGGACTGGGGTGGCACCACTTGGCAGGGTAGACTCGCAGACGGCAGACTCCTGAGGTACTGGGTTCTTCAAGGTTGTTGGAGTCTTCTGTCCCAGAGGCTCTGGTCAGGAGGCCCGCCAACTTGCCCTTGGAGTCACTTTGAAGTCCTGGGTTCAACAGATACAGGTCCAGTCCTTCTCACCCAGGCAAGAGATCAGCACAGCAGAGCACCAGTCCTTCAGAGCAGCACTTCAGCAGAGCGGCAGTCCTTTCAGCAGCACACCAGTCCTTCTTTCTAGCAGAGTTTCCACAGGTACAGACATGTACTGAAGAGGTTGTGTCTGAGGTCCAATATTTATATCTGTTACCCTTCCTCTGGAAGGAGGGAGAAGCTCTAGAATCCCCTTTGAAGTCCTCAGGCATCCAGTCTTTGTTCTCCAGGCTCCAGGCTAACTACAGGGGGTATGCAGCCCTTTGTGTGGAGGCAGGACACAGCCTATTCAAGTGTAAGTGCCCAGCTCCATCCTCCCATCCTGCCAGTGATGGCCCATCCAGGCACACTTAAGATCTCCATTGTGTATGGTTGTGTAGGACAAATGCACAATCCCAACGGTCAGCTACAACGAGTCATGTGACCCAGGAACAGGCTACAGGCACTAATGGCTAAGGCAGGAAAATGCCAATTTTCTAAAAGTGGCAATTTCAAAATTGTAATTTTAAATCCACCTTTACCATGAAAGAGGACTATTCATTGCAATTCCAAAGATACCAAACATGGACTGATTACCTGCTCCCATTTGGAAATTACAGTTTATTAAATGTAATAAGTTAACCACAATGTTATCCTATGTGAGAGGTAGGCCTTGCAGTAGTGAAAAACAAATGTAAGAGTTTTTCACTCCCAGGACATGTAAAACTTAAAATTACCTGTCCTACTTTTTAAATACATGACACCCTGCCCCGTGGGCTTTTTAGGGCCTACCGAGGGGTGACATATGTATTAAAAAATAAGGTTTGGGTCTGAGAAAAGGTTTATTTTGTCATGTCGAACTGGTAGTTTAAAAACTGCACAAACAGGCTGCAATGGCAGGCTTGAGGCATGTTTAAAGGGCTACTTAAGTGGGTGGCACAATCAGTGCTGCAGGCCAACTAGTAGCATTTAATTTACAGGCGCAGGGTACATGTAGTATCACTTTACTAGGGACTTACAAGTAAATTAAATATGCCAATTGGGTATACACCAATTTTACCATGTTTGAAGGAGAGAGCACATGCACTTTAGCACTGGGTAGCAGTGTTAAAGTGCAAAGAGTCCTACGGCCAACAAAAACAAACCCAGCAAAAAGTGGAGGGTTACTGTGTGACTATTAGGTCATGCAGGGTGTCAGTGCTGCTGTACTGCGACTGCTTCTCTTAGGAGTGTATGAGTTGGGAACACTGAGGGCAGCATTTTTGTAAGGGACACTCCATAGTGTAATAACGGGGGGGGGGTACTTTTTATCCGTGTCACCCATGTACCAAAAAAACCCCGCAACACTAAAAGACCCTCTCTTTTCTGCTACGAGTTCTGCTATCTCAGCCTTCCCTAGCCAGACATAAAAATATGAAGAGCAGAAGGGCTCACACATATGATTATCACAACAACAGCAGTAATTCATGAGACCTTCTAAGAGCCCCACTGAGATAACCATTCGCTTTCCATGCACCAAACACCACTCTAAGATGGCGCCTGTATAACGTTCATAATTATGAGCGTTTCATTAGTTATACTTATTACTAGTGAACTACGACCTGTGGCTGAGCGATAAACACAAAAACATATTATATCATTGATTAATATGTAGATTAAACAACAATTACTCTGCCGGATCCTCTTACAGCATAAGCAGAATACACACTTAGAGCTCCTCCAAGATGGCGTTGATGGTGAGGCAGCCCTGGGTTATGTGTGAATAGAATCACTACGGTCACGTGACCAGCATGCGGTCCATATATCTTGCGGAAGCACAATGGCGTTCAACCTCTTTTAGCAAGCGGGACGGAGGCAGCCCGGTTTCCTGGTCCGAAAGAACCACAGAAGGTTTATTTTGTCATGTCGAACTGGTAGTTTAAAAACTGCACAAACAGGCTGCAATGGCAGGCTTGAGGCATGTTTAAAGGGCTACTTAAGTGGGTGGCACAATCAGTGCTGCAGGCCAACTAGTAGCATTTAATTTACAGGCGCAGGGTACATGTAGTATCACTTTACTAGGGACTTACCAGTAAATTAAATATGCCAATTGGGTATACACCAATTTTACCATGTTTGAGGGAGAGAGCACATGCACTTTAGCACTTGGTAGCAGTGGTAAAGTGCAAAGAGTCCTACGGCCAACAAAAACAAACCCAGCAAAAAGTGGAGGGTTACTGTGTGACTATTAGGTCATGCAGGGTGTCAGTGCTGCTGTACTGCGACTGCTTCTCTTAGGAGTGTATGAGTTGGGAACACTGAGGGCAGCATTTTTGTAAGGGACACTCCATAGTGTAATAACGGGGGGGGGGGTACTTTTTATCCGTGTCACCCATGTACCAAAAAAAACCCGCAACACTAAAAGACCCTCTCTTTTCTGCTACGAGTTCTGCTATCTCAGCCTTCCCTAGCCAGACATAAAAATATGAAGAGCAGAAGGGCTCACACATATGATTATATGAAGTGTGGATAACTAGATGTTCATGATCAAGGAGAAATGACACCTGGAAAGGTTATCTAACACTCCAGGACAAACAAAGAAAACTTTGGTGCAAATGCAGATGAATAATGGTAACAGGCACCTAAATGCAACTTTGTCTGTTCCCATCTATTGCTAGTTTGATGAGACTCACAATGACTGCATAGGTCAACCTGAAGAGAGCCCTGCTAGGTTACCGCAGGTGAACTGGTGCGAGAGGTAGAGCACAGACAAATGCCTATATCCTTAGAATCCCTGTAAGTTGCAAAGAAAGAAGGGATGTGTGTGGCCGTACTTTATGTTGTTACTTGAAATATCCTCACCCATAATTTACTCAAGGGGTGCACTGCTGTGACTATTATTCAGAGATCCAGGATTGTTAAGAAATCGTTATCTAAATATATTCCCCCGTAATGCACATATAGCAAAGCATAGAAAATGTAAAGCATTGAATAGTCATTAGAGTTTGTGTTTAAGAGGTTAGGGTAATGTGTGTGGTATTCGATTCAGGGCGTACGTTTAGGTCTACGTTGCATGGCTAGATACGAGTTAAGTTTGGGTTTAAGGTCACAGTCTATGCTTTAAGCTAGGTGGATTGCTACATTTCTTAAACTGAGGAGGAGAGCACGTTACCTTCAATAATGCTCTGCCTGGTGGATACTCTATGTAACTGCAAATTCCCCACCTTTTAAGCTCTCAAAGGCACCAGAGTGGACACAGAAACTTTCCCAGCAATTGCTCCTGCACGCCTGAAGGTTTAAAGACACGCTCCCGGACGCCTCCCTGTTCGCCTTGTTCATGATTGAACGCACACACAGGGCAACTACCCCGGACCCCCGGTTGACGCTGCGCCCCGCACTCTTATTGCAAAAGTTCTAAATTATAGGGACCGTGACTGTATTCTCCAGGAGGTCCGGCGGGTGGGAGATCCTGCCTTTGACAATCATACAATCCGTAGATTTCCTGACTACACGCGGCTGGTTCAACAGCAGAGGATGTCCTTCTCTGGTGTGAAACAGAAGCTGAAGGCGATGCAGCTATATATATATACCATATATATATGGTACCCAGTATATATATATATATGGTACCCAGTTACCATATATATGTGAGAAACCTCCCACTCGACCTACACCAGTTCAACAGTGGCTAAATCTAGCTCATTGGGCTTTCCCTTGCTAAAATAATCATTTGATTCAACAGTAATGCATTTATTTATCTCTTTATTTATTGCAAATCCTTTTTTTAAAGCATAAAACATTTTTGTGGGGATTATCATATATTTTTATATTTTAAAACATGAAAAAACAACTTAAGTGTTCATATATACAGTGCAATTCATAAATGATTCATGATTAATTCAACATAAAATAAATCTTTCCTGTAATAAAAAAAACCTAATTTTGCATGTCCCCATATTGTGATACAAACCATCTTCACCTCACATCACACCTCACATTCCATCTCATCCTAACATACCAAACACACACAATCACACATCAAATACATTGCTAGTCCAGCTATGGTTGGCATGCCAAAAAACTCATGGCGAGAGCCCTTCACAAATGTCCATGGTTATGCTGCCAGCTGGAAGTCCAACAGGCAGACGTACGTTTCAGTGGATCTGGAATACTTAAATCCACCTTCTTCAGGACCGCATATTTTCATTAATTTGTGTAGCGGAGGTAAGATGGGGAATCTAAAAGCGAAAGGGATTGCAATCACTTGTGATGCCCTTAAGATTTTATTCTAATCAGGTTAATGGTAACTACTACTCCATGACAATTACTAGAAGTGAAGAAAAGATTCATGACGTAAGAGATATCTTTAGAAGTAAAATAGATTTCCTCCACCATTGCTCCCAGTGAGAAGTTAGATAGGAGAGAGAAAATCCCAAGAGTCACTTAATGTGCATGAGGCTAAAGAACCCCGTACTGATGTGTTGTGCCTTATAGCCCTCCTTCTCATTTGCGCGTGCCATGCAACTGTGCAAGCTTCAAGGAAATTTAGTCACTAACAAGTTGGCTTTATACTCAAAGGTAAGAGCACGTATGCCGGAAATATAGGCCCATCAGGGGCCTTCTCCTCTATTGCGAGTGTGGCTCTCTCAGTGGTGCCACTAGCGTCTATGTGCGCTGTAATAATATGAAAAACAGTTTAAGTATTCACTCTGCCCTCTATCATATTGTGTGATGATGCTCTAGCGCCTGAGCACAACACAAAGTTTTTACCTTATGGGTTTGTTTTAATGCTCATGGGTGCAGCTTCCAATGTGATTAATCATTTGTTAGTGCATTATGTCGCATACGGCACTAACAGAGCTGGGCACTTGGTGCACAATGTCCAAATATTGGTCTGGGTGCCAATTCTTTATACTATTGAAGAAATAAAAGGGAGAGACAAGAAAAGAGTAGAAGTCACAATGTAGTCTACCTCATTTTGTGCCCCTGCGGTCAGGGATACGTGGGGGAAACAGGCAGAGAGTTTCGCAAGCGTTACTCTGATCACAAATCAGCAATACGGACAAGAAAGCTGACATCCCCTATGGTACAGCATTGCCAAGACTATGCACATATGGAAAAAGATCTACAGTGGTTGATTCTGGAAAAGATCAAAATCAAACCAGGCAAAAATGAGACTGATATGCGCAAACAAAGAGAAACTTATTGGATTTTCACCCTCAATACCGTTAAGGAGGGACTTAACGAGGAAATAATATGGAAGATCACTTGAGCGCGCAATAATGAAAGTAGCAATAACAGGCACACTATCCTTTTGTAAACATACAGATAGGTGTTAGGTCCCACATACTTGCTTACATGGTTGTCACTATAGGATAGGGATATGAGAGTAGAGTCCCCTTTTTATAAAAAATAACCTCAGGATGCCCATCCATTTTTACTTAAAAAAGAATGTTCTCCGTTTACCAAATAATAAACTAGATGGCACTGACACAAACCAATAATTTAGAGGCTATTATCACTTGTGGACACAGCTGCACATCTCACATAGAAATGTGGAAAGTAATGAAAGCTACTTATATAAACTGGAGGATGGATGACATGTCTTCACTATGTGAACATTAACCATACATAACCATCTTTCAATACCACTGGTATGCTAATCCAGAGAAACCCTGGAGTGAGGTTGTTAGCTCATGAGTTTTATTCCCCATATTAACATGTGCCGTAGTGACTCACTTGGGTCATCCCATTAGTACCCACATCACAACAACAGCAGTAATTCATGAGGCCTTCTAAGAGCCCCACTGAGATAACCATTCGCTTTCCATGCACCAAACACCACTCTAAGATGGCGCCTGTATAACGTTCATAATTATGAGCGTTTCATTAGTTATACTTATTACTAGTGAACTACGACCTGTGGCTGAGCGATAAACACAAAAACATATTATATCATTGATTAATATGTAGATTAAACAACAATTACTCTGCCGGATCCTCTTACAGCATAAGCAGAATACACACTTAGAGCTCCTCCAAGATGGCGTTGATGGTGAGGCAGCCCCTGGGTTATGTGTGAATAGAATCACTACGGTCACGTGACCAGCATGCGGTCCATATATCTTGCGGAAGCACAATGGCGTTCAACCTCTTTTAGCAAGCGGGACGGAGGCAGCCCGGTTTCCTGGTCCGAAAGAACCACAGAAGGTAAGGGAACTCTCGTCTGAGAGGACGACGTATGGGAGGCCCCCGGCTAGACTAGATTCTAGTGCATGTTAAATTAGGCCCCCATCTCCCCGCTAGCAGTAATGCAGGCAGGCAGTTTATTTGACATGCGCAATTAACTCATTTAGTCGAGTAGCCCATAGTAGGGAGTATGATGTGACTTAGCTCGTCTTTATGGACGGATGATAATGAGGTATAGTAATGATTTAATCGTGGCCTGTGTTGTGATAATTCATGTTTTAAGGGAGGCAGAATTTGGGAGATAGCTTGCCCTCATAGTTGCACGTAAATATACAGACAAGTAAACCGGCGAAGTGCTAAACAAGTATGCCCAGATGAACGCCAAACCTTTTTTAATATGTCTAAAGGAATGCTACAATCCACATATTGCTTTTGAGAGAGGGTATAGTATATATTAATGTGGTGCTATAGCCGTATTAAAATACAAAGGTAGGGCACTTGTCAGCACCTAGGATGTATGTGTTCAAATGATATTTTGTCACTAAGAGCACATCACAACTTCCCCCTAGATAAGTAAAGTATATATGAGTGTGCGGCCAAAGCCGGATCAAAATACGAGATCAAGGGAAATTCACAACGTTTAGGACCCGTATGTTCAAATATTACTTTGCCTGTAAGATGACATCATGAAACTCTTTTCTTATCTCTCCCTTTTATTAGTATAAAGAATTGGCACCCAGACCAATATTTGGACATTGTGCACCAAGTGCCCAGCTCGGTTAGTGCCGTATGCAACATAATGCACTAACAAATGATTAATCACATTGGAAGCTGCACCCATGAGCATTAAAACAAACCCATAAGGTAAAAACTTTATGTGTTGTGCTCAGGCGCTAGAGCATCATCACACAATATGATAGAGGGCAGAGTGAATACTTAAACTGTTTTTCATATTATTACAGCGCACATAGACACTAGTGGCACCACTGAGAGAGCCACACTCGCAATAGAGGAGAAGGCCCCTGATGGGCCTATATTTCCGGCATACGTGCTTTTACCATTGAGTATAAAGCCAACTTGAATCACTGGTTAGTGACTAAATTTCCTTGAAGCTTGCACAGTTGCATGGCACGCGCAAATGAGAAGGAGGGCTATAAGGCACAACACATCAGTACGGGGTTCTTTAGCCTCATGCACATTAAGTGACTCTTGGGATTTTCTCTCTCCTATCTAACTTCTCACTGGGAGCAATGGTGGAGGAAATCTATTTTACTTCTAAAGATATCTCTTACGTCATGAATCTTTTCTTCACTTCTAGTAATTGTCATGGAGCAGTAGTTACCATTAACCTGATTAGAATAAAATCTTAAGGGCATCACAAGTGATTGCAATCCCTTTTGCTTTTAGATTCCCCATCTTACCTCCGCTACACAAATTAATGAAAATATGCGGTCCTGAAGAAGGTGGATTTAAGTATTCCAGATCCACTGAAACGTACGTCCGCCTGTTGGACTTCCAGCTGGCAGCATAACCATGGACATTTGTGAAGGGCTCTCGCCATGAGTTTTTTGGCATGCCAACCATAGCTGGACTAGCAATGTATTTGATGTGTGAATGTGTGTGTTTAGTATGTTAGGATGAGATGGAATGTGAGGTGTGATGTGATGTGAAGATGGTTTGTATCACAATATGGGGACATGCAAAATTAGGTTTTTTTATTACAGGAAAGATTTATTTTATGTTGAATTAATCATGAATCATTTATGAATTGCACTGTATATATGAACACTTAAGTTGTTTTTTCATGTTTTAAAATATAAAAATATATGATAATCCCCCAAAAATGTTTTATGCTTTAAAAAAAGGATTTGCAATAAATAAAGAGATAAATAAATGCATTACTGTTGAATCAAATGATCATTTTAGAAAGGGAAAGCCCAATGAGCTAGATTTAGCCACTGTTGAACTGGTGTAGGTCGAGTGGGAGGTTTCTCATATATATATATTTCTGTTTCCCCCTTTCTCCCAGACCTCATAATTAACCACAGGGGGTACCTTTGATCGTTGTATGAAGGCGATGCAACTGCAATACATGTTGCTGTATCCAGCCAAGTTGAAAGTTATACATGACGGTTGCACCCACTTTTTCCCTACACCCAAGGCGGTGTGGGACTGGCTGGAGGTGCGGGGTGAAGGACGTCCTCCGGCCTCGAGCGGGGCGGCTGCTCGGTCCCTGGGTTCACAGCTCTCATGTAGATCGGACAGGCGAGAAAAGCAAAACAGCACATCATCCTGTTCCTCCCAGAGGGTTGTAGTGTGACAAGATGGCTCTTTGGAGCTGGAGTGCCGGACTTCAGACAATGAGGACAGTCGACTGCCCCACATTGATCCAGCACGATTGCAGATTGAGCGGGAGGAAGCCAGGGCTCTAGTGGAAGTGGTGACTGCACCAAATTCCGACACTAGTTCTGGAGATGTCGTTGAGGACACCCCGCAGAATTCGGTGCCCTGACCTGCCGCAATTCCTTTGCTGCATTTGCACTGTTTTGGATAGTGCCGTGATGGAAGCGCAGCTCGCCGGAGTGCTGAATGCTAAGTGCCTTGAGGGTGTGTGTGGAGTGTGTGTACTGGGAGCGCTCAGCAGCTCGCACACTGTTGCGGGAGGGGCACGGAACGGTGGCATAGGTGGGCCCCCCCTTTCACTTCTCCCCGTTTCCCCTTCCTCCTCTTCCCATTTCCCTATCCTGTGAGCTTGCGTGAGTGAGACTTGACTGAGTGTTGCGTGCTTGTGTGGCTGAGGGGAGGGGTGGGCTTGAGCTACGCGCCTCTGGTGCTGTTCCGGCTCTCTCCCTCTACCCGGCACGGTCTAGGTTTTTGGTTGCCTGTGTGTGATTGTTAGGTGTACTGGTGGATGGTGATTAGGCCTGTGAATCAGTTTTTGTGGCTGGAGATTGATTATACCCGGTCTCATTTTGAGTTTTAGATTACAGTTGGGGGTTGGCCATATGATTGGGGAGGGTTCAATTTGTTATTGCAGTGTGGGAGGATGCGTTATCCTCAGGGATGTTTTTGTTGGCAGCATTGGTGGAGCATATGTGATGAGGCTGTGCGTGATTACGGGTTACTGGAGGACTCAGTTTAAAATTCTAACATGGAATGTACGGGGCCTTAACTCCCTGGTAAAGAGATACAGGGTGCACACTTACCTTCGAAGACACAGCATTTATAAAGCTATCCTGCAGGAAACGCACTAAGAAGAATCAGAGGTATCCAAGCTCCAAAAAAATTGAGAGGTCAGATGTTTTCTGAGACTTACTCCACCTATGCCCGGGGGAGTGGTTATTTTAGTGGCCCCTCAGGTGCCGTTCAGAACTCTGCAGGAGGCCAGATGGTTGGGGTCTCTACCGCCGATGAGAGAAACCCAAATTGTGATGCTCCTTAAACCAGGTAAAGACCTGAGTGCACCTGACTCTTATTGGCCCTTATCAATGTTGGGCATCAACACCAAAATACTGACCAAACTACTAGCACTTTGTCTGAGCAGAGTAGTAACTCATCTAGTCCAGACAGAGCAATTTGGTTTTATGCCAGGTCACGGCACGCACACAAAGTTACTTAGGCTGTCCCATGTACTACACGCCATTTAGGCTATGGACGTCAGCGCTGACGCCCTGGCCCTAGACATCGAAATGGCTTTCAATACTCTAAGGTGGAATTATCTGTGGGATGTACTGGAACGAATGGGCCTTGGCAAGAAATTTATTTCCTGGGTTCGTCTCCTATGCAGTCTGCCGACTGCTAGGGTCCGAAATGACGGTGTGATTTCCGAACCTCTCCCCATTCAGCATGCCACGAGATAGGGTTGTCCGCTAACCTCACTTTTATTCGCCCTGGCCATGAAGTCCATGGCGATCTGATTGCAACAGGACATGGCTAGCTGGGGCATCGTCGTGAGCAGCCGGGTTCATGTTGTATCCCTGTACGCGGATGATGCCCTGCTCTATATAGCCCACCCAGAAAGATCACTACCTGCTCTTCTGAACATCTTGACGGAATTTGGTGCCGTTTTGGGTCTAAAAGTTAACAATCAGAAATTGGTTATGTTTCCTATTGCGGCTTTGGTTGGCAAGGAGGTGGCTGACCTCCCCCTAATGGAGTTTCGATGGGAATGCGATAATTTCCGGTACCTCGGAATATAGGTGGCACATACGACCGCTGTGCAATACGCTTTGAATATGGGAGTGGTTCTCACAGGTTTATGGTCCTCTATTAGTTTCTGGAATCGCCTTCCCCTTTCTCTTATGGGTCGTGTAGGACTGGCTCGGATGTCTTTATGTTCTTCAAAACCAGCTTTGCTCTATTCCCAGGTCCACCTTTGACACCCTCAATAGCCTCCTTGTTTCTCTGGTATGGGCAGGGAAACGTAGCAGATTTAAACTGGAGATTCTTATGCTGGACATGGAACTGGGTTGACGGGCCTCCCTGGCTTGCGTCTTTATTATCTCGCAGCTCTCCTCCAATACGCGGCTCAGTGGTATGCGGAGGGCCCCAATATAGACAAGGATCGCCTGGCCAACTGGGGACAGGTGAATAGTCTCCCGGAATGTCTCATGATGGGGTCTAGGACCCCACTGGTTTACCCATTTGTACTACGTCGAGTCGCATGGGCTTGGGAGCGAGCTGTCACCTTGGTGCTATGGAAAGCTCCATATGCACGAACGCTGCCATTACAATGGCGCCATAGTTTCTGCCATATTCAGTCCATGATAAACTTGACGGAATAGTAGCGGGGGTGTCTCGCGGCAGGAGATAAGTAACTCAATAGAACCTTTATTTCCTTCGCCGATGCTCAGGAGTGTTTCCGGGTCCCAGCTGGATATTTTTTACAATATGCAAAACCTTTGCGTACCACACATGACCTCTGGACATCCTTCCCCGAGGAGCCAGTGGAGTCCAACACTTTGTTGGTGATCCTTGACCCAGGTTCCTTCAGGGGATTGATTTCTTGCTTATACGGGGCACTCAAAGCTAACCATTCTGTTGACGTTTCCTGCCTTCAGGATCGATGGTCAGCTGACCTGCCGGTCCCTCTCATGGAGGGGGAGTAGAAGCGGTCGTTTTCACAGGTTAGAGAGGTGGCTAGAAATGCACACTTTAAGCTTATACAATTTCACTACTTACACCGTACATACTTGGCCACCGACAGACTGGCACGGTTCAGTGAGCCACGTTCGCCGGAGTGCCCCTGTTGTGGATTAGAGCCGGCGGCATTCACACACATGACTAGGGACTGCCCACGTCTCCAGTCTTACTGGTTGGGAGTTCTGGGGATGCTCCGGGACGCCATGGGTTCCCGGATTGAGACGTCGATAAAGCATTGTCTCCTCTGGGTTTCACCGGCCCCCAAGTCTGAGGCCAAGATGCAGCATAAGTTTGCGGGCTTGGGTTTGGTGTTGGCTAGGCGCCGCATTGCAATCCACTGGAACCACCCGGCCCCCCTCGGCTCTCTAGATGGAAGGCAGACATGTTAGAATGGGGAGTTGTGGAATAGAGACGTCTACGCATAGTTTACACAGACGAAAATGCCACCCAAGATCTGGAGACATGGAGGATTCTTCTGGAAAAACTTTAGGCTTTTGCGCAGCCGGGAGAGAACACTGATGCTCTCACACGGTCGGGAACCCCTGCCCTGCGGGTTGGGGGAACTGGAGGGCACACTGGTCACTCAGACTCCATCAGCCAACATGACCTGGTGGGCTTGGGCGTCAGGGATGGCCGTCTGGCCTTGGCAGTAGGGCACAGGTTACTGTAATAATCCACTAACCGCAATGATATCCTCTCCCATCCCGGTCATCATCCAGCCCGCACTGCCAGTGTATCCTTCGCATATGGCCCTGTCCACCTGTTATCGTACACATTGTAGCTCCATCCAGGGGGAAGGACGGGGATGGACATAGTGGTTAGAGTCTGTCAACCTATGTAATCCGTGAACATATCTACTACACTGTCCTGTCAATTTCTGCCTAGTTCTTAACAGTCACTTGATTTTGTATCACAAATATAGCCTGATCAGGGATGTGTAGATATATTGTGTTTATTGGTTGCATTCTATAGTGGGGTTTCTTTTTTGCCCCCTCGCTTTGGTATGTCACTCACTATGCACCATGTGTCCCTTTTAGGGATTGTACTGCTTGTACGATTATACATGTCCCAAAATAAAAACTAATAAAAAAAAAAAAAAGGAAGGTCCCTCACCTACCAGGGACTTTTGACGCCTTTGCCTGGTGAAGATTTCTACCTTCTGACTTAGTCCCTTTTTCCAGAGCTTGTATTCCTCCAGTGGTGCAGGGCTTAAAGCTGTAGCAGAACACAGCTCCACGAGGCTTAATAGCCTCTCTGCGACGTCCTGCTGAAACTGATTTGATGCTGTGAAAAAGCTCAGAGCCAGAGCAGCCTGACTCTTTGGCCTAGGAGCCACACACCTTCATTTGATTGACTTGGCAGGTTTGTCCCAGTCCTCTGAAAGCCTTTGGAGCCAAAATGTTTCTAAGTCTCAGATTTCTCTTTAACCCCTTCCATGCTCATGACGAGCTGGACTCGTCATGGCACACAGTGCTCGTGTGCTCATGACGAGTCCAGCTCGTCATGGAACCCAGTCAAGGAAATCCCTCTGGTGCGGGCACCAGAGGGATTCCCTTTCATCTCCTAAAGCCTCGGGAGCTGGGGAAGAGCTTCCCCAGCTCCCGAGGCCCCCCTGGTTTCCCTGAAATGACGATCGGCGCGCACGTCGCGCTGATCTCATTTCAGTGAAACTGAAACTGAAATGAGCCAAGAGGCTCATTACAGTTTCAGTTTCTACGTGCTCAGGGGCTATCTCAGCCCCCTGAGCACGTAGAAACTCAGGAGAGGTATCGTTGGAAAGGGAGAATCTCCCTTTCCAATGGTACCCCTCACTAGTGGATCCCTGCTTGGGGATCGCCCTAGGAGGGCGATCCCCAAGCAGGGATCCACTCACTAGGCACCAGGGAGGGGGAGCGGCCCCTGGGCAAGGGCCTTTGCTCCCCCATACAATTTTTTGGCATAATTAGTCTTTCTGCCCCCCTGGGGGTAGATGGGGGCAGTAGCCCCCAATCTGCCCCCCGGGGGTAGAAAGCCCACTAGACACCAGGGATTTCTATTTAAATTATATTTAGGGGTGGGGGCTGCCCAAAACGGGCATGCCGATGCCCCCATCCCCCCGGCCACAAAATTAGTCTTTCTGCCCCCCTGGGGGCAGATGGGGCAGTAGCCCCCAATCTGCCCCCCGGGGGGCAGAAAGCCCACTAGATACCAGGGATTTTTTTGAAAATTATAGTTAGGGGTGGGGGCTGCCCAATATGGGCATGCCAATGCCCCCACCCCACCCCGCCGCAAAGGTACAGTCTTTCTGCCCCTCCTGGGGGGCAGATGGGGGCAGTAGCCCCCAATCTGCCCCCGGGGGCAGAAAGCCCACTAGATACCAGGGATTTGTTTTAAATTATAATTTGGGGTGGGGGCTGCCCAATATGGGCATGCCAATGCCCCCACCCCACCCCGCCGCAAAGGTACAGTCTTTCTGCCCCCCCCCGGGGGGGGCAGAAAGCCCACTAGACACCAGTTTTTTTTTCCCCTCGATACATTTAGGGGTGGGGGTTGCCCAAGATGGGCATGCCAATGCCCCCACCCCTCCCCCACGAAATTCCAGTCTTTCTGCCCCCCCGGGGGGGCAGATGGTGGCAGCGGCCACCAATCTGCACCCACCCGGGGGTTCAGAAATACCCTAGATGCCAGGGATTATTTTTTTATAGGCCCGGGGTGGGGGCTGCCCAGAATGGGCATGCAAATGCCCCCACCCTACCCCCCAAAGAAAAAAAAAAACTTTCTGCCCCCCAGGAGGCAGATGGGGGCAATAGCCCCTGATCTGCCCCCAGGGAGGGGGCAGAAAGCCCACTAAGCGCCAGGGATTTTTTTTTTATATAGGTAGGGGTGGGGGCTGCCCAGAATTTGCATGTCAATGCCCCCAACCCAAAAAAAATGCTACAGTCTTTCTGCCCCCCTGGGAGGCAGATGGGGCAATAGCACCTTATCTGCCCCCCGGGGGCAGAAAGCCCACTAGCCACCAGGGATTTTTTTTTTTACAAAGTTCGAGGTGGGGGCTGCCAAGAATGGACATGCCAATGCCCCCACCCACCCCAAAAAAGATGTCACTGTCTTTCTGCCCCTCCCAGGAGGCAGATGGGGGCAGTAGCCCCTGATCTGCCCCCCGGGGGCAGAAAGCCCACTATGTGCCAGCGATTATGCTGGCTTTTTTATACGGAGGGGTGGGGGCTGACCAGCATAGGCATCCCAATGCCCCCGACCCCCCAAAAGAATAGCCACAGTCTTTCTGCCCCCCTCGGGGGCATATCGGGGCAATAGCCCCTGATTTCCCCCTCCCCAGGGCGGCAGAAAGCCCACTAGGCACTGACTTTTTTCGGAATGTGCCTACCTGTTGAATTTGGTTCCTAGCTCTGCCGGCACCCAGGGAAACCTAGCAAACCTATACATTTTTTAAAACTAGACACCCAGGGGAATCCAGGATGGGCTGACTTGACTGGCTCTCACCAGGTTCTGTTACCCAGAATCCCTTGCAAACCTAAAAATTTGTCCCAAAAAACACATTTTCCTCACATTTTTGTGGTGGAAAGTTCTGGAATCTGCGTGGATCCACAAAATTCCACCCACCCCGCGTTCCCCAAAGTCTTTCGAGAAAAATGGTACCTCACTTGTGTGGGTAGGACTAGTGGCCGCGACAGGAAACGGCCCAAAACGCAACATGGACACACCACATTTTCACAGTGAAAACGGACCCTTTTTTGCAAAGTGCCTAGCTGTAGATTTTGAACCCTAACACTGCCAGCACCTAGGGAAACCTAGCAAACCTATACATTTTTGAAAACTAGACACCCAGGGAATTCAGGATGGGGTGACTTGACTGGCTCTCACCAGGATCTGTTACCCAGAATCCCTTGCAAACCTAAAAATATGTCCCAAAAAACACATTTTCCTCACATTTCTGTGGTGGAAAGTTCTGGAATCTGCGTGGATCCACAAATTTCCTACCACCCTGCGTTCCCCCAGGGCTCCCGATAAAAATGGTACCTCACTTGTGTGGGTAGGCATAGTGGCTGAAACAGGAAATGGCCCAAATCGTATTGTGGAGACTTCAAAACTACCTATAACAAAACTACCTGGTTTTAGGGGGGCACCTGGTTTTTGGCCCCGGGCTCGCCGCCATCTAGGGAAACCTACCAATCCCACACATTTCTGAAAACTAGACACCCTGGGGAGTCCAATGAGGTATGGCTTGCGTGGATCCCCCAACGTTTCCCTACCCAGAATCCCCTGCAACCCTCAAATTTAGCTGAAAAAACCATATTTTCCACATATTTTTGCGTGGAATCACCGTGCTGGCACAAATGTCCTACCACCCAGCGTTGCCCTTGTTCCCCGAGTAAAATGATACCTCACTTGTGTGGGTGTCCGAAGCAGAACTGGCTAAAAACGTATTTTTAAAAAAATATAGCGCTTAGAATTCTCGGTGCTATACCCTAAATCCCTATGTTTTGGGCTCTTCCCAGTCACAGGCCTTTGGCCCACCCACACAAGTGAGGTATCATTTTACTCGGGAGAACAAGGGGAACGCTGGGTGGTAGGACATTTGTGCCGGCACAGTGATCCCACGCAAAAATGTATGGAAAAAGTGATTTTTTCAGCTAAATTTGAGGTTTGCAGGGGATTCTGGGTAGGAAAACGTTGTGGGACCCACGCAAGCCATACCTCGCTGGACTCCCCGGGTGTCTAGCTTTCAGAAATGTTTGAGTTTGGTAGTTTCCCAAGATGGCCGCCGAGCCCAGGGCCAAAAACTCCTGGGACCCCCTTGCAAAACCAGGTTGTTTTGTGATAAGTAATTTTGATGTCGCCTCAATAGGTTTTGGGCCCTTTTCTGTCGCGGGTACTTGACCCACCCACGCAAGTGAGGTATCATTTTTATCGGGAGACCTGGGGGAACGCTGGGTGGGAGGAAATTTGTGGATCCACGTAGATTCCAGAACTTTCCCACATAGAAATTTGAGAGAAAAGTGATTTTTTTCAGCTAAATTTGAGGTTTGCAGGGCATTCTGGGTAGGAAAACGTTGGGGGATCCACGCAAGCCTTACCTCGTTGGACTCCCCGGGTGTCTAGTTTTCAGAAATGTGTGGGTTTGGTAGGTTTCCCAAGATGGCCGCCGAGCCCGGGGCCAAAAACCCAGGTGACTCCCCTTGCAAAACCAGCTTGTTTTGTGATAGATCATTTTGATGTCTCCTCAATACGTTTTGGGCCCTTGCCTGTTGCGGGTACTTGAACCACCCACACCAGTGAGGTTTTGGCCCTGGGCTCGGCGGCCATCTTAGGAAACCTACCAAACCCACACATTTCTGAAAACTAGACACTCTGGGGAGTCCAGCGAGGTATGGCTTGCGTGGGTCCCCAATGTTTTCCTACCCAGAATCCCCTGCAAACCTGATATTTTGCTGAAAAAATCACTTTTTCGCACATTTTTGTGTGGTAAAGTTGTGGAATCATGGGGCTGACACAAATTTACTACCACCCAGCAATCCCCAGGTCTCCCGATAAAAATGGTGCCTCACTCGGGTGGGAGGCCCAAGTACCGCGACAGGCAGGGCCCACAACGTATTGAGGCGACCTCAAAATGGCCTATCACAAAACGACCTGGTTTTGCAAGGGGGACCCATGACGTTTTGGCCCGGGCTCGGCGGCCACCTACGGAAACCTACCAAACCTACACATTTCTGAAAAGTAGACACCCGGGGCATTCCAGGGAGGTATGACTTGCGTGGATCCACCAACGTTTTCTTACCCAGAATCCCCTGCAAACCTGATATTTTGCTGAAAAAATCACTTTTTCGCACATTTTTGTGTGGTAAAGCTGTGGAATCATGGGGCTGACACAAATTTCCTACCACCCAGCAATCCCCAGGTCTCCCGATAAAAATGGTGCCTCACTCGGGTGGGAGGCTCAAGTACTCGCGACAGGCAAGGGCCCACAACGTATTGAGGCGACCTCAAAATGGCCTATCACAAAACGACCTGGTTTTGCAGGGGGTCCCATGACGTTTTGGCCCGGGGCTCGGCGGCCACCTACGGAAACCTACCAAACCTACACATTTCTGAAAAGTAGACACCCGGGGCATTCCAGGGAGGTATGACTTGCGTGGATCCACCAACGTTTCTTACCCAGAATCCCCTGCAAACCTGATATTTTGCTGAAAAAATCACTTTTTCGCACATTTTTGTGTGGTAAAGTTGTGGAATCATGGGATTGACACAAATTTCCTACCACCCAGCGTTCCCCCAGGTCTCCCAATAAAAATGGTGCCTCACTCGGGTGGGAGGCCCAAGTACCCGCGACAGGCAAGGGCCCACAACGTATTGAGGCGACCTCAAAATGGCCTATCACAAAACTACCTGTTTTTGCAAGGGGGTCCCATGACGTTTTGGCCCGGGGCTCGGCGTCCACCTAGGGAAACCTACCAAACCTACACATTTCTGAAAAGTAGACACCCGGGGATTCCAGGGAGGTATGGCTTGCGTGGATCCCCCAACGGTTTCTTACCCAGAATCCCCTGCAAACCTGAAATTTGGCTGAAAAAATCACTTTTTTCACATATTTTTGTGTGGTAAAGCTGTGGCATCACGGGGCTGACACAAATTCCCTACCACCCAGCGTTCCCCCAGGTCTCCCGATAAAAATGGTGCCTCACTCGGGTGGGAGGCCCAAGTACCCGCGACAGGCAAGGGCCCAAAACATTTTGTGATAGGCAATTTTGATGTCGCCTCAATACGTTGTGGGCCCTTGCCTGTCGCGTGTACTTGGGCCTCCCACACAAGTGAGGCACCATTTTTATCGGGAGACCTGGGGAACGCTGGGTGGTAGGAAATTTGTGTGAGGCCAGTGATGCCACACTTTCCCACACAAAAATGTGTGAAAAAAGTGATTTTTTCAGCTAAAATTGAGGTTTGCAGGGGATTCTGGGTAAGGAAACGTTGGGGGATCCACGCAAGCCATACCTCCCTGGAAGCCCCGGGTGTCTACTTTTCAGAAATGTGTGGGTTTGGTAGGTTTCCCTAGATGGCTACCGAGCACGGGGCCAAAACCCAGGTGACTCCCCGTGCAAAACCAGGTCGTTTTGTGAAAGGCCATTTTGAGGTCGCCTCACTACGTTGTGGGCCCTTGCCTGTCGCGGGTACTTGGGCCTCCCACACGAGTGAGGCACCATTTTTATCGGGAGACCTGGGGAACGCTGGGTGGTAGGAAATTTGTGTCAGCCCCATGATTCCACAACTTTACCACACAACAATGTGCGAAAAAGTGATTTTTGAGCAAAATATCAGGTTTGCAGGGGATTCTGGGTAATAAAACTTTGGTGGATCCACGCAAGCCATACCTCCCTGGAATCCCCGGGTGTCTACTTTTCAGAAATGTGTAGGTTTGGTAGGTTTCCTAGGTGGCCGCCGAGCCCGGGCCAAAACGTCATGGGACCCCTTGCAAAACCAGGTAGTTTTGTGATAGGCCATTTTGAGGTCGCCTCAATACGTTGTGGGCCCTTGCCTGTCGCGGGTACTTGGGCCTCCCACCCGAGTGAGGCACCATTTTTATCGGGAGACCTGGGGGAACGCTGGGTGGTAGGAAATTTGTGTGAGGCCAGTGATGCCACACTTTCCCACACAAAAATGTGTGAAAAAAGTGATTTTTTCAGCTAAAATTGAGGTTTGCAGGGGATTCTGGGTAAGAAACGTTGGGGGATCCACGCAAGCCATACCTCCCTGGAAGCCCCCGGGTGTCTACTTTTCAGAAATGTGTGGGTTTGGTAGGTTTCCCTAGATGGCTACCGAGCACGGGGCCAAAACCCAGGTGACCCCCTTGCAAAACCAGGTCGTTTTGTGAAAGGCCATTTTGAGGTCGCCTCACTACGTTGTGGGCCCTTGCCTGTCGCGGTACTTGGGCCTCCCACACGAGTGAGGCACCATTTTTATCGGGAGACCTGGGGGAACGCTGGGTGGTAGGAAATTTGTGTCAGCCCCATGATTCCACAACTTTACCACACAACAATGTGCGAAAAAGTGATTTTTGAGCAAAATATCAGGTTTGCAGGGGATTCTGGGTAAGAAAACTTTGGTGGATCCACGCAAGCCATACCTCCCTGGAATCCCCCGGGTGTCTACTTTTCAGAAATGTGTAGGTTTGGTAGGTTTCCCTAGGTGGCCGCCGAGCCCCGGGCCAAAACGTCATGGGACCCCCTTGCAAAACCAGGTAGTTTTGTGATAGGCCATTTTGAGGTCGCCTCAATACGTTGTGGGCCCTTGCCTGTCGCGGGTACTTGGGCCTCCCACCCGAGTGAGGCACCATTTTTATCGGGAGACCTGGGGGAACGCTGGGTGGTAGGAAATTTGTGTGAGGCCAGTGATGCCACACTTTCCCACACACAAATGTGTGAAAAAGTGATTTTTTCAGCTAAAATTGAGGTTTGCAGGGGATTCTGGGTAAGGAAACGTTGGGGGATCCACGCAAGCCATACCTCCCTGGAAGCCCCCGGGTGTCTACTTTTCAGAAATGTGTGTGTTTGGTAGGTTTCCCTAGGTGCCGGCAGAGCTAGGGTTCACAAACTACAGCTAGGCACTTTGCCAAAAAAGGGTCATTTTTCACTGCGAAATTGAGGTGAGACCACGTTGCGTTTTGCGCCGTTTCCTGTCGCGGGCACTAGGCCGACCCACACAAGTGAGGTACCATTTTTCTCAGAAGACTTTGGGGAACGCGGGGTGGGTGGAAATTTGTGAATCCACGCAGATTCCAGAACTTTCCACCACAGAAATGTGGGGAAAATGTGGTTTTTTTGACAATTTTTTAGGTTTGCAAGGGATTCTGGGTAACAGAACCTGGTGGGAGGCAGTCCAGTCACCCCATCCTGGATTCCCCTGGGTGTCTAGTTTTCAAAAATGTATAGGTTTGCTAGGGTTCCCTAGGTGCCGGCAGAGCTAGGGTTCAAAAACTACAGCTAGGCACTTTGCCAAAAAAGGGTCATTTTTCACTGCGAAATTGAGGTGTGACCACATTGCGTTTTGCGCCGTTTCCTGTCGCAGGCACTAGGCCGACCCACACAAGTGAGGTACCATTTTTCTCGGAAGACTTTGGGGAACGCGGGGTGGGTGGAAATTTGTGGATCCACGCAGATTCCAGAACTTTCCACCACAGAAATGTGGGGAAAATGTGGTTTTTTTGACAATTTTTTATGTTTGCAAGGGATTCTGGGTAACAGAACCTGGTGGGAGGCAGTCAAGTCACCCCATCCTGGATTCCCTCGGTGTCTAGTTTTCAAAAATGTATAGGTTTGCTAGGTTTCCCTAGGTGCCGGCAGAGCTAGGGTTCAAAAACTACAGCTAGGCACTTTGCCCAAAAAGGGTCATTTTTCACTGCAAAATTGAGGTGTGACCACGTTGCGTTTTGCGCCGTTTCCTGTCGCAGGCACTAGGCCGACTCACACAAGTGAGGTACCATTTTTCTCGGAAGACTTTGGGGAACGCGGGGTGGGTGGAAATTTGTGGATCCACGCAGATTCCAGAACTTTCCACCACAGAAATGTGGGGAAAATGTGGTTTTTTTGACAATTTTTTATGTTTGCAAGGGATTCTGGGTAACAGAACCTGGTGGGAGGCAGTCAAGTCACCCCATCCTGGATTCCCCTGGGTGTCTAGTTTTCAAAAATGTATAGGTTTGCTAGATTTCCCTAGGTGCCGGCACAGCTAGGGTTCAAAAACTACAGCTAGGCACTTTGCCAAAAAAGGGTCATTTTTCACTGCGAAATTGAGGTGTGACCACGTTGCGTTTTGCGCCGTTTCCTGTCGCAGGCACTAGGCCGACCCACACAAGTGAGGTACCATTTTTCTCGTAAGACTTTGGGGAACGCGGGGTGGGTGGAAATTTGTGGATCCACGCAGATTCCAAAACTTTCCACCACAGAAATGTGGGGAAAATGTGGTTTTTTTGACAATTCTTTAGGTTTGCAAGGGATTCTGGGTAACAGAACCTGGTGGGAGGAAGTCAAGTCACCCCATCCTGGATTCCCCTGGGTGTCTAGTTTTCAAAAATGTATAGGTTTGCTAGGTTTCCCTAGGTGCCGGCAGAGCTAGGGTTCAAAAACTACAGCTAGGCACTTTGCCAAAAAAGGGTCATTTTTCACTGCGAAATTGAGGTGTGACCACGTTGCGTTTTGCGCCGTTTCCTGTCGCAGGCACTAGGCCGACCCACACAAGTGAGGTACCATTTTTCTCGGAAGACTTTGGGGAACGCGGGGTGGGTGAAAATTTGTGGATCCACTAAGATTCCAGAACTTTCCACCACAGAAATGTGGGGAAAATGTGGTTTTTTTGATAATCTTTTAGGTTTGCAAGGAATTCTGGGTAACAGAACCTGGTGGGAGGCAGTCCAGTCACCCCATCCTGGATTCCCCTGGGTGTCTAGTTTTCAAAAATGTATAGGTTTGCTAGGTTTCCCTAGGTGCCGGCAGAGCTAGGGTTCAAAAACTACAGCTAGGCACTTTGCCAAAAAGGGTCATTTTTCACTGCGAAATTGAGGTGTGACCACGTTGCGTTTTGCACAGTTTCCTGTCGCAGGCACTAGGACGACCCACACAAGTGAGGTACCATTTTTCTCGTAAGACTTTGGGGAACGCGGGGTGGGTGGAAATTTGTGGATCCATGCAGATTCCAGAACTTTCCACCACAGAAATGTGGGGAAAATGTGTTTTTTTGACAATTTTTTATGTTTGCAAGGGATTCTGGGTAACAGAACCTGGTGGGAGGCAGTCAAGTCACCCCATCCTGGATTCCCCTGGGTGTCTAGTTTTCAAAAATGTATAGGTTTGCTAGGTTTCCCTAGGTGCCGGCAGAGCTAGGGTTCAAAAACTACACCTAGGCACTTTGCAAAAAAAGGGTAATTTTTCATTGTGAAAATGTGGTACGTCCACGTTGCATTTTGAGCCATTTCCTGTTGTGGGCACAAGGGCTACCCACACAAGTGAGGTACCATTTTTATCGGGAGACTTAGGGTAACACAGAATTGTAGAGCAACTGTTATTACCTATTGACTTTCGATGCATTTCTGCCTTCCAAATGAAAGACAATGTGTAAAAAATAAGTCATTTTGAAAAATGACCTATAATTCTCATGCTAGTATGGGTACTCCCAATTTCGGAAATGTGCAAATATCTACTGTTTCTAAAATCTACATTTTGTTCCCATTTCAGAAATACATAGGTGTCTTTCATAACAATTTTTCCATGTATACATTTTCCCAAAATAATTGCTATATACCCGGTACATAATAAAAAACCATTGCAAGATGCTGCTCAATTATTGGCTCTGGGTTCGTCGGGTTCTTGGTGAACCTACAAGTCCTATATATCCCCACAACCAGAAAGGTCCAGCGGATATAACGGTATATTGCCTTCAAATAGCTGTCATAATTAGAAGAAGTTACAGGTGAAAACGTTGACACAAATGGCTGTTTTTTTCAACTAATTTTCAATTTTTCCTTTATTTAACTGTTAGTTTCTATAAGGAAAACTTTAAGGATCTACACAAATGACCCCTTGCTGAATTCAGAATTTTGTCTACTTTTCAGAAATGTATGGCTTTCCAGGATCCATTATTGGTTTCATACCCATTTCTACCATTAACTGGAAGGAGGTTGAAAGCACAAAAAATAGCAAAAATAGGCTATGTCCCAGAAAAATGCCAAAACTGTGTAAAAAGTTGGTTTTCTGACAAAAGTCTGCTTGTCCCTGAAAGCTGGGAAAATGGTGATTTCATCCCCACAACCCCTTTTTTGATGCCATTTGCAGGGAAAAATCAAGACGCTTTCATCTGTAGCCCTTTTTCGCATTTTTCCCCAAAAAAACAAAATTTAGCTGTATTTTGACTAATTTCTGGGTCCCCTCCAGGGGAATCCACAAACCCTGGGTACCTTTACAATCCCCATGATGTTAGAAAAAAGGACGCAAATTTGGCATGGATACCTTATGTGGTCAAAAAGTTACAGGGGCCTAAGCGCGCACTACCCCAAATAGCCAAAAAAAGGCTTAGCACAGGAGGGGAAAAGGCCTAGCAGCGAAGGGGTTAAGAATAGTACATTTTGATACAAACAAGGGTCCCATGACCACAGGAATAGCACTTGAGGGTCAAGGCTCCCTCCAGCAGAAGCCATGAGCAGGGTCCAGGGCAGGTCCAGTTGGAACTGGTCAACTTGGCTCTTCAGGAAAAGGGCTACTAGCAGCTTGTTGTGTCCCTATAGCTTAACTCCTGTTGTCTTCAGCCAACTGACCCTTGGAGTCCACTTCTTTATCCAAGATACAAGTGGGAGCAGGTTGAGCCTTTCAGGTCTCCTTATAGGTCTCAACAGCAGGTGCAGTCCTTCTTCTGTCTTTCACAGGTCCAGTATGAATGAATGAATGAAGGAACATTTCTAGAGCGCATGGTTACCCGAAGGCATCCCAGCGCTGTGACATCAGTAATGCTATAAGACGATCAAAAAAAAAGAGAGGTTTTCAAAAGTTTCCTGAACTTAAAGTGGTTAGGTTCAGACCGTAAGTGGAGGGGAAGATTATTCCATAGCCTGGCTGCATTATATGTGAACAGTCGGCCTCCACTCCGAGAGCGTTTAATCCTAGGAACTACAATAAGGCCTTTGTTCGCCGATCTAAGGGGTCTGTTAGGACAGTAGGGTTGAATCCATGATCGAATCAGAAGGGAGCCGTTCTCAGAAAGTGCTTTGTGTACAATGCACATAGCTTTGAATTGAATTCTCCGACAAACAGGGAGCCAGTGCAGAGTAGTAAGAGCGGGTTTAGCCGAGGTGCATCCGGAATATTTAGCAACATGCGCGCCGCGCAATTCTGCACTGTTTGAAGTCTTTTAGTAGTAGATTGCGGGGCTCCCAAATAGATAGCATTAGCATAGTCCAGCCGTGAGAGAATAAGAGCTTGGACCAGCAATCGTCTGGCAATGAAAGGTAATAAAGGAAGAATCCTCCGAACCATTCTTAAAAGGCTGTAGCAACAAGCCGCTACTTTGCGTGATTGTTCATTGAAGTCTAGATTTGAATCAAGCCAAACCCCTAGGCTTTTAATTTGCCGCCTAGGAACAGGGGAAGGGCCTAGGCAGCTGGGCCAAAAGAAATCAATGTTTAGAGGGGCAGACTTCCCCAGAAGCATAAGTTCAGTCTTCGCTCCATTGAGTTTTAAAAATGAATTATTCATCCAATGAAAAACCTTCTCAAGGCAGGCAGCTAGGTTATGGCCTTGTTGGAATTGTTGAGTCAAAGAAACAATCAATTGAGTATCATCAGCGTATGTGACAATCTGTATGCCAAAAGGGTATACTGTTTCTGCCAGTGACCGCAGGTATATATTGAACATAGTGGGGCTAAGGGAAGATCCCTGAGGAACCCCACATGTCAAAGATATTTGTTTTGAGGAAGATTCTTCTTCAAAGACTGTAAAGACCCTATTTTGCAGGAAGGATTGTAGCCATTTTAATGCTAATCCGGCCACTCCAGCTTCCCTAAGTCTTTGAATCATCAAATGATGGTTTACCGTGTCGAAGGCTGCGCTAAGATCTAATAAAATCAAGGCAGCGCAGCCTCCGGCATCCAGAATCTTCCTAGTTTCTTCCACCACGGCAATGAGGGCAGTCTCAGTGCCCTGTCGAGGTCTAAAGCCAGTTTGAGTAGGGTGGAGACGATTATTGTTTTCTAAAAAAGTTGATAAGATGGAGTTCGTATATTTCTCTGCAAGTTTACTTAGTCCTGGTAATAAAGAAATGGGTCGATAATTAGCCCAGTCTTCAGGGTCTAGGTTAGGTTTCTTCAAAAGTGCTTTGACCCTGGCATGTTTCCAAGAAGACGGCACTATACCTGACTTGAGAGAAATATTAATCACCTCAAGAATGACTGGTGACACGACCTCGCAGATCTGGTGAAGGATAGCGGGCGGGACGGGGTCTAGGGGAGAGCCTGATTTTAAATCTCTTAAAAGCCCTTGCAGGGTAGAAAGATCTAATGGCGGGAAATCCTCCAACAAGGTTTGGACTTCCGAGGTGGCTACATTTCCTGATAAAGAAGAATGTTGGTCTGCGATTAAAGGGAACAATTTATATATAGCTTGAATTTTTTCAAAGAAAAAATCCGCTATTTGATTACATCGCAATTGGGCTTTATCCAAAGCAATAGGAGTAGTGTTGGAATAGGGTGCCCAGGTGTGCCACATTTATGCCTGGCACTAGCCTGTGGGTTGGGGTGACTCCTGGCCCCACCCTAACCAATAAAGCAAAAGTTCCAAGGGATAAACCTAACAACTTTTGCAGCAGTTTCTACTGCAAACACAGTTTCTTCTCTACCTTAGACCATGATGGCAGACCTTTCATCTCCTGTTCAGAGCTCTTGAGGCCACCACAGAGTTGTGGCCAGGGATATGATCAACCCCTCCTCTGTGGTCACTCAAAACCAGCTCTGGGGGCAGCTTCTCTTCCATTGGGACTGGTGCCCTGCTGACCTAGGAGGAAAAAGGAGGGGACAGGCCCAAATGTTAGCTACATTTACATGTGACAGGTTAGGCCTCTTTGAAGTTAAGTTCCTGGGCACTGTCCCGATGACCATCCTGCCAGAGGAGCAGAACACCTCCGAAGGAAGTGACCTGATTCGGGCCACCCGGGTCACCACTGACCACCTCTCAGCCTTCCATGCTAAATGAAGAGTTAGAGAAACAGTGGAGAATATATACCAATAATCATTTATTGTATACGCTCAGAGCGGGGCCCCGTCTGCACAGTCTCGAGAGAGTGCTACAGAGGGAACTAAAGAACAGTAAGCATAAAGATGCATTATATGCATTGCATGGTCAACCCATAACACGCCCACAGTGGAATTTTCCAAACAGATGTGGATAAACAGCGTAAAGGAGAAAAAAAGGTTTCTACTCTCGTATCTTGTACCGCTCAGAACACTTTCAAGGCAGTTCCGCCCTGGGCTGCGATCAAACTGCCAGACAGGTGGGAGAGGGCCTTTGCCGAGAGAAAGCTATGCGCTGGCACGGACAATTCTTCGTTACAGAAACGAAACTTAGCAAGGGGCATTTCTCGGAATTGAACAGGATTGGTTTTGAACATTACATCAGAAATGGCAGAGTCAAAGAAAATGGCGTAGCGAATGCTAATTTATACATGACGTTAAAGAGCATCAGTGAGCATAATCTAACAAACCCTCCTTTTAGCATGAGCTAAAGATATTTTCTATTTAGAAAGTAGATATGACAAGCACATATTCAGGGGGTAACTTTGACATCAGCATTAGTGAACACAACATCATAAGTAAACATAACCAAGGTAGAGCTGTGGGCACTATTTACAGGAGATGTCTAAAAGTGAGACAGCATGAAGTGAGGTGTCTTCAAATATCCCCTCATCTATATTCGTAAGATCATCAATATCATTCTGTAACATCATAGCGGCATTTGTGGCAGAAGCAGATATTTCCTGTTTGGGTGTTAAAAAAGTGGCACAATAAGAACAACAAAACAGGCAACATTGAATGAGAATACAACAAAGTACTAATACAGCTACGAAATAAACTAGGTCCTTTAGGATCCAACCCCAATTACCTAGGAAAGACCAACTCCAATTTCCACTTTATCATGCCTTTGATATTATTAATGATATCCCTAATGTGCTGTGTTATGTTCTTTTCCAAATTCTCTACACCCATAACCCACACTGGTCGCCAATTATTGCGCAAACACCACCGCTCTTGGCCAACATAAAATCCACTGCATATCTAGTCTGTTCCGAGTACACCCGCATTCTTTCTAACTGAGTAGTAATATCTACCAAGGTCGCCACTGTAGAGTTGGATAGAATCTGCAATTTACATCCAAAATACTCTCTAGCTTTCTCACCCCTGGCCGTAGCAGTACCACCCAAGGTAAATATGGAGGACAGGATGTATCCAAATGTTATACCATTGCTATAGCTATTCACTTCCAACTCTGTTACAGCTTCACAAAATTCTTTTGTTAGTGTCCTTTTACCCATCTCGTTTTAGGTCGGACATTTTTACATGGCACACCTAAAGGCAGTACCATTCCAAGAGCCACATCGTCAGTACCATTGTAGACATTTGAATAAGTCCCATTGATTAGAAAGAAAAACCCTGGGTGGGCATATATCGGACACTCATAATTTACTGCAGCATACCTGGAATTCATTCCAGAAGTAGTTGGATCTAATTTATTTTTTAGGGAAACTGTGTTTTTAAACAGAATCGTCCCTGAACAATTAATGTACAAAGAAGTATCTGTAAAGTTCACTATGGGGCAACAGGCAGCATAGTAACCAGCCTCCCGGGGTACCGTCAGTTCTTCATAATGCCAGCCCACAAGTGTTATATTCTGTTCTTCCACATAAAAATTATCACAAAAAGTGTTATCACAGCCAGGGTAACCCTCACCCTGTGGCTTTCGGGGGTACAGACATGGTCCGGGGTAACCAGATCTGAACATTCCTTTTACCTCCACAAACTGTGGTGGCCGAGTGTATGTGTAGTTAACAAGTGACAATGGGTATGCATTCCAAAGGCTAGTGACAGATTGGATAGTATAGCAGGCGGTCCCCTTCCCAAAGAATCTTTTGTGAGCATTCACAAACACATTATTCGTGGCAGTTCTCCTATTGCGTCTCATGGGAAGGTGTTCAGTTATGTGGAGTGCGGGTACACTATGTATATCTTCCAAGAACCATTATACCCACATACTATTACTACCACCATTACTAGAGCAATGACACACACAATCTTACTTCGCATAGACCAAATCACACTGCGTTGTCTTGGGGCAATTGGCTGATACTCCTCATTCATTTGCCTACCAAAAGGATGCATAATGGAACGAGTGAAGAAGTGTAAAAATGATAAGGAATATAAGTGTTCCCAGTGTCCGTCAGAGCCTCACTGGCACAGGCTCCTATTGTCCATCAGTTGGCGCTCTTGAGCACCGGCGGTGGAGCTTGCTCCGTCCTAAGCTCTTTCCTAATCTATCCCACGTCAATAAAGGTGGTATACTTTCCAAAGTATACTTTCCTGACTAATGTTCAAACAACAAGAGCAAAACAGATGCAACTCTTTCATTTATTCCATTCCCTCGTTGGTACTGCTATTAAGTACTTTCCTACCTTGTGCAGTCCATCCCTAGTCTTTCTTTTCCTTGAATTCGGTGGTCCTCAGCCAAGTACGTAAGTTGTACCTGGCAGCTCCAGGCACTTTGTGATCACTGAACAGAGGCTTCAGAATAGCTCGTATTTCTGGAGGAACAGTCTCGTTCAAAACATCGTCGTTCTCCTTGTCTGTTTGGGTCCAAATCAACTTTGCATCACTGAACGGCACAAATCTGGCCACCTGCTCACATTCAACGTCTCCTATTCCCTCCTTGACCGACTGGTTATGAGGCAACGACAGAGGTATTCTTTTGCAATGGGTTGCATGGACCCAATTCTTTCGACCAGCAACCTTTACAGCCATCTGTGTAGCCAGAAGGACTTGCTCAGGACATTTCCATCTGGGCTCCAAATTTTTCTTCCTCTGAAAATTGCGAATGAGAATGAAATCACCGGGCTGGATACTGTAGCCGGGACCCTCTGGCTTAGGAGGTAAGGAGTCTTGCACCTGTTGGTGAATAGAACGTAAACTTTCCGTCAATTGCCCAAGGTAATCAAGCAATTCAAGATATTCAATATCAGATAACTTTTTAGGCCGAGGGACCCCCCAGACATTTGCTGGGTGGCCGAAAATGACCTCATAAGGGGACAAGCCTGTTCTAGAATGTGCTGTTGTTCTAGTGGACAAAAGGGCCAAAGGAAGAGCATCTGGCCATTGCAACCCTGTTGTCTCCTAAATCTTTGCCAATTTCAATTTCAGTGTCCCATTATACTTTGCGACCAACCCCGCTGACTGCGGGTGATTGGCGGCATGGAATTTCTGTTTAATGTGCAAGCCTTCACATATTAACTTAATCACTTTCCCATTAAAATGAGAGCCATTGCCACTCCAAATAACTCTGGGAATTCTAAAAACTTGGGAACAACTCTTTAATAAGTACCTTTGCTGTCTTGATAGCCTTATTGTCCTTAGTAGGGTAAGCCTCCACCCATTTACTGAATGCACATATGACCACTAAAACATACTTGAGATTGTTACAACGTTCTAGCTCAATGAAATCCATTTGAAGGACCTCAAAAGGGAATGTAGGTGGTGCAAAATTACCAAATGGTGTGGAGGTACCTTTCCCAGGATTGTGCATCAAACAAATCATACAATTTTTCACTAGGTGTGCAGCTGTTTTGGAAATATTGTCATTACACCAAACTGGGGCCAATAATTTACAAATACCCTTTGCACGGATATGGGCTTGGCCATGAGCCATAGTAACCACAGGGAGTACATATGTATCAGGTAACATCCATCTCTGTTTTCCAGACAAATCAATCCAACATCCTTCTTCATCTAAACGTGCTGTACTCTCTTGCCACACAGCTAATTCTTCTATCTCGGCCTCACTTTGTATCTCTTTCACACTCTCACATGTGTTTTCAAACAAAGTGTTCTTGGGAACCCATCTAGCTGGGCCTGCAACAAACATCCTATTCATCTTACTCTGAGCCATTTCTTTGCCTGTCTGATCAGCAAACGCATTCCCTTTACCTACATCATCTGTCACCTTCTTGTGGGCACTACACTTCACAATAGCCATTCTCTTAGGAAGTGCTAGTGCAGACAGTAATTGTAGTATCAGAGGTTCGTGTTGTATCTTAGTACCATGCGAGGTCAGAAACCCTCTTGCCCACAGTCGCCCGAAATTATGCGCGACCCCAAATGCATACTGGCTATCCGTGAAAATATTGACAACTAATCCTTCGCTCAATTCACAAGCTCGTATAAGGGCAACAAGTTCTGCTGTCTGGGCAGATTGATAGGGGACTCGTGATGTCTCTACAACGGTGCACAATGTAGTGATTGCATAAGCTGCAGTGGTGGTGCCATCTGGTAATTTAAAACAAGAGCCATCAACATATAGTTTTCCTTGGGGATCAGATAAGGGAACATCAGTCTGGTCTACCCGTCCTTTCGTCTCTTCCTCTGTTCGGAAAATACAATCATGTTTGCCAATTGCATCATTCTTGGAAGGGAGGGGTAGTAACGTGGCTGGATTCAGATTGGCACATCTTTTAATTGTAATATGTTTGGCAAACAATGTCAATTCGTAGCCAGTAAGACAGGCACTGGTGAGGTACTGTGTCCTTGTTTTATTCAAAAGTGTGTCCACAGCATGGGGTACCATAACTGTAAGGTCAGTATCGAGCACGAGTCCAGCTGATTGTCTGATAGAAGTAGCCATGGGCGCGACCGCTCGCAGACAACTCGGGAGGGCCCTTGCGACTGGATCAAGCAAAGCAGAGCAATAAGCGCAAGGTCTCTGTCTATCACCAAATTTTTGAGTCAAGAGAGAAAGAGCACAACCAGCCATCTCATGGACGTATAGCACAAAAGGTTTTTTATAGTCAGGCGTGCCTAGTACTGGAGCAGAGCAAAGCGCATTTTTTAATTCTTCAAAAGATTGCTGGCAATCTGGCGTCCAAGGTAAAGGCTCATGGACTTCTTTCGTTGTTAATGCAAGCAGAGGTTTAATCAGTAAGGAATAATTAGGACTCCACTGTCGACAGTAGGAAGTGATGCCTATAAAAGCACGCACGTCCTTTTGAGTCTGTGGACAGGGCATTTTATTAATGGTACTGATGCGTTCTGGCATTAACCTCCTACCCTCCTTCGACAGAAGGAGACCTAAATAGGTGACCTCCTGTCGACAGTACTGAAATTTCGAAAGAGAAACTTTGTGACCATGGTGTGACAAGTGCAACAATAATTTCACTGTACTATTTTTGCAACATTGTTCAGTATCAGAAGCAATTAACAAATCGTCGACATACTGTACCAATGCATTGCCTGGAGGAAATGAGAGTGAATCCAACTGACCTTTCAATGCTCGACTATAAATGCTAGGACTTTCAGTATAACCTTGAGGAGCCCTACAGAATCTGAAACTTTTGCCAGCCAATGAAAATCCGAATAAATACCTGCTATCTGGGTGAATGGGAATGCTAAAGAATGCATTTTTTAAATCAATGACAGAGAAAAACTTAGCGGTGGACGGAACAATTGTTAAAAGTGTGGTGATATCAGGAACCACTGGGAATTGCGGGACCACTATTTTATTGACCTCGCGCAAATCAATCACAAAACGATATACATCACCAGCACTGTCGGGAGAGTCTAGGGGCGCCCTCTTGAGGGCCGGAAGAATAGGACTATTGCATAAGTTACCAGTGGTCTCCTCAACAACCCCCTTTCATATGAGGTCCTGAACAATATTAGGGAGAGTTTGTTCTCCTGCCTTTGGTATCTTATACTGGGTAATGCGTGGTAATTTGGCATGGTCCTTCAGTTGTATAGAAACTGGGGGTATGTGCAATAAGCCTACATCAGTGTCACCCGAGGCTCATAATGTGGGTGGTACTAGCTCAAATTCAGGTGGAAGGGGAGCATCTTTGGATAGGCATTGTCTAGTACCCACGTCAGGATCCATGGTAATATAAACACCATCTGGCGGTCAATATATGGTAGCATGCAACTTCTTTAGTAAGTCCACGCCCATTATATTTTCACCACAGTTAGATGTTAAAAGAAATGGGGAATCCACAGTAAAAGGACCAACAGTAAGAGCAAGAGGCTGCAAAATGGGGCTTACAACCGGTACTCCTGAAATACCCACCGAAACATTATTATGGCCAGACAGGGCCGCCCCAGGGACCAGGTGTCGGGAAATAGAGCTCTTTATGGCACCTGTATCAACGAAGAATTCCTTTGTAGATCCTTGCAAATCCGCTTTGACATAAGGGCCAGGCTGATCTACAGGTATGTGAACTGGTCCCTTACCCTGTCCCTGGCTATCCTAGCTGAAAGACATCCCTGTCATGTCATCAACGTCATAATCATCGTTGTAGTACTGTCCTTCCCTGGTGTCGTCAAAATAATTGTCGGAACAGCCTACGGAAGTAGTAGTGTGTTGCTGCCTATTGGTCCCACGGCCCGTTTCCGGAACCCCATCCTCTAGTGGAAGAAACATTTTGCAAACGTACAGGGCACTGGCTACGCCAGTGGCCTTCTTCTTTACAGTAAGCGCACTGGTTCTGTCCCAAAGGTGTTATGGGTGGCTGTCTAGTGAGTGGAAGTTGTCATTGGGGTCCCCGTCCTCTAGGGTTACCTTGATATGCCTGTTGCGATAATACCTTAGTTTTCAAATCTTTGTTTCTTTTATCAGTTTTGTCTTTCTCTTCATTATCCCTATGCTCGTAATATTGGGCCATATTTAGAATCACAAAAGGGGAAGATGTAGACCAGGTGCTTTCAGATGCTTGAATTATAGACATTATTTCGGTAAGAAGATTAGCGACAAACCTATCAACAAATAAGCGGACTCCCCCCTCTGTAGACATATCCTGCCCACTGTAGTCCAAAAACGTCTCTTCAAACTGGGTGAAAAAGTCAGAAACACTTTCGTCTTTCTTTTGCCGGCAGGCAGTCAGTCTGTCCCAACTAACTTTCTTGGGAGGAATGAGTGTTTGCATGCATGTTATTATGCGACCGGGTAAGGCAAGCAACTCAGCACCTGGTTTGTCTCCTGGCTTTCTATCTCTGTCCCAACCCATAATCCCATCCCACGTTCCGCCCAATATGGTCTTGAGTATGGACCTGTCGCCAAATATCAACTGGGACGAGTAGGCCAAAAATATTTCAATATCCGCAAGAGTCATCACACTAAAAGAGGCAGCTACTATCAATTCTTTATAATAAGCAGTAGGATTTTTCCTAGGATCTGGCAATGTAGCCTTTAGAGCCAGAACTTCACTTCTTTTCCATGGAGTATAAAGCCATTGTTCCTGAAAGCGGGCTGCTACAGCCGGTCTAGTAATCACCCCATGCTGATCCGTCACTGCAGGGATCTGCGGATGGTAAATGGGGTGAACTTCTCGCATTGGGAACTGAGTTATTTGAGTGGGACTCTTATCATGTAGTCTGCCTCTATAGGTAATCAGAGTTGAAATGTTCCTAAACACTTGGGTCGGCTCCATGTTAATTATATAAACGCCTTCACTAATATCAAATAGTATTTGGGGTGCTTCCGTTTTGATGTGTGTTCGCCAGAGGTCAATTATGCGGCAGACATATGTTTAAGGGCATGTTACTGTAAACAGTTATACACAAAGCTACCAACGGCTGACAACAGGTTCAGCACCTCAATCCCTGTTGCATTCAATTTATTGTCCTGTGCATCCACTTCCGGCACTTGCTGCCGTTTAGTGCCACTGGAATCCAGAGAAGACGAAATTCTTCAAATGGAAGGTGCACCAGACATGAATTTGAAATAGCAATTTTAGTCCATCATCTCCCTTTAATTGTAAATGAGTTAAAATCAGCCATCAGCCAACGCGTTTCCTTCCTATTACATTAGGAACTTCATCAGGGCTGAAACAATCACATAAAACAGAGTATAAATCATCACACATAAAAACATATAAAAGACATGACATATTTACATATATACATATACACAGATTACTAATCCCTATCCGTCACATAGAAATTTGCTCTATTAGGACACAAGTATGACGCACATGAGGTTCTGTATCAGAGGGTCACACTAAACGTAGTTAAGTCGCTAGACAGCCCACAATACATATACAATATTTGCAATAAAATACACACAGGGGAAAAACACATACATATAAAAACACGTACATTAATAGTGCATAAGGAGAAGGCCAAAAGAGAATGATGTGGATTTACTTAAACACCTAGGAAAAAGTGAGTTGTACCATAGGGCACAGGAAAAAATTCCCATATCCTATCCCCATGTCCATTGGCCACCAGGGTCTCAACTTTATTCATCAAGTAGTGTATTCACAATTTTCTAGATAGTCGTTGTAATGTTGCCAGCATATTCACCCAAGAGTAAGAGTATAAGGTCAAGTCAACTTCCAGCTCGAGATCTCTACAAATAACAAATCCATTAGCCAGAGCCATTGCATATGTAATTGCCTTAATAATTTCAATCCTAGTAGGCACCAATGTGCGAGGGGAAAGTGCAAATTACATGTCCCGAAAATGTAGATGCCATAATAGTGCATCACGCTGGGCCATGTGGCATTACCATCTAATCAAAATAATTTACAATCGTTCATTCCATCTCTGGGTGTTCGCAGTAAAGTAACACGAACTACCCCAATATCAACAGAGTATAACGCGTTCACATGAGGTGGAAAATGACCCACCCAACATAAATGGTGCACAATATATACATCTTTTAAAGAAAACCGCCGTATGCCCCAGTTAAGAACATCAGTACGTGGGGTGGAAAATGACCCATCCAACATTAAAGGAGCGCAATGTATACGTCTTTTAAAGACAACTGTCATATGCCCCAGTAAGGAACATCAGCACGTGAGGTTGAAGGTGACCCACCCAATATCAATGGTGCACAATATATATGTCTGTTTAAGGACAACCGCCGTATGCCCCAGATAAGGACATCAGCACTCAATGTAAAATCATGCTTACCCTAAGTTGGAGTGAATTGGAATAAACGGCACTCATTTGGGTCCTGTAGGTTCACAGTATCAGCCCGTGATACGGTAATGATACAAACCCAAGTTCTTACAATAGTAAAAGTGCGCACTTCCTGTAAACAATAAACCACACAAACACACAATCTAGTCGGTACACATTATACTCGTACCCCATACTCAAAACGCTGTGTTCCCCCGATGTGAACATCGGCCCATCCAATGAATACATGCAACCCCTAAGAACACCTTGGCCCGTAGTTTAAATATATGCTACTCTTGAACATTAGAGTGGAAACAGAGTCAGACGCACTCACCCGAGTCCTGAGGGTTCCCAGCCTTGGCACTGTCGCCATCGTTCAAGTCTCCACTGGCGCGCCATGTCAGAGTGTTTAAAAAGGAAACTCGGGGGCTGGACGCCGGCCACGTTCGCGTCACAGATCATGTGACGACGGTCACGTAAGAATGTCAGAAAGGGTAACGCCATCTTGATAGGTCCAAAAGTTAGAAAAACCATAATGCTAAGGGGAACAAATCTAAGTACCCCGTAAGAAGTGCAGCATTAAAAAAGAAACCTCTAAATTAGAAATGAAGATTATAGGTATGGAATAATCCTATTAATTCCAGAATCGGAACAGTCACCAGTATGTGGGTCTCCCCTGGCGCACCATGTTGTAGTGACAATCACGTGAGTATGACATAAGAAGTGACGCCATCTTGGAGCGATCCAACATTAATAAATCTAATAATGAAAAGAAAAAAAGTTTAAAAGTGAAAAGGTCTAATTATATTAAAGATACAACATATATGGAGAAAATTATCAGTATGGTCATCCTATTTATTTCAAGATTCGGAAGTAGGTATGCTCGTGCAGCATTATATTGCACATAGCATTTGGAACATAAAAATGGGGGGAGAAACCCCCTCAATGCCACTAATGCCACTAATGTTAGTGTGGCTGGAGGACATATCGCCCACACCATGACTAGATTGTGGTCACGATCACTTAGACCTAGTATTGAAAATAACACATGTCAATGTTTGTCTTAACTCACTCCCTTAAAAAATGCCAATGTCACTCAAGTAGAGACCGCCCACATAGCGAATGAAGTATAATAACGATCATGTATAACTCCCATGAAGGATGCACCCGGGTGTGCACAATCTCACCACAGAGGATGGATAGGCCAGAATGTGCAGTTAAATGTTGCACCAGTTTCGAACAGGAGCATTATGATGATCTAATCTTGGGTAACATAGGATGTATCATCAGACAACTGCGCTATAGATTATCCAGACTGAGGTGACCTGCAAGATACCATAGAATAACATACATTTGTTCTAACACCACTGTATAGGAATAAACCAGTTCTAAGAAATATTTATCCCAAAAAGTAATGCAGCTCACTATCAGTATTGCGACCCTTTAATGTTGCTCTCAATCGGCAAATGCATTTTGCCTCTGTTTGCCTCAACAACAATTCTCTGTTACCACCCCTTTTTCCTACAGGAACGTGGTAAATGCCATGGAACCAAAACTCAGCGTCATCTGGGTGTGTACTTTTATAATGATCCGTCATAGGCTTTCTAGTATCCTTATTCAATATCGCCCTACCATGTTCCTGTATTCGATATTATAGGCAGTGTATCGTGCTGCCCACATAGATCAGTCCGCATTTGCATCCTAACACATATATGGCATACGTTGTATTACAGTTGATAAAATGCCTGATATCGTATTGCCGAGTTGTATTGTATGTAAAGGACTTGGTCTTGTTTTTACCAAAAGGACAGACATTACACATGCCACAAGTGAAGAAATCCTCTGGTTTGAATGGCAGCCATGTTTCCTTCTTTTCGACAGTAGTAACATAACTAGGACAAAGGGTGTTCCTCAAAGATACCCCTCTATTGTAGGTGATTGCTGGTGTATTCGTTAGAGAGTTTTTAAGGCCCGGGACCTCAGTGAGTAAGTTCCAATTTTTCCTCAGGGTATTGAATATCATGTTACTGTGGGTGGTGTATTGTGTCACAAATCTCAATCTGCCCTTTTTGGAAGTATCCAGGCTCTGTTTCGGTTTATCCATTAATGTGGCTTCCCTGTCTGTCTGCTGTATTCTGGATTGGGCTCTGTGTAGAACTTTCATTCCATACCCCCTTTTCAGGTATTTTTTTTTAGACTGAAGAATGTTAGTTTGATAAGTCTCCTCCTCACTGCAATTCCTTCTAATGTGTGTCATTTCTCCATAGGGGATGTTGTTAATCATAGAAAGTGAGTGTGCGCTCGAGGCGTGTAACACCCCGTTACAAGCTGTCTCTTTTCTATGCAATGTACTTTGTATAACTCCATTTTTGACATAGAACTGTATATCCAAAAAGTTTATCCTCTCTTTATGGAATGTCATGGTGAGTTTAACATTGTATTCATTATCGTTTAGAAAGGAAAAGTATTGATGTAGTGATTATTCAGAACCTGACCATAGACAAATTTTGTCGTCTATGTACCTCCCCCAAAAGACGATGTATTCAGTCCAGGGGGAGGCACGTCTGTTCCAGGCATGCTCCCTCTCATACCTCTCCATGAAGAGGCATGCATAAGAGGGAGCAAACCTAGAACCCATCGCGGTCACTTGTATTTGTTGGAACCACAATTATCCTGAAGAAAAAAGTTGTTCATCAGGATGATATCCATCATCTGAATGATCATTTCATTGTACTCAGATCGGTCAGCCCCGTCCTTGTCTAGAAATGACTGTACCGCCATGAGTCCAAATTTGTTGTGAATACAGGTATAAAGAATCTCCACATCGAATGTAACAAAAAGAAGATCATCAGACCAGTGGAAGTCCTTGAATTTAACTGTTAGACCTGGCATCATTGGCGCGGGTCTTCCTTCCTCTTTTCGCTCCAGACCTTTTATGTTGGCTGGATTTAGATGCTCCCGGTGTAAAGATACCTGTATGAATTGGGATAATCATAATTGGCTCGTTTGGTTTACCTGTCAGTCCCTAGTATCAGTGCACTGTGTGTGCCCAGGGCTGGTAGGCCAAATACTGCTGGTGGGCCGGCAGCGCTGATTTGCGCTACCCACCGAAGCAGCTTTTAAAGTATGTCTGTGTAGCATGTTCTAATAGCGAGTTACCCTCCATTTCACTGTTTACTATTGCGAGGCCACCCGTTCTCATAGGCCAGAATGTGCAGGCTGAGTATTACATGCCTTAATCCTACCTGCCCCCAGGAACCTGATAGGAACGTCGATTTTGATATGTTTAAACTCAGTACATTATGATGCATCTTTTAGTAAGGATTATTAGCGTAGCCTGTGTTCGAAAATGCCTCTACTAGAAACGAGGTATTTTCTGGCTAACTTTGCATCACTGTGATTTATCCTGTGGGCCGCCGCAGCTAAGAGAGAGCTGCTACCGCTGAGTGCCCACGTCTTTGTCAACCTTGCACCATCGTGAATCGTCCCGTGGGCCGCCGCAGCTAGGAGAGCGTTGCTGCCGCCGCGAGCCCACCACGGAGCTGCACGACGAGAGTCATTGCCACCACCAGCCCGGGCCGCCGCAGCCGCGTGCTGCTGCCGCTGAGGGCCCGCCTGTCCCGGAGTGCCCGAATCATTGCGAGTGCACTTTGCGGACCACTGCCATTGAGAACTGTGGTCGCTGGGAGTCCGCCTGTCACCGTCTCCGCTTCTTCGAGAAGCTACGTACTGTGTCCCTGTCCAAAAGCAGGTATCTGGTGCGCAACAGGTCGCGTAGACCCAGGCCTTGAACTCAGTCAGTGCCACGTTCTGGTGAATACGTATTGCCCTTTTTAAGTCCCTACTGATTTACATGCATGGTGACTGGTTAAAACGCTTTTGAGAGTCTCGTACTAAACCTTAGATAAAGATACTATTTTTTTTCTATACCTACTTGAGTTGTGTCCTTTTGTGGTGTCGTTACTGCCTTATTGTGCATGGTCATAAATGCTTCACACACTGCCTCTGAGATAGGCCTAACTGCTCGTGCTACGTTACCACAGGGTTGAGCAGGGGTTATCAAAGGGGGTAGCCCACTTGCCCTGACTTAGGAAGAAGGGTCCCTATTTGGACAGTGGCGCCAGCCATTGCCAACTAGAGACCCCCATTTCTAACATTGGCGGTCAGCGGTGAGGATCAGGACTTGCATTTATGATCCACGTACAGTAACTGCTAGACACCACTAGTGAGTACAGACCAAAGCGCAGACACACGCGGATTTGTTTTCTCTCTCCGAATTTTTTTTTAGTTGGTTGTTTTAGTATTGAATTGTTGATCGCAGCCATGAGTACTGCTAATATGGGAAGGCCAACCTCCAATGCTTCGGAGGATCTCTCCTTTGAGGAGGAAAGATTAGATACCTATACTGCCAAACAGCTGAAGTCATTTTGTAGGCAATTCGCAGTCCCCGTGATAGGTCTCTCTAGGAAGGAGGAGTACCACAAGGCGCTGAAGGCCTGGTGGGAAGCAAGAGAGTCCACTGGGGATGAGGAAGAGAATGCTGGAGGGCAGCAGGATGATGCAGTAGAGGGGGGGGAGATAGAACACCCTCCAATCCAGGTACTAGTGTATCCCAAAGGAGCCTGACCCCAGAAGAGCTGGAGGACAGGGAGAGAGATAGGAGTCATAGTTTGGAGATGGCTAAATTGGAAGGTCAGAAAGACATTGAGAAGAGTCGATTGTCATTTAAACTTGAGAAAATGAGAATGGAACATGAGAGAATGTTGAGGGAGATAGAGATCAGTGCGAGGAGTGTCCCGGTCTCCCCCTCTGGTGGCAGCATACCTTTAGTAACTCCTGAGAGTAGAGTTTATATTCCTAAGGATGTCATTAAGGATTTTCACAAGAGTGAGGATATTGGGCAATGGTTTGCCGCATATGAGATAGCATGGTGTCCCACCGGGTCCCTGAGCAGGATTGGGGAGCGGGATTGTGGGGGAGCTTTGTGAGTGATGGTAGGGATACCCTGTTGGACCTGCCTGAGGAGAGCAGGATGGTGTATGCCCATATGAAAGAAGCTTTGATGACCCGTTATGGTTTGACCCCGGAAATGTACAGGCAGAGGTTTAGGACCTGTAAGAAGTTAGAGGGTACCACGTGGGTTGAATATGTGTCTTTTTTCTGCAGAGCAATGGATCGCTGGGTAAAAGGTAGCAAAGTGGAAACTTTCGAGCAATTATATGATTTGTTTGCGTGGGAGCATTTGTCCAGTAACTGTTTTCCAGAGCTACGCCAGCACCTGATTGATACCAAGCTGACTAACCCTAGGAAGCTTGCTGAGGAGGCGGACCGCTGGGTGAGCACCCGGGTCCGCAAAGGTTTTGTGGGAGACTTCGCCAGAGGTGGGCAGGGTCCCCAGCAGAAAAGTGGGGGGACAAGGGTAAACAGAGGGAGTTCCAGAGGGGGCCCCAAAGTAATTCCCAAGGGAACCAAGCCGTGGTGTCCCAGCCTCCCCTGAGAAGAAGCCAGTGTCCCCGACAGGTAGGCCTGTTCATAGGGGGCCCCTTACTTGTTTCAAGTGTGGTCAAGTGGGCCACCGGTATTATGATCCCCAGTGTCCCCAGAGGGACCCCAAGGCATCCCCTCGTGCACCACCCTGTGCACTAGCCCGCCAGATTGCCAGTGTAGCCCTGGGGGGGGAGGAAATGGAGGTCCAAGGTGGGTGGGATCCCGTAGAGTTAACCCTTGTCTCGCTAGGGGACTTCGAGAAGGTCCCTAACCCCACACTGCCGACCAACACTCAGAAGTACCGGCAGTGGGTGACCATCAATGGCCATAGGGTGGAGGCTCTCAGGGACACCGGAGCTAGTGTGACTGCTGTCAGCTCCCGGTTGGTGTCCAAAGAGCAAGTTGTCCCCCATGCATTCTGCCCCGTAGTGTCAGCAGACAACTCAGAGAGCCAGTGTGAAGTGGCTGATGTTCCCTTCGAGTGGGGGGGGGGTCACAGGAACTCTTCAAGTGGCTGTGAGGGCCGCCATGCCTGTAGACTGTCTGTTGGGCAACGATCTGGAGAACTCTCCATGGGCTACGGTGGAGAGAAAGTCTCATTTGGAAATGTTGGGTTTGCCTGAGTGGGCATGTGTGACCACTCGGTCCATGGCAGCTCAGAAGGATGTTCAGGAGGGTCTGGAGCCTGAAAGTATGGCCCAGGCCCCTGCCTCAAGGAGAAGGGGTAGGGGTGCGGGAAACCGGCCCCCGCGGTTCCCACGGTCCCGGAGGGAGCAGACCTTGAGGGGGATGCCCTGGAACCTACAGGGGAACAAGTGGCCGAACTGGGGGACCTACCGGGGCTGACCCATTGGCAGCAGGAAGGGGGGCCCTCCAGGGAGGAATTTTGCGAGCAGCAGAGAACCTGGCCTTCTCTTGAGGGGGTGCGGCGACAGGCCACCGCCCAGGCAGCAGGTGACCAGACAGGGTCACATTGGATCTATTGGGAGAACGACCTCCTTTACAGCGAGCCTAAGGTTGCTGAGCCTGGGTCAGCCCGTGTGCTGGTGGTACCCCAGCGCTTCAGGACCTTCCTACTGGGGTTGGCTCATGATGTGCCACTGGCCGGACATTTGGGGCAGACCAAGACCTTTGAGAGGCTGGTCACCCACTTCTATTGGCCCCAGATGCGCAGGAGCTCCGATGCTCACTGCTGGACGTGTGAGACTTGCCAGGCAAGTGGGAAGAGTGGGGGGAAGATTAAGGCCCCACTACAGCCCTTTCCCGTGGTGAGCACCCCATTCGAAAGAGTGGGCATTGATATTGTGGGGCCTCTGGATCCCAAGACAGCCATGGGCAACAGGTTCATCCTGGTCTTGGTGGACCATGCCACCCGGTACCCTGAGGCCATCCCGCTCAGGACAGTGACGGCCCCTGTGGTGGGACGGGCACTGATGGGGATTTTCTCCCGTGTGGGATTCCCCAGAGAGGTGGTGTCCAATAGGGGAACTAACTTCATCTCCAAGTACATGAAGTCTCTGTGGGAGGAGTGTGGGGTAACGTATAAGTTCACCACTCCTTACCACCCCCAGGGTATTGGGCTGGTTGAGAGATTCAACCGGACCCTTAAGGGCTTCCCGGTTTTGACACGGTACCCGGAGCAAGGATGTACATGGCGCACTCGCCAGTGCTTCCTTACGGCGTAGAACGCCGCAATACTTGTTTTTTTGGCCAAAATAAGGCGTACATACGGCACTTATGAGGACTAGGAGTGTGGCACACATAGCCTGACGCAAAGATAGAATCCGGGCAAATTTTGCTTCCGTTGAGTAACCACTGGTATGAAAATCCTGAAGAAGGCTTTGCCGAAACGCGTTGGTATTCAACAAACATTACCAGTGTCTCCATATACGTCCTCAATCATATGTCAAGTCGTCCATATACGTCCTCAATCATAGGTCAAGTTGTATAATGATCGTATAGATTATCATGAAAATGACATACTCTTTGATCACTGATTATATACAAATTTGCGTATTTGATTTGTGTTGAAGATATACTTTACTCAGGTTATACCGTAATTTGCATCAATATGTGGTTCTAATTTGCACAATATCATTTGGAATGTATATCGGTCCATGTATTGAAGTTTATTATGTATGAATTGTATTTATAAATATATATATATATTTTTTCTATCTTTAAAACAAACAAAAAGAAGATTAATAAAAACAAAATATTTTTTTATGTCAGTTGTCATGATGTACATCATGCTTTTGTGTGTCTAGAGTTTACATGTCCTCCGAGAGTAAATCAGCACTGTGCCCGGTGCTAAAGTTTTTCAAAACAGTAACGTATAATTTCACCACTCCTTACCACCCCCAGGGTAATGGGCTGGTTGAGAGATTCAACCGGACCCTTAAGGGCATGATTATGGGCCTAGGCGAGCCCATGAGGTGTAAGTGGGATGTCCTCTTGCCATGCCTGTTGTTTGCTTACCGTGAGGTGCCACAGAAGTCCTTAGGGTTCAGTCCCTTTGAGCTGCTCTATGGTCACCCGGTAAGAGGGCCTCTGAGTCTGGTCAAGGAAGGCTGGGAGCAATCTCCCAGGAAACCTCCCCAGGATGTGTTTAGTTACATGTTGGCCTTCAGGAACCAGACTCGGCATTTCAGGAAACTTGCTGAGCCAAACCTGGAAAACAGCCAGGAAGAGATGAAACGCTGGCACGATCAGAATGCCACTCTGATCGAGTTTCAGCCTGGACAGAAGGTTTGGGTCATGGCCCCGGTGGAGCCCTGTGCGCTCCAGGATAGGTGGACCGGCCCCTTTGAGGTGGTGGAGCGCAAGAGTCCTGTTACCTACGTGGTGGACTTGCAGTCTCCCAGGAACCCCTTGCGGGTCCTGCATGTTAACCGCCTGAAGCCCCACTTTGAGAGGTCTGAAGTGGGCATGCTTCTGGCCACAGATGCTGGGATGGAGGAGGAGAGCGAGCCCCTTCCTGACCTCCTGTGTGCAGGGGAGCGAGATGGGTCAGTGGAGGGTGTGGTCCTCTCCACCACACTGACCCCCGAGCAGCAGGGTGATTGTCGCCAACTGTTGGGACAATTCAGTGATCTGTTCTCCCTGGTACCTAGTGTCACTGATTGGTGTGTCCATGACGTGGACACTGGCGACAGTCCTCCCATTAAGCACAAGGCTTACCGAGTGACTGACCGGGTAAGGGCCTACATTAAGGATGAGGTTACCAAAATGTTTGCCCTTGGGGTGATTGAGTCCTCTAGCAGCCCTTGGTCCAGCCACGTGGTCCTGGTACCAAAAGCTGCAGCACCTGGTACCACCCCAGAACTTCGGTTCTGCGTGGACTATCGGGGCCTCAATTCAGTCACGAAGACTGACGCGCACCCCATCCCCAGAGCTGATGAGCTCATTGATCGGTTAGGGGCTGCCAAATACCTCAGCACACTTGATTTGACGTCTGGGTATTGGCAGATCGCCTTGACCGAGGGAGCAAAGGAGAGGTCAGCCTTCTCCACACCCGATGGACACTACCAGTTCCGGTGATTCCCTTTGGAATGAAGAATGCCCCTGTCACCTTTCAGAGGCTGGTCAACAGGGTGCTGGTTGGGCTGGAAGACTTCAGTGCCGCCTACCTGGATGACATTGCGGTGTTTAGCTCCTCTTGGGAGGACCACCTGCGCCACCTCTGGGAGGTATTGATGGCACTGCGGAAGGCAGGCCTCACAATCAAAGCCAGTAAGTGCCAGATTGGGCAGGGTTCTGTAGTGTATTTGGGGCACCAGGTGGGGAGCGGCCAGGTGGCGCCCCTTCAGCCCAAAATTGAAACTATCCTGGCATGGGAACACCCCAAGACTCAGACGCAGGTGACAGCCTTCTTAGGACTCACGGGGTACTACAGGAGGTTTGTCAGAGGATATGGTAACATTGTTGCACCCTTGACTGAGCTGACTTCTAAGAAGCAGCCAAAGAAGGTAAACTGGACTGACACCTGTCAGAACGCTTTTGACGCCCTGAAGACTGCCATGTGCACTGCACCCGTGCTTCAGGCGCCCGACTTTTCAAAGGAATTCGTTATCCAGACAGACGCCTCAGAGCATGGTATAGGGGCTGTTCTGTCACAGATCAATGAGGAGGGACTAGACCAACCAGTAGCCTTCCTAAGCAGGAGGTTACTTCCCCGGGAACAGAGGTGGAGTACAATTGAGCGTGAGGCATTTGCTGTGGTCTGGGCACTGAAGAAGCTGAGGCCATATTTGTTTGGGACTCACTTCCGGGTTCAGACAGACCACAGGCCCCTTAGATGGTTGATGCATATGAGGGGTGAGAATCCCAAGTTGTTGAGGTGGTCCATTTCCCTACAGGGTATGGATTTCATGGTGGAACACCGCCCTGGTACAGAGCACGCCAATGCTGACGGTCTGTCCAGGTTTTTCCGCCTTAGTGATGAGAACTCCCAAGGGAATGGTTAGTTCTCCCCACATTTCAGCTGGAGGGGACGTGTGTTAGACCTGGCATCATTGGCGCGGGTCTCCCTTCCTCTTTTCGCTCCTGACCTTTTATGTTGGCTGGATTTAGATGCTCTGGGCGCTGTGCCGCTGCCAATCAGTGACACAGCGCGAATGCTCCCTGTGTAAAGATACCTGTATGAATTGGGATAATCATAATTGGCTCATTTGGTTTACCTGTCAGTCTCTAGTATCAGTGCACTGTGTGTGCCCAGGGCTGGTAGACCAAATACTGCTGGTGGGCCGGCAGCGCTGATTTGCGCTACCCACCGAAGCAGCTTTTAAAGTATGTCTGTGTAGCATGTTCTAATAGCGAGTTACCCTCCATTTCACTGTTTACTATTGCGAGGCCACCCGTTCTCATAGGCCAGAATGTGCAGGCTGAGTATTACATGCCTTAATCCTACCTGCCCCCAGGAACCTGATAGGAACGTCGACTTTGATATGTTTAAACTCAGAACATTGAGATGCATCTTTTAGTAAGGATTATTAGCGTAGCCCGTGTTCGAAAATGCCTCTACTAGAAACGGGGTATTTTCTGGCCTGAAGCTTCCCTGTAGGCTTTTGCTAGCGTGTGTATTGGCCGTCTGGTTTTGGAGCGTCAGGGCCAGCTGGGTCAGACCTGGCTGGAGAGAGAGATCGGCATTTAGAGTATGGGGAGGGGTGACTCTTTGATCCGAGCAGGGCCGTGCCTGGCAAGGTGAATGATGGCTCCATCTCCCACTGGGCGTCTGATAGCAGACCCCCGAATTCTTAAAGGGCAGGATGTCGCCTCGTAAACCAAGTGCTCCCCGACCCCACCGAACTGGTTCTGGCTGGATGCAGTGATTTGTGACTGCAGAGAACAAAGACTTTTTAGGTATAAAACGCTGCGCTGAAACCTTTTTCAAGTGTGTTCCTTCTGGATGTCAAGACGAAACTCTGTCCGAGTGGACAGAGGAAAGGACTTTGAAACTTTCACCAAGCTTGCTGAAGAAACTACCCAAGGGCCTGAATTGAGAGCGCCTCCTGCTGAAGTCTCAGGGACATTAGACTTCACCCTGTCAGCCGCCCGAATTCCCTTGCTAGGAATTCTACTTGCAGGTGAGGCCTCCGTCGAGTAATCCGGAACCTCTAGTCCTACTGTGAGGAACGCGGACTGGTAATTTTGTGAACACTGTGTGTGGGCCGCCGCAGCTAAGAGAGAGCTGCCGCCGCTGAGTGCCCGCCTTAAGTTGAATCTTCAGAACCGTCGCTAAACTGTGTGGGCCGCCTCAGCTAAGAGAGAGCTGCCGCCGCTGAGTGCCCGCCTTATTTTGAATCCTCAGAACCTTCGCTGAAACTGTGTGGGCCGCCGCAGCTAAGAGAGAGCTGCCGCCACTGAGTGCCCGCCTTATTTTGAATCCTCAGAACCTTCGCTGAAACTGTGTGGGCCGCCGCAGCTAAGAGAGAGCTGCCGCAGCTGAGTGCCCGCCTTAATTTGAATCTTCAGAACCTTCGCTGAAACTGTGTGGGCCGCCGCAGCTAAGAGAGAGCTGCTGCCGCTGAGTGCCCGCCTTATTTTGAATCCTCAGAACCTTCGCTGAAACCCTGTGGGCCGCCGCAGCTAAGAGAGCTGCCGCCGCTGGATGCCCGCACTTGTGTTAATTGTGCAACATCGTGGATTGTCCTGTGAGCCGCCGCAGCTAAGAGAGAGCTGCTGCCGCTGAGTGCTCGCACCCTTGCTAACTTTGCATCACCGAGAGTTGTCCTGTGAGCCGCCGCAGCTAAGAGAGAGCTGCCGCTGCTGAGTGCTCGCACCCTTACTAACTTTGCCTCACCGAGGATTGTCCTTTGAGCCGCCGCAGCTAAGAGAGAGCTACCGCCGCTGAGTGCTCGCACCCTTGCTAACTTTGCCTCACCGAGGATTGTGCTTTGAGCCACCGCAGCTAAGAGAGAGCTGCCGCCGCTGAGTGCTCGCACCCTTGCTAACTTTGCATCACCGAGATGTGTCCTGTGAGCCGCCGCAGCCAAGAGAGGGCTGCCGCCGCTGAGTGCTCGCACCCCTGCTAACTTTGCATCATTGTGATTTATCCTGTGAGCCGCCGCAGCTAAGAGAGAGCTGCTGCCGCGGAGTGCTCGCACCCTTGCTAATTTTGCATCATTGGGATTTGTCCTGTGGGCCACCGCAGCTAAGAGAGAGCTGCTACCGCTGAGTGCCCACGTCTTTGTCAACCTTGCACCATCATGAATCGTCCCGTGGGCCGCCGCAGCTAGGAGAGCGCTGCTGCTGCCGCAAGCCCGCCACGGAGCTGCACGACGAGAGTCATCGCCACCACCAGCCCGGGCCGCCGCAGCCGCGTGCTGCTGCCGCTGAGGGCCCGCCTGTCCCGGAGTGCCCAAATCATTGCGAGTGCACTTTGCGGACCACTGCCATCGAGAACTGTGGTCGCTGGGAGTCCGCCTGTCACCATCTCCGCTTCTTCGAGAAGCTACGTACTGTGTCCCCGTCCAACGGCAGGTATCTGGTGCGCAACGGGTCGCGTAGACCCAGGCCTTGAACTCAGTCAGTGCCACGTTCTGGTGAATACGTATTGCCCTTTTTAAGTCCCTACTGATTTACATGCATGGTGACTGGTTAAAACGCTTTTGAGAGTCTCGTACTAAACCTTAGATAAAGATACTATTTTTTTTCTATACCTATTTGAGTTGTGTCCTTTTGTGGTGTCGTTACTGCCTTATTGTGCATGGTCATAAATGCTTCACACACTGCCTCTGAGATAGGCCTAACTGCTCGTGCTACGTTACCACAGGGTTGAGCAGCGGTTATCAAAGGGGGTAGCCCACTTGCCCTGACTTAGGAAGAAGGGTCCCTATTTGGACAGTGGCGCCAGCCATTGCCAACTAGAGACCCCCATTTCTAACATTAACCAAAATGTCCTTACTATCCCTGATGTAGGAGGGTAAATTGTGAACATGCTTATGAAGCCTGAGGTTCACAAACTCAAATAACCTTTCGGTGGGTGAGCCCACCCCCGAAATGATGGGTTGGCCTGGTGGAAAGCGCCCCCCCTTGTGGATTTTCGGCAGGATGTAAATACAGGGGAATTTGGGACACCCCACCCTTAAGGACCGAAACTCATCCTCCGTGAGCAGACAGATGTCTTTCCACTCACTCAATTTGACATTGATCAGAGTAGTTAATTCCTGGATTGGATTTCCCTCAATTACCCTGTAACATAACTTATTGTTCAATTGGCGGTTGATTTCGTTCATGTAGTCAGAGTGATTCATGACCACAACATTTCCGCCCTTATCGGCCTCTCTGATTACGATGTTACTGTCCAAACTTAACCTGTTCAATGCCTGTCTTTCCTTAGGAGGGATGTTGTGGTGAACGGGTGACACAAATTTAGTGGGGAGTTCCAATTTGTATAGGTCTTCAGTAACCTTCTCATAAAAGATATCAATATTACGGTAGTATGCTGTAGTTGGCACAAATTTTTATTTGGGCCTTAATCCACTGTCAGTTGCTGTAAGAAGGGTTCGAAGTCTCGCACTACTTGCCATATGTCCTCGAGACTGTAAATGGGGTTGCGAGCCCACCGTATTGCCTGTTCTGCTTTTACTTTCTTCTCTTCCTCCCCCACCCCAGATCGCATTAATGGACCCAACCATTCCCTGAATCCCATCAAATCTCTATCTTCCGGACCACACACCGGCATGTCAGGAACTAGAGTTGATGAAGAATGAGTGACTGTAATGGGAGCAGCAGGAATTGTCGCAATAATATGTTGCAATGGAAGGGAAGGAGTAGGGGGTACGTTGACTGGGGCCGTAGGTGTAGCAGCTTCAGAGACTGATGCACCAGGTGTGGGCTGTTGTTGCTGTTGGGGAACAACGGGATATACCCATTCTGGGGCATATGGTGGCGGGGGTCGGGTATCCAACAAAGTCTCCATAAAAGTATCACCATCTTCCTGAGCCATATAGGACTGATAAATATGCCACTGAAATCTGTCTTCGCATTCTATTCCTGTCTCCTGCTTGTTTTTATCGTAAGCTACAGCCTTTTGTGTAAGGGTCTGCATATTTCTCTTTCTGACATCTTTCTCCATTTTCAATCGCCTCTGGTGGCCTCCTTCTGCCAAGTACAAAGGGAGTCAAACATAGACTGTCGACTACGTCTTTTAAACAACTGTTCCTGAAGAAACCCCATCTTCTGCTCATCAAAAGAGCCTGTCAAAGGAAAGGCCACTGCAACTCTGCATTGTCCCTCGTATATTTGTGCCATAACGTACTAAACATAATAGGGTCAAGGCCATGTTTTATGTACATATCAAAATTAGGACTACCTTCAGGAGGTGCAGGCTGGGCTTCTTCCAACCGTGCATCTTTAGAACAACAATAACAGCACAAGCTCATAATCTTACTGAAACCAGGCATTGCAAAGAAAAAAGAAACAAAGTCCTTATTTTACCTGGCAAAGTATTTGCAAACACTTTTCACCAAAACAGTCCTAATGCTGAAACAAAACCCATTTACGGTGGTACCACATAAACTGAAACAGGCTCACCTGCTGTCAGGCGCACCAATAGAGCAATTCTCCACTGCCGACTCTTCAGACCAAACAGTCAGATCACGGGTTTGCCGTTCAGGACTCCAGCCGGGATGACCACTGGGTGAGGCACCCTCCGGTGGGACAGAGGCAGCAGCTGTGAGAAATGTATCTCTTCGTGCAGGGATCCCTGAGCCGTCAGTCCGGCCTGATGATGACCTCATCCTCGCCTCCGTCTGTGGAAAATGGATGGGTCATGCCCCGAAGGAGTCCCTGTTCGGGCACCAACTGAAGGAAGTGACCCGATTCGGGCCACCCAGGTCACCACTGACCACCTCTCAGCCTTCCATGCTAAATTAAGAGTCAGAGAAACAGTGGAGAGTATACACCAATAATCATTTATTGTATACACTCAGAGTGGGGCCCCATCTGCACAGTCTCAAGAGAGTGCTACAGAGGGAACTAAAGAACAGTAAGCATAAAGATACATTATATGCAATGCATGGTCAACCCATAACACGCCCACAGTGGAATTTTCCAAACAGATGTGGATAAACAGCGTAAAGGAGAAAAAAAGGTTTCTACTCTCGTATCTTGTACCGCTCAGAACACTTTCAAGGCTGTTCCACCCTGGACTGCGATCAAACTGCTAGACAGGTGGGAGAGGGCCTTTGCCGAGAGAAAGCTATGCGCTGGCACGGACAATTCTTCATTACAGAAACAAAACTTAGCAAGGGGCATTTCTCGGAATTAAACAGGATTGGTTTCGAACATTACATCAGAAATGGCAGAGTCAAAGAAAATGGCGTAGCGAATGCTAACTTATACATGACATTAAAGAGCATCAGTGAGCATAATCTAACACCTCCCCACACCCAAAGCCTTTGTCTCATCTCTCGGAGCAAGTTCACACCTCATCAAAGAGGTTATTTAGCTACTGGGTGACAGTTGGAAGCTCATGCAAATGGGCTTCCAGAGGCTTTAGGCAGGCAAAAGGTGACTTATTAAAGTACCTTTTGTAAAATGATTAGTACAAATCCAACTCTACCCATGAATTGGGCTTGTAATAAATATTTTAAAAAGTCCAAGAATTAACTTTGTAGCTCCTTGCTAAGTGGAGATAATGTTTAATTTTATTATATTGTATCGTATGGAACAGCTAAACCTGCTACAGTGAACATAGCTTTTATGGCCTTAATCATGTTAAGACATGACTAATGTTAGACCTGGCCCTTTGTGCAGGGTTATCCCTGACTTTTTGCCTTCTTCCTCCTATTTTTCTGACCGTCTTTTTGTTGGTGTTAGGACTCTGGGAACTTTACCACTGCTAACCAGTGCTAAAGTGCATATGCTCTCTCCCTAAAATGTAATGAGGATTGGTTTCTCCATGATTGGCATATTTGATTTACTAATACGTCCCTAGTACAGTGCACCAAAGGTGCCCAGGGCCTGTAAATCAAATGCTGCTGATTGTGCCACCCACATGAGTAGCCTTGCAAACATGTCTCAGACTTGCCACTGCTGTCTCTGTGTGTCAGTTTTAAACTGCCATTTCAACCTGGCAAATGCACCCACTTGCCAGGCCCAAACCTTCCCTTTTATTACATGTAAGGCACCCCTAAGGTAGGCCCATGGGTAGGGTGCAGGGTATTTAACAGGTAGGACATGTACTGTTGTGTTTTACATGTCCTGGTAGTGAAATACTGCTAATTTAGTTTTTCACTACAGCAAGGCCTATCTCTCATATAGGTTAGCATTAGAGCTGCTTGCAACATCTTACAAGTATATCTTGCAATTAGGAGCTGATAGAAAATTGGAGTTTGGTGTCTCTAGACTCACTATTTAAAAATGCATCTTTTGTGAAGACGGTATTTAAATTGCATGTCTGAAAATGCCACTTTTAGAAAGTTGGCATTTTCTTACTTTAGCCATTCTGTGCCTCTTCCTGTCTCTGAATATACACGTCTGGGTCAGGATGACAGTTGGGCTGTTTGTGCATTCACTCTAGATAGTTACACAAAAAGAGCTGAGGTGTGCCCTTCATTTCCTAATGGCCCATCACCAGGCTGATGGGTCTTCCTGAGCTAGAGTGGTGGGAGGAGTTGACACTGACACCTGAACAGAGCTGTGCCTGTCCTCACACAAAGACGTCTCCACCCCCTGCAGTGTGTCTGAGGCCAGGGCAGGGAAAGGCAGGGTCTTGTACACTACAAAGACTTTCCTTTGAAGTTTGCCTACTTCAAAGGCTGAAATGGGTACAAGTACTAGACCTCTGACACCATATACTGAGAAGACGTCTGAATTGAGGACATTCTGCCAGGAAGAAGAGCTGGATGCTGTCTGGGGGAACTGCCACTCTGCTGTTTGCTTTGTTGTGCGGGCCTGCTGCTTCTGTCCTGGGAGTGAAAGGACTGGACTTTGCTTTCTACATCCTGCTTTCTGAAGTTCTCCAAGGGCTTGAGTTGAGCTTGCCTCCTATTAAGAAGTCTCGGGGCTATCAAAGACTTCACCTACCAGCACCTGGGCTCTCTAGCTGAGAGTCCTGTCTTGTCAAGTGGTGCCAAATCCAGTTCCAGGGCCCTTGGAAGTGAGTTCTGGTGCAACAAGAAGAAGAAATCAATGCATTGGCTCATAGCGTCATTAGGAATTGGCACATCATCGCAAAACTGGACGCATCACCGCTGCCTGCACCGAAGCGTGGTCCTCGCCCAATGCAACGACTTACAACACAGGCCCCAGCTTTCTGTCGTAAAGCCTCTGAGGAATCGCTTCGAGCACCGCATCACCGAAGTCTGTGAGACACCACTCTGACTCTGACGCTGCACCTGCTTTGACCCTGTGAAACTGACACAGCGCGACTTGACTTTCAACGCATCGTCCCTGAGCGTCGCTTTTGTCAATGACAATGCACCGCAGTAAGGAACCGATGCATCTTACCACGAACGACGTATCACCTCCTGACGCATTGCCTGCGTTTTGGATGCTTCACCTCCCCTGTGCCTCGCATCGTCTTTGATTTTTAACACATCTAAGGTACTTTGGCCTGGTCAAGCGCATTAATTGATTTCAAAGAACTACAAATGCATTTAATCTTTGAAAAGTGATATCTTGACTTGTGTATTTTGTTTTTTTGTTGTTTTGGTCTTGTTTTATTCAGATAAATATTGGCTATTTCCTAAACTCTTGTGGAGTCCTTTTGTAGTGTTTTCACTGTGTTACTGTGTGTGTACAAATACTTTACACATTGCCTCTGGGATAAGCCTGACTGTTCTGTGCCAAGCTACCAAGGGGGTGGGCAGGGGTTATTTTAGGTGTGTAACTCCCTTACCCTGACTAGGGTGAGAGTCCCTACTTCGATAGGGTGCCAATTAGAGACCCCATTTGTAGCAACTAACATTACACTTTTACATGTCTTACTTTTAAATACCACGCACCCTGCCTTATGGGCATTTAAGGCTTACCTTAGGGGTTACTTATTAATATTTAAAAGCAGCGTTTAGACCTGTCAGAAGTTATTTTGACAGGTCGAAATTGAATTCTAAAACTGCACAAACAGGCTACAGTGGTAGGCATCCAGTAATAATGTGCAATGTCAATCTGGTGGTGGCCCAATGGGTGCTGCAGTTCACTCGTGACATTTAACTTACAAGCCCTTTGTATACGTAGCACCATATACTCAGGGCTTACAGGTAAGTTAAATATGCCAATTAGGAGTAGAGCCAATTTTTACATTCTTTAGGGGTCAGAGTTCATGCACTGGGCAGCAGTGCCCAAGTGTGCAGAGTCCACAAACCAGCAGGAAAATCTAGCAAAGAATGGGAGTGACTACGCAGAAAAATGGGCATTTTCATACAACAGCCAAAATCAGGTTCACTACCTCTGCAGGTAGATCAAATCCCCTCAGCTGGTTCTGTTCAATTTTCACACAAAGATATTGGTTGTGAAAGTTTGCGTTTAGAATACTGCCCTGTTGTTGAGCGAGCAGATCTTACCGAAAAGTTAGATGGTGCCGGGGGGTATATTGTTATGGGTGGTGGGTGTGGGGTGCAGGCACTCAGACTCAGGAGGTCAGATTACCAACCCTCTGAGGCCAGTCCAGGGCTATCAGGATGAGCTGACCACAGTCCCTACTGACGTTCATCAGTTCCTGGAGTAGCAACTGCAAAGGTCACAATTCGTGCTCTTGGAGGTACAGAAAATATCTACCCAAGACACCCACCACTGGGTGTATAAGCCTTGAACTACCTCCGGGTGCAGCCACTACTTATGGCTGGCTAGATGGCGCCTAATGACCTAATTCACTCTTGCATAAAGGGACCCTGCCAGTTGGTTGACTTTAATGGAAATTTCCTGAATGTCAAACCAGCGACACAGACTCAGTGCCTCCTGCAAAGCATGTGACCCCACACTGCCCTGTTTGTTGCAGTAACACATGGTGGTTATGTGGTTTATCAGGAATTGATCCTCGATGGAAGGCAGAAAGGCATTGAGAGTAAGCCTGGGCGTAGTTCGCGAAGTAGCGCTACGCGAAGCTACGCAAAGTGCAGTTCGCACTACGCGAGCTACGCGTAGCACTACGCGAACTGCGTAGTGCACTGTTCGCAATGATTGCACAATGCCGGATGCTTGTCCGCACTGTGCAATCATTGAAAACGGCATCTTGCACAGTTCGAGCTGTCTTTTACTGCCGCTCGAGTAGATTTTTACTCGAGCGGCAGCTTTCTCAACGCGGACTGGTAGTTTCTCATCGCGAGCGGTCGCGAGCATACGCGACCACTCGCATTGAGAAACCTGACCTCCCCGCGTTGAGAATCTCGCCGGGAGGTTTATTTTCCACGCTCGCGATCGGCAACTTGATGTTGCTGATCGCGAACGAGAAAAAGTCTCGCCGGGATGTCATTTTGCTTGCTCACGGTCGCCAACTTGACGTTGAGGACCGCGAGCAAGCAAAAAATGACCGCTGCACTACGCTACGCTACGCGTGTTTGCACTGTGCTACGTGCAATTCGCGTTGTGCGAAGTAGCGCAAACTTCGCAAACTACGCGAGCGTAGCGTAGTGCTTTGCCCAGGGTTAATTGAGAGCCAGCTGGAAGGTATGCAGCTGTAAAAGACTAATTTGGTACCTATGCTCCAGTGGAGACGAGAGGGCTATGATCTTCACCTCATCCAGGTGCCTCCCCCAACACAGAGGTGATGCGTTTGTCACTAATATTAGCTCTGGATGGAATATTGATAAAGGCTTGCTGAAAATGAGGTTGGAATCCATCCATCATTGGAGTTCTGAAGCTGCTCCATCTGACACATGAATGCTGTCTGAGAGGCACCCTCTGTGACGCCCCATTGAAGATGGAGGTTGCACTGAAGAGCCCGCACGTGCCAATGGGCAAAAGGATTCAGCAGAATACAAGAGGCCTGAAGATAAACAAACATCAGAACCACCATGACTGGAACACAGAACAGAGCCCGAAACTTCAGGATCATAACCTGAATATTCTGGACTTGCTTTGGGAGCAACAAAGCTTTGCATACTACTGTGTTCAGAACACACCAAATAAAGGAAATCCCCTGCACTGGCTGAAGGTGGGATCTCAACTCGTTAATGGAGAACCTTACGGAAAACATAAGAATGATAGTCATCCTCAGGTGGTCCATGACTGATTATGATGAACTAGCCTTCACCATCCATTCGTTGAGGTAAAATAATGTATACACTCCCGACCTGCGAAGATGGGCTGTGACCGCCGTCATGAACTTTCTAAACACCCTGGAGGCTGACGTGAAATGTTCCTTCCCCACCATAAAATAGAGGAAATGCCTGTGAGACTGCAGGACAGGTACATGAAAGTACACTCCAGCAAGTCCAAAGACACCAACCAATCCTCACAATCTAGGTCGGAAAGGACCTGTGCCAGAGTCAGCATCTTGAATTTGTCCTTTCAAAAGAAGGTATTGAAGCACCAGAGGTCAAAAATGAGATGGCCATCCTTTTTGGCAACATATAAGTAACAGGATTAGCAATTGATAAACCTCTCCTTCTTGGGGACTCCCTATTGCCACTTTGGTCAGCAATAACTGAACTACTTGGGCAAGTAAAGAGTTATGTTCTGCTGAGTTCGCAATGAAAACAGACGGAACTGCAGGGGGTGCTGATACAAAGGGAAGGGCGTAACCATGATTGATGACATGCAGTAGCTATTGGTCCATGGTAAACACATGGCAGTTGGGCAGGTAAGAGTGCATTCTACTCCTAACTGGCTTTGGGTGACTCCTAAAAGGGGAATCATAGTGTCTTGGCAGTGGTGGTGTTTAGGAAAAAGGATGATGGGGACTGGCCGTGTTGTTGGTGGCCCCATCCTCTACCACCACCACACCACCTGTAGCATCAAAAGGGCCGAATGAGCTCTGTAGTGGCTGAGGTGGTTGTCTCTGGTGGTAAGCCAGTCCCCAGGAGTAACCCTTGAATTACCAGTATTGCTGATGGAAATCACGTGCTGGGGAGAACAAGCCTAAGTAGGGGGTTATCTTTGAACCACTCCACAGCTGAAACCACCATGTCTCCGAACAACCTGGAGGTATCAAAAGGCATGTGCATAAAGGATGCCTGCATGTCAATGGAGAAACCCATGGTGTTCATCCAGGTGTGATGAAGAATCACCACACCAATGCCCATAGCATGACTTACGCAGTCTGTGCTGTCCAGCCCAGTCAGCAAAATATATTTAACTCCATCCTATCCATTGTTGACTGTTTGCATGAACAAGTTCTGCAGCTCTTCAGGGAAGGTGACCAAGACCTTGCTTACCATATTTCAGAAGGCATGAGTGTATCTGCCCAACAGACAGACTGTATTCAGAGATCGTAATGCCAAACTGTTGAAGAACACTGTCTTGCCAAGCATTTCAATGTGATTTGATCCTCTATCAGGCGGGGCAATAGGTAAGGCACTCAGGTTTAGTTTGCTAGTGGAAGGCTGCTTCAGAAGGCTTTTTAAAGTTTGGTGCTGAGTGAAGAAGGCTAAGTCATCTGGGGAAGGCCTATATTGCCAAGCAATGGGGTGATTTACCAGTGGCGCTGATAAGGCTTCAACCATAGCGCAGTTAGAATGTATGTTAGGGCCTCATTAAAGGGTGAGCAAAGGCTCTGAAATTGCAGGGCTGGGCAGCAACATTTCAGTGAGAAGATTGGTTTTAAGAGTTGGCCTCTGCTGTTCCAACACCTCCACTGCCCTATGTGCTACAATAGCAAAGGACGTGCTTTCCTCACTGAGGGACCCAAATGGAGAATCCAGTTCCATCTCTGGTGAAACGTCAAGACCACTCACATTTTGTAGGTCAAAATATAGTCCATTATCGGTGTAGCGAGGGGACAACAAATTGTCCATCTCCTCCTCATCATCCCGCCATTTAAGACACTCTTCAAGCCTTGCATGGGATCTGAGTCTGAGCCAAAGAAAGCCTCAAGGAATCGACGATAATGGTGCTGAGGCAAAGGCACTGCCGGAGAGTCCTCGAAGACCATTGGCTGTGCCGTAGTAATCCCATAATGAGACACTGGTTGAGATCTAGCTGAACAAGGCTCCAGCTCCAATACCAATTGGGTTCTGATTCCACCAATGCGCGCCAGCTTTATTGAAGCTGGTGTGGCCTCTTGCAAAGGAGTAGAGACATGTCTTGATGCCAGTGAGGTGCTAGGTAGAAGTCTAACGGAGTCACCTGGCACCATTTTTCAGGGTACCCTCATGAAAAACTTTGAACCCTATCTTTTTCCTGCACGCTGAAATTACAGATAACCGCCTGTTCAATACTTTATGCTGCAGGAATGCTAATGAGGCAATCTCATGATGAAGGCCATAGTGTTGCACGTTGCCTGAAATATGTGACAGACTCAGTAGCCAGCATCACCAGGAGATGTCTAACAATGTCCTTTGTAACCACATAACGCAGCTTTGAGCTAAATCTCTGGAAGGATACCACTATAAATCCAACACTCTCAAAACCCTAAAGATAAGCTTCAAATTCAGACCTCTTTGCTAGGTGTGAAGCAAGGTCACAATACTCCAGTCCTTCCTGTCACTATTAAGGCAAGCATGATGACTACAAATCCTCATTATAATTGTACTATGTTTGTGAAAGTTGTAGGTACAAGTCTTAGAGGCTTGGTGATTATGGCAGGCTGGTAGTAAAACATGTTTATAAATGTTTGTGTCCTCTTTCTCCTATTGGGACATGAGTCAGAGGTGTCAGAGGTGGGATCTGCAGCAACCTTTGAACCCTGCCTGGGCATATGTGTGATTGGCCTAGTATTATGTGCTTCAGCATTCCCTGTAATAATTTTGTGTAAATGGGACAAGATATGGTGTCATTCATCAGTTGCAGGGAAGGACAGCTAAGATAACTTTCTTAACTGTGTGTCCTTGTATTCTTTGTGTAGGCAAGGGTCTTTGAATTTGTAGCTGACTGTGTTTCCGGCTTTAGTTTAATTTTTCTGCTGTTTTGACACTAGTCAGGAGAAGCTTGAGAATGAAGGCAGCACAGCCAAGTGATTGCTAAATGTGTGTTATTTTCATTTGTGTTGGTGGCACACGCCTTGGGAGAAACTTTGGTCGGTTCAGCCACATGCTGCAATGTGACTGCCATTTTGTGTACACACGTACACTGTGATTGCTTGTGCGTACTTCGCCTAGCCATGTGGTGCACTTTTTCTTGCAATCTTTAGGTAATGTGCAAAGGAATGGGGTCTGTTAGTAAAGGGCTATTGGGGATGTGCCGAGGCAGCATTGATGTTGTTTCCTAAAGTTTTGTTCTTTTTTGCTGATGGGTTACTTGAGTCAGGGTTGTTTTGGCTGCAGCAAGTAAGGGGCTGGAGGGGCCAGTTCTGCAGCACACATAGAACGAGGAAATCACATCTGGTGATTGTTTATGTGCAGAAAGGTGTGCCTTCCTGCACATAAACAATCATTTAAAAAAATTACATTTTGCAAGTTCTATGTGTGCTAATGCAGCACACATAGAAGTTGAAAAACGCCATTTCAGATTGTTTATGTGCAGGAAGGGACACTTTCCTGCACATAAACAATCCTCCCGGTGACGCAGGCATCCTTGCACCATGGTGCCTGCGTTGGCGCAAGGCAGCCAATTGCATGCCAGCGTAGGGGAAAGCACAGGGATGCAACATATTGTTGTAAATTGCTTTGACAGTGCCGCAGCGTGACACAGCCAAAGGGCTTGTGGTGCTGCGCTGCGGCACTTGCTTGTAAATGAGGCCCATAAGTTTTGAAAGTTATTGTCAAAATTTAGAGATAGGTCAACACCTGTTTCACTATGAAAATCGCTACATCAGGTCCAGATTCAAATGTGCCAAATGATGTTCTCTAAAAAAAAGAAACACAAGAAAAAGAATGACTAAACACATGTACAGACACATAAATAGAACAAGCAAGAATCAAACTCTCTGTGTGTGCAGTAGAATGTGATCTACACACAAGATTTATATGTACCCAGGAAACCAGGGAAGAAAAAAGGTCTCCAGGATACATAGAACGAAAGTCGCCATTACATGAGAGACCATGACTCAGAGATGACAAAAGAAATGTAAAAGCAATCTATTATTTCAGTGATCATTACACATAAATTACTCTGAAAATTAATCTAACTTAATCTAACTACATCGTGTAATAGCATTTCCAAGCCTTAAGTATTGAGTCACATTCCTGTACATCTAATATAAGGAAAAGAGTGAAGACAAAGAAAGTTTCAAAAAGTAAACTAACCTAACTTAAAACATTTGTAAATAACCATATTCAGTCCTATAAGTACATCCTATCAGCATTTCAAAATATGACTTAGTACTAGTTACCTTTATTTAAAAATAGATTTCCCAGGTCATGGTGTAGAGCAATGTCCCAAAGTAGAATAAAGTTGTTGTCTAAAAGAAAACCCCCCAAAAACCTTAAATGAAACCACATATAAGATATACTTCAAAACTCCTAAACAGTACACTTACCCCCTTTGGGATGAATTCTCACCCTGCTCAAAGCAGGAAAGTAACAAGCATAGTGCCACACCACGAACAGTATATCATGAACAAATGCTATCCAAAATGGCTGCTTTAAATAGACCAAGAGAAACAGACCAGGGTTCCAGCAGGGCAGTCCTTCTTCTCCTTGTAGTTTCAGGCAGCAGCTCTGAGTTGCTATGCAGCTCTTACATATTTTTTCCTATGTTCTGGGGCGACAAGTAGCGGGGAACCCCTGACCAATGGGGTACAGGGTGCCACCCAAAAGCATGACCGCTTCCTCCAAAGTGTGACATATTCTTGCCCCACAAAGGACTGTAATTTAAAATTCAAGATGGAGGACTTCTCTCCTTGAAAGTAAGACTTGGCTAAACCAACTTACTGGTGTGGCTCATTTCTCTTAACCATCCCGTTCCAGACCTTTTGCAAATGCCATTCCTGAGGCTGCCATCTGGCTGGGGGGTACTGCTCTCATTGAAGCCCAGTTTGCTTACCCAGCCCCTTTCCTGGCCTGTTCTCTGCAGCTTCAGAGCTCCTCCCACCAGATAACCTCTATGTCTATGCAGGCCACTTATCACCTCATCAAAGCAGTTTGGCTAAGCCTGTTTAGGGCTGGCCAATCAGGAGAAGCTGCTAGAAGGCTGGATTTTGGCTCACAGAAAAGAAAGTTCTATAACTTCTTGCCTGTATTAGTTATGATAAATTTAACAGTGGCAGGTTGTTGGTATTATCATTACCAATCTTTTAAGTCCTTGAAATATTATTTTGGCTCACTCCTGTCAAAAGTTACACTGTATTACTGTATTCCCATGTTAGCCTATGGAGCTAAAATGCTACAATAGGGAAAAACGAAATTGGTAGTTTTTCCATCACCAAGGCATCTAAAACATTTTTTAAATGTCCTTGCTTATTTTTACATGGCACCCTACCCCATGGGCACCTCAGGTAAACCTTGCGAGTGACTTATATGTAAAAATAAGGTAGTTTAATACTTTAGAAGTACCTTTAAATCCAAAGTCGAATTTGCATGTAATTTCCAATTTAAAAGTAGCTTGCAAAGCAGGGCTGACTTTTAAAATGACAGCAGGCAGTCAGCATTGCACACTTAGGTGCCTCAAAGCTGCTGAGCCTCTATACCTACATGCCCTACCATTTACGAGGTAGGTTGTCAGTGCCATTTGTAATTACACATCTAATTACCATATACATTTGTAATCGAAGCACTGGCCCTGGGCCTGGTTAGCAGAGCCCAGGGCTCGGTCAGAGTCAGTTACCACCAGTATCAGTCAAAAAATGGGGGTGATCAGGGCAACTTTCTCACTGTGATTTTTTTAATTATAACACTTCATTTTGTATCTATGTGATTATATGCGTCTGTACTAAAATATGTGTAGATTCAACAACCGTAAAGTTGAAACTTCGCTGGCAGGAGCACCTACATGCTATACGGAATAATGATACTAAATACCCTCTTGCTGTACATTTTTGGAAAGAGCATTCCTTAGAAGATCTCTCATGTGTAAGATTTATAGGGATGGCTCATGTTCGATCTCATCGAGGGGAGGAAGACAGAGTACCTAAATTTATACACAGCTAAAGCCAAAATGGCTGAACAGAATTACACCAAATTTGTGCCCTAAAATAACAATAACTCATCCCCTCACCATGCACTGCGTGTTTCCTCACTTATTACATCACTTATGACATCTTCTATGACATCAATGATGATGTCACTGCACTATCTGAAATGACATCATTTATGACAATGTGTGCCCTCGCAATGCACAGTGTTGTTATGAATGATGTCAGTTCAGATGTCATTAGGGATGCTATTAATGCAGTCATTAAACATGTCATGAGTGATGTAATATGTGAGGGTGTAAGCAGTGCATGGCGAGGGCGCGGGTCGAAGTTGATTTAGGGCATGAGTTATAGTTACTCGAGATAACTATAACTGCTGAATTTCAGTGACTTTGTTAGTTTACATTTTCACCTAACTATAATGTCTTTTTAACCTTTGGTTTTCAGTGAATTTGTAAGTTTTTTTATTTAATTAAGATACTATTATAGTTTCGAGCTATAACGTCACTTTAAGTTGCGTCTTTTTTCAGTGAATTTCTATGATTTTTTAACTTAAAGAAAGATTTCCATCATTGTGTACGTGGGTCCATGAATCTGCTGTGATTCTCTGGGAGGCCTCACTCAGTCTCGCTGTGGATCTATAGATACATGGTAACCTGCCAAAAAACATTTACTTTTTAATTTCTCCCCAGGGGGGACCCCCCTTTTGGTCAGGGTACCCCTACCCTGCCCCCTTATATGGTTTTTTAAATTTTATTTTGTAGGATTCAGGGACCGAGTCTCCGAGTCCTAAGATGGCAGGCGCAACTTTTCCTTCAGGTTGCGCCCAGCCAATCCCTTTTTTTATTTTGCTGCACCACATATCCGCAGATCTGCCACTCTTCTCCAGGGGGCTGGGCTGGGGCTCATGGTGGAACTGTAGATCCACGGAACCCCCTCAAACTTTAACTTTTTTAATTTGCCTCCTGTGGTATCCCCCTGGGACACCACTACATGGCCCAGTGAGTCAGGGTATTCCCACCCTGCCACCTTATATGTTATTATATTTTATTTTGTAGGACTCAGGGACAGAATCCATAAGACTCAAGATGGCCGCCATAACTTTCCCTTCAGGTTGCAGTCAGCCAATCACAAAGTGCACTTGAGTTTGCACATTTGCGTATGAGGTGGAATTGTGGCATGAAATATACATACATTTTAAGTCTTAATTTCTCAAAAGCTACCTAACTAATTTACACCAAATCACAAAAAACACAATTTCTGGATTAAGATCTAGCTTTCTGCCAAATTTGGTGTAAGTCCATTCATCCATTTTTTTTGCATTATCACTGTTCAATTTTCTTGTGGAAAATTGCATGGGAAACATTTATTTTGGGACCCCCCCTGTTTATTGGCCCCCCACTTGACGGATCACCCCAAAACTTTCTAGGAAGTAGCTGAAGTGTTTGAGACTTTTTAAAGTTTTGTGAAAATTTGTCAAATGGCACCAAAGTTATTAGCAAACCAAAAAATCTATTTCCTATGGAAACATGGGCCTAACTATAACTACCCAATTCAAAGTAAGCAGCTACTTTAAAACTTACTCGTGCATGTCTGGCCCTAACATCCTAAAAAACTAGCGACAAGCATGAGATATCTGCTGTACAGTATTTGCTCTATGTGCCTTTTTATCAAAACACCCTGCAACAATTTGAACATGTAAATATTGATCAATAGGGCCACCAAAATTACAACATGCTGCCAGAATTTGTAATTCAGCTACATATTGGTCAATAGATTAATGTACCATCATGTCATCTAATAAAGAAGCGGTGTCTCAACAACAATGCTTGATTGCTGTGAAAAATGTCTTCCAAGTCTAACCACAACTTTTGAATTTTCATCCCAAAAACCAAAGTGTGCATTGCCAGCTTCAATTTCAATAAGATGATTAGAAATTCTTTGCTCTTCAGTGCCTAAACAGCTGTATGTATAACAAAGCAAACTTGCATCTACTGTCACTTTTTTTTTACCATCAATGGCTATCAAATATTTTTCAGAGCCTTTTAGACATTGTTTCCATCATAAAACAGGATCACCCAGAACAGGTAAAAATTACTGAGGTGCACTTATTACTTGCATTTTGTTAATTAAATGCTTGTGGTAGTTTATTCGAAAGTTACTAGCTGGCGTTACTGTACTAACGACAAGTTATTCGACAATTAGAAATCAAAATACAGGCTGCTTACTTCAATTGTTGGATGATGTACAAAAAACAACTGTTTAAGTAAACAGCTCATTCATTTTATTTCACTTCTGACATGCCCCAGCAGCGTTAGTCCATGTAGAAATTGGTCGCCTGACTGATATTGTCAATTTTTTATTCTCTGCTGTGCTGTACTTAATCCTGCAATGCTGATATTGCTAGATATTCGTTGTTATGCACTCTCTTGTTCTCCTGTTGATGATGCACCACTGGACTGATTTTGCCTGAATTTGTCCTACTAATGAATTGTTTTGAGTTGGCCAAAATGTTAGAAATTTCTGCTTAATTAGGTAATGCTCATTTTCTCTATGATTGCACTGAATCATCAAATTGAGTTAGCTGAGGAATCTAGGTCCTGGACCACGTGTTCACACTTTTCGATGCATGCAGGTAACTAAGAGTGCTTTTTAATTTGCACTCTGTGGCCTCAGTATTTCAAAAATGTATATACAATTTGTTTCAACGCATTCATGGGGTACAAACCTTTCAGGATGACATCTTAATCACCTACCCAGCCGGACATCTGACACTGTTTTCCTCGTCGCCCTGTTGTGTTTCCTTCCTTCCCCCACATTGCTTGTTTTTATTTTCTCCTATGTCTTTACTGGAATCCTGTAATTGATGTAATTATGTAACCTGTAACGCTCTGATCCTCATGTAAAGCGCTCTGATACCTCCGGGTCTAGCCAGCGCTATATAAAACTTCGCAAATAAATAAATAAATAAATAAATGTGAATACCATTGAAGAGCATAACAGTACAGTGGATAAAGTTTTAAACATTCTTGGGAAAATCCGAATGAGAGTAAAATTGAACAAATGTAAGTTTTTTTTACAGAACATGCTGAATATTTAGGTCATTATTTAACACCTGAAGGGATAAAACCAAAGAATGACCAAGCTAAGGCTATTTCTAATGTTAAACCTCCTAATAATAATGTGGAACGAGGTCAAGTACTTCATAGGTTTATGCGAGATGGATTTGCTTTGATCACAGAACCTTTGAAGTGACTTTTACATAAAAGGTCATCTTTCATTTGGTCATAGTTGAAGATCAATCTTTCAACTATATAAAAAGGATGATTTTCTCCGGTCGCCCCGGCTGACCTGGAAAGTGCTCAAAGTGCTCCTATTTCAGATCACAGTATGTGAACCAAAAAAGCAGGTAGGCTGCTGCTTCTTCTGTTGGATCATTGGATCTCCAATACATCAGGCTCACCTGGACAAGAAGGCCCTCTATGGGGCACCTGAAAGGACCAGACACAAGGAGCACCAGAATAGAAGACACAACACAGGTTAATGTTGGGTAGTAGATTGAACCTTTGAGAAAATTGTTTGACAAACAAACCAATAACCATCTGCTTCTTTAAAAACAGAGATCAAGGTGGCATTTAGAATATGTTTCCCAACAGTATGCCATCAGTTGGGAAGGAAGTGCAGAGCTGAAACTTAACAAAAACTTTCAGAATTTGGCTGCGAACAGACCTGCTTTCCCTCCACAAAGGAAAAGTCTAGTACTTCTGCCAGAACCTTTTGACTCTTTACTTGCCGTATTGCTTTCTGAAAACTATTAACGGGCAATGAGCCATATAATCAATTCATTACAGAAGAAAAAGCACATCTACAAGTGAAATAGGTACCTTGTAATTACTCTATACTGCTCTGGTAACTGCTTAATAACTGGTTGTATAAAAGTGACAGTGATATGTTAATAATAAAGACCATTATGGTGTCAAGAAACTGTTACTTGAGCTCATAGGCTTTGTAGTATCTTGCGAGTTAGCAATGATGGAACCGATATGGCTCCTGATTGACTCCATAGAGCTGTCATGTAAGTATTAGAGTGGGATGCATTGAAGGGTGTTTAGAATGTTGAGTTCGCAGTTACATGCAGATGAATAAAGATGTGTTGTACTAAGCTCTGCGTGTGGCGTAGTCATTGGCAGGTACCCAGGCTGGGGAGAATGCTACAATGGCGATGAGCTATGGGATAAGTAACCCAAAGATCGACAGTGCTCTCCCAGAGAGTTTGCCGTGATCCAAGTAAACTGCTCGTGCGTGCCACGTGTGCTGTCGTCAAAGTGCAGAATTGACGTTTGGCATATGTGGAGTTAGTAGTGCTTAATTTGTAAAAAATGAAGTGCCAGGGCCCTTCTTGGAAAGTCACTGTAGCCTGAACCACGCAATGCACCTGTGCTGCCAGTGACAGTACCAACATAACACCTAACCATCACACTCCTACAAGTGTGACAATTCAGAATATTTCAGGCTACACAAAGCTATAAGAATGTCATGAGAGGCTGGTATAATTCATTTTCAATGCCATTTGACTTAATAAGCACAGCTCATCTTAGGCAGCGCCACCATGTGGTGACAATTAAGTGCCAGTGCCGAGCACCGGAAACCACTGGCTCAAATTAAGCACTGTGTGGAGTCAAAGTGCAGCCCCAGTTCTGTGTAAAGCATTTAAAGTTAATGAAAGCTTTACTGAGAAGTCTACAGATCGGTACCCGAGAACCTGCTGAGAAGGCCTCACAAAGAAGTACTGCGCTACTATGCAACTCAAAGCCATACATTCATAGAATGATAATTCTATAGGCAGACACAACCAGGTGTTGAAAGAGCTGCCAAAGTGCAAGATAACAATGCGAACAGAAAAGCTGTGAGGCAGAGATCAACCAGGTGTCAGACAGCACAAAGAGACGCCAAAAGGCAAAGAGGTACAAAAAGCGTTCCTTTGCTTACCAGTACTGGTTACAGAGAGTCATCATCATGCCACAGCGCTGCAGGGAGCAACACCAGAGAAAGCACCTGCAGTTGTGCTTGTGGAGCCATCCATACTCAAAGCGGCACCCCACCAAAACTGCTGAGTGGGGCTCAGAACAACTCCAAAGGTCTCTGAAGGTCCAAAAGCTGTGATTGGAATCATGAAAGTTTGGTTTTCCAAAGGAGACCAAGAAGATGGTCACCCTATCACACACTGCCCAGGACAATCTGGAGGTCGGTCCATTGCGGGCCTCACAGATGGTGTGGGGGGCAGCACAGGGACAGCGCAGAGGGAGTGGCCGGGACAGGAACAGCAGGCAGTACAGGGACAGGGACAGGGACAGCAGCAGCACAGGGACACCAGGCAGCGCAGGGACAGCAGAGGGGGAGCAGCAGCGTAAGGACAACAGGCAGCGCAGTGGGAGCGGCAGTGCAGGGACAGCAGTCAACACCGGGACAGGGATAGCAGGCAGCGCAGGGGGACTGGCAGCGCAAGGACAGGGACAGCCGGCAGCGCCGGGACAGTGCAAGGAGAGCCATAGCACAGGGACAGCAGGCAGTGCAGGGACAGGAACAGCTGGCAGCACAGGGGGAACGGCAGTGTAGGGACAGGGACAGCAGGCAGCTCCTGGACAGCACAGGGGAAGCAGCAGCGCAGGGACAGCAGGCAGTGCAGGGACGCTGGGAGAGGATTTCGTGGAGTGGCGAGCGCACCTTGATGAATGTTTGACTACAGGGAGCCGCCACCGCTCTCATGCCATTTCGAGCTTCAACATCAGTGATACTCAGTGAAACTGGGTACTACTGGAGTGTGACTAAGCCCCTTTTGAGACCTGAGCACGTCTGACCTCGTACTACAAAAGACAGCTAGGAAAGGAGGTTAATAAAGGGGATCGGTTGGTCCTGACGAAAGCCGTAAAGACACAGGAAACTGCTGAAACATGTTGACAGACATGCAGATAGGAGGGGTGAAGGGCCACTAATCAGCCCTATCACCACCATTCTACGTTCTTTCTTTTTAATCCTGACCGGGTAGTCCAGGAATAAAGTATTAGGAGGGACATTCCTGAGTCAGTTTCTAAATTCTACATTCTGCATTTACTTTTTTTCTTTTGATCCTCACTATTGAATGTTTGTATTGTCTTCCCCCTCCTTTTTGCTCCTCCCCAGGTGTTGGTCTGCGCAGGGGTGTGCCTAGCAAGCCCTATGATGAAGCATGCCACAAAATTGTGGGTGAGGGCAGTTTTTCAAATCAACAGTGTTTGCCACTTAAACCTGTAGCATAAAACATTTTTTCAAATACTTTTTTTCATACTCCTACTTCTTTGGTGTGTTTAGTGCAGGAAGAGGGACAGCAGGCAGCACAGGGGGAGCGGCAGCGCAGGGACAGCAGGCAGTGCAGGGACAGGGTGGGCACAGTACCTTAAGCTGGGGTCAGGTGAAAGAGGGGTGGCCCAGTCCAGCCTCCTCTGGGCTCTGAAAGGCACGGACGGGCCCGCCCTTGGCCCGGTTTTGACCTGCGCTCCGCCCACGCAAGTGCCGCGACTGGCTCTGGGAGGTGCAAAAATCTGATAACTAGCTGGCCCGCCTCCGGGGCTGCTGGGAAATGTAGTCTGGTGGTGGGCGGGGGTCCAGGACGCGGTGCAGCGGCAGTGACACCAACACGGGGTGAGACTCCTTGTGGAGGGAAGGGCGGTCAGGTGGCTTCCCGTGATGCTGGTGGCGCAGTGGCCCTTTATTCGGCACCAGGAGGCACGAAAATCCGAGAACCAACTGACCCCGCCTCAGAAGCTGCTGGCAAATGTAGTCCGGTAGTGGAAGGGGGTCCAGGGTGCTCTGGAGCGCAGTGCGGCGGCGGTGGCAGCAACAGGGGGTGAGATTTAGTGCAATAAATCCCTGTCTAAAGGATTTAGCCAAGTGTAATTACAGTCCACTCTTATAAGCCCATTGACTTGAACATACACTTTTCACAATGAACAAGTCAGGCTTACTTCCTTCCTCATAAGCTTTCAAAATAAATAGGTGAGGATTATTGTCCTGCCACCATATCCAGCACAGTTCTTCTATATTGCGCATAAGTGGTCCCACATGGCAAAAAGTGCAATCCAAGCTTCTTTTCAGTGGAATCACACAACGTTTGTTCAATTAAATGTTCATTCAAGCCAACCTTTGGGCGGAGCTTAAGCCCCTCTCTCAAGAGTACTTCTGAAAGCTCTTTTGCGGTTGATCACATAAGGTCTGGCGGGCAGCTGTGCTTTCAAGTTATACCACAAAGACAGTAAGTGGCTTAATGACAAAATTATGTAGTTATCAAGTGGCAAGTATTTTCTCCCACAGCCCTGATGAAGACACTGATAAAAAATATAGAAGTGGGTGGAAATTCGTCAACAGCTAAAAAAACACTCACATTGGGTATCCTCAAAAATGGAATATAGAAGCCCAATAGAGCATAATGTAAACCTAGTCTGCAGAGTTAGCCCTGCTTACATGGAATTAAATAAATGTGAGCAAAAGATGGGCCTAATGTCTCACTAAATTAGCTTCTATGATACGACATAGAAAGTAACACCGGGCTAACATAAAGCACCGGTGGGCAACAAAAAAAGCGAAAGATGTTTGTTGCGTGCCAGGGGGAAAACCTTGGATGGCACCAGTAGGTAATGGGGCATATGGATACGGGGACACAGCAGACAAATTAGTACACAGACTCTCAGTTAGGTGGTAAACGTGGTCTGACCCGGATGTCTGGTCATGACCCCTCCTTTATTCCTCTTCCCACACTTCCGCCAGGGGCGTTACCACTCTCTTAGTACAACAGGGGAAACGTGAAGGACACCCCTCTCATTACAGACTGCATGGGGTGGTCCTTGCAAACATAACATTCCTCCTTTACCACAAATTAGCTGACAAACAAAATAGGAAACCAAAACAGTTCGGTGTGATGGAGAAACAAGAACAAAAGAAGAGAGAGAGAGAAAGAGAGAGAGAGAGAGAGAGAGAGAGAGAGAGAGATAGATAGAGAGAGAGAGAGAGAGAGAGAGAGAGAGAGAGAGAGAGAGAGAGAGATTGTCCATTACAGAACACTTAGTCCAATACGAAACCTCTCAGTCGGGACGACACCGCAGGATTGGCCCGGAGATGATACCTCCGACCTCCTTGACGTCCACTCTCCTCTCGACAGTCTTCAGCACTGAGGGCCCTCGATGAGCTGCCACGGGAAACCCTGGGTGGAGGCAGGTCTTGTCGGTCGGTCAGCCAGGTGTCCTTTGCTTCGGACTCGACAGTGGATCCGACTTCATCAGGAGTAGGCATCCCTACGCTGGGAGACGCAGGATGTTGGTATTTCTTGAAGTGTGAAATGTTCCTCGTGACTGTTTCACCACCTTTCCTGGCGGTAACCATCGTGCCTTTGATTGCCTGGATGACCCAAGGGTCCAGTTCAAACGGGAGTGAGAACTTGCCTCGTGGGTGTCGATTCCTCACCAACACCAAATCACCAATTGTCAGAGTACGTCCTTTTGCATGCCGTCGCCTGGACATTTTATCATTCTTGGCTCGTCGTTGCTGGAGCCGTACGGCAACTTGATCACGCTCGCTAGAGGATGGAGTCACATGCGGGATGACATCGTCCACCATCCGGTGGATGCACAGCGACCCGGGGCTGACCATGGTCGTGGAGTGTGGTGTCAGCCGGTATTCCTTCAGGAACGTGTGCAGGGCGCACTCCATGTTCTGCCCCTGGGCAACCGCTATCCTCAGTACCTTGTTCAGGGTGCACATAAAGCGTTCCGCTTCTCCATTCGCTTGGGGCCACCGGGGTGTGATCTTGTGGTGCCGAATACCTCAGGATTGGAGGTAGCTAGAGAATTCGTGACTCGAGAAAGGCGGGCCGTTGTCCGTGCGTAGCTCTCGAATAAGCCCATGGGTGGCCATTACTTTCTCGATCCGTGGTATTGTGTTGTTGGTTGTAATAAAGTCCAGAATCTCAACCTCCGGATACCTTGAGAAATCGTCTATCACTACAAGCATGTGTCTTCCATCTGGCAGGCTTCCAAAGTCAGCACTTGCTCGGTGCCAGGGATGAGGTGGTATATCTTCTGTCATAATCGGTGCGGGTGGTTCAGCTGGGCCAACTGCCTGACATAGAGAGCAAGACTGGATTGTCTGCTCCCCGACACGGTCCAGGTCAGGGAACCACACTTTGCAGCGCAGTCGGGACTTAATTTTGACTATGCCTTGATGGGCGATGTGAGCCAGATCCACCACCCGTTGCTGTAGCGCTCTGGGAATCACCAGGCGGGCACCCCTCATTAAACATCCTTCGGGGGAGACGGCCAGTTCCATGCGGACATTATGTAGGGCCTTGAGTGCTATTTGTGCTTCTTCAGTCCTGCACGTCAAATTTTCGAGGAGGAGATGCCACCTTCCTGACCCCACTGCCGAGGTTGCCATCACCCAGCACTCATCCGTCTTGGTTGCTTCCACGATGTCTTCCAACGAGACCGGTAGGAGGCGAGACCGTTCGACCACTAGTTTGACGTACTCCTCAACCTCGTCTGCTTCATCTTCCTCCTCCTTCGTTACTGGTCTAGCATGCCTGGACAGGAAGTCGGCTGGATTGTGTGTTCCTGGGCGATGGACCACGTTGAACTGGTACTCCTGTAGCTGCAGGATCCATTTCTCGATTCTCAGAGGAGGTTTTGACGAGAGGCCCATGAAGAGCGGGATTAGCGGTTTGTGGTCTGTGTGGACTGTGAACGGTTGGCCATACAGGTACAGGTGGAAGTGGCGGCACCCCCAGTGAATTGCTATAGCCTCTTTTTCGATATGTGAGTATCGCTGTTCAGTGTCTGTTAGGGCACGACTGGCATAGGCTACCGGGGCCCACTCCCCGTCTGGTTGTTTTTGCGATAGTACTGCACCAAGTCCAATGGGGCTCGCATCGACGGCCAGCTCCGACTCACATGCTGGGTTGAAGTAGACCAACGTGGTCTCGGCCGAGAGAGCACGTTTGGTGTCCAGAAACGCCTTTTCCTGCACCGGACCCCATTCCCAAGTGGTGGTGTTCTTCGTGAGGTCTCTCAATGGCGCTGTGAGGTCGGTGAGGTTGCGGATAAAGCGGCCACAGTTTGTGACCATGCCCAGGAAGCTTCTCACACCGGTCACAGTGGTGGGGGCTGGTGCGGTCTGGATGTCACGGACCTTTGCTGGGTCCGGCGACACTCCCTGCTGGGAAAAATGGTATCCAAAGAAAGCTACTTCCTTTTGGATGAATGGACATTTCTCGCGATGGAGGGTGAGACCACTGTCTTGTAGTCTCTGGAATACATCCCAGAGGCGGTCCATGTGTTCATCTAAGGTGGGTGCGTGCACCAAGATATCGTCACTGACGTTGATGACTCCTCTTAGGCCGGAGAGCACACCTCTAATGGTGTCTTGAAAGACTTCTGCTGCGCTGGAGACTCCAAAGCTTAGGCGCTTATATCTGCGCAGTCCCACGTGAGTGGAGAATGTTGTTATGGCTCTTGACTCGGGATCTAGCAGCAGCTGATGATAGCCGGCCCGTAGGTCCATCTTCGAAAACCACTGCGAACCACTCACTTCCGAGACTATGTCGTCCACCGTCGGGGTTATATGACGTTCCCTCTTTATTGCGTGATTCGGCAGGCGCATGTCCACGCAGATTCTGACTTCACCTGGTTGTTTAGGCTTTCGTGCTATCACGATGGGAGACCCCCAGGGAGTCGGGCCTTCCACCCGCTCGATGATATCCGCTGCTTCTAGCTTCCTCAGCTCCTCCTCAACTTTTGGTCGTAGATGAAAAGCCACTCGCCTATGCTTGAGAGCGACGGGCTGGATCGAACGATTTACGTGGAGCCGAACCATGTGGTCCTTGAGGCACCCTATGCCTTCGAAAAGGGATTTGAACTCCTCCACCAGGGACTCCACATTTTCTTGGTGCACCGCGAATGCGAAGGCTACCAGCTGTAGGTGCTCCGCCGTGCTGCAGCTCAGCAACATCCCAGACCCCTCCTGGGTGACATAGACCTTGGCTTTGGTTGACTGGGACTCGTGGGAGATGGTGGTGGTGAATTCCCCTGCCAGCGGAAGAGGCGTCGTAGAGCCATATGCGAACACTTTTGTGGAGGTTGGCCGCAAGGTCGGTTGTGTTGGGAGGGTCCTTAGCATTGACTCCGCCATTATGTTTATGGAGGCCCCTGTATCAATGAGCGCCTGAATTGGGTGTCCGGCGACACTTATGCTGCATTTTGGAATTCGCCTCCTGGGGCATCCGTTAGGTTGCATGGCCTGAATGACGTGGACTGCTCCTTCTACGTCATCGTCATCCATGTCGTCTTCTTCTCCTCCCGTCTGCGGGGTGTCCACGGCGTTGATTTGACGGCCTCGCTGTCGTCTTCGCCCAGCCGAGCGGCATACCTTTGCCAGGTGATTGAATCTGTTGCACACCGAGCAGTGCTTTCCTTGAGCAGGACACGGTCCTTGATGGTGCAGAGCAGGAATATCGACGGAGAAATATCGAGGGACATAAATATCGCCGCAAAAATATCGTGGGGAAGAAACATCGACAACAAAAATATAGTTGACAAGAATATCGACTGACAGGTAAGTAATATCGATTACAAAAATATCGACGTCTTAAATATCGTTTACAAAAATATAGTTTACAAAAATATCGAATTATTAATAATATTATGTATTTTAGTGTTTTTAATGAGAATTGTTTGTCATTTTATTATATGTTTTAAAATTTTACTAGTTATCAATTTATTTTAAGTTTAATTTTGCGTTTTTAGTTCCGTAGCGGGTTGTGGGTTTACAGGGGAATAGGGTGGGAAGTCATTTAATTATATAGATTTAAATAATTATTTATAGTAGTTTATAAAAAAAATTAAATTGAATTTTGCATTTTTAGTTCCCTGAGCGGGTTGTGGGTTTATAGGGGAATAGGGTGGGAAGTAATTTAATTATATAAAATTTATTGAATAATTAATATGTATAATTGTGAATTTATAGAGTTAAATGTTTTAATTGATTAATTAATAATTGTTTGATAATTAGTTGTTAATTAATTACAATTAATCAATTAAGAAATAATTATGTTAATTGTTTAATTAATTTTAGGTGTGTGTTGTGGTGTTTATATGTGTAAATGGTGGGAAGGGTGGTAAGTAATTAATTTTTTATTGATTCATTATTAAATATTTTTAAATTAATTTCCATTAATTAATTAGTAATTATTAATTGTAATTGTGTAATTAATTTTAGGTGTGTGTTGTGGATATTATAGTGTTAATTAATGTGTAATTAATGATTTTTTATTATCTTTGTTAATAATAATATATTTACATTTAAATTTTAATTATGTTAATATTGGAAAATAAATTTAATTAAAAATGTGATGTTTTTGTTTTTTATTGTTGTGGGATCCAGCACTTTCCCTACTGTTGCACTCACTGGAGTGGGAATAGTAATTTTTACCCCTCCGCTATCCAGCGCTTTCCCTACTGTTGCACTCACTGGAGTGGGAATAGTAATTTTTACCCCTCCGCTATCCAGCGCTTTCCCTACTGTTGCACTCACTGGAGTGGAAATAGTAATGTTTACCCCTCCGCTATCCAGCATTTTCCCTACTGTTGCACTCACTGGAGTGGGAATAGTAATTTTTACCCCTCCGCTATCCAGCGCTTTCCCTACTGTTGCACTCACTGGAGTGGAAATAGTAATTTTTACCCCTCCGCTATCCAGCGCTTTCCCTACTGTTGCACTCATTGGAGTGGGAATAGTAATTTTTACCCCTCCGCTATCCAACGCTTTCCCTACTGTTGCACTCACTGGAGTGGGAATAGTACTTTTTACCTCTCCGCTATCCAGCGCTTTCCCTACTGTTGCACTCATTGGAGTGGGAATAGTAATTTTTACCCCTACGCTATCCAGCGCTTTCCTTACTGTTGCACTGACTGGAGTGGGAATAGTAATTTTTACCCCTCCGCTATCCAACGCTTTCCCTACTGTTGCACTCACTGGAGTGGGAATAGTAATTTTTACCCCTCTGCTAACCAGCGCTTTCCCTACTAATGTGTTTATTTTGTTATTAAATGTATGTTTTATTCTTTTTGTAATAGTTTAATGTGTTAATTAAATATAGAATATATTATTTTATATTAAATTATTTATATTTGTGTATATTTTATTTTTATATAATTTAAAAAGTTTATAAATAAAATAAAGATAATAGTTAATAAAATGTATTTAAGTAAATATATGTATATGTACACATTTTTTTGTGTTTATATTTATTAAATTAAGTTAATTTGTTATAATTAGTTAAAATATATATTAAATGTAATTTATTTTGTTAATAATATTAATATTATTTAATTAATTTTATTTAAGTTATGTAATTTTTTAAAGTCGATATTTTTTACTTCTATATTTTTTACATCGATATTTTTGTGTCGATATTATTGTACTTACCTGTTAAAGTATAGGGAGTCGATATTTTTGTAATCATATTTTTACATCGATATTTTTTTCATCGATATTTTTAACATCGATATTTAAACATGGAACCGTCCTTGATGAGGGTAGACTCCTCCACACGCGTAGCAAGCCCTGAATGTTGGTGGTTGTTTGTTACGCTCGGGCTTCTTTGTGGAGGGGTTTGCCGGAGCTTCGGCCACCACAGCGTTCACAGGTTCTGTCTTCACCTGTCGTTGGAGCGCTGCTTCCATGTGCGCAGCGCGCACCTTCGACAGTTCTTTGGACCGGCCAATCGTCAAGATGTCCACTATGAAGATTCCCGGGGTTTGGAGTATGTTTTCTCGTAACTTGGCGGATGAACACCCTTGAATGAATTGGGCCCTTATTTCGTCGTCTGCGTCCGGTAACGTGCACGTACTCGCCAGTTCCTTTAATCGGGCGTAGAAGGTGTCCACCGACTCCTCGGGGAGCTGTCGTGCCTGGTGTAGAAGAAAGCGTTCGTAATCCGAGTTGGCCAGAGGCTCGAAGTGCGCAGTCAGTGCAGCTTTGAGTGTGGCATACGTGTAAGGTGGCCCAGTCTCCACCACCGATTTGCCTAGCTTGTGGATCGCAGGACTGCCCAGGTGTAGCAACATGGGTCGTTGGCGCTCCGGCTTCAAGCCCACCGCTGCAAAATAGGTCTCGAGGCGCTCCAGCCAGTCTTTCCACTTTGCCACCTGCGCAGATGGCGGACCATCAACCACGGACACTTCAACAAGGGGAACAGTCGCCATTCTGCGCGCCTCAGTCCCAGCGGGAACACACTCTCGAGATAGCACGACTTGTTACAGGAGAATGACTCCTGTGGCGAGGAAGACGTGGCTCTTGCCCGTGTAGCAGCACGTCACAGTTCTGCACTTCCTCTGTGCCTGTTGCAGGCTGCTGGAATGCCCCTTCGTACACACAGCCTTCTGTGTGCCCACAGAAAATCCTTATTGTTTTCCTTATCCTTCTGTTTTTTGTTTCTTGTTAGACGGGTCCCGTTTTCCTTGTTTCTGCTGCTTTTCTTTTGTGGTTTTTTTTCTCAGTTTTTTTTTATGTAGCGTGAGTTCACCTTCTTTTTTTTTCTCCTCCTTTCCACTATGCCTTCTTAATCTGTATTTTGCAGACGTCCGACTGCTACAGGCCCCAGTCCACCGTGGATGCAGGCAAAAACGGGCGCAGAAGGCCGCAATTACCAAGGATCCCGTACCCCGCTCAGCCTCCGCGTGAAGGCAGGCGTGCGCGTGCTCACAGGCCACGTCCGCGGAGGTCGCACCGGGATGGCACAGAGGCACGGCCGAGCAGCCGCTCCGGGGCACAGGAGGACCAGCAGCGATTGCAGGAATGCGGCGCGCAGCAGAGGCACGCTGGAGGGGGCGCTCACCGCAATCCTGTCAGGCCCAGCGCCCGATGGCTCTTCGCTGCACCGCGGCCGCTTCAGCGGGGGCAAGGCCGCTCTGGAATAGAGCGAATGCGCGGAGGCAGCACAGACGTCACGCGGGTCCCAGGAACAGGAACCACCCTCGTCGCCAGTTGTTGCGTGCCAGGGGGAAAACCTTGGAATGGCACCAGTAGGTAATGGGCCATATGGATACGGGGACACAGCAGACAAATTAGTACACAGACTCTCAGTTAGGTGGTAAACGTGGTCTGACCCGGATGTCTGGTCATGACCCCTCCTTTATTCCTCTTCCCACACTTCCGCCAGGGGCGTTACCACTCTCTTAGTACAACAGGGGAAACGTGAAGGACACCCCTCTCATTACAGACTGCATGGGGTGGTCCTTGCAAACATAACAATGTTTTCTATCCATTTTTCAGTTGATAGTTTCAAAAAAAGGTCCATTATTTATAAAACATTGAAACTATATATGATAATTCGTGCAATGCTGGAAGTGTACGTGTGTGTAAAAAAATCTATACTTTAAAAAAATAAAAATATTGACGAAAGTTCACTTCAACAAAATTCAGCCACACTGACGGCTCATTTCATTATTTATGTAAGGCTCAGAGACCAGCATTCCGCAGGCCTGGACTGCATCATGGATGTTCGCTTTAAATATGTCTGACCTCTAGCGGGACACGGTCCTTTTTTCTGCACATAATTACCGCAGTATCCAGGTACAGTACCTCCGGCCTGGACCTCACAAGCCTGCCTTCTGATCACATAAGCATCGATTCGCACTATGTCTACATTGCAAGGCAAGTACGAACTTTGAAGGCACAAGCATGTGCGTGTGTAGGTTGTGTGCAAACATTTGTGCACGCGCACAATTATGTGCATAATGTCGCTCCTACTGGCTGATATTCACAAAGCATTTTCTGTGAGTAGTTGTGTCTTACTCCCGATTTAGGTGTCAATTAATGCTGAATTCCTGGCTCGGTTCACGACCTATTTTCTGTAAACAGTTGTGTCTTACTCCCGACTTAGGTGTGACTTACTCCTGAATTTCATTATGTGCTGCAGGGATTGCAGGGCCCTGAATCATTACAGGTACATGCAAGAGCACGTCGGAGGTTGAATGAATTAAGTGCCCGCTTGTGAAGCGGACCGCAGGTCCGGCATCACACAGCCCCTCCCCCCACCGAATTCCCGCCACGCCACACGCCGGCACGAGCCCTCGGCATGCATTATACCCAATCTAATCTTCTGAGCCTGATGTGGAAAACATTGACCTTCAAGCCTTGTAATTGTCGGGCGCTAGCAGTGCAGCTCATTAATTACAAAGCCGAAAAACGATTGCAAATTATAGATCTGCCGTACTCTGCTGCTCTGAATGTCATAATTGCCTAATTACCTCCAGTGCACGCGCGGATGGAAACAATTGAAAAAAGCAGGATGTCTTTCCTGTAGGATGCTTTTCAGATTGGAGTGTTGTTGGCTTCCCTGAAGAAGAGGCCCTCTTGCTTCTGAGAAGGGAATGAGATGTTTGGGAGCTCATGCGGGGCTCTTCAGTGACCACGAAGCTCTGTGTGGTGTTGCTTTGATGTTTTTGTAATGCCTTTGTTCCCCATGGGGTTAAAATATTCATGTAATAAACACACGAGGCTGTTTTCTCCTTTTTGAACCTCATTTCCTGTACTCGACTGATCATTAGCTGAGGGTTTAGCTCACAACTTCTCAGAATTCATCACCTATGACCCTTTCTCTAAATGGGGTATGTAGTTAATAAGATATTGTCCAGTGAAAGCATAGCTGTCAATCGGTACCATGTCAAATGAGACACACCCGAGCAGCCTTGGCTTTTAAAGGGCCTCCGCTGTAGGACTGATTCAATAAGGCGCATAAGAGAACCTAAAAGAGTACCGCAGGACCACTCTTTCACGTCATCTTACATGGGAATAGAATGGGTATATTCAGGTCATATTCATATACAATTAGTACAAATAGATAGGCCTCTCCCTTCTTTGCACTTTCATTAATAAATCTAAAAAAAAAATCTAAATCCGTATTTGTAAAGCGCGAACTACTCACCCTTAAGGGTCTCAAGGCGCTGGGGGCCGTCGTGGAAATTAAGTGAGCTCACATGGTGCTGAGCTGCCGCCGGAGATCGAACCGTGAACCCTGTGCTCCGAAGACAGCTGCCCTGCCCGCTGCACCACACCTCTCCACTATTAATACGGAGTTCGATGTTTTGGGGAAGATTCACAAAGAAATACAGGAGTACGTGAAAGCTACTCCTATAGCGCTACTTCCCATACTCATGAATGCTTTTGTGATTTGGCTCCTTTCTATTTGAGAACTTGTAGTTTTACATCCAGCGTTTGACAGTTGGCTTAAACCTTTCACCATGAAAAGTGGTGTGCAAAGGTATTCCATGTAATATGGGGCTCACTGACAGCAATGTAGACCCAAACCACAGCATCATGCTACCATCTCTAGGGCCTCTGCCGCAAGAATACTTGCCAATCCTCTGATTAGCAGTAGCATGTATACCACGTGCTATAGAGAAGCAGCTATGCCTCAGTGCAAGAACTGTTCACTGTTTCATCTCCCAAAAGCTGCAATAAAGAAAGATTATGCAGTACGTCTACTCCAATAGAGCGCAGCCTCAAAGAATGATGCTGTGGTACAGGTACTCCAGTAGTAGACTGTATTAAAGCAAGGAGCCGCATACCAGTAATTCAAAGCAGGACAGTGCTAAGGAAGATGCTACAGTAAAGGTGCTCCAATACAGGACCCCATTAAAGAAAGATTCTGAAATACGTCTACTCCAATAGAGCACAACCTTAAAGAAAGATGTTGCAATACAGGTACTCCAGTATTGGTCTGTGTTAAAGCAGGGGGGCTGCAGTACAAGTAATTCAATGCAGGACAGGGTTTAAGAAAGATACTAGAGTAAAGATGCTCCAATAGAGGACTCCATTAAAGAAAGATGCAGCAGTACAGCTACTCTAACCCAGGACGTCTTTAAAGAAGGATGCTGCAGTACAGGTACTCCAATAGAGGCAAATTTAAAGAAAGAGCTGCAGAATAGATACTCCAGTAGAGGTCTCCATTAAAGAAAGATGCAGCAGTACAGGTACTCCAACCCAGTACGTCTTTAAAGGAGGACGCTTCAGTACAGGTACTCCAATGGAGGCACATTTAAAGAAAGAGCTGCAGAATAGATACTCCAGTATAGGTCTCCATTAAAGAAAGATGCAGCAGTACAGGTACTCCAACCCAGTACGTCTTTAAAGAAGGATGCTGCAGTACAGGTACTCCAATAGAGGACAATTTTACAGGAAGAGCTTCAGAATAGATACTCCAATAGAGGTCTCCATTAAAGAAAGATGCTGAACTACAGCTACTCCAACCCAAGACGTCTTTAAAGAAGGATGCTTCAGTACAGTACAGTACAGTACAGCTTCAGAATAGATACTCCAATAGAGGTATCCATTAAAGAAAGATGCTGCAGTACAGCTACTCTAACCCAGGACGTCTTTAAAGAAGGATGCTGCAGTACAGGTACTCCAATAGAGGACAATTTTTAAAAAAGAGCTGCAGAATAGGTAATCCAGTAGAGGACTTATTTAAAGAAATATGCTGCAGTACAAGTTCTCCCGTAGTGGTCTGCATTAAAAAAAAGATGCTACACTACAGGCACTCTAATAGAGGACATCTTTAAAGAAAGGTGTTGCAGTACAGGTACTCCAATAGAGGAGAGCTTTAACAAAAGAGCTGCAGTATATGGACTGCAATAGAGGAGAGCTTTAACAAAAGAGCTGCAGTATATGGACTACAATAGAGGACTCCAATAAAGAAATATGCTGCAGTGCAGGTACTCCAGTATTACACTGCTTTAAAGAAAGATGCTCCAAATGTGCTCCAAAGTGGGACAGCATTAAAGAAAGATGCTGCATTACAGGTGCTCCAGTAGTGCACTGTATTATAGAAAGATGCTGTAGAAAATGTAATCTAATAGAGGATAGCATTAAAGAAGGATGGTGTAGTACAATTACTCCAATAGAGGACCGCTTCAAAAAAGATGCTTCAGTACAGGTACTCCAATAGAGGAGAGCTTTAAAGAAAGAGCTGCATTATAGGTACTGCCATAGAGCACTCCCTTAAAGAAAGATGCTTCAGTACAGGTACTCCAATAGAGGACTTCTTTAAAGACAGATGCTACAGTATAGGTACTCCAACAGAGGAGAGCTTTAAAGAAAAAGCTGCATTATAGGTACTGCCATAGAGCACTCCCTTAAAGAAAGATGCTACAGTACAGGTACTCCAATAGAGGACAGCATTAAAGAAAGATGCTACAGTAAAGATACTCTAATAGAGGACTGTATTAACCCCTTCGCTGCTAGGCCTTTTCCCCCCTGTGCTAAGCCTTTTTTTGGCTATTTGGGGTAGTTCGCGCTTAGGCCCCTGTAACTTTTTGACCACATAAGGTATCCACGCCAAATTTGCGTCCTTTTTTTCCAACATCATGGGGATTTTTGGGAAAAATGGGAAAAAAGGGCTACAGATGAAAGCGTCTGGTTTTTTCCTGCAAATGGTATCAAAAAAGGGGTTGTGGTGCTGAAATCACCATCTTCCCAGCTTTCAGGGACAAGCAGACTTTTGTAAGAAAACCAACATTTTTTACACAGTTTTGCCATTTTTCTGGGACATAGCCTATTTTTGCTATTTTGTTGTGCTTTCAACCTCCTTCCAGTTAATGGTAGAAATGGGTATGAAAGCAATAATGGATCCTGGAAAGCTATACATTTTAGAAAAGTATACACAATTCTGAATTCAGCAAGGGGTCATTTGTGTAGAACGTTCAAGGTTTCTTTATAGAAACTAACAGTTAAATATAGGAAAAATTGAAAATTAGTTGAAAAAAACAGCCATTTGTGACAACGTTTTCACCTGTAACTTCGTCTAATTATGACAGCTGTTTGAAAGCAATATACCGTTATATCCGCTGGACCTTTCTGGTTGTGGGGATATATAGGACTTGTAGGTTCACCAAGAACCCGACGAACCCAGAGCCAATAACTGAGCAGCTTCTTGCAATGGTTTTTTATTATGTACCGGGTGTATAGCAATTATTTTGGGAAAATGTATACATGGAAAAATCGGTATGAAAGACACCTATGTATTTCTGAAATGGGAACAAAATATAGAGTTTAGAAACAGTAGATATTTGCACATTTCCGAAATTGGGAGTACCCATACTAGCATGAGAATTATAGGTCATTTTTCAAAATGACTTCTTTTTACACATTGTCTTTCATTTGGAAGGCAGAAATGCATTGAAAGTCAATAGGTAATTACAGTTGCTCTACAATTCTGTGTTACCCTAAGTCTCCCGATAAAAATGGTACCTCACTTGTGTGGGTAGGCCTAGTGCACACGACAGGAAACGGCTCAAAACGCAACGTGGACACACCACATTTTCACAATGAAAAATTACCCTTTTTTTGCAGAGTGCCTAGCTGTAGTTTTTGAACCCTAGCTCTGCCAGTACCTAGGGAAACCTAGCAAACCTATACATTTTTCAAAACTAGACACCATGGGGAATCCGGGATGGGGTGACTTGACTGGCTCTCACCAGGTTCTGTTACCCAGAATCCCTTGCAAACCTAAAAAATTGTAAAACAGACACATTTTCCTCACATTTTTGTGGTGGAAAGTTCTGGAATCTGCGTGGATCCACAAAATTCCACCCACCCCGCGTTCCCCAAAGTCTTACGAGAAAAATGGTACCTCACTTGTGTGGGTAGGCCTAGTGCCCGCAACAGGAAACGGCCCAAAACGCAACGTGGACACACCACATTTTCACAGTGAAAAATGACCCTTTTTTTGCAAAGTGCCTAGCTGTAGTTTTTGAACCCTAGCTCTGCCGGCACCTAGGTAAACCTAGCAAACCTATACATTTTTGAAAACTAGACGCCCAGGGGAATCCAGGATGGGGTGACTGGACTGGCTCTCACCAGGTTCTGTTACCCAGAATTTCTTGCAAACCTCAAAATATGTAAAAAAAAACAAATTTTCCTCACATTTCTGTGGTGGAAAGTTCTGGAATATGCGTGGATCCACAAAATTCCAACCACCCCGCGTTCCCCAAAGTCTTCTGAGAAAAATGGTACCTCACTTGTGTGGGTAGGCCTAGTGCCAGTGACAGGAAACGGCCCAAAACGCAACGTGGACACACCACATTTTCAACAGTGAAAAATGACCCCTTTTTTTGCAAAGTGCCTACCTGTAGTTTTTGAACCCTAGCTCTGCCGGCACCTAGGGAAACCTAGCAAACCTATACATTTTTGAAAACAAGACACTCAGGGGAATCCAGGATGGGGTGACTTGACTGGCTCTCACCAGGTTCTGTTACCAAGAATCCCTTGCAAACCTAAACAATTGTCAAAAAAAACACATTTTCCTCACATTTCTGTGGTAGAAAGTTCTGGAACCTCGTGGATCCACAAAATTCCACACACCCCGCGTCCCCCAAAGTCTTCCGAGAAAAATGGTACCTCACTTGTGTGGGTAGGCCTAGTGCCCGCGACAGGAAACGGCCCAAAACGCAACGTGGACACACCACATTTTCACAGTGAAAACGGACCCTTTTTTTGCAAAGTGCCTAGCTGTAGTTTTTGAACCCTAGCTCTGCCGGCACCTAAGGAAACCTAGAAAACCTATACATTTTTGAAAACTAGACACCCAGGGGAATCCAGGATGGGGTGACTTGACTGGCTCTCACCAGGTTCTGTTACCCAGAATCCCTTGCAAACCTAAAAAATTATCAAAAAAACCAAATTTTCCTCACATTTCTGTGGTGGAAAGTTCTGGAATCTGCGTGGATCCACAAGATTCCACCCACCCCGCGTCCCCCAAAGTCTTCCGAGAAAAATGGTACCTCACTTGTGTGGGTAGGCCTAGTGCCCGCGACAGGAAACGGCCTAAAACGCAACGTGGACACACCACATTTTCACAGTGAAAAATGACCCTTTTTTTGCAAAGTGCATAGCTGTAGTTTTTTAACCCTAGCTCTGCCGGCACCTAAGGAAACCTAGCAAAACTATACATTTTTGAAACCTAGACACCCAGGGGAATCCAGGATAGGGTGACTTGACTGGCTCTCTCCAGGTTCTGTTACCCAGAAACCCTTGCAAACCTATAAAATTGTCAAAAAAAACATATTTTCCTCACATTTCTGTGGTGGAAAGTTCTGGAATCTGCGTGGATTCACAAAATTCCACCAACCCGCGTTCCCCAAAGTCTTTCGAGAAAAATGGTACCTTACTTGCGTGGGTGGGTCAAGTACCCGCGTCAGGCAAGGGCCCAAAACCTATTGAGGCGACATCAAAATTACCTATCACAAACCAACCTGGTTTTGCAAGGGGGGTCCTATGAGTTTTTGGCCCTGGGCTCGGCGGCCATCTAGGGAAACCTACCAAACTCACACATTTCTGGAAACTAGACACCCGGGGAAGTCCAGCGAGGTGTGGCTGTGTGGGTCCCCCAACATTCTACTACCCAGAATCCCCTGCAAACCTCAAATTTTGCTGAAAAAATCACTTTTTTCTCAAATGTCTGTGTGGGAAAGTTCTGGAACCTGCGTGGATCCTCAAAATTCCAGCCACCCCGCGTTCCCCAAAGTCTTCCGAGAAAAATGGTACCTCACTTGTGTGGGTAGGCCTTGTGCCCGCGACAGGAAATGGCCCAAAACGCAACGTGGACCCACCACATTTTCACAGTGAAAAATGACCTTTTTTTTGCAAAGTGCCTAGCTGTAGTTTTTGAACCCTAGCTCTGCCGGCACCTAGGAAAACCTAGCAAACCTATACATTTTTGAAAACTAGACACCCAGGGAAATCCAGGATGGGGTGACTTGACTGGCTCTCACCAGGTTCTGTTACCCAGAATCCCTTTCAAACCTAAAACATTGTAAAAAAAAACACATTTTCCTCACATTTCTGTGGTGGAAAGTTCTGGAATCTGCGTGGATCCACAAAATTCCACCCACCCCGCGTCCCCTAAAGTCTTCCGAGAAAAATGGTACCTCACTTGTGTGGGTAGGCCTAGTGCCCGCGACAGGAAAACGGCCTAAAACGCAACGTGGACACAACACATTTTCACAGTGAAAAATGACTCTTTTTTTGCAAAGTGCCTAGCTGTAGTTATTGAACCCTAGCTCTGCCGGCACCTAGGGAAACCTAGGAAACCTATACATTTTTGAAAACTAGACGCCCAGGGGAATCCAGAATGGGGTGACTGGACTGGCGCTCACCAGGTTCTGTTACCCAGAATTTCTTGCAAACCTATAAAATTGTCAAAAAAAACACATTTTTCTCACATTTCTGTGGTGGAAAGTTCTGGAATCTGCGTGGATACACAAAATTCCACCCACCCTGCGTTCCCCAAAGTCTTCCGAGAAAAATGGTACCTCATTTGTGTGGGTAGGCCTAGTGCCCGTGACAGGAAACGGCCCAAAACGCAACGTGGACACACCACATTTTCACAGTGAAAAATGACCCTTTTTTTGCAAAGTGCCTACTTGTAGTTTTTGAACCCTAGCTCTGCCAGGACCTAGGGAAACCTAGCAAACCTATACATTTTTGAAAACTAGACACTCAGGGGAATCCATGATGGGGTGACTTGACTGGCTCTCACCAGGTTCTGTTACCCAGAATCCCTTCAAACCTAAAAAAGTGTCCAAAAAAACACATTTTCCTCACATTTCTGTGGTGGAAAGTTCTGGAATCTGCGTGGATCCACAAAATTCCACCCACCCCGCATCCCCCAAAGTCTTCCAAGAAAAATGGTACGTCACTTGTGTGGGTAGTATGTATCAGTGTGGGGTTTTTAGTATTGACAGGAATAATGGCGCTCAAGCTAATTCGCGCTGAGTTTATGTTATACTAGGAGTGTGAACGGTGCAAACCAGGTCAGGGGATATGCCCTAAAACCCCCGTGATGGAATGGATAGAAATCCACACAAATGAAGTAGGTACAGTCCCGGGCACACGTAATGAGGATATAATATCAGGAGAAATGTCTCATACTGCAGAAATGTAGAGGGTCTACACCAGAATGATAATCATAGGTGTTTAATATAGTAACAGAGCATAAGCAACCAGCCAAAACAAAAGCAACCAGCCGACACGTGTTTCGTCACAAAGGGTAGTAACAAATGTCCTACCCCACAGCGTTCCCCTGAGTCTCCCGAGTAAAATGATACCTCACTTGTGTGGGTGGGGCAAGTGCCTGTGACTGGGAAGAGCCCAAAACATAGGGAATAAGGGTATAGATCCGAGAATTCTAAGCGCTACATTTTTTTAAAAATACGTTTTTAGCCAATTCTGCATTGGACACCCACACAAGTGAGGTATCATTTTACTCGGGACACTAAGGAAAACGCTGTGGGGTAGGACATTTGTGCCGGCACGGTGATTCCACACAAAAATATATGGAAAATATGGTTTTTTCAGCTAATTTTAAGGTTTGCATGGCATTCTGGGTAGGAAAACGTTAGGGGATCCACGCAAGCCATACCTCATTGGACTCCCCCGGGTGTCTAGTTGGGCGAAAACCCCAGGTGCCCCCCCCCCCAAAACCAGGTAGTTTTGTTATGGGTAATTTTGAAGTCTCCACAGTACGATTTGGGCCATTTCCTGTTGCAGCCACTATGCCTACCTACACAAGTGAGGTACCATTTTTATCAGGAGACCTGGGGGAACGCTGTGTGGGAGGACATTTGTGGGCCCACGCAGATTCCAGAACATTCCCACACAGAAATTTGAGAAAAAAGTGATTTCTTTAGCAAAATTTGAGGTTTGCAGGGGATTCTGGGTAGGAGAATGTTGCGGGACCCACGCAAGCCATACCTCACTGGACTCCCCCGGGTGTCTAGTTTCCAGAAATATGTGGGTTTGGTAGGTTTCCCTAGATGGCCGCTGAGCCCAGGGCCAAAAATTCATGGGACCCCCTTGCAAAACCAGGTTGGTTTGTGATAGGTGATTTTGATGTCGCCTCAATAGGTTTTGGGCCCTTGCCTGTCGCGGGTGCTTGACCCACCCACGCAAGTAAGGTACCATTTTTCTCGAAAGACTTTGGGGAGCGCGGGGTGGGTGGAATTTTGTGAATCCACACAGATTCCAGAACTTTCCACCACAGAAATGTGAGGAAAATGTGTTTGTTTGACAATTTTTTAGGTTTGGAAGGGATTCTGGGTAACAGAACCTGGTGAGAGCCAGTCAAGTCACCACATCCTGGATTCCCCTGGGTGTCTAGTTTTCAAAAATGCATAGGTTTGCTAGGTTTCCCTAGGTGCCGGCAGAGCTAGGGTTCAAAATCTACAGCTAGACACTTTGCAAAATAGTGTCAGTTTTCACTGTAAAATGTGGAGTGTCCACGTTGTGTTTTGGGCCGTTTTCTGTCACGGGCCCTAGGCCTACCCACACAAGTGAGGTACCATTTTTCTCAGAAGACTTTGGGGAATGCGGGTGGGTGGAATATTGTGGATCCATGCAGATTCCAGAACTTGCCACCACAGAAATGTGAGGAAAATGTGTTTTTTTTGACACATGTTGAGGTTTGCAAGGGATTCTGGGTAACAGAACCTGGTGAGAGCCAGTCAAGTCACCCCATCCTGGATTCCCCTGGGTGTCTAGTTTTCAAAAATGTATAGGTTTGCTAGGTTTCCCTAGTTGCCAGCAGAGCTAGGGTTCAAAATCTACAGCTAGGCACTTTGCAAAAAAAGGGTCCGTTTTCACTGTGAAAATGTGGTGTGTCCACGTTGCGTTTTGGGCCGTTTCCTGTCACGGGCACTAGGGCTACCCACACAAGTGAGGTACCATTTTTCTCAGAAGACTTTGGGGAATGCGGGGTGGGTGGAATTTTGTGGATCCACGCAGATCCCAGAACTTTCCATCACAGAAATGTGAGGAAAATATGTTTTTTTTAACTAAGTTTGAGGCTTGCAAGGGATTCTGGGTAACAGAACCTGGTGAGAGGCACACAAGTCACCCCATCCAGGATTCCCCTTGGTGTCTAGTTTAAAAAAATGTACAGGTTTGCTAGGTTTCCCTATGTGCCGGCTGCGCTAGGGCCCAAAATCCACAGGTAGGCACATTGCTAAAAACAAGTCTGTGCCCAGTGGGCTTTCTGCCGCCCTGGGAGGGAATAGGGGGGGGGGGTTGCCCCGATATGCCCCCAAGTGGGGCAGATAGACTGTGGCTATGTTTTTGGGGGTGGAGGCATTGGTATGCCCATTCTGCGCCGGGGGCAGATCAGGGGCCACTGCCACCATCCGCCCCTTGGGGGGGGCATAAAGACTGTGGCATTTTTTTGGGGAGGTGTGGGCATTGGCATGCCCATTATGGGCTGACCTCAACCCTGAATAAAAAAAAATAATTCCTGAGGCATAGAGGGCTTTCTACCCTCCCCCCCGGGGGGCAGATAAGGGGCTATTGCCCCAATATGCCTCTAGGTAGGGGCAGAAAGACTGTGGTAATTGTTTTTGGGGTGGGGCATTATCATGCCCATTCTGGGCAGCCCCCACCCCTACATTATAAAAAAAAAAAAAATCCCTGGTGCCTAGTGGGCTTTCTGCCCCCCCCCGGGGGCAGGTCAGGGGCTATTGCCCCCATCTGCCCCTGGGGGGAGCAGAATGACTGTTGCATTTTTTTGGGGGGGGTGGGGGCATTGCCATGCCCTTTTTGGGCAGCCCCCACCCCAACGTCAATAAAAAAAAAAATCCCTGGTTTCTAGTGGGCTTTCTGCCCCCCCCGGGGGGGGTAGATTGGGGGCTACTGCCCCCTGGGGGGGGCAGAAAGACTGACATTTCTCAGGGGGGTGGGGGCATTGCCATGCCCTTTTTGGGCAGCCCCCACCCCAACGTCAATAAAAAAAAAAAAGAATCCCTGGTTTCTAGTGGGCTTTCTGCCCCCCCGGGGGGGCAGATTGGGGGCTACTGCCCCGGGGCAGAAAGACTTACATTTCTCTGGGGGGGGGGGGCATTGCCATGCCCTTTTTGGGCAGCCCCCATCCCTACGTCAATAAAAAAAAAAATCCTGGTTTCTAGTGGGCTTTCCGCCCCCCCTGGGGGGGCAGAAAGACTGTTGCGACCAAACTAATATGGGGGGAGCAAAGGCCCTTGCCCAAGGGGCCGCTCCCCCTCCCTGGTGTTAGTGGGTGGATCCCTGCTTGGGGATCACCCTCCTGGGGTGAGCCCCGAGCAGGGATCCACTAGGGAAGGGTACTATTGGAAAGGGGAGATTCTCCCCTTTCCAACGATACCTCTCCCATCTTTTTCGGTGCTCGGGGGGCTGAGACAGCCCCACAAGCACCAAAACTGAGAAACTGAAACTAAGTTTCAGTTTCGATTTCGTTGCAATGACGATAGCGCGCCATGCGCGCAGTCGTCATTGCAATGAAATTCCAAAATATGCCTGGGGAGGTTGGGGAAGCTCTTCCCCACCTCCCCAGGCAAAAAAAAAAAAAGGGAAATCCCTCTGCTGTCTGCAGCAGAGGGATTTCCTGAGCATCTGCTCATGACGGAATGGTTCCGTCATGAGCACACTAGAACTTGTGCTCATCACGGAACCATTCCGTCATGAGCATAGAAGGGGTTAAAGAAAGATTCGGTAGTACAATTACTCCAATAGAGGACAGCATTAAAGAAAGATGCTACAGTAAAGATACTCTAATAGAAGACTGCATTAAAGAAAGATGCAGTAGTACAATTACTCCAATAGAGGACAGCATTAAAGAAAGATGCTACAGTAAAGATACTCTAATAGAGGACTGCGTTAAAGAAAGATGCTACAGTACAATTACTCCAATAGAGGACAGCATTAAAGAAAGATGCTACAGTAAAGATACTCTAATAGAGGACTGCATTAAAGAAAGATGCTACAGTGCAATTACTCAAATAGAGGACAGCATTAAAGAAAGATGCTACAGTAAAGATACTCTAATAGAGGACTGCATTAAAGAAAGATGCAGTAGTACAATTACTCCAGTAGGAGACTGCATAATACATTTCCCAGATGCAAGGCCAGGCACAGCCTTAGCAGCAACTCCAAAACCAGCGAATAGCAGAACCATAAGGCTGACAGAGTTAATGCTAAGATGGGGTAATAGCCATGATCAGAAGGCCCTCTCAGGTGCAATCACTCTTTATACCTATTATGTATATATGATTGAGGGAACGCACACCCAAAAAAGCTCTGAAATGTGCCAGCTATGGTATGCAATGCGCATCGTGCTCCATAACTCACTCTCCCTCCCATGTTTTGCTCTCTGTTGACAGACTTTTTCTCACGTGCCATCGGCAAAATGATGTATTGAGCACAGCACTGCATACCATTACTGGTGAAGTTCAAGGCCTTTTCAAGTTCACTGAACCATAACTAACCTTTCTCAATGTTTTTTCCAGTGAATTTCTGTTTTTAGTTATAATGTACTGCATTACATGCCATGTATCTATTCCGCACAGTGCACAGCCAACCAGAGTGAGTCCCTAACCCAGGTTGGACCCACACAGCCCTTCTCTAAAAAGGGCATTGCCCCTTTTTATTGACATTTTTTAGGAGTTTTTTAATTTTGTTTGGGTGTTCATCGACCCATGGAGTGAATTCTTGAACTCTGGAGGTCAACATGGGTCTGGTGGTCAAAGGAATCTGCCTATGTCCTTTTGGAGCTCTTCTTTTTTAAGTTAAAAAAGTGAGTTTATTGAGGGAAAGTAAGGTAGGAATACAAAGGATATTATAACAATAAAAAAAAAATCATATACTATAAAGCAAACTAAAACTGAGAAATAAAGAAATTAAATGTATGTCAGTTTAACATAGCATACAAAGGAAAATAACAGTGATATGCAAAAAGATCGGTGAATAAAAGAGAGTTACATTTTATATCGAGACCATAATACAGAATGGAAAATGACCAAATAATATAATATTGCCATGAGGGAAGTCATGGAGGTTTAGACACTTCTTGTTGCGCAGGATTCAAAGACAGGGAGCGTCTAGCATTAGCATCAATAAACAACGTAACAGGTAACCATAAATTTGAACGTTTCGTTGCCATATGAATAGGGTATACAAAAGTTGTATCCAACCTATGATTATAACAGACAGCATACCAACATGCTTGATAAGACAGTTTAGTACAGTCTTTCCATTTCTTGGTTATCTGTTGAAAGGCAACTGCTAACAACAAGTCGATTATCTTTATGTTAGAGTCACAGTCTGCCCAAACTGGGGACAAGCTTCCTAAAAAGACATGAGAAGCAGAAAAAGGGCAGCTGGAATCAAAAATTGAGTTAATTTGAGACCATACATTTTTCCAAAAGTTATGAACAGGTGCGCATGTAAAAAGTAAGTGATGTAGATCTGCATGTGGCGAGGAGCATGTCCAGCAAACGTCTGCGAGCTCAGCATGTCTTGCATTTAGAGCAGTCAGGGATAGCAGGAGTCTATTGTATATAAAGAAGAGTGTCTGTGTGGTGTTCGCTGCTCTAGAGGACTTCCTGATTTTAATCCATATCTTGTTCCATAACTCTGTGGACCAACAAACCCCTAAATCTTTTTCCCAAGAGAGCTCTACATTAGTCTTCTCTCTTGAAATGGGTGAACTATGTAAATAGTTATATGTGACAGAGGCCCCAGGATTATTACTTAGAAGAGTATGTAATTTGTTAACAAGAGAAACCACAGGGTCAGTAGGAGGGTGTGGGAGTATGTATTGGGTGCGAGCATTATGAATGGCTTGTGTCAAAAGGGTATATTTAGATTGGAAAGATGTAGGCAGGTCAAAAAGACTACTAGCTTGCGAGAAAGATATAATCTCATCCTGTACATATAATTGATGTATCCAAATTAAACCTCGTTGCCTCCAGGATTTCCAATATAAAGGTTTGTCACGTATCAATATCCTAATGTTGTTGTGAAGTTCAAAGAGAGGAGGTAGACTGAGTTGTAGTTTTATCTTGATGATAGTTTTATTTCAAAGAACAGTCAGGGCAGGTACACATGTAGTATTAAGTAAATCAGATGAATAAGCCCCACCGGGAGCAGCAACCCTGCTGCTCAGCCTACTTAGAGCAACTGACAGATACACTTAAACATACACAGGAGGAACATTCCATGACATCACAAGACTGGCTGAGCAGCAAAGTACAGAACACAGAGAAAGTACAAAGTAAAGAAGAAAGCAGGATACCACACACCTCCCTCCCTAACGGAGTCAATAGCAAATAAGGAGGCGAGATGTAAGAATGAGAGAACACAAAAGAGAAGAGAAAAGAAAAGCAAGATGAAAGACACAAAACACACACACACCCCCTTTCAACAGTAGGGAGAGGTGATTCATCACATTAAATATAAAGGAAATGGGTTTGAGCCCAGAAAAGTGTCCCAACACCCAGAACAACCAAAAAGTATTGCAAACAACTATAAATGCAAAAAATAAGTGAAAAAAAAGTTCACCTAGTGTGGTTAGAGTCCACCACCAGACAAAGAACTTGGGAACGTAAGGTGCCCCCACATCGAGCTTAAAAATTATGCTCACAACAAGTCAACTTCAAATAAAGGTTTACCACCACAATAGTGTAGGATGCAAGCACAACGCAATCCCAGCACTAGAAAGCTTAAAAAGAATTGAGCACCTTAATGGCCCATCACAAGAAAACATTAAATTTAAAAGAAACACTGTCAAAAACAGTTAGAGCTAAATAACTTGCTCACCACACCAAAACAAAGAATTGAGCAACTTCATGGCTCAGCACCAAGAAAGTATAAACAGAATTGAGCACCTTAGTGGCTCAGCACAATAGATTAGGATGCCCTGCACAAAGTAATCCTAGCACAAACAGAATTGAGCACCTTGATGGCTCAGCACAATAGTTTAGGATGCCCAGCACAAAGCAATCCTAGCACAAACAGAATTGAGCACCTTAATGGCTCAGCACAATAGTTTAGGATGCCCAGCACAAAGCAATCCTAGCACAAACAGAATTGAGCACCTTAATGGCTCAACACAATAGTTTAGGATGCCCTGCACAAAGCAATCCTAGCACTAGTAAGTGACAAAAGATTAGAGCACAAAAATGCCCTAGCTGCACGTAGAACTATTAAATGCAGTACAATACAATCAGTACAGGAGAACATCAACAGCAGTAACTGAATAAGCAACAACGAACTAGCTATGGAAAGAATGCAAATTCATCATGTCACCACAAAAGTACCTAAACACACTATTTAAATTCAGATTAGCAATATGGTTCACATGTGAAAATGTTATACATTCAAAACATTGTAATCTTCAAATGCAGTAAAGTGTATTATTTCAATTAAAACAGGAGATCATTACTCCGGTACTCGATCCAAGTACCCGGGTGTCCACCTGTTGGAAAGTAAAAGGTTATCAAACAATATAGTAAATGCACAATCTTGGTATACAAAACAAAATGGAAATTAGAATCTTGCTGGGTTGTGCACAGTGCACGTTCGAATTTTAAAGTCACAACATGAGGCAATGTATAAATTGTCATGCGCCGTAAAACTGCACAACAGGGAATAACCTCAGTTGGAGAGCAACCACTCATCAGAAAGTAAACAGTGCGACCGCACCATTCACAACTTGAAATAATTGCCGGTTGCCACAGGGTGAATAAGATTTGAACAAAAGTACCGGTAAGCTCTCAACGTTGGAATCAAGTTGCAGGAGTCCGGTGCAATCCAAACAGTCGAAAAGATCCGTGCTAGTCTCCCGCACTTCCCATGTAAAGAAGCACGTCATCAGAGATACGACGTTGCGTTGAAATGACGCGTCTGCAGCTTGCGCATCACAGGCGAAGTCAGGAAGGAACGTCATGATATCCACAACACAGCCGGTGCGCAGCATATGGAACATCACGCAAAGTCGAAGTGAGGTAACGAGGACAAGACGCCACGAAGATACATGGAATGCCAGGAGAAAAGAATCGAGACTCCCACGCCGCCACGAGGCTCGAGGTAAGCTGCTCGAGCATGACTGATTTGAAAACAAATACACAAACCGCTACTTCCTCAAAGTACTAGGCAGGCCTCCAACGTTAAAGAAAATGCTCACTGCTGATTGTTGCCATGCCTACTAGTGCTCTGTAGATAGTTGTATGATAAACACAAACTCCGGGCTCACCCTTGTAAAAAGAGGTTCCAAAAGACAATCCTTTGGCACATAGCAGATCGTAAAGTGGAAATTAACTTGAATTAAATGTAACACAAATCGTTTCCAAAGATACTAAAATAAAGATATTTCATATGAATGGAGCAAACTGTCCAGGGTTTGTTTGAAGTCAAGAAGCAGTTAAAATGCATACTCGGCACAGGGCGCTCTTGAAACAGTTACAGCATACTGACATGCATCATTAAGCAGGAATAGGTAGAGCAATTCTTGGATCACACTAAATATACGCTCACACCAGAGCTGAACAAGTAAATTCCAGAGATAAAAGTGCTGTTAGACTCACACCTGGTCCACATAAGATGGTTTAAAGAAGTAAACTGATGGTTTCAAATAACTTGGCAGATAAAGTCTAGTGTTAAGTTCAGGAGAGTCACAGAGTGTGCCCGCTCCAGTACCTTCAAAGTAAATTCAGATCACAACGCTTGTTTAAAAGTCCTGGGCAGAGGCTGTCTGATGACAACAGACACCAGTGGGGCACCCAGGGACATTTCATAAAAGTAAGCTTCATATGGGTTCAAATAAAAGTACACTTACAGTCTCTTGTTCTCTTAGTAGTACTGATGATTCCTCCTTTAAATTCAGAAAAGTCCTTTTGTTCCAAATGGGTTCTTTTCAGCTTGTCGCCAGTGTGAAGTTCAATGAGAGGAGGTAGACTGAGTTGTAGTTTTATCTTGATGATAGTTTTATTCCAAAGATCAGTCAGGACAGGTACACATGTAGTATTAAGTAAATCAGATGAATAAGCCCCACCGGGAGCAGCAACCCTGCAGCTCAGCCTACTTACAGCAACTGACAGATACACTTAAACATACAAAGGAGGAACATTCTATGACATCACAAGACTGGCTGAGCAGCAAAGTACAGAACACAGAGAAAGGACAAAGTAAAGAAGAAAGCAGGATACCACAGTTGTGCCATATGGTGGAGTTGAGAAAAGAATTCCATTCCATAGGGTCCAATGTTGAAGTAGGTGGTATGATTTTGGAAGTATGTTTAATTACAGGAGTGGATAGAGATTGTGGGTGCGAGAGAAAGATAAGTATTCTTGGAATGAGAAAGGGGAAATGAAAGATTGTTCAAGTCTAGCCCAGAGAGGACAGTCCACAAGAGACTCAGAGAGCCATCTCGACGCTTGACGAAGTAAAAAAGACTTATGGTATGTAGGGAAATCAGGGAAATTAACACCACCTTCCGATTTTGGACAGATCAATTTTGATAAGGACATACGTGATTTTTTATTACTCCATAAAAAAGAGGATAAGATAGAGTTGAATTTCCCAATTTTTTTTAAGGGAATAGAAACTGGAATATTGGAGATTGTATAAAGAATTATAGGGGATAACATAATCTTTATGGTATCTAAACGACCCCACCAAGATAGGTATAGAGGGTGCCACTTCGTGGTTAGAGAGGACAATCTCTGTATACAGTTCTCCATACAGTGTGAAATTGTACCTGGAATAGAGGGAGTAAACTGTAAGCCTAAATACTTAATATGTTTGGGGCTCCATGCGAAACCTGAGATAATGAAGTCCGCTTTGAAAGTATATTTTGTTAAGGGTAAAATTTCGCATTTGTCTTTATTCAATTTATAACCAGAGATAGCTGCAAAGGAATCAACCTCTTGCAGGAAGGCAGGGAGAGAGGATTGAGGTTGTAAGAGAAATAATAAAACATCATCTGCATAGGCTGCCAATTTGATTTGGGTATCCTTAAAATCAAAACCATGGATGTCCTCATTTTGACGTATTCGTAACAAAAAAGGCTCTAAGGCTAAGTTGAAAAGAAACGGAGACAGTGGACAGCCTTGTCGGACACCACTACCTAAATTGAAATAAGAAGATGTACCACCATTTGCACACACTGCCGCTCGTGGTTTAGAGTACAAAATTGATATTAAAGAAATAATTTTTGGTCCAAAGCCAAACCCCTTAAGTGTATGGAAAAGGTAGGGCCATTCCACTCTATCAAATGCTTTTTCTGCATCTAAAGCTATTGCTGCTAAGGAATGTGAGACGTGGGAGGATTTGGACAGGCTATCAAAAAATAAACGAGTATTGTCTGTGATGAGGCGTCCTTTGACAATTCCAGATTGTTCCTTTCCTAATAATTCAGGTAAGTGGGATTCCAAACGCAAGGCCAGGGCTTTTGAAATCATTTTGTAATCGATATTGACTAGGGAAATGGGTCGATAGTTTTTACAATATCTTAGATCTTTACCGTCTTTAGGAATAAGACAAATTAGGGGGGTGGAAAAGGAGCCAAAAGATTTACCTGATTGCAAAAAAGTACTTAAGAGATTATGCAGTTTGGGAAGTAATAAATGTGCGAAGTGTGTAAAAATCTCAACAGTAAAACCGTCTGGACCTGGAGCTTTATCTTTCTTGAGTATTTGTAAAGCGGTAAGGAGTTCCTGTTGTGATAAATCAGATTCTAAGAGTGTAAGGTCCGGTCGTATATCAGAAGGTTATTGAATCTTGGATAGAAACTGAGAAATGTGATGGTCCGAGAGAGGAATTTCTGATGTATATAATGTTTTATAAAATTGGAGAAATTCATTTAAAATATTGTCTTTGAATTTCAATGTATGATTTTCATCCATAATAGACTCTATATTGAGTTCGTTATGCTTAACCTTCAAGTAATTAGCTAGTACTTTCCCAGCTTTATTCTGGCCTCCATAAAACTTTGCGCTAGATTTTAATAAATAAGTAGAAGCATTGTTAGTCGTTTCCTTATTAAACTGAAATTTAGCATTTATAAGTTCCGACAAGCAAGCTTTCGACTTCGAAGAGTAATAAGAATGCTCCAATCTCTTTATCTTGGCCAGGAGGGTTCTAGTGAGCTCCTGTGATTTTTTACGTTTTTTAGAAACATATCCAATAATGAAATCTCTAGATGTTGCTTTGAAAGCATCCCAAACCACATGAAAGGGCAGAGTATCAGATTGATTCATGAGAAAATATTAATTGAAAAAAGTAATAAAGGAGGATGTAAATGTTGAATCTAAATGCAGAGTCTTATTAAAACGCCATTTCCGAGATGAATTGGGTTTTTGTAAAATGTCCAGTTGAATGGTAGTAGGAGCATGATCGGATATTAGAATAGATCCAATGTCCGCCGCCATCAACGACTGAGATATGTTATGTGATATAAAAAAATAATCTAGTTGTGACTGGGTATGATGTGCCGGAGAGTAATAAGTATATTCCCTTAATATGGGATTACAGAGTCTCCAAGCATCTATAAGCTTGTGTTGTTTAATAGTTTGTGTGAAAAGTTTATAAGTTTTGTGAGGGACAAAGGAGATTGCTGAGTTACGATCTAAAAAAGGGTCAAAGACTGATTGCAATCACCTGTGAGGATAAAGTTATCATCAAAACAATGTGTTATTTGTTGAGCCAAGAATGTCCAAAAAGAGTAATCCCCAGTGGTGGGCGCATAAATATTAAGTAAAGAGATCGGAGCATTCCCCATCATCAGTTTAACAAACAACCATCTACCATCTTTATCAGCACATTGTGATAGCAATTTAACAGGAAGGGATTTACGGCAGAGAGTGAGAACTCCATTGCGTTTGCCATCACCTGGAGAAAAAAAGACCTCCCCCACCCAACCTCTCTTTAATTTTATTGACTCCTCAGCCGTCAAATGAGATTCTTGTAGACAAGCTATATCTGCCCCCAATTTAGCTAGATGTGTTAGAACTCTCTGTCTTTTAATAGGTGAATGTAAACCTCTGAAATTCCACGAGACAAGGAAGAAAATGAAGATAAATAATGGACACCAATCAAAGCAAATCATTAGACAACATAGATCATACCAAAGAACAAACCGACTATATGTAAATTGAAACAAGCAAACTGGGAGAGAAGGGAGAGAAAAATAAAGATCCAGGTGTACAAGCAACATTTGAGATACGAAAAAACAACAAAAAAGAAGAATGAGCATCTGAATGAGAAAAGAGTAAGAGAAAAATATGAGAAAGGAAGATAGAGAAAAGAAAATGAGAAAAATGCAAAGGTAAAGAAAAAGGAACATACCTAGAGACTTACAAGTAATCCAAGACATATGAAAGGTGGGGGGAGCTGAGGCCACATGGAACAATGACGTGTCCAGACTCCATGTGGGAGGGCGGGAAGAAGAGCAGAACCGACGGGCATTGAAACACAAGGGAGGTACAACCCGGAGACATAACCTGTAGGGGAGAAAAAAGGAGGTTAATTTGAGAATCAAAAATATTGAGAAAAACAAACAATGTCATCAACTATTTGCAAGCGACGAAAGTTATTAACATTTTAAAGCATGTAACAAAAACAAAGGCACGTCAAACCCTGAGACATCTATCTGTTATGCGATGAGGAAGTGTCCATTAAGTCTGCGTGATAAGAATTAAGGAAGCTTTTCAGTTTCACAGGGTCTTCATATGTGGTAGTCTTATTGTTGATGGTCACCTTAAACAGGCAAGGGTGAAAGAGGCCGTACCGTGCACCTATCGAATGAAGCTGCGGTCTCATTGCTAGGAACTCTTTTCGTCTATCCGCGGTGGGCTTTGAGTAATCTTGAGAGAAGAATAAGGAATTACCTGACCATGTAATGCGGTTGATTGCTCTGGCAGCTGATAGAATCTTGATCAAGTCAGTGTATTCCAAAAAATATAGGATTACCCCTCTCGGTTTCCTCACTGTGAATGAAGACGCTGAAGATGCCGGACCCAGCCGATGAGCCCTCTGAATATTAAGATGAGTATCCTCTGGTAATTTAAGAACGTTTGGGATAAAGGATTTAAAGAAAGTAATTGGATCTGTGCCCTCCAAGCCTTCGGGTAGTCCATATATGCGAAGATTGTTTCTTCTATTCCTATTTTCCAGATTTTCAACCTGCTTTTGTAACGCTGACACTTGAGAGTGTAAAGATTCCATTTTGGTAGTAGAGGAACTCAGAGATTCAATATTTTTCTCCATTGTGGTGACTCGATCTTCCAAGCTTGACCATCTATCAGTTAGGAGTTGTAACTTAGAATTAGTTTCTTCAACAAATGGACGCAAAGCCCTGATTTCTTCTAGTAATAAGTCCAACGAGACTGAAGATGTCTGTTTAGGGGGAGAAGGAGGGTCCTTCTTCAAACGTTTGCTCGACGCCTTGTTAACACCAGAGGATATAGTGGTGACAGATGTTGAGGCGCCCTTAGGCGAAACATTCATTGAGTCGTCCATAGAGAAACAATTAAAACGAAAGTTGGAGTGAGTTGAAAACTTGCGTGCCAGGGGCGTTGACTGAGAAAAACCCTTGGTTAATTTGTCCATGCACCTGAGCAGAGTTGTAACGACAAGTCAAGCAACACCAGCAAATATAAAATTCTATATTTGACGTGTTCTTCCCCAATGCCAAAAATACCCCCTCAACACTGTGTATATGAGTAAATATTTGAAGAAAATATACCACTTCAGATGTGTCGAGGAAGGCTGAAAAAATTTCACACCATGACAGACAATCTCTTATTGGTGTAATCTCTCACATTCCTTAATAATACGTCACAAAATGATAAGGAAGTAGGGCACAGGATTATAGACTTTGTGCAGGCATATGAGGAAACCTGGTGTAAGCTTTGCAAGGCAAGCTCTGTCATTCAGAAGAAAGCAGGTCAAAATAGAGCATGTGTGATGATTTATCACTCCTAGGATTCAAAATGACAACGATAATTTCATATTAAATGCACCAAGCAAGATACTGCTTACTGAAGGAAGAACATGGCTGTGAAATCGGTGTCAGCAATACAGTTCAGCCTCAGGTGAAGCAAAGCTGAGAAATGCGTGTCTCTTAAGTCGGTGCGCATGAAATTCTCCTCAGGTCGAAAACAAAATGGCGGCCGCTCAACAAACAGAGCCGCTCCGTAACATGGTAAAAGAAAAGTGCTGCTTACGGGTCTCCGCAAATAGGATAAAACGCCTCATTTGGTGCCTTTCAGTTTCCGACGCTCAGAACTCCATTCTGGCGTCCATGTGTGCGCTGGTTGCCGCGTCAGGACCGCCGCCGCTGCCGCCGTCCCGGGAGAGTCAGGGACCAGCCGCCATCTTCTTTGGGCGCTAGCCACGCCCCCCTTTTAGAGCTCTTTTAATGTTTTTTTCTGGACATGTGGAGAAAGCCATATATCATGTATTGATGGCTGCAAGAGAAAATGTTCTCTCGCAGCCAACCAATCAGATCCTTTGGGATTGTGGATCCTAGTGTGGGTCAGTAGACCTGAAGTTAGTGACAACAGAAAAAGCTCCCTTGTTTAATTGCTTATGTTTATTTTTTTAATTTTTAGATCCTTGAACTTCCATCAAACCCAGGCAAAAGGACAGCTCGAAGATTCAACTGCCAATGTATACAACATTGTTAAAGCTTTCAAGCCCACATAGCACCTTTTTGAAATCCAATTTAAAAAAAAAAAAAAACTACTTAATGGATTTACAACATATTTTCTGAGTAGAGTTGTACATTCATGTCAAGTTTGGAATAAATGTGTATGAAAATTGTCATGCTAGACCTTAGGTCCATAGGCTCTGTGAGTGCCAATTTTTATGTATATCTGCCCATATGGCAAAAATGCCTTGGAACCATAACTATGCAGTGGTGACTGCCACTTTGTAATAGGTAGTACATATGTAGACATGCACAGTCTAATAAGCTATTTTTTTTACCATTGTTGAATGTGGGAAAGGGCCATGATTCACAAAAAACAAAGCTCAGATCTAATCATGATGCCTCACCCCTCCCTCAACAATGGTAATAAATAGCATTTTATAATCTGCGCAGTTGCATATATGGTTTATGCCATGGCATTTTTTCACATGTTTTTAACCAGAACCTGGATGGAAGTGGTTACATTTATGCAGTAAGGTAAAATCACATTTAAGAGGCCTCATGGCTATTAGGAAAGATGTGTAAAGTAATGTCTAAATTACTTTGTGTTGATTTTCATTACTCAAATTCTTCCTTCCCTGTCCATGAATATACTTCAGGAGGAGATGGCCATGTCTCCTCCACCAGCACCCCATTCAAAAGCTATTGTATTTAAATGACACTTTGTTATTACTGTACATTTGAGGTAAAATTGGTTGCAGAGTTTGGCTTGTTAATTAACTCTTCCATCAGGCGTAGTCCTACTACACAAACTCTACTCTGCGTGCACCTAGAGTGTGTGTAGGTGTGAAGCCAAGAATCCCCCAAAGGGACGATCCAACCCCATTACCTGGTGGGAGAGAATGTAGGAGCCCGTTTGGTCATGAACTGGACACCCCCTTACGGAGATGTCAGACCGCTGTGTGGTGAAGTCGCAGCATGCTGGGACCCTCGGTGCCAGCTGAAGTGCCTCCTATGCTAATCTTTTGGGATGCTCATTATTTGTAATGGAAAGCATCATTGCGTTGTACGTATAGATTAGCGATGTTATAAATATGTAGATAGCCCTGTCGCCCCGTGGATGAAGATAGAACGACATTTGTACACAGTGCGTGAAGAGGCCTTGACCATGGTGTTTGAGGTATCGTGATAATGTTATGCGAAGCTAGATGTGTAAACAAAGTAGTTTCAGAGAAACTAATCCAACATTGTCGCACACGTAAATATGTGCAAAAGGTGACATCAGAAATGTTATTGTGCAAAATTAGGACAATGTAAGAAAAATGTGTAGTTCTGTTACTTGGGCCTAACCTGGGCACATAATATATCATCTGCTTTTATGGTTTCACAATGGTATCTTATGCAGATGATACTCAGATGATTGTGTCCTTGTCACCAGACATAGGCTCTACCTCCATGAGACTGAACAGCTGTCTAGAGAAGGTCTCTAAATGGATGGTGGCCAGGTGGCTAAAGCTTAATAGAGAGAAAAGGGAGGTCCTGGTGGTTGGCAATAACCCAATACTCTGGGACCAGATAAGCTGGCCTCATTCCTTGGGAGAACGTCCACCCCCTAAGCCGGAAGTTAAGAGCCTGGGATTGCTTTGGATAAACACCTTTCCATGGTATCCCAAGTAAGGAGGGTGGCTGGCAGCTGCTTTGGCCTTTTGAGAGCCTTAAAGAAAACTCTGAAAGGGCTCCCGATGGAGTCATGGAGAATTGTGACTCAAGGACTGATTCTCTAGCGCCTTGATTACGGCAACTCTCTGTACTTAGGCAGTCCTCTGTCGGTTATCAACTAACTTCAAGTTATTCAGAACGCTGCCACTCAAATTCTGCTAGGCATCTCTAAAACAATGTCAGCCTGTGCAGCGCTGAATAATCTACGCTAGTTGCCTATAAGATGTAGAGTACAATTTAAGGCACTATGCATCACACATAAGGCAAAACATTAAATGGGCCCTCGTGTTCTTCATCAGCTATCGGGCCAACAGGGCTCTCAAGTCCAGCAATCTTGAGCTTCTTGCTGTTCCCAGAGTTCAGAGTGCCAGAAATGGCGATCGCTCCTTCGCTTTTCTGGCACCCAAACTCTGGAACTCTTTGCCGATTAGCCTGTGAACGGACGACAATGTTATGAGTTTTAGAAAGAAACTAAAAACGTACCTGTTTCCCTAATCTCATTATTTTTAACTTTCCTCACTCCAGCAGTTGTTGAAAGCGCGGGGAAGCCCATTGTCGGGTAGCCAGGCACTGTACAAATCAGGTGAATCGAATCAAATAGAATAGAGGATAGAATCAAAGAAAATGCTGTAGTACAGTTACTCCAATAGAGGAACTCTTCAAAAAAGATGCTGATGTACAGGTACTCCAGTAGTGGTCTGCATAAAAGAAAGATGCTACATGACAGGTACTCTAATAGAAGACATCTTTAAAGAAGGATGCTGCAGTACAGGTACTCCAGTAAAGGAGAGCTTTAAAGAAAGAGCTGCAGTATAGGTACTCCGTTAGAGGACTCCATTAAAGAAAGATGCTACAGTACAAGTACTCCAATAGAGGACTTCTTTAAAGACCGATGCTGTGGTGTAGGTACTCCAGTATTGAACTTCATGAAAGAAAGTGCTCTAGTACAGGTACTCCAATAGAGGACAGCATTAAAGAAAGATGCTACAGTAAAAATACTCTAATAGAGGACTGCATTAAAGAAAGATGCGGTAGTACAATTACTCCAGAAGGGGACTGCATAATACATTTCCCAGATGCAATGCCAGACACAGCCTTAGAAGCAACTCCAAAACCAGTGAAGAGCAGAACCATAAGGCTGAAGAGTTAATGCTAAGATGGGGTAATATCCATGATCAGAAGGCCCTCTCAGGTGCAATTGCGCTATATACCTATTATATATATATATCCCAGGAAGCATTGCTTCAGGTGGTTCAACTGAGCATAATTATTACGGGGATTTACTGGTGGTTGCCGCACGCCGGCACGTCACATGGTCTGCCACTGAAGAGGGCGTTGGCCCGAAACGCGTCTGGCAGGAAAACCAGAAAAGGACTTTGTTCATGTCATGTGCCCTTGCTTTGGCGTAATTTCCACCTGGGAGTGCATCCCACCTAGAGGCAACTCTTTTTGTATTTTGTACAGCGGCCTGCCTGGTCGCGGGATTGCACCACCGCGAAACACTTGCGGGTCCGCGGCTGCTTTATTGGGGCAGCTAACTGTGGAACAGGAGGTGCCTGTTATATGCAGGGTGCCGGCGCGAACATCAGCAATCCTTTTAAAGACATTTTTGAATGTGAGTGCCGGCGGCGACCCACTTGGGTTTTACTGAACCACCAGTCCCAGGAAGCATTGCTTCAGGTGGTTCACCTGAGCATAATTATTACGGGGATTTACTGGTGGTTGCCGCACGCCGGCACGTCACATGGTCTGCCACTGAAGAGGGCGTTGGCCCGAAACGCGTCTGGCAGGAAAACCAGAAAAGGACTTTGTTCATGTCATGGGCCCTTGCTTTGGCGTAATTTCCACCTGGGAGTGCATCCCACCTAGAGGCAACTCTTTTTGTATTTTGTACAGCGGCCTGCCTGGTCGCGGGATTGCACCACCGCGAAACACTTGCGGGTCTGCGGCTGCTTTATTGGGGCAGCTAACTGTGGAACAGGATGTGCCTGTTATATGCAGGGGTGCCGGCGCGAACATCGGCAATCCTTTTAAAGACATTTTTGAATGTGAGTGCCGGCGGCGACCCACTTGGGTTTTACTGAACCACCAGTCCCAGGAAGCATTGCTTCAGGTGGTTCACCTGAGCATAATTATTACGGGGATTTACTGGTGGTTGCCGCACGCCGGCACGTCACATGGTCTGCCACTGAAGAGGGCGTTGGCCCGAAACGCGTCTGGCAGGAAAACCAGAAAAGGACTTTGTTCATGTCATGTGCCCTTGCTTTGGCGTAATTTCCACCTGGGAGTGCATCCCACCTAGAGGCAACTCTTTTTGTATTTTGTACAGCGGCCTGCCTGGTCGCGGGATTTCACCACCGCGAAACACTTACGGGTCCGCGGCTGCTTTATTGGGGCAGCTAACTGTGGAACAGGAGGTGCCTGTTATATGCAGGGGTGCCGGCACGAACATCGGCAATCCTTTTAAAGACATTTTTGAATGTGAGTGCCGGCGGCGACCCACTTGGGTTTTACTGAACCACCAGTCCCAGGAAGCATTGCTTCAGGTGGTTCACCTGAGCATAATTATTACGGGGATTTACTGGTGGTTGCCGCACGCCAGCACGTCACATGGTCTGCCACTGAAGAGGGCGTTGGCCCGAAACGCGTTTTTTCAGGAAAACCAGAAAAGGACTTTGTTCATGTCATGTGCCCTTGCTTTGGCGTAATTTCCACCTGGGAGTGCATCCCACCTAGAGGCAACTCTTTTTGTATTTTGTACAGCGGCCTGCCTGGTCGCGGGATTGCACCACCGCGAAACACTTGCGGGTCCGCGGCTGCTTTATTGGGGCAGCTAACTGTGGAACAGGAGGTGCCTGTTATATGCAGGGGTGCCGGCGCGAACATCGGCAATCCTTTTAAAGACATTTTTGAATGTGAGTGCCGGCGGCGACCCACTTGGGTTTTACTGAACCACCAGTCCCAGGAAGCATTGCTTCAGGTGGTTCACCTGAGCATAATTATTACGGGGATTTACTGTTGGTTGCCGCACGCCGGCACGTCACATGGTCTGCCACTGAAGAGGGCGTTGGCCCGAAACGCGTCTGGCAGGAAAACCAGAAAAGGACTTTGTTCATGTCATGTGCCCTTGCTTTGGCGTAATTTCCACCTGGGAGTGCATCCCACCTAGAGGCAACTCTTTTTGTATTTTGTACAGCGGCCAGCCTGGTCGCGGGATTGCACCACCGCGAAACACTTGCGGGTCCGCGGCTGCTTTATTGGGGCAGCTAACTGTGGAACAGGAGGTGCCTGTTATATGCAGGGGTGCCGGCGCGAACATCGGCAATCCTTTTAAAGACATTTTTGAATGTGAGTGCCGGCGGCGACCCACTTGGGTTTTACTGAACCACCAGTCCCAGGAAGCATTGCTTCAGGTGGTTCACCTGAGCATAATTATTACGGGGATTTACTGGTGGTTGCCGCACGCCGGCACGTCACATGGTCTGCCACTGAAGAGGGCGTTGGCCCGAAACGCGTCTGGCAGGAAAACCAGAAAAGGACTTTGTTCATGTCATGTGCCCTTGCTTTGGCATAATTTCCACCTGGGAGTGCATCCCACCTAGAGGCAACTCTTTTTGTATATATATATATATATATATATATATATATATATATATATATATATATATATATATATATATATATATATATATATATATATATATATATATATATGATTGAGTGAACAAACACCCCAAAAAAGCTCTGAAATGTGCCAGCTATGGTATACATTGCACAACGTGCACCATAACTCACTCTCCCTTCCATGTTTTGCTCTTTGTAGGCAGGCTTTTTCTCACATGACATCAGCAAAATGATGCATTGAGCACAGCACTGCATACCATTACTGTTGAAATTCAAGGCTTTTTCAAGTTCACTGCACCATAACTAACTTTTCACCATGTTTGTTTCCAGTGAATTTCTGTTTTTAGTTATAATGTACTGCATTACATGCCATGTACCTATTCCGCACAGTGCACAGCCAACCCGAGCGAGTGGCTAACCCAGGTTGGGCCCACACAGCCCTTCTCTAAAAAGGGCATTGCCCCTTTTTATTGAAATTTTTTAGGAGTTTTTTTATTTTGTTTGGGTGTTCATCGACCCATGGAGTGAATTCTTGAACTCTGGAGGCCAACAAGGGTCTGGTGGCCAAAGGAATCTGCCTATGGCCTTTTAGAGCTCTTCTAATGTTTTTTTTCTGGACATGTGGAGAAAGCCATATATCATGTATTGATGGCTGCAAGAGAAAATGTTCTCTCGCAGCCAACCAATCAGAGCCTTTGGGATTGTGGACCCCGGTGTGGGTCAGTAGACCTAAGTGAGTGACAACAGAAAAAGCTCCCTTGTCCAATTGCTTTTGTTTATTTTTTTATTTTCTTTCGGATCCTTGAACTTCCATCAAACCCAGGTACAAGGATAGCTCGTGGATTCAACTGCCAATGTATACAAAATTGTTAATGCTTTCAAGCCCACATAGCACCTTTTTGTAATGCAATTTTTTCCAAAACTACTGAATGGATTTACAACATATTTTCTAAATAAAGTTGTACATTCATGTCAAGTTTGGAATAAATGTGTTCGGAAATTGTCACGCTAGCCCTTAGGTCCATAGGCTCGGTGAGTGCCAATTTTTATGCATATCTGCCCATGTGGCATAAATACCTATTCCTTGTTGAACCATAACTATGCAGTGGTGACTGCCACTTTGTAATAGGTAGTACATATGTAGACATGCACAGTGTAATAAGCTATTTTTTTTACCATTGTTGACTGTGGGGAGGGGGCCATGATTCACAAAAAACAAAGCTTAGACCTAGTCATGATGCCCCACCCCTCCCTCAACAATGGTAATAAATATCATTTTGCACTCTGCGCAATTGCATATATGGTTTATGACATGGCATTTTTACACCTGTTTTTAACCAGAACCTGGATACAAGTGGTTACATTTATGCAGTAAGGTAAAATCACATTGAAGAGGCTTCATCACTATTTGGAAAGATGTGTGAGATGTGTAAAGTAATGTCTAAATTACTTCTGTTAATTTTCATTACTCCAATTCTTCCTTCCTTGTCCATGAATATACTTGATGAGCAGATGACCATGTTTTCTCGACCGGCACCCCATACAAAAGCTATTGTATTTAAATGACACTTTGTTATTACCGTACATTTGAAGTAGAATTGGGTGCAGAGTTTGGACCATTAATTAACTCGTCCATCTTTAGGGCTGGAAGTTCCTTTGCTCTTCAGAGTTTTAATATTGTTTTTATCGTGTTTTGTATCCTGGAAAGTGGTTTGAGGCACTCTATCTAGGAAATAGTTGCTATGAAGTGTAGCTTGGTGTGCTTCTTGTGTCACAGACACCTAGTGTGCTTGAGTTCAAATCCTGCTAAAGTTGGCGATGTTGGATTTAGATCACCTTACAGAAAAATAAAAATAATTCTGAAATGGAGATAAATTATTTGTTGTCCTGTGTTAAGGAGTCTAAGATCCCACTTTTTTGTTATCTCCACTCAGGGCATGTTGTTCTATTTTTTCGAACGACCATTGCCTTGGATAAAGTTGTAATACAAGCATGGGGTGGTGCATTGGATTTGTATTTGGATTCTGTATGTCTTATGATTAGACTGTTTGATCACAACAAAGTCACTGCTTTAATAGATCCTCTTTAAGTAATGAATGGGGCAGGAAGATGATGAAGCAGTAAAGTCTAGATTACTTATCAGTAATCTCCATTACTCTGATTCTTTGATTCTTCCTTCCTCAGTTCCAGTAGTTATGAGAGGTGAGCTGTTGTTTGTGATCTTGTGTATTTTTGCATGATGTTAACGAGAAGTTCTTTAAACACCAATCCCCTTTCAGCTGTTATATGGGGCATGTACATGGAGAGTGATATATAACCCTTTCCCATGCCTTACCAGGCATGCTACTTGCTTAGGCAGAAAAACAATGTTTTTGTGGCTATCATCCCAAGCGCAAGTCATACACTATCTCATCATATCCTCCACCTCCTTATCCAATTTTGGCCACCAACAATCTGCCCTGATCCACCTCTTCATTGCACTCATACTGCTATCTACAGAATCCTCCTCTGAAGGCTCTTCACTATCACCAGCATTTCTTTCCTTCTCAGCACTTCATCTGCCACAACAACTATAAAGCCACATTACCATACAAGTTTTCTTCATACTTCAGCTCATTTCTTCCAGGCCACTGCAACCAAACATTTTCTCTCATACAACTTAAGACATCAAATTATTTTACAGCACTTACCCATTCCTCATTGGAAATACATTTCTGTTTGATGCCCCTTATCCCCATTACAACAAAGTTTTCATCAGCCTCCTCTCGCTCTTGTCAACAACTGGTAAACGAGACAAACATTAGATGTCACGTTTTTCTTCCTCAGAACATACTCCACTTAAATGCATACTTTTGTAACCTACAGAAACATTGTGCATTGAAAGTATAGCACATCTTTCCCCTTATCACTATAAAAGACAACCAGCTGCTTCTGGTAAGATGGTACAGTGAAATGTGTGCTCCCTAATAAGTGTCTGAAGTGAGAAATCTCCCACCAAGAAGCAAAGGTTTCTTTCTACCCCAGAGTAATTGGCCTTCACCTTTTTAATGCTCTGGAGGCACACACCACTTTTACATCTATATCATGCATAAGGATGGCACCTAAACTTCGATTACTGGCCTTCGAAACAATAATACTATCACAGTAAGTATTAAACAGTTTCAATGATGGTGCATGACACATTGCTCCTTTCAGCTTGTTGAAATCAACCTGACAAAATTGACATCAAACACATTTTTCAGTTTTTTCACAAGTTTGTTCATACTGCTTGTTTTTTTGCAAAGTTTGCAGTGAGCTTGGCATATTACTCTTCCAGAGAAAGGAATGAGAGTAGCTTTTCTTTATTCTTTCAAATGGGAGCTTCCTTAATTGCTCTTGCACAGCAGTCTTTAGGTTTTATACTATCACAACAGATGGAATTTCAAAGGTAATACACACTGGAAGCACCCAGTCTGCATTTTCCTCCCTTCATAGTGAGCCCAGCCTACAAAGCAGTATTGTGTTTCTCCTAATCCTTTTTATTCACAAGTATGTCATATAGGAAGTATGTTACATTACTAATGTTCTTAAATAGCTGATGCACCATCCTCTGGAAAACTGCAGAAGCCAATTCAACAGGCATGTAGCAAAACATATACACCCATTCTGGAGTAATAAATGAGCCTGCATGAAAAGCAATTTGAGGATGGACTGAGGAGAGATCCAGATTAATAAATATGGTTGAACGCATGTGTGGCCCAGCATCTCACTGATGTTTGGTAACAGATGCCAAGCTGTGCAAATGTTCCCATTGAGGTATCTAATATCCACACACATTCTGATCTCACTATTGACCTTCCTGGCTAAAACAATTGGAGTCAAACACTTCAATGCTTTCATGCTTTCAATTATTCCTCCACTGCACAACATCTCTAGTTCTTTCTTCATCTTTGCCTCTCTTTGTGAACCTTGAGCATAGGACCTTCCTATAAAATAAGCTTATGCTTATATTTATCCAGCACTCACAATTTGTCACAAAATACCTCAGGACATTATTCCATCCACCTGTAATACACTCCTTGCTCCTGGATGTTCCCACACGTAACACCTCAATATTGGCTATAAAATAACCCAATACTTCTTTTCTTTTCCACAGTAAGCCATCCACTTAATATCAGACTCTTGCAGGTTTTCTCTTTGATATATATGCAACATCTCCAAGGCATACAAGATCCCTGAGTCAGCCCTGACTCTTACACTATCCATTTATGTTTTTTTCAGAAAACAGAGAATTCTGCTATTCACTAACCCATATTTTTGCAAACTGAACTTATCATTTTCTGAGGCCCTTTTGCCTTTATCGCCCCCTTCCTTGATCATGCTCACATCAAATCCTATGCCGCCTCTCCATCCTTTGCCCGTACATATAAGGGCATATTAACCTATATATAAACTGCTTTTTCCACATGGCGAAATAAACCTTTTGCCAAGCCTAACTTTCCTGGTTAATACATAAAAGTCACCCCTAGAGTAGGCCCTAAACAGCCCAAAATGGCAGAGTCCTAAAGACAACAAAAAACCAATTTCAGCAAAACAGGAGTGAGGGCAAAAAGTTTGGGGGAAGACCACCCTAAGGTTGGCAAGTCAAACAGTAAAGTACTGGAAACAATACGCCTGGCCTACAGACGGTTAAAGGTGTTGTTAGTGAGACCTAAAACAGCAGCTCTGTCGTAGACCTTATGCCGCGTTATTCAAAAGGTGATGGGTAAGCCTGAACACTAATGAATATCTCTCCCCAGCCTTTTTGACTTACATATGTATTTACAATAGTGAGCTGTTTGCTCTCGGAAAAAAACCTTTTCCAATGCAAATTTTTTTTATCTTTGTGTTCCTCCTGAAAATTATGGCACAACGAGTCACAATTTAAATTGTCGCCTTTTGTCGGTTCCTTCTCATTATTTTTTTTGTGATTGCTGTGACATTATCTATGAATATATATGATAATAGCATAAAGCTAGTGTGTAAGTTTCACTAAACCCTGGAGAAAATCATGAGTAAGTCACTTCAAACCCTGGAGGAAAAGACGAGTCACATAAAAGTCTTTGAAAATCATTATCATAGAATATAAATTTTCCTAGCTAATGTGAAGGAATGTTTCAATTCTATTAAGGACGCGGAGGTGATGAAAATGCTTATGTCTTCCTTTATTTTCCGCTCAAAACTACATATGCCATGAGTCTTTGTACTGAAAAGAAAACAACAACCACAGAGGCAGTCCCATATAAACAATAGCAATGAACAGCACTTCTTCTTTCTTTGGGTGAAACAGGCATTATCCCGCTTTCCTCTCAATAATCTTGCTTATGATCCGACCCTGCAAAGAACAAAGGGTAGCCAGCATCAGATAAAACAGACCTAAAATAAGATGTCAATCCACAATTCTTATAAGACAAGATTGCATTTTAGTGAGATACTCCGAATATACATTGCAAACAACCCAGAGTTGCATCATCGTAAACCTGGCAAGTGGTAGACAGGGAGAACAAGTAACTCTCCTAAATCAGTTATACTTATCCAACATAAATAGTCGTGCACATCTTGGGAGGGTACAAATAAAACATGTATACCACCTGGGGGATAATTCTCGCCTGCGCGTCCTTAATAGAATTGAAACTTTCCTTCACGTTAGCTAGGAAATTTTATATTCTATTTCAGGAACGGAGGCTCAGATTATGCTAGTTCAAAGCTGATTGGCCACCAGCGAATCCATGCTCGAGATAGGCTTTGAAATAGAAAGAGGACTAACCCGCAGCCTTGAGGATGTCCTCCAGGTGACTCCCTAAGGAGAAAGCTTTTGAAGCCATAGCACCCCTGGTGGAATGAAATCCGAAGGCTGACGTATCCACACCTGCTTCCTGCAGGATCCATCTCACCCAACGAGCGATCGTGGTGGCCAAGACTGGTTTGAAAGGTTTCTTTAATGACAGAAAAAGTTGTGAGGTACCAAGAGGGTGATATTCTTCAGTCATCGACTCATACCCCCTGAGGCATCGCACCACACACAACTTTGTGTGACCTGGAAACGCCGGATAATGAACCACTCTGGTATTGGACTTCGTCCGATGGGCAATCGTAAAAGACACCCTTTCCGAAGTAAAGAAGCGTGAAGAAATTTGCAACGCTCGTATATCTGACACCTGTTTACAAGAGATCAGACAAAGAAGCATTGCTAGATTGCCTGTGAGTTCTTTCCGTGAAAGATAACGGGTATCCTGCCAGGATTGCAGTAGTCTAAGCACAACGTTCACATCCCACAAAGAAGAATACTCGAATGCGGGGTAAAAGACCAACGAATACCCCTTCATTAATCTACATACCAGTGGATGTTCTCCCACTGGGACCTCATGAATGGGAACATGCCCTGCCAAAATTGTAGCGTTAATTGATGGATAGTCCAAGCCCTTGTCGACCAACTGCGACAAGTAATTCACTATGTGTACTATATATGACTGTAAAGAGGACCCCGCCCTTTATGAGGGTGGGACTCGATACCTGTAACCTCCCCTCACTTACTTCTTTTACCCCAGCACGACCGCGACAACCAACTCCGCCAGCCTCTACCCTGGAAGAAAGCCAAAGAAGGGGTTAGTTCGGCATCCTTGCAACCAACGTCATCAGGAGGAGGCGGACTGCATAGCGCGCCAGGCCAATCGGGTAACAGTGAGGAAACCAAGAAGAACGTCACAGGATCTGAGGGCGGGTCGGAGGAGGCAAACCCGGAAGACGCCGAGGAGCACGGAAGAACAGCGGGAGAATGCCAAAGAGGAGAAGCCCCTTTCACCATGATGGAACCGGAGCCCAGCCGGAGCAGGGAGAGGCGTGTCGAGGAGGAGACACCCTCGTTGAAGGTCGAGACGGAGGACGAGGCTCCAGAGGTCTGGAGTAAAGAGTGGTGGTTACCCCGGGAGGAAGACGCCGCCGCAACTTAGGCGATCCTGGGATACCACCGAAGAGAGAGAGGCGAACCTAAGGAGAAAAAAGGGAAGAAGAGAGGCCGGCGTGAAGAATTAAGCGCTGAATATCCCTTCAACCTGTTACCCTCACAGAACTCTCCATTCGTTTGTTTACTAAACCGTCAAGATTGAGAAACACATCAAGCCTCCTAGCTTTAATTTTCACCCAGCCCTCCCACACTGACCCCTCAGGATCCAAACCCTGTCGCAAACACCAACGTGACCACCTTTGCCATGCAGATCTGTATCATTTGACTGTAGAGTCTGCCCCTGCTTTCCTGATAAGGGAGGAAGCTCCCGCCAAAAGGCCCGGCATTTTCCCAATGACTCCTGTAATCTTCCAAGCCATGAGTGTGAGTGTCCCCTCTTGAACCAGCGGGTGCAAGTTGCCGCTCACGTTCTTCAACAGATGAGGAGTCAGGGGTAGTCGGATTGGAAAATCCATAGAAAGTTCCAGAAGAACTGGAAACCAAACTTGAGATTTCCAACGCGTTGGCACCAAAATCACTTCCGCTTTCTGCCGCCTGATCAATGCCGCGAGTCTGGGTATCATGGAGAACGGGGAAAATTCATACCCCCGAAACTGGCTCGAGTCCTGCAGGAATGCATCCGTCGCTTCCGCAAGCGCATCCGGTCGCCAGCTGAAGAATCGGGGAAGCTGATAATTGAGATGCTGTGCAAAAAGATCCACTTGGCAGGGACCCTAATGCGACATGAGACTCTGAAAAACCGAGGGATCCAATTTCTAGGCACTAAAGTCCTGCAGGTGCCTGGAGTGCCAGTCTGCTGTCTGATTGAGACTCCCTGGCAGATATTCTGCTGTGACGGACAGATTGTTACTCAGGCAATAATTCCAAAAATCCTTGGCCAAATCTGCCAGTATGTTGGACCTCGTGCCCCCCAAGCGATTGATATATCTCACTGCGGAGATATTGTCCATCTTCAAAAAGATGGTGAAGGACACTTTGTTGACCAACAGGCTCCGAATCGAATCCAGCCAGGAGCTCCAAACAATTGATGTGGAGAGACTCCTCGTGCTCCGATCAATGTCTGCCTGTGGTGATGTCCACGCAACGGGCGCCCCAACCGAGTCGACTGGCATCCGACTCAATCTCTAGTTCCGGTGCCGAGAGAAAATGGCTCGCCTGTTCCAGGCTTGCATGTGTTAGCCACCAAAGAAGCTCTGAGCAAGTCACCGAAGAAAGGGCAATCTGCTGCGTGTACGTCAGACCACGATGTAGATGTTGCGTTTTCAGGTGTTGCAGAGCCCGGTAATGTAGGGGACCTGGGAAGATCACCTGAATCGAGGATGACAATAGGCTGACAATCCGAGCCAAGTGTCTCAGGGAAAAGGTTTCCTTTGCCAAATTACGGCGTAGCTCCCTTTGAATCAAGCGTATTTTCTGTTGGGTAATCGAAGGCATTGTTCTACGGTGCCCACCTTCAACCCCAGGAACGTCATGCATTGTGCCGGTGTGAATTCTGATTTGAGATCGTTCAAGGAAAACCATAGATCCTGCAACAGGGTTTGTGTCATCTGGAGTTGAGTAAGTAAAATCTCCTTCTCCTGGTGCATCAGAAGGATGTCGTCCAGGTATACTATGAGGTGCACGCTCCGTGCCCGGGGCCATTCTATGACTGGCTCAACAGCTTGGTGAAATCCAGGGTGCTGAGGAGAGACCGAACGGTAGGCAGGTGGACTAGTAAGTGAAACTGAAGGAAATGTCTTTGGGGGGAAAAAATTGGTACTGTCAGGTAGGGGGCTTTAAGATCTAGCCATACCATCCAGTCGTCCGGCAAAAAGACATCTCTGAGAAGATGGACGCCCTCCATCTTGAAGTGGTGGTAAACCACCCATTGATTGAAATCTCGTAGGTTGATCACTGGCCTGAACCATTTGTCCTTCTTTTCGACCAGAAAAATGTTGCTGATGAAACCTCTGGGGTAAAGGATCGTTGGCATGATGTCCCCTTTGCGGAGAAGGTCTGCTACCTCCCTGTCTACCACGTGCGTTCCCTCCTGTGAGAAGACTAGAGGCCGTGGTCATGAAAGTTGGTGCAGTGTTCCGTGGAATTCTATGTGAAACCCGGTGACTGTCTGCAGTACCCATGCATCCTGTGTAACACTTGCCCACTTCTGTATGATCCACTGCAGTCTTCCCCCCACCTCTGGTAGGAAAGAAGGGGTTCCTTACCGGTGGCACCACCTGGTGCGTTGCTGGCTCCGCGGAAGTTGCCCTTTTCGCCACGTCCCTTGCCGTGGCCTCTTAAGTGATAGAACCCTCCGAACTACTTCTGCTCCTGCCACTGCATGGAACACTTTGTCTGGAGTCTGTGGGGGTTGGAATTGAATGAACAGCCGGAGGAGAGCTCCCTACCTCTTCCGGCCCTCCCAAAAAATGTGTTGGCTGAAAACCTTCTTAGTAGACTGCTGGGCTTTATCTAGGCCAGAGAAAGTGTTAACGAACCGGGACGGTTCTTTTATAAACGGCTCTCCGAAGAGGCCCCCGTTTGCCTCCAGGCCAGCTTCTGTGGTGGCTAGCTCCCCGAGTCCGGGCTCAATTTGAATCAATAAGGAGCATCTACGCTCAGTTGATAATGCACAATTTGCATTCCCAAGAAAGCAGAGGGCTCTTTGCGTCCAACCCGATAGAATCACAGGGTCAATCAAGTGGCCAGTCTCCCTGGAATCCTCCCACATGTCCAGGATTTTGGTGAGCAGCCCATCCAATACCTTATCTTGGCAGAACCGCCAGGAGCGTTCCGAACCCTTTTTAGGTTCTTTGATAAATTTAGTGATGAACATTGCCATTCTGGCGTCAATCTCTGGGGTATTAGCCACTTTATCCACCAGGGCGGGGTGAGGACATTCTGCCTTTAGGCGGCCGCAGACCTCTTGGTCCATAGGCTTCCTAATGCGGCTGGCTACGTAAGATGCCACGGCGGGCCCCGGCATCCAATCCGTGGAGCGGGGGTGATAGTTGTCATCAGGGTTAAGCTACCTGATATATCTGGGGCATCGCGGGTTGGAGGTGCATCCAGCAGAGGTTTCTTGACACCCCCTTCTGGGCGCGAGGTTCTACTTGGGCCTGGATCATCCGAGTCCCCCTCTGGGTCCGTGTCATCTCCGGTATTGTCCTCTGCCTCATTCTCAGGGTACCGCCCGGCCGGGAATCTTCTTGAACGTCTTCATCCAGGCACCTTTTTAGAAAGGCATGGCATAGCCTCTTAAAGGCATCCAGAGAATTAGCGGTCTTAGGGGCATTGGCACACGCTTTGGTCTTGCCTTTACCCTTGGAGGGCCCTTTTGCGCCATAAGAGGGCTCCCTCCAGCCTTCCTCTTATGAGGGTTCCACGATTCTCCTGACCGTGAGCTCTATAATTCTATAATTCGCCGGCTCAAGGGTTCAAGAGCTGTGGAGACCGCCCTCTCCAGAGATGCATCAATCGCATCCACCAGCTCTACGTGAATAGGTAGCAGGGAATGCTCCTCATCTACGGGCTCCCAGTTGGTAAACTCACCTGCCATAGTCAGGCTGTGAGAAGTTGGGGAAAATGTGAGCACCAGACAGTGAAAAAAACAAAATTTGCCCTTCAATTAGCCAAATCTTGTTTGTTACCAAGGCTTGTGCCCGCTCACAGCTTGCGAGAGTCCCATATACCAGTACAATTGCTCCGTGGCCTAACCGCACCCTGGAGTAGGTGTGAACTATAGAAAAAAACTCTAACGTTCGTGAAGGAAAAACAGCTACGTTGCCTCAGACGCGCGCTATTCAAAAAATGCGCGTCTGACTGAAGCCACCCTATGCTGAGGAATGCGAGGAATGTGGGAGGGAGCACCCCTTCCCTTCCTAAGGGTTGCACGTGAACTCTCCTGTGGTTTTAAAACAGTGTCGGAGGGACACCGCCCTCAACTGGCAGTCAGGCGTGTCTTCTAATGTGGGAAATTAGTTTGAGCATGCCATTTCGCTTCAGGACCGCATCAGCACTCCCGAAAGGAAGCGTAGTGCTGTGAACAATTACTCCGACTGACGCGGGGCCGGCCTGTTTGGTAGCCGCTGGCTCCTCTTCCTAACGGAGCCACGTGATAGTGCAGAAACCTTAGGAATGCACTAGCCCATGCTTGACCCACAATATAAACACCAGCAAATAGGTAGGCAAATTATAAGCCGCATACGGACAGAAATAAACAATAGCAAGGAAAGGCACTTAACTGGCTGCTGAGCAGCGAAGTAAGAGGAAGTGCTGTTCCTTGCTATTGTTTATATGGGACTGCCTCTATGGTTGTTGTTCTCTTTTCAGTGCAAAGACTCATGGGATATGTAGTCTTGTGTATCTAATGTGTTTGGTAATGCTGCTGAGCGGAAAATAAAGGAAGATATAAGCATAATCTGAGCCTCCGGTCCTGAGATAGAATCTGATCCTACAGCAGGATACCATAGCGAGCATTTCTTAATGATCAATGTTTATCAGTGTAAGACTTTGCTGCACTTATCTTGGTCCAAATGACACGAATGAAATTATGACGTTTTGGTGGTTCTTCCTCATTGCTCCTTTTAGTGATTAAGTCACATTATGTATGATACTAAAATCAATGTACTAGGTAATTGCATCTTTTCATGTAAAATTGTTATTTATACATTTTGCTAATATAAAGCACTCTGATGACCAAGGTTGCTGGTTTGGGCTATAAAAAACTGCAAATAATCTGTTGGATGGATCTGTTATTCATTCAGGAATAAGCAAACAGCTCAGTTTTAATAGAGCTCTGAAATTCACACTGACTACAGATCTGAAACAGTAGAAGTAAAACAATAAACAGATGTTTTCTTTGCAATACTCAGTGCGAACAGGACAGCACAGAGCAGTAATTAGCCTAGAAGAAGGACAACAGAGGCAGGATGTCTCCCTTCTAATAGTGCACAAGGGGCCTATAAGTGGACGTAACAACCCTGAGAAACAACCACTCTAAAATGATATGGCGCTATCAAACATTGGAATGACTGTTGTGTCATTGCTTTTATTCACTTAACATTCACTTGTCATTCACTTAACAGTGTTAAAGAAGCAATTACTTAGAGGGCTATTCAAATTTAAAAAGTAAATATAAAAAAAGTCACTCTTGTGGTAAAACACACACACACACAAACACACACATATATATATATATCATATAACATATATTAAATATATATATATCATATAACATATATTATATATATACCCACACACATATGTATCATATATAATATATATTATATATAGTATTTTTTTTTGTTTTGTTAATAACACGTGCATGTTGTTTGACAAATCCTCACAAAACTTTACAAAAAAACCCATCAGGTCCTTCCTGGAAAGTTTAGGAGTAATCTGTCGATCGAGGGCCGAGAAAAAGAGTGGGTCCTAGATACATTTTCTCCATGCAGTTTGCCACAGGAATTTTTAAAAGTGTTTTAGCCTCCTTCCCTTCCATAAGTATACAACTTCAAATGTGTATATATATATATATATTCCAGCTCCAAAGTCCACCTCGGCAATGTATGCACTCTTGCAGACGGGTGCGGTTAGTATGGAGGTGGGTCCATACAAATATCAAAGCTCCGGTTCCAAAAGAAACACACCGCACTCACGGGGCCCAAGTTAAAGATGCTTTATTCACAAGGACGCGTTTCGGCATTCTGCCTTCATCTGCTTGTGTTTGAAAAGCGGCACAACCTATCATGATGGTTTATAACAGGTGAGTCCCATTGGATATGGCACACAAACACTGAAAGAGGACTCGGACCCAGCATTTTTCTTCCCTGATGTATTCTGGGATTCGAAGTCCGTGAAAAAAATATTTCTTCTTTTGGCAGCACAATTGCGTCCTCTTTTAGTGCCCTGTCAATCATACCAGCCATACCACCTTTGCGCCGTGGAGTGCATCTTCTCCGAGGACCCCTCGCCTTGCCACAGGGTCTCACTGCACTCAGCGCGGGAGCAGGTCAGATGGCCCTAGCTTCCACAGGCATGATTCCTGTCGACAAAGGTCGGCGTCGGTGCCCTGATTCCTTGATGGCGGTGCAATTGCCAATTAAATTCCAGCTCCAAAGTCCACCTCGGCAATGTATGCACTCTTGCAGACGGGTGCGGTTAGTATGGAGGTGGGTCCATACAAATATCAAAGCTCCGGTTCCAAAAGAAACACACCGCACTCACGGGGCCCAAGTTAAAGATGCTTTATTCACAAGGACGCGATTCGGCATTCTGCCTTCATCTGCTTGTGTTTGAAAAGCGGCACAACCTATCATGATGGTTTATAACAGGTGAGTCCCATTGGATATGGCACACAAACACTGAAAGAGGACTCGGACCCAGCATTTTTCTTCCCTGATGTATTCTGGTATTCAAAGTCCGTGAAAAAATATTTCTCCTTTTGGCGGCACAATTGCGTCCTCTTTTAGTGCCCTGTCAATCATACCAGCCATACCACCTTTGCGCCGTGGAGTGCATCTTCTCCGAGGACCCCTCGCCTTGCCACAGGGTCTCACTGCACTCAGCGCGGGAGCAGGTCAGATGGCCCTAGCTTCCACAGGCATGATTCCTGTCGACAAAGGTCGGCGTCGGTGCCCTGATTCCTTGATGGCGGTGCAATTGCCAATTAAATTCCAGCTCCAAAGTCCACCTCGGCAATGTATGCACTCTGTGGAAGCTAGGGCCATCTGACCTGCTCCCGCGCTGAGTGCAGTGAGACCCTGTGGCAAGGCGAGGGGTCCTCGGAGAAGATGCACTCCACGGCGCAAAGGTGGTATGGCTGGTATGATTGACAGGGCACTAAAAGAGGACGCAATTGTGCCGCCAAAAGGAGAAATATTTTTTTCACGGACTTTGAATACCAGAATACATCAGGGAAGAAAAATGCTGGGTCTGAGTCCTCTTTCAGTGTTTGTGTGCCATATCCAATGGGACTCACCTGTTATAAACCATCATGATAGGTTGTGCCGCTTTTCAAACACAAGCAGATGAAGGCAGAATGCCGAAACGCGTCCTTGTGAATAAAGCATCTTTAACTTGGGCCCCGTGAGTGCGGTGTGTTTCTTTTGGAACCGGAGCTTTGATATATATATATATATATATATATATATATATATATATATATATATACATATATATATATATATATATTATCTACTGGCGGTTGCCAGTAGATAGTTATAGTTAGGACCTATTTTCCATAGGAAATCCGCAACATTCTATTTGAAATAACTTTGGTGCCGGTTGACGAATCTTCGCGAAATTTTCAAACTTGTTGGGGCGCTCCGGTCCACTCCTATCCTGAAAGTCTCGGGGTGATTCGTCAAGCGGGGGCCGAGAAAAAAGGGGGGTCCCAAAACGCGTTTTCCCCATGCAATTTTCCATAGGAACCTTTCGTCGCAGCTACAGCCCGAACTGCTGAACGGAATTACACCAAATTTGGCAAATAGGTAGCCCTTGGTTCAGTGTCGTGCCTTTTGCTTAAATGGTGTAAATCCGTTCAGTAGTTCCTGAGAAAATCAAAAGTAAAGTCACATATATATCTATGGCCGAGTAGGGTCCGCTTACCCTCCCGATCACGAGCTGCATGCTAATTGGCTGTCAAGTGGCTGTCAACACTCCAAATCAGGAAGTGTTGGCAGCCATTTTGTCCCTCGGTAGAACCGAGGGACAGAAACAAGTGCGCAAAGCGCAAAAAGGGGGCAGGGTAGAAACACCCTGACCCCCTAGGTCTGCTCAGGGGGTCCCACAAAGACCCCCTGGGCAGAAAAAATCATTTTTTTTTTTAAAAATCAGCGGGATGCGCTTAGGGTGCGCGGATCCCGCCGTGATTAGAGGCACAGAAACACGTCGCCAAACGCAACAAGGGGGCAGGGTAGAAACACCCTGACCCCCTAGGTCTGCTCAAGGGTTCCCACAAGGACCCCCTAGGCAGAAAAAGGCATTTAAAAAAAAAAAATCAGCGGGATGCGCTTAGGATGCGCGGATCCCGCCGATAAAAAAAAAAATCGAAGCGCGGTCTCCCGCGCTTTGATGCTATTTTCCCCCGGGTGGCCCAAGTCCCGGGGGCATGCGGGGGTGGGTTTATATTTTATGTGGGGGCCTCTAAGGTCCCCAAGCCCCGGGGACCATCACCCCCGGGGCTTTAAATAAAATGGTGCGGGAGGGCTCTCCGCCCTCCCGCAGCCCCGGGGACCGCCACCTCCCCGGGGCTTCTTTTTTTTTGTAATCACCTGTGTGGGGGGCTCCAGCCCCTCACACACCCCGGGACCGCCACCTCCCGGGGCACTTAGAAAACAAATGTGGGGGTCCGTTTCGGACCCCGAAGCCCGGGGACCACAACCTCCCCGGGGCTGTGCAATTGAAGGGAGGGGGCCGCGTGGCCCCCTCCTGTAGCCTGTGGTGGCCCTGGGGACCGCCACCCCCAGGGCCGGCTCCTGCAGTGTCCCGGGGTGCCTACCCCCGGGACACTGCTGTTTGCAATGGCAGGACGGGAGCCTCGCGGCTCCCGTCCTGTCATTGCAAACTTGCTTTGCTTCATTGAAGCGAGAGCAGGGAAACCTGCTCTCGCTTCAATGAAGCAAAGCAGATTGCTTTTCCATAAGGGGAGCTGCATGTCAGCAGCTCCCCTTATAGAAAAGCAATGCCGGCTCCCGCAGGACGCGGGGAGCCGGCGGGACCGTGCGGGGATTGGGGACCCCCCCACGGTCCCCAACGAGTGGCCAGGCCCCGGGGGATGGGGTCCCTGGGGCTATTAGTGGCCTGGGAGAGGGGGCACACAGCCCCCCTCCCCCCAAAAAAACAAAAAAAAAAACGGAAAGGCCGGCCCCGGGGGATGGGGCCCCAGGGGCCTTAAATGGCCTGAGGAGGGGGGCCACGCAGCCCCCCTCCAAATATTTAAAATTAAAAAAAAAGAGGGCATGCCCCGGGGGATGGGGTCCCCGGGGCCAATATAGGCCCAGGGCAGGGGGGCCACGCGGCCCCCTTCCCGTTTTATTTTAATTTAAAACAAAAAAAAAAATCCTCAGGCCCCGGGGGATGGGGTCCCCGGGGCCAAAAGTGGCCGAGGGAAGGGGGGGCCACGCAGCCCCCCTCCCATACAAAAAAAAAAAAAGACCGGCATCGTGCCGGAGGCCCCGCCCCCTCCCTGCAGCAGTCTGCAAACGCGCCCCCTGGCGCGTTTTGAGAAGAGGAAGTAATTCCCCTTGAATACTGGGGGTCCCTGGGGGCCAACTAGCCCACCAGGAACCTCCAGTATGCGCCAGGGAGCTGCGTTGCAGAGAGGTGTACAGAGGCCACGCCCCTTTTTACACCTCTCTGCAACGCAGCTCTGTGGCGCTTTTTGGAGGTACATGGTGGGCTAGTTGGACTCCAGGGACCCTCAGTATTCAAGGGGACTTAATCCCCCAACTTAAAACGCGCCACGGGGCGCGTTTGCACAGTGGTGAAGGGAGGGGCGGGGCTTCAGGTGACATGTGTGCAAACAGGCCCCGTGGCGTGTTTTAAGATGGGGAATTAAATCCTCTTCAATCCTGAGGGTCCCTGGGGGCCAACTAGCCCACCAGGTACGTCCAGAAAGCGCCACAGAGCTGCGTAGCAGAGAGGTGTAAAAAGGGGCGTGGCCTCTGAACACCTCTCTGCAACGCAGCTCCCTGGCGCATACTGGAGGTACAGGGTGGGCTAGTTGGACCCCAGGGACCCTCATGATTCAAGGGAACTTAATCCCCCAACATAAAACGCGCCAGGGGGCGCATTTGCAGACTGCTGCAGGGAGGGGGCGGGGCCACAGTGAACCGGGACACTGCAACAGAGCCGACCCCAGGGGAGGCTTGACCCCCTCCCCTTTAACTAAGTATTAGCCCCAGGGATGGGGCCCTGGGTCCTCAAGCAGGCTCAGGGAGGGGGGCTGCATGCCCCCCCCTATAAAAATGATTGCAACTCTTCCACTGGGCCCTGTCCTATCCCAGTGGGTATTTTTTTAAAGCACAGGAGTCCACACTTTAAAAAAATAAAATTATTGCCTGCAGCAGCTCATTTCTTTTTTTATTTAAGGGGTGCCCCAGTGCCCACCCTGGGCACCCCAGACCATTATTCATGTTGGGAGGCACGGGTAGAGCCCCAGGGAACACACGGCCCTTCCGGCTCCCTGCAGACGCTGTCCTTTTTTCTTTTTTTTTTAGGTGGGGTGCCCTGGTGCCCCGGCTTTGTGCTTCTGCCTGGTGGGAGCACCCTACTCTTTCCCTGCCCGTGCTCTCAGGCAGGTAAAAGACAGTGTCCTGGGGGTGGGCTCCCTGTGCCACCGTCCCTGAGCCAGCCCCCAGGCATGGGGTAACCGGGGCCAACATATGGCTCTGGAAGGGAGGGCAGCACAGCTCCATGGGTTATGAACTTAACTACCAGTCCCATCATGCATTGTAATGGCGAAGGCGATCTGCCGGCCCACATGGGCGTGACTGTATAAAATTGGGGGAAGTACTGGCAGTATGTTTGGCCGTCCTGGTTACAGTTTTGCCTTGGATGAAGGGCGCAAAGCCCGAAACGCGTCACATTAAACTGCTGGACAGTGTTTTATTGAAGCAGCTCTCTCCTGGCAGTTTACTTACCTGGGAGTGCATCTCACCATGGGGCAACTCTTTGATGATGACTGGTTTATGCTGTAATAAACCTCTCATTTTTTGGCTTAAGAACGAACCCTTTTGCTATTTACTTAGACCTGAGTGCTCGTTGGAACTCCGTTCTTTTCTGTATATATATATATATATATATTTATATATATATATATATATATATATATATATGTATAGATATATATATATAGATATATATATTACCTACTGGTGGTCGCCAGTAGGTAGTTATAGTTAAGGACCTTGTTTCTATTCAAAAAGCGTTTTTACATTTTGCCAATATCTTTGGCGCCGTTTGACGAATCTTCGCAAAATTTTCAAAACTAATGGTTCGCTCAGGTCAGCTTCTGTCTTGAAAGTTTCGGGGTCATTTGTCAAGCGGGGGCCGAGAAAAAAGGGGGGTCCCAAAACACAATTTCTCCATGTTAATTTCCATAGGAAACTTTAGACAAAGCTACAGCCCGAACTGCTGAACGGAATTACACCAAATTTGGCAAAAAGGTAGCTCTTAGTCCAGAAAGCGTGCTTTTCTTTAAATGGTGTAAATCCGTTCAGTAGTTCCTGAGAAATTCCAAAAATAAAACATATTGATATCTCGTGGCCGAGGAGGATTCGCGAACCCTCCTGAGCACAAGCTTCATTTTTATTGGCTGTCAACACTCCAAACCAAGAAGTGTTGGCAGCCATCTTGTGACTCGGTAGTCACAAGGAAAAAGGTAAAAAAAAAGAAAAGGGAGCAGGGTAGAAATACCCTGACCCCCTAGGCCTGCTCAGGGGGTCCCACAGGGACCCCCAGGGCCCAAAAAAGCATTTTTTTAAAAAACAAATCGGCGGGATTTGCGCTGGGTGCGCGAATACGTGTGAAATTAAAAAACAAAAACAAAGCACGAGCTCCCGTGCTTCGTTTGTTTTAAGCCCCCGGGTGGGCCAGGTCCCAGGGGTAATCCCGATTTATGTAGCGGTGGCCCGCGGGGGCCCCCGCAGCCCCGGGGACCATCACCTCCCCGGGGCTTTAATTTAAAGAGGTTGGCGGGGCCATGTGGGCCCCCCAAGCCCTGGGGACCGCCACCTCCCCGGGGCTTAAATAGAAATAAACAGGTGTGGGGGGGCTCCTGCCCCCCCACACTGCCACAAGGACCACCACCTCCCTGGGGCTATCTTCATGTTGGGAGGGGGGCCGCGCGGCCCCCCTCCTGGAGCCCTCCATGGCCCTGGGGACCGCCACCCCCCAGGGCCAGCTCCAGCAATGTCCTGAGATGCCCAACCCCGGGACATATCAGTTTGCAATGACAGGGCGGGAGTATGGCTCCCGCCCTGTCATTGCAAACTATGCGTCGCTTCATGGAAGTGAGAGCTGGAAACCTGCTCTCGCTTCCATGAAGCGAAGCAGATTGCTTTTGGACAAGGCGAGCTGCATGTCAGCAGCTCCCCTTGTCCAAAAGCAATGCCGGCTCCTGCAGGAGGTGGGGAGCCGGCAGGGACCGCGGGGGCATTAGGACTCCCCCACGGTCGCCAACATGAGGGCCGGCACCGGGGGATGGGATCCCCGGGGCCAAAAGTGGCCCAGGGTAGGGGGCCACGCAGCCCCCCTCCTGGGAAAAATAAAAAAAACAAGGCCAGGCCCGGGGGATGGGGTCCCTGGGGCCAATAGTGGCCCAGGGAAGGAGGGCCACGCGGCCCCCCCTCCTGTGATAATCATTTTTTTTTTTTATCGAGGCCAGGCCCCGGGGGATGGGGACCCCAGGGCCAATAGTGGCCCAGGGAAGGGGGGGTATGTGGCCCCCCTCCCGTGAAAATATATATATATTTTTTTGAAAGGAGGCCAGGCCCCGGGGGATGGTGTCCCCGGGGCCAAAAGTGGCCCAGGGAAGGGGGGCCAAAATCAGACTCGAGAGGGGGGCCACACGGCCCCCTTCCCGTTTTTAATTTAAAAAAAAAAAATGGGTCAGGCCCTGTGGGATGGGGTCCCCAGGGCCCACAAAATATTAAGAGAAGCCCCCCTTCTAAATATTTCAAAAAAAAAGAAAAGCCGCCATCTCGCCGGAGGCCCCGCCCCATCCCTGCACCACTCTGCAAATGCTCCTCCTGGCGTGTTTTGGGTTGGGGGTTTAAGTCCCCTTGAATGCTAAGGGTCCTTAGGGGTCAACTAGCTCATTAGGTACCTCCAGTAAGCCCCACACAGTGGGATTGCTGAGAGGTGGTCCGAGGCCATGCCCCCTTTTACAACACTCTGCAAACGCGCCTCTTGGCGCATTGCTGGTGGGGCGAAGAGGTCCTCTTGTGTCCTGAGGACCTCAGGACTAAAGTGGACTTCATCCCCCGAGCAGCAGTGCGCCAGGAGGCGCATTTGCAGAGTGGTGTAAAAAGGGGGCGTGGCCTGTGTCCACCTGTCAGTAATCCCACTATCTGGGACATACTGGAGGTATCAGGTAGGCTAGTTGGCCCCTAAGAACCCCCTGCAGCGAAGGGGACTTTAATTCCCATCCAAGAGTGCGCTAGGAAGTGCGTTTGCAGAGTGGTGGGGAAAGGGGGCATGGCCTGCTATGAGAACTTAGCAATCCTGCTGTGTGGGACTTACTGAAGGAAATAGGAGGGGTAGTTGGCCCCCAAGGTTGACCTTGGGGGCCAACTACCCCTCCTGTTATCTCCAGTAAGTCCCACACAGTGGGATTGCTAAGAGGTCTTCGGAGGCCATGCCCCCCTTTCTCCACCACTCTGAAAATGCACCTCCTGGCACACTACGGGTTAGGGGATGAAGTCCACTTTTCTCCTGAGGGACTTTGGAGGCCAAGTAGCCCTCCTGGTACCTCCTGTAGGTCCTACGCAGCGGAATTCCTGAGCGCTGGTTGGAGGCCCAGCCCCCTTTCTCCACCACTCTGCAAACGTGACTACCAGTTAAAGAAGCATTTGCAATATAATAGGTTGCGCATTTGCGAGAGTTAAAGCTATTGGTGTTGTAAGTGAAAAAGTTTTTTACTCATTTTTTTTGGAGTGGATGTATGTTGTGTGTAGTGAAATTATGTGGTATGTTGTGCAGTGAAATTATGTGGATAGAAAGTATGTGGTATTTAGTGTATAGGAATTATGTAGAGTGGGATTATGTGCCATGGAGAGTAATTATGTGGTATGGTAGTCTGTGTTGTGTAGTGGTAACCTCTGGTTTAGTCTTCCTCGTTTCCATAGAAGCTAAACTATAAACTCAATGAGACAAAAAAATAAGGAACCACTAACGAGCACTTCTGGACATAGTCAGAGGTATGAGCAGGGCCACTGGAATTATGTGACTGTTTGGCCGCACCAACTTTCGCACTATTATACATTTTCCGCATTTGCCACATAATCCATCATCTGCTGCATATTCTGCAGATTTGAACAAAAAAAAACTAGTTTCTAGCTCAAATGGCTCAAACGTTACCAAAAATGCAGCGACAAGTGGTATAGCGTGGTGGAAGGCCCTTTGCAAACCTAGAATGGTCACCTCTTACTTATTGCTACATGTGGGTGTTAGATTGGTACTAATGGTGTGCAAACGCTTGTTTCTGCGCCTCTCTTGCCTCTTTCTCCATTTCTCTTGCTTCTTTCTGCACCTTTCTTCCTTTTTCTGCACTTCTCTTGCCTCTTTCTGCACTTCTCTTGCTTTTTTTCTGCCCCTCTCATTTCTTTCTGCAACTCTCTTGCCTCTTTCTGCACTTCTCTTGCCTGTTTCTGCACCTCTCTTGCCTCTTTCTGCCCCTCTGTTGCTTCTTTCTGCACCCCTCTTCCTGCACCTCTCTTGCCTCTTTCTGCACTCCTCTTTCCTCTTTCTGCACCTCACTTGCCTCTTTCTGCACCCCTCTTCCCTCTTTCTGCACCTCTCTTACCTCTTTCTGCACCTCTCTTGCCTCTTTCTGCACCCCTGTTCCCTCTTTCTGCACATCTCTTGCCTGTTTCTGCAACTCTCTTCCCTCTTTCTACAGTTCTCTTGCCTCTTTCTGCACCTCTGTTGCTTCTTTTTGCACTTCTCTTGCCTCTTTCTGCAACCCTCTTGCCTCTTCCTGCACCTCTCTTGGTTGTTTCTGTACTGCTCTTGTTTCTTTCTGCACCTGTCTTGAAAATTCCTGCACCCATCTTGCCTCTGTCTGCACCCCTCTTGCCTCTTTCTACACCTCTGTTGCTTCTTTCTGCACTTCTCTTGCTTCTTTCTGCACCTCTCTTGCAAATTTATGTACCCCTCGTGCCTCTATGTGCACCTCTCTTGCCTCTTTCTGCTCCTCTCTTGCCTCTTTCTGTACCCCTCTTGCCTCTTTCTGTACCTCATTTGATTTTTTCTGCACTTCTCTTGCCTCTTTCTGCACATCTCTTGCCTCTTTCTGCACCTCTGTTGGTTCTTTCTGCACTGCTCTTGTGTCTGTCTGCTACTCTCTTGTACATTTCTGTACCCCTCTTGCCTCTTTCTGCACCTCTGTTGGTTCTTTCTGCATCTCTCTTGCCTCTGTCTGCACCCCTGTTCCCTCTTTCTGCACCTCTTTTATCTGTTTCTGTAACTCTCTTGCCTCTGGCTGCACTTTTCTTGCCTTTTTCTGCACCTCTGATGCTTCCTGCTGCACTTCTCTTGCCTCTTTCTGCACCCCTCTTGCCTCTTTCGGCACCTCTGTTGCTTCATTCTGCACTTCTCTTGCTTCTTTCTACACCTCTCTTGCTTCTTTCTGTACCCCTCTTGGCCTCTTTCTGCGTCCTTCTTCCCTCTTTGTGCACCTCTCTTGCCTCTTTCTGCACCTCTCTTGCCTCTTTCTTCACCCCTCTTGCCTCTTTCCGCTACTCTTTTGCTTGTTTCTGCACTTCTCTTGCCTCTTTCTGCACTTCTCTTGCCTACTTCTGCACCTCTGTTGCTTCTTTATGCACTTCTCTTGCCTCTTTCTGAACCCATCTTGCCTCTTTCTGCACTTCTCTTGCTTCTTTCTGCACTTCTGTTGCTTCTTTCTGCACCCTTCTTCCCTCTTTCACTTCTTTCTGCACCCCTCTTGCCTCTTTCTGCACCCTTCTTCCCTCTTTCTACACCTCTCTTCCCTCTTTCTGCACCTCTCTTGCCTCTTTCTGCACCCGTTCCCTCTTTCTGTACATCTCTTGCCTGTTTCTGCAACTCTCTTGTCTCTTTCTGCACCTCTGTTGCTTCTTTCTGTACTTCTCTTGCCTCTTTCTGCACCCCTCTTGCCTCTTTCTGCACCTCTCTTGGTTGTTTCTGTACCTCTCTTGTTTCTTTCTGTACCTGTTTTGTAAATTTCTGACCTCACTTGCCTCTTTCTGCACCCCTCTTCCCTCTTTCTGCACCTCCCTTGCCTCTGTCTGCACCCCTGTTCCCTCTTTCTGCACCTCTCTTGCCTGTTTCTGCAATTCTCTTGCCTCTTTCTGCAGTTCTCTTGTCTCCTTCTGCACCTCTGTTGCTACTTTCTGCACTTCTCTTGCCTCTTTCTGCACCCCTCTTGCCTCCTTCTGCACCTCTGTTGGTTCTTTCTACACTGCTCTTGCTTCTTTCTGCACCTCTCTTTCAAATTTCTGTACCCCTCTTGCCTCATTCTGCACCCCTGTTCCCTCTTTCTGCACCTCTCATACCCCTGTCTGCACCCCTGTTCCCTCTTTCTGCACCTCTTTTGCCTGTTTCTGCAACTCTCTTGCTTCTTTCTGAACTTCTCTCACCTCTTTCTGTACTCAAATGGGAAGTGCAAGCTGTCAAGTTTAAAGGTCTGCGTGCTCTCGTGACTGAGATATATGTCTACTTGTATATGTATTCTTACATGTGTTATGCATCTGAAGATGTTAGCTTAAAAAGCGGGTAACTTCTCATATAGGTGGTCAAATCTTCTCAGTTCTGCTCTTTCATTCGGTTGCACAAGCAGACATGTCTTATATATATATGTTATAGAGCCCCTCAAATATACTATTGAATACCCATGTGCCCTGTATTGTGAGCAGAAAGAAATGCATACACCTTTTTTTTTACACACATTTACAGAGTATGCTGTTTGAAACACAGGTATTCAAGTGTTCGTATGTTTATTTTCCTTTAACATGTCACTAGGTAAAAGCATAGACACGCATGCATACCTTCACAAACTTGGTCAGACTTACAACAGTGATATGCTTAGGATTGCTGTTTTATATTTGGTAGGCCTAACATTCTGAGCAGTCGATTAATAGTGAACCTTCAAGAGAAAAGTGAGGTTTAAGACATCTTCAGAGAAGGATTAGTGATTAGGGTACTTTGTATGAGTCTGTTTTAAGGTACAGTCAAAGTAGGCCTCTTTCTGCACCTCTGTTGATTCTTTCTGCTCATCGTTTGCTTCTTTTTGCAACTTTCTTCCTCTTTCTGGACTGCTGTTGCCTCTTTCTGCATTTCTCTTGCTTCTTTCTGCACCTTTCTTCCTCTTTCTGCACCTCTCTTGCCTCTTTCTGCACTTCTCTTGCTTCTTTCTGCGCCTTTCTTCCTCTTTGTTCACATGTCTTACCTATGTAGGCATAGTTAGAAATTAGCATTTAAAAAAAAACCTTAGAAATTCACTGAAAAAACCAAAGTTTTCAGGCAATTTGTAGTTAGGGATTAGCATTTAAAAAACCTTAGAAATTCACTGAAAAAAACACACGTTTCAGGGACGTTATAGTCAGGGATTAGCATTTAAAAAGCCTTAGAAATTCACTGAAAAAAACACAGGTTTCAGAGACGTTATAGTTAGGGATTAACATTTAAAAAACCTTAGAAATTCAGGACGTTATAGTTAGGGATTAGCATTTAAAAAACATTAGAAATTAATTGAAAAAAACATAGGTTTCAGGGATGTTATAGTTAGTCAGACATTTCACTCGTACAAAACCAGAGAAATTCAGCCGTTATAGTTAGCTGAGCTAACTATAACTCGCCCCCCCGCAATGCACTGCTGATGACGTCACATATTACATCATTCATGACATGGTCAGTGACATCACTGATGACATCTCAAATGACATCACTGATGACATCATCCAAGTGATCATCTGATGCACCTCCTCACACCCTAATATAACCTTTGATACACCCACTCTAAAATACAGACTACAAATCTCGAAACCATCGACAGACCAATACCAGTTAGTACATACCCGCTCACTGATTCATAGGTCTACACACACATCCACTAACCCATACAGTCACTCATACACGCAGTCATTCATCAATACAGCCACTGATATATCCACTCATACAACCATACAGACACTCACACACTGCCACTCACCCAAAGAGTTACTCAAACACCTAGTCAGTCACCCAAAGAATCAATCACACTGCCATTTACTCACCTATACAGTTATACACTCACACCACCTCACTTATTCATACAGATAGTACCATATATGTACTCTCTTCTACAATCACTGACATAAGCACACACTTATCCATGCAGCCACTGTCACAATCACTCACTGTCACATTTAGTCACTTATATATTCCAACACTCACATATACTGCCTTTCACATATGTAGTTACTTACACATATAGCACTGAGACATCCATTCACTCACCAACACAGCTATACGCACACTCACTCACTCATCCATACAGCCCCTAACACACGCACTCATGAACCCATACACCCAGTAAATCACCCACTCACACATCCATGCAGGGAGTCACACACACCCCCCACACACCCACACAGACACTCAGGCACCCATACAGGTAATCAGACAATCAATCATTAACCCATATAGACACTCATGTAGCTACTCACTAACCCATGCTGCCACTTACACACCAACTGACAGACTGATACAGACATTCATACAGATTAGTCATTCACCCATGTGATCACTAAGATATGTTTAATCACTCACTTATACAGTCAGTTACACACACACCTACTAAATCATCCATTCAGACCCTCATACATCCACTCATTCTTCAATACACCATGGCATATATATATATAACATTCATCAACTTTTTAGAAACACTCATAGTCACTGGATGATGTCATCAGTGATATTATCTGTGATGTCATTTGAGATGTCATCAGTGATGTCACTGATCATGTCATAAGTGTTGTAATATGTGACGTCATCAGCAGTGCATTACGGGGGCGCGAGTTATAGTTAGCTCAGCTAACTATAACGGCTGAATTTCTCTGGTTTTGTACAAGTGAAATGTCTGACTACTATAACGTCCCTGAAACCTATGGTTTTTTCAATGAATTTCTAAGGTTTTTTAAATGCTAATCCTTAACTATAATGTGCCTGAAACCTGTGTTTTTTTCAGTGAATATATATATATATATATATATATATATATATTTATATAAATAAATAAATATATATATATATATATATATATATATCCACCCGAACTTGATTCTCCTTCGCTCGGGTCGTTGGCGCTCAATTAGGTGCGTCACCACCGCGGTTGAACCAAACCGCTAAATATCCATCAAATCCTCCATTACTGAAGAAAAACGGGTCGCACTCTTGCAGTGATATTAAGGCAAGTTAATTTATTCTTAAATCCATTTAGCAGCAGCACAGACACAACCAATGCGTTTCGGTATTTCGTAATACCTTGCTCACGGTTAATTTTTAGCGCGATCTCCCTTGTTTTTCACAATTCAAAGCGCTTCACGTCATAACCTGTCTAACAGGGGAATCTCTCCACAGATTTCTGGGAGATGAAGTCCCATGTGCATTTCTCGTGAAAAATTACAAACAGTGCAAAATCAAATTCATTATAAGTGCAGTGAATTAAAACCCAATCAAATTAATATTATTACACCAAGATAAGATACGTTATTAAACAGTTCGTATTTTGAAGTTCTGTCCATTTCTATATAGTTTGCATATTCTGTGCCACCAACAAAACCATTTTGTATTACGGCAAAAGTCACCATTAAAGTCCCTCCAGTGGGTTTTTTTCATTTGTCATATTATTATCCTCCATTTAATCCCTCCAATGGGTTTTTTAATTTTGCCATAATTATGTTGGTGGCCTGAACATATTACTAGTATTTACTTGGTGCCAACGTCTTTTCCTTTCCCTTTATTTTGCACAATGAGGGAGGTTTTTTTCTTCTTTTTACAGGTGTATATACAGTTCCTCTGATTGGTTAAAGCCATGCGGTGTCATGCTTCTGAGAGTTAAAATGTGGCGTGATTCTTTTTGCTGAAGTATTTTCTCTCTATTGCCTCCACGTTCGTTTACTGGTACAGTTTCAATCCCATAGAATTTCAAGGTTTTCCAATCTCCATTGTGGTGTGTCTCCATGTGTTTTGCCACTGCGTTATTCCTGTCCTTGTTTACTGTGGCACGCACATGCTCAAGTACTCTCTTTTTTAGCTCACAGATGGTGCTACCCACGTATTTTAGCAAGCAAGGGCACTCGATCACATACACCGTATATTGGCTTTTGCAGGTTATTAAATCTCTGATTCTCCAAATTTTATTATTAGCCATCATGATTTCTGTTACTGGTTTTGCAATTTGGCACACCTTACAGCTGTGGCATCTAACGAAGCCCTTTGTTTTTACCCAAGAATCCTTTTTCTTTTTTACTTTAAAGTGACTGTGTACCAGTCGGTCTTTTAAGTTTTTAGCGCTACGATAAGTTATCGTTGGGTGTGATCCCATTATTTTACCCATTGTCTCATCCAGCTGTAAGATCTTCCAATTTTTTCTTATTATGCCTGCAATTTCCTTAGATTCTTGAGAGAAATCCATGATGAGTCTTATCGGTTCCGGTTCCGATTGCTTTACGCGATTTTTAGGCAACAAGGCATTCCTCCCTTGATTTACCATTTGCTCTGTTCCAACACCTATTCACAATGCTTTTATTATATTTTCTGCATTTAAATCTTTCTGTTGTATTGGCACTGTGCTTCTTCCATTCTTCCTCTTCACTACATATTCTTCGCAGACGGAGAAACTCCCCATACGGTATACTTGATATTAAGGATGGCTGATGGAAGCTTGTAGCTTCTAGGGTTGCGTTAGTCGCTGTGATTTTACGATGGAGTGTGGTTTCTATTCGATTACTTTTCACATAAATTTCTGTGTCCAGGAACGTTACCCTGTCTTTACTGATTTCATATGTAAATTTTAGATTGATTGTGCTGTTATTCAATTTTTCAAAATAGTCCTGGAAATCCTCCACACTTCCATTCCAGATGATCAATAAGTCATCTATAAATCGTGTCCAACTGACTATTTTAGTTGTATATTTGTCATGTTTGGCATTCCACGCAACCTCCTTCTCCCACCAGCCCATTACCAAACAGGCGTAAGTAGGGCTAAAAGAAAAACCCATAGCCGTTCCGTTGCTTTGGCGGTATATTTCATCACCAAATAAGAAGACATTACTTGTTAAACATAGCAAGATCATTTCTGCCAGCATTTGATTATGATCCTTGTAGTGTATGTTTCTTTCTTGTAGGAAGTAATTACAGGCTTTTAAACCCAAGGTGTTGTCAATGTTTTTATACAGGGCTATCACGTCCATCGTAATCAGGTGATGAGTACTCTGCCACTGTGTATTCTGTAAGATTCTCAAAAGATCACTTGTGTCCTTGATATATGAACTCAGTTCTGCTACATATGGGATCAGGAAATAATCGATGTAGTTTGCTATGGGTTCCAACAGGGAGCCCTTTGCTGATAAAATAGGCCGACCAGGTAAATTTCTATTCGATGGTCATTCGCTAGATTCTCAAGGGCTTCCCTTTCCATCTTTGTTAGATTGTCTTTATATTTGGGTCTCTTCAACTTGTACAAATCATGAATAATCGCTTCTTGGAAGATATCAATTTTATTGCTTGAAGCAAGCTTTGGATAGAACTTTGATTTGGATCGCTTTTCACTCAAACCAGCCCCTAATTGAGGGCACGCTGTTTGCAGGGGTATATCCTCCCCTTCCTCTGCATTCAAGTTCAGTAAAGTTAGGAAGTCACTTGATTCTTTTGCCAGAAGAGTTGACACTGGTTTTTCTACTGTTTTAGTTGGTTTCTTTCTATTCTGATTTTCCAAGAAGAATTTAGCAAGTTTTATTTTTCTGATATACAGATACAGATCTATCCTTGTTTGCGCTAGATCCATTCTCTGCGTTGGACAATAATTAATGCTTCGTTTTAAAAGCAATGTTTCTGCTGGGGATATTTCACGTTTTGAGAGATTTTAGATATATATATATATTTCCACCCAATGTGCTCAGTCCTCCAAAAAGAAAACACACCGCGGCTCTGCTGCTTATCCAAGCGTGTTTATTGGATCACTGCAACAACGTTACTTAGAGCGTTGCGGAGCTCTCGGCTCCTTGTTCATGAGTAATAGAACAATCCCTACTTTCCGGTTTATAACACACCACGTGATTTTGAGTGCTTAAAAAACATAGACAAAAGACTGTTACTGGTCGCACCATCTGATTGTTTCTCTTTCACAATCTTAAAATGTTCAATCATTGCCGAGTGCAAAATCATAAAATTGAGATAGAAATTATTTTTGAAATCCAAACAAAACATCCACTATGGGACATTAATTGAGGTATGAAAAACTCAATAATATACTAGTCATGGATAGCTCTTTCTTGATTTGATGTACATTATTACCACTAATATCAAGTGCTCACTAAAGTGCTTAAAGTTTAAGGTGCTAACTAAATAAAGTGCATAGTGCAAAAAAGCGCTAATAAAGGGAAGAACCACTGCAGCCTAAATACTAACATGTAAATTGCATTCATTGTTAATTGACCACAGATATTTCAAATTTAGGTGTCTCTGTTGTATAAAGTGAAGTTGATTTTAAATTCATGAAAGATTCATAAGATCATTACTATTTTCATAAAAGATTAATAAAACCATCAATAGCCATATTAATATTATTATTATTTCCCTCATGAAAAATTCATAGAAAATTATGCAAATCTTCACTGGTATTAAGCCCATTAAGCACTTTGGAATCTAACTCTAAAATGAATCGGGTCTCCAGCTGGCGTAACATCTTTTCTCGATTCCCTCCTCTCCTCAATACTGGGACTGCGCCTATGACAAAGTACTTCAAACAATTTAGATTTTTATCTTGGGCTTGTTTGAAGTGGTGGGTATGTGGGGTCCGAGTTCACAATTGCCCTTAAATGCTGCAAAATCCTCACATGTACCTGAAGCTTGGTGCTACCCACATATTGAAGCCCGCAGGTGCATACAAGAACATATACCGCAAAGTCTGTCCTACAATAGTAAAACCCTTTCAATTCAATAGGTTTTGAACTGAATGCCGACATATAGTTCAAAGTATTGACGCCAAAGCGGCATGCCCTACAGGAGCTACATTTGAAAATGCCTTTTTTAGAAGATAGCCAATTAGTCTTACTGGCTATTTCAGGACTGCTTTTAACTAAGTCCTTTCTCATTGATGGAGCCCGCTGAAACGTTAAGTTCGGTTTATTGGGAAGAAATTGACTCAAGGTGGAATCAGTAAGAACTATAGGCCATTGGCTATTGATAATAGATCTGATTGAACTTTCTTGCGGACTATAAGTAGTGATAAGTCTAATGCTGATTATTTCACCTTAATCAGTAGAGCAGGGATGTGTTGTTGAATATGAATCATTGGATGTTTGAAACAAAATAGATTGCCTAAATTTTTCATTTGCCTTTATCATTGCTCGATTGATCGCATTGACTGCATAGCCTCTCTTAATGAATCGTCGTTTTGCTTCCTGTTGACATATAGCCAAATCCATATCTGAGCTTCAGATTTTGCGTAATCTCAGCATTTCTCTGTATGGGATGATATTAATCAAATGTTTGTGGTGAAAGCTGGATGCGTGCAGAGTGGAGTTGCCTGCCGTCCTTTTTGGATTTAATCTGGATTCTAATTTGTTACCCATGACATATATCTGTACGTCTAAAAATTCTATGGATCATGCATCAATATGAGAGGTAAATTCCAAATGTAATGCGTTAATATTGATACGTTCCACAAATTTGTCAGCAGTCTCCTTACTACCTTTCCATATTACAAACACATCATCAATAAATCGCATCCAGCTTACCACATGTTCATCCCAATCTATACAGAAGTTCTCCATTAGTACCTGCTCCTCCCACCAGCCCACATGTAAACACGCGTAGCTGGGGGAGAAGCAGGCACCCATGGCAACCCTCCTTAATTGCTAGAACACCTCATTGCCAAACAGGATGAAATTATTCTTTAAACACCAGTCGGTCATTTTCAATAGCATTGCATTATGATTATAAAACTGAATAGGTCTTTTCTTGAGATAATGCTCGACCGCTCTAATACCATCCCTATGTTCAATGCTGGTGTATAGGGAGGTTATGTCCACAGTCATAAACATGTAATCATCAGACCAAGGTTTATCATATAGTCTTTTCAAAGAATCGCAAGTGTCCTTAATATATGATGGTAACTGAACAACAAATTCTTGGAGAAAATAGTCTACATATTGTGTGAAATTTTCAAATAGACCATTCCTCGCCGAAATAATCGGTCGTCCGGGTCCTGGAGATATGCCTTTATACATTTTTGGTATAAAGTAGATCACTGGTATTATTGGAAACTCATTATTTAAAAATTGATGTTCATCTTTAGAAATCAAACCCTCGCGTTTCCACCTATTTAGATCTTCTTTGAGTTCGCCTTTGATTTTTCTCACTTGTTGCATGCTAGATCTTTTGTAGCATATGGGGTCATTGAGGTGTTTATATGCCTCCTTGAGGTACTCAGTTCTCGGCCAAAGTACAACATTTCCTCCTTTGTCAAATTTATCGATTATTACTTCAGAGTCTTTTTGAAATTTGCATATTAAATTATGGTATTGCCTCTTTTTATATATTATATTTCCTACATGTTTTCTTGATTTTGCTGTTAAGCACTTTAATTTCCTCAACAACTCGCTCACTGAAAATTCCCACCGCATCTTGTGGCATCATGGGCATGAAGGTGGATACAGGCTTGAACGGACTCACAGATGTTCCTGAGGGATTGATGCCCTCCTCTTGCAATGCACATTGGGATGATACTGTCATATCATTACTACTTTCCTCTTTATGTAACTCTTGTAGTGCTTGTAATGTAGGTATATCCGATACTTGCAACTTTTCTGAGTCAGTTCTCACAGACTTAGTTTCCAGCGTAGTCTGATTAGGGACTTGTTTGATTTTATAGTATTTAGCAAGTTTTAACTTCCTGATGAATTTAAAAACATCAATCCGTGTCTGACTGTAGTTGAAATTACTCTCAGGGCAAAACTTAAAACCGAGTGATAATAGTTGCATCTCTGCTTTGTTTAACAGAATATCAGACAGGTTAATGACCGTGTTATCAATCTCTTTTACTTCCGTCTCCATTTGCTGCCCTGTTGCTTTTTGCTCTTTGTGTTTGTTGCATTTCCTCCTTTCCCATCTCCTTTGATTTCTTCTTTTCCTTGTATATGCTGTTGATTGCACGGTTGAAGTGTTTGTCGGCGATCCCACCATAAAAAATCCAATTCTTCAGCAAGCGTCAAGCTGCCCAAATAAGCCCCTCTTGCCTTGGAGGACACACTTCCATCTTCCGAGTCTGTTTCAGTTATTGCTGAACTGAGTTCAGACGCTGACGTGGCAACAGCTGCTTGATTGGAATTGGTCAAGCGTTGCCTTTTGATGGAATCAAATTTTCTTGAGAAAGTGAAAACTTGACCTATTTCACAATCTGTTTTATCTCTCGCGAATTTGCTTCTTTTCTTGCTTTAATCACTTTTGATGCTTTTTGAGTCTTTCCATAATTTCACTTCGATTTTTCGAACATTTTGTTCAGACTATCTAATTACATATTGATGGGTTCAATTTCCTTGAGGATTAATTACCGATCTGTTTCGGCATATTTTATCAAAATTTGAATCAACCTCATGGAGGCATCTAAGTTACTCTCTGCCCATTCCTTAAGCATTGAGGGATTAGGGTTTTCAAAACTCGGTGCTAGCATAATGTGTAATTCACGCGGTACTCAAACGACTTCCTGATACTTCTGGAGCGATTTCTTTTCCCACCATTTAGTTAGTTAATTTTTTAGATTTTTTCCAACGCCCTTAGAAGTGATCTCACATCATTGCCAGCAGACACATTTGAAGACCCAGCTTGTCGTATATTATTCCTAACTTTACTACTCCTAAATGCCTTTTGTGAATACCGAAAGTCATACAGTTAGGATTTTGTCTCAGTTTAGGAGTAGTAAAGTTAGGAATCCTAACTTTACTACTCTTAAATGCCTTTTGTGAATACCGAAAGTCTCAGATTACTTTTGTGAATCGGGCCCCTGGTCTTTAATGTCAGCCACAACATCTGTGTTTCTATTGCAGCCAGTCAATCTGATCGCTTAGTCCCTTAGGACCACTATCGGTATAGGAAAAGCTGCCCTCTAGGCCAATCAGATCGCTCTATTTTTTTAATTCCCGGTACTGCAGGACTGCAGCATGAGTCCCACATGACCAACTGCCCAGATAGCACTAACATTTGAACCTTAGTCTCTCAAAAAACAATTTAAACCAAGTCACAAAAAGCACACTTTCTGAGTAAAGATTTAGCTTTCTGAAAACTTTGGTGTAATTCAGTTTTTTCTGTATTGCTGTCTAAATTTCCTATGGAAAAATTGCATGGTGAAAACGCATTTGGGACCCCCCTTTTTTCAGCCCCCGCAAGATAGATCACCATCAAACTTTCTAGGAATGAGCTGAGATGGATGAACTTTTTGGGGAAAGTTTTGTGATGATTTGTCTAATGGTGCCAAAATTAATAGCAAAAGAAAATACGCTCTTTCTATGGAAACTGTGACCTAACTATTTATATATGCCTACCTTCTCGTTCCAATGAGGCCTCACTGAAACTGTTTTCTGGCAGTGGATCGTGGCACACTGATATCCACTACAAGGAAACCCACAAGGAGATCGCTATAAGGGTCAACCCTCGGGGTAATGGGGGCACATTTTTTAAATTAAAATTAATGTGGATTTTAATTTGGGGGCTCAATCGCCCCCCCCGCCGGGCATTATTATTTAAGAAATGTAATAAAATAAAAAGTAAGTAAAATTGCCATGGGGTCAGCCCTTTTAATCATGGGCTGAACCCCTGTGGGGCGTAATTTCTTTTAATGAATGTGTGGTTTCCCAGGGGGCCGTGATCAACCCCCAGGAAAAGCACACATATATATATTTAAAAAAAAATGCTCTTTCTATATATATATAGAGAGAGAGAAAGACACTTAGAGAGAGAGAGAGAGAGAGAGAAAGAGAGATATGTATATATTTCTTTTCCCTAAAAGGCGGGGGAGATGCGGTATCGCTTCTGCGCTGCCCCGCCCCCCTCCTGCCCATCTGCGATGTCAGCCCGCTGCGCTGAGTACACAAACCCCCACCGGAGTGGAGAAGCAGGTAGGTAAGTGCGCTGCTGCTGTATCCGGTGGGGTTTTCACTAGGTCTGGGCGGAGTTTGCGGAGTTTTACTCCATGGAACTCCACGAAGTGCCAGAAAAACTCTGCTGTGCTCCACGGGAGTCTCACCAGTGGCGGAGTCTGTTAGGTCGCATTGCTTGCACTAATTTTTAGCACCAGGAGTTTGTCCTGCACCTTAAAATCAGCGCAAACAGCACTGCACGTCATTCTACTCGAGCGGCAGCTTCCTCAACACGAGCGGCAGGCACGCATTGAGAAATCTCCCAGCGAGGAGGTCTAGCACGCATTCTTTTCTCACAAGCGCTCGCCAACTTACGTTGGCGAGCCGCTCGAGAGAAAAATCTCTGCCCCACGTCACTTTGCAGAGTTTTTGGGAGCGCGGAGTGGGCAAAACTCTGGGAACTCCGCCGGCTTAGCGGAATTCTTCGCCCACCCCTAGTTTTCACCCGTTAGGATGCCTCCCCATGTTTGTGGGAGGCATCATTGGAAAGGGGAGAGTCTCCCCTTTCCAGCGATCTCTCTCACAAACCTATTCATGCTTGTGGATCGTGCTCGTGGCGCGATCCACGAGCAGGAATACCACTAGGACACCTTGGACCAGTGTTTGAGGGGTCAGCCCTCATGGTTAACCGGCCAACCCCACCCCCAGAGGGGCATTATTTTTTAAATGTGTTTTTTCCCCTGGGGATGGTGCAATATACATATATATATATACATATATATATTCACATATATTACCTACTGCCAGTCGCCAGTAGGAAGATATAGTTAGGATCTAGTTTCCATAGGAAAAGTGTTTTCTGACTTGCTTATAACTTTTCCGCCATTTCACAAATCTTCACGAGATTTTCAAAAAAAGGTGGCACGGTATGTCTAGTACTGCATGTAAAGTTTCAGAGTGATTCATTAGGCGGGGCTGAGAAAAAGGGGGGGTCAAAAAATGTGCGTTTCCCATGCAATTTCCCATAGAGATTTTGAACACAACTACAGCCCTAACGAATGACTGGAATTACACAAAATGTGGCAGAGAGGTAGCTCTTGGTCCAGAAACAGTCCTTTTTGTGATTTGGTGGAAATCCATTCATTAGTTGCGGAGCTATTAAAGTTAAAACAAAATTGTATATCTAGGGATTCAGACCCTCTTCGGATCCCCCTTGGTGGATCCGTGAAGTCACACACCACCACCAACGCCGTGATTGGCTGACCACAACCTGACGGGGAGGTTGCGGCTGCCATATTAAGTATCGGGGAACGGTCCCAGGGACTTAAAAATGATTCTGGAAAATGATTAAAGGGGTTAGGATAGAAGTATCCTGACCCCATGGGTGGAATAGAGGAGTGTGACGGGGACCATTGTTGGGTACTAAATTGAGTTATATCATTTATTTTTTCCTCTTTGGGAATCTGCAAATCGCCTTCTAGGCTCAGTGCAGCACCCCATGTAAATCTGCAACAGATCCACGAATCTTGACGCACTTTGAAAAAAACACTTTCAGACCCACTCAGACACCCACACAGGTACTCTCACACCCATTTACAGACCCGTATGGGCAGTCACACACCGACTCACAGACCTACATAGGCATTTACACTCCTTCTCATAGACCCAGACAGGCACTCACACACCTACTCACAGACCCACACAGACACTCACACACCTAGTCAGAGACCCACACAGACATTCACATGCACTCACAGACCCACAAAGTCAGTCACACACTCACTCAGAACCACACAGGGACTCACAAACCTACTCACAGACCTACACAGATGCTCACATACCCACTCACAGACCCAATCAGGCATTCACCCACCCACCCACAGACCTACACAGGCACTCACATACCCACTCTCAGACCCATGCAGGCACTCATACACACCCACTCACAGACCCACACAGGCACTGGCACACCCACTCAGACCCACACAGGTACTCACACACCGACTCTCAGACCCACACAGGCACTCACACACCCACTCTCAGACCCACACAGGCATTTACGCACTAACAGATTCACACAGACACTCACACATCCACTCACAGACCACTTACACACCCACTCACAGACCCACACACTCACTCACACACCACCTCACAGATCCACACAGACACTCACACACCTACTTACAGACTCACACAGACACACACACACACTCACTGGCCCACAGAGGCACTAACACATCTACTCAGAGACCCACACAGCCACTCACATACCCACTCACAGACCCACACAGGCACTCCCACTCCCACTCACAGACCCACTCACAGACCCAAAACAGGCATGCACACACTTACAGACCCACATAGACACTCACACACCTACTCACTGACCCATGCAGGCACTCACATACAACTCGCAGATCCCGAGGTACTCACACATCTACCCACAGACCCATAGCACCACTCACACACCCACTCACAGACACTCACACATGCACTCACACACTCATGAAGGCACTCACACAGCCACTCACAGACCCATATAACCACTCACAGGCCCAGTCACAGACATTCGCACACCTACTCACACATCCACGAAGGCACTCACATACTCACTCACAGACCTAAGGAGTCACTCAGATGCCCACTCACAGACCCATAGCACCACTCACACACCCACTCACAGACACTCACACATGCACTCACACACTCATGAAGGCACTCACACACCCACTCACAGACCCATATAACCACTCACAGGCCCAGTCACAGACATTCACACACCTACTCACACATCCATGAAGGCACTCACATACTCACTCACAGACCTAAGGAGTCACTCAGATGCCCACTCACAGACCCATAGCACCACTCACACACCCACTCTCAGACCCACTCAGACACTCACACACCCAGTCATCGACCTATACAGCTACTCACACACCTATTCATAGACCAATACAGTCACTCACACACCCACTCACAGACCCTCACAAACACTTACACACATGTTCACAAACCCATACCAACACTTACACCCCTTCCACAGACCCATAGTGCCACTCCCACTCCCACTCAGAGAACCGCACAGGCACTCACACACCCACTCACAGACCCACATACTCACAAACCCACTTAAATGCCCACAAAACCACTCATACACCCACTCACCCACACCACTCACAAACCCATAAAACTACTAACATAGCCACTCACACACCTACTCACACAGCCACTCCCACACCTATGTTTGTATCCATACAGCCACTCACACACCTACTCAAACACCCATATGGCCATGCATGCACCCACACAGCCACTTACACAGACACTCACATACCCACACACAGGCAGTGATATACTTATAAAAATTGCAATAGCATATGTTTGTATTAAATGTGTTTGGTATTCAATTTGTGCTTTTGGTTGGGAATGGATCTGTGGATCCATAAAATCAATTGAAAAAAAGTTTTACAGAATGACTACGTTACCTTACCTTATTTTTTAATTTTTATTTTTAACATATATAATGGAAATGAATGTGTGAATAATATGTATTTATAAACTTGTGAAAATGTATATTAGTAAATTGAACTTATGGGTCAAACTGTAATACAATTTATATTCTAAAAATAACAGTGAAATTCACTAAAAAACCAAAGGATACAAGGATGTTATAGTTAAGAAATAGCATACAAAAATGTAGAAATTCACTGAAAAAAACAAAGGTTACAGGGATGTTATCGTTAGGAAATAAAATTTGAAAAACCTTCGAAATTCACTAAAAAAACAAAGGTTACAGGGACATTGTAGTTAGGCGATAAAATTTCAAAACCCTTAGAAATTCATTGAAAAAAACAAAGGTTACAAGGACGTTATAGTTAGGCTCAGATTTCACTTGTACAAAGCCATAGAAATTCAGCAGTTATAGTTACTTGAGCTAACTTTAACTTATGCCCCCGCAATGCACTGCTTATGACCTCACATATATCACTCATGACATGGTCAGTGACATCACTCATGACATCTCAAATGACATCACTGATGATATCATCCAGTGAGTGTGTTTTCTAAGAATTTATTAGTCTTAAACATATATACTAAGCTACTACATAAGTTTAATTAGTATACTAGGTGTACTAATAATGAGTGATACTATTTTTAACATATAATATGTGAGTGGCTGTGTGTATCTGTGTGTGAGTGGGTGTCTGAGTGGCTATATGAGTGGGTCTGTGAGTGGCTGTATGGGTGTATAAGTGAGTGTTTGAGTAGCTGTGTGGGTGAGTGAGAGGCAGCGTGAGTAGCTGTATTGGTGAGTGAGAGGCTGTATCAGTGGCTGTATGGGTGGGTGAGTGGGTGTGTGAGTGACTGTATGAGTGAGTGAGGGTGTCAGAATGGCTGTATGAGTGAGTGGCTGGGTAAGTGTGCTGTATGGGTGAGTGGCTTTTTGAGTGGGAGTTTGGTTAAGTGAGTTGGTGTGTGAGTGGCCGTATTGGAGAGAATGTGTCTGTGTGAATTGCTGTATGGGAGAGTGAACGGGTGTGTGAGTGCTTGTATGGATGTGTGAATGGGTATGTAAGTGGTTATGTGGGTGTGTAAGTGAGTGTGTGATTGGTTGTATGGGTGAGTAAGTGGTTGTATTGAGAGTCTGTATGGGTGAGTAAGTAGCTATGTGGGTGGCTCTATGGATGAGTAAGTGGATGTATGAGTACTTGTATGGGTCTATGAATGGGTATGTGACTGGTTGTGGGGGTGTCTGAGTGGGCATGCGAGAGCTTATATGGGGGTGTGAGTGGTTCTGTAGATGATGTCATCAGTGATATCATCAGTGGTGTCATTTGAGATGTCATCCGTGATGTCATTGACCATGTCATGAGTGATGTAATATGTGAGATCATAAGCAGTACATTGCAGGGGCGTAAGTTAAAGTTAGCTCAGCTAACTATGACTGCTGAATTTCTATGGTTTTGTACTAGTGAAATTTGAGCCTAACTATAACATCCCTGTAACCTTTAGTTTTTTCAGTGAAATTCTAAGGTTTTTTAATTTTATTTCCTAACATTAAAGTCCCTGTAACCTTTGTTTTTTTCAGTGAATTTCTAAGGTTTTTAAATTCTATTTCCTAACAATAACGTCCCTGTAACCTTTGGTTTTTTAAGTGAATTTCTATGTTTTTTTAACTACTAGGAGCATTTGCAGAGTTGTGGAGAAAGGCGGTAGGGCCTACGATCAGCTCTCAGCAATCCCACTGTGTGTGACTTGCTGGAGGTAACAGGAGGAGTTGTTGGCCCCCAAGGACCCTCACCAGCCAAGGGGACTTTATCCCCCAACATGTTGTGCACCAGGAGACTACTTTGCAGAGTGGGCTTTTTTTAAAACATTTTTTTCATTTATTAGGGGAAAGGAGCCACAGGGCCCCCTTTCCCTGGATGATTTCAGCCCCAGGGACTCCATCCCCTGGGGTCAGGCCTTTCTGCAATAGGGAAGGAGGACCATGTGGCTCCCCTTCCTGGGCCGATTTCATCCCCGGGGACCCACTCCCTTGGGGCCCACCCTATTTGAAATGGGGGGACATGTGGCACCCCTACCCAGGCCAATTTTTGCCCTGGGGACCCCATACCCCGGGGCCCTGCCATGTCTGCTGGTTGTCCCCAAGGCACCCAGTCTCCACTGAGACCACGGGGGAAGCCTGAATGCCCCCGCGGTCCCTGCCAGCTCCCCGCCTCCTGCAAGAGCCGGCATTGCTTTCAGACATATGGAGCTGCTAAACATTCAGCTCCCTGTGTCTGAAAGCAATTCTGCTCTGCTTCCAGCCAGCGAGAGCATTTTGTCAGCTCTCACTTGCTGGAAGCTTAGCGTTTGCTGTGACTTGGCGGGAGCGGTAAAGCTCCTGCCAAGCAACAGCAAACAGCTATGTCCCGGGGGTGGGCACCCCAGGACATAGCAGGAGCCAGTGCTGGGGGATGGTGACCCCCAGGGCCATCTATGGCTTCCGAAAGGGTGCCGCATGGCCCTTATCCTTTGTTGTTTGTAGGGCCTGCCCCAGGGAGGTGGCGGTCCTCGTGGCCGAGAACAGCTCGGGAGGTAGGCCGGGCAGCCTCCTCCCACTTTAAAAAATAATTTGGCTCTGAGGAGGGGATTCCCTGAGGCCTCCATTACAAATTTAATAGCCCCGGGGAGGTGGTGGTCCCCTGGACACAGGGGGATCCGGGAGACCCCCCAAATTTACTTTTTAATATGGCCCTGGGGAGGTGGTGGTCCCTGAGGCCGGGGGGGTAATAGGCCCCCCATTCTAAACTCATAAGCCCCGGGGAGGTGGTGGTTCCCGGGGCATTTATAAGCCCCAGGAGGGCAGGCCCATGTGCCCCCTCCTTTATTTACCAAATTCCCCTGGGACCTGGCCCACCCAGGCGCCGATTAGTAAAGAAGCGCTGGAGCCCACGCTTCTTGTTTTAAAAAGATTTTGATGGAAGCCGCGGATCCAGCGCAGCTCTCGCCAAAATATTTCTTTAAAAACACTTTATTTTGCCCTGGAGGGTCCCTCTGGAACCACTCCAAGACACCTTCGACTCACAGTGATGTCGCTGACCATGTCATGAGTGATGTAACATGTGAGGTTATAAGCAGGTCATTGCGGGGCGTAAGTTATAGTTAGCTCAGGTAACTATAACTGCTGAATTTCATTGGTTTTATGTGAGTGAAATGTGAGCCTAAATATAACATTCCTGTAACCTTTTTTTTCCAATGAATTTCTAAGGTTTTTTCATTCTATTTGCTAACTATAACGTCCCTGTAACCTTTCTTTTTTTCAGTGAATTTCGAAGGTTTTTTAAATTCTATTTCGTACCTCTAACCTTTGAAAATGAGTGTGTGAGTATGTGCAGAGTGCCTCAATGGGTTTGTGATTGAGTGCGTGAGTGTCTCAATGGGTGACTAGGTTTGGGTGTTTCTGAGTAGGTCTGGGACTACCTGCATAAGTGTCTCACTGGGTGTGTGAGTGGGTGCATCACTGCCTGAGTGAGTCTCTGACTGTTTGAGTAGATGTCCAATTAGATGTATGAGTGTCTGAGTGGGTCAGTGACTGGGTGCATGAGTTTTTGAGTGGATTTGACACTTGAGAAAGACCTATACTATGGCAGGTTAAGCTTGCAGTGAGAGAGCACAGACAGGGTCTGCACTAGTTGCCATCATCCATGTTTGAAGGACTATTTCTGTACATGGTTGAGAAGGTAGTGTCAGTACTTGCCTACATATCTCAGAGAGTGTAGGAGGACACCTCTATCACTGCCATGAGATGTTTAAGTAAATGTGCTAGTATGTAACTGCCTGCTATAATATCTCTATGGCTGTCTAAATTTGTATGTAAGTGGCTTCTCAAATACTTCGGTGCCTGTGTTGGGCAATACAGAGCTATGTAGGTGTCACTGCAACTGCCTTTGAGTCGGCTGCATGCATAAGTAGTTTCTGGTGAGTGACTGAATGTATAAGTGCTTCCGTAGCTGTCTCTGTAACTGAAAGACAGACTCTATGCTTTTGTGAACATGTATGTCAATTGTTTTAGGGATGGCAAGCTCTATGTAATACTTGGCATAGAGGCCTGCAAGTGCACAAGTAACGTATTTAACTCAAAAGGACAGCTCTCAATCTCTTAAGCACAAAACATCATCCTTTTCTGCATATCTACAGCATATCTTAGAAGTTTATTATGTGCACTAAAATGTGGGTTTGATACGTGAGAGAAACCTATAACATACCTAGTAAAGGATGAAGTAAGAATACACAGACAGGGTCTGCACTAGTGGCCATTAAACATGATTCTTGAACTATTTCTCAGCGTGGTTCAGAAGGCTGTCTCAGTACTTTCCTACATATGTAAGTGAGTGTAGCATTACACCGGTATGAGTGCCATAAGATGTTTAAGTTAATGTGCTGGTATGTGACTGTGTGTTTTAGGAGCTCTATGGCTGTCTAAATGTGAATGTTAAGTGGCTGCACAAATACTTCAGTGCCTCTGTAAGGGAATAAAGAGCTATGAACGTGTGGCTGCAACTACCTTTGAGCCTGCTGCAGGCATAAGTAGATTATAGTAAGTGACTGAATGTATATGTGCTTCTGTAGCTGTCTGATTAGGTTGCAGAGAGGGTCTATGCTTTTGTGAACATGTATATCAGTTGCTTTAAGGGTGCATACTCTATGTAGTACTTTGCACAGGGGCCTACAACAAGTGCTCAAGTAACTTATTCAACTCAAAAGGACATCTGTCAATCTCCTAAGCACAAAACAGCATCCTTTATGGCATATGTACAGCATATCTTAGAAGTGTTATGTGCACTAAAGCATGGATTTGACACTTCAGAAACACCTATAACAAGCCAAGTGAAACCTGCAATGACAGTGCACAGACAGGGTCTGCACTAGTAGCCATCACCAATTTTGAAATACTATTTCTCTGCATGGTTGAGAAGAGTGTGTCAGTACTTTCCTACATATCTGAGAGAATGTAGAAGTACACCTCTATCAGTGCCATGAGACGTTTAAGTAAATGTGCTGGTATGTAACTGCCTGCTATAATACCTCTATGGCTGTCAAAATGTGTCCATAAGTCGCTGCAGAAATACTGTGTTAGGCAATACAGAGCTAATTAGGTGTGACTGCAGCTACCTTTGAGTTTGCTGCATGTATTAATAGTTTCTGGTGAGTGACTGAATCTATATGTGCTTCTGTAGCTGTCTCAATAGCTGAAACGGAGGCTTTATGTTTTTCTGAACATGTATGTCAGTTGCTTTTGGGATGGCATACTCTATGTAGTACTTGCCATAGAGGCATGCAAGTAACTTAGTGAACTGAAAATAACATCCCTCATCTTTTAAGCACACACCAGCATGCTTTATAGCATATCTACAGCATCTCTCACATGTGACTTGTGCATATTGAAACTTGGATTTAAGACTTGACGAACAGCTTTTACATGGTAAATCAAGCTACAAGTGAAAGTGCACTCACAGGATCTGTACTACCAAGCATCATACATGTTTAAAAAAGCATTTCTCAACATTAGTGAGAAGATAGTGTCAGAACTTGCCAAGATATCTGAGAAATTGTAGGAGTATACCTGTAGCAGGGCCATTGGACGTTTAAGTAAATGTGCCGGTATGTGACTGTCTATTTTAGTATCTCTATGACTCTCTAAATATCTATGTAAGTGGCTATAAACAAATATCTCAGTGCCTGTATTATGGAGCAATGTAGATGTGACTTCAACTGTGTTTAAATCTGCTGCATGCACAATTAGTTTCTGGGTAAGTGACTGAATTTATATGTGCTTCTATAGCTGTCTGACAAAGCAGTGTGAAAGAACTACAACACCCAGAATTCAAAGAAAAACACCCTTTGAGAACAGCACATCATATATACACATGTAAATGTTTCCACATTTATTGCCTTGCTAACTAAAAGTTTAACTCGTAATCTACAGGTTTTTTTTTACTACCAATTACACCATGTAGTAAGCAGCAAATGTACAACATACTAATTCAAAGCAACTTCTCACACACCTAGTCTACAAATCAGAAAAACTGTCACATTCTCATACACTCATAAAGCATCTTACTCACCTGTTATTAAACATACAAAGCCACTCCCAAAACCACTCATATATTACCTCATTTAGTTCCAAAATGTTCTAAAAAATATTTGATACTCTCTTATAACATTCTCACATACACATACCTTTTCAATAATTTTTTTCTCCAAATTAAATGTAATTCAAATACCTGAAAATTGAGTTCTTTGATCAAATATTATCAGACTGGTACAATGCTGTCAGGAAATTTAAAAACTAAGCATAAGAATGGCACACCACCCTCACACAAAGCGACCACAAATGGCAGCATTTTCAACTTTGCACCCTCTTATAGTGCGGAAGGCAGCAAATAAAAACATATCTTATTTTTTTATTTTGTCACTCATTTCCTGAATGGTTAGTATATGTTAAGCCTTTCATGCACTTTTATAAAGAAGTCCAATATGTGTGGGTGTTTTGCACTCTTCTGACATTGGGCTAAACTTGGTCTATATTTGGGTGATATTTGTGCTTCATTTGGGCTCTTTTCTCTCTGGTGGTCATCTTGGGAGACTTATTTGTTAGAAATCTCCCTAATCTCTTCATTTACTGCAGTATGCTCAGTAGAAAATGGTTTCAGTTTTCCACTTCGATTCCATCAAGTTGGCGGTCAGATGTGCCACACTTTTGGCATAAATTCAGAATGTTAGCACTCTAGTTGCTCATCAGAACACTATAGTAAACTGCTGATCATCAGGGAGTTAATTGGCAGTCTGCTGCTGGCGGTGAAAGGGCATGTTTCAGTCTGCATGTCAGAATGTTTTAATGAAATCAAAGAGGAAGATATTGGAGAACTCACTTAAAATGTGTCCTAATTTTTCCTTCTACAACACTAATCATAATTTCTATGACAAAATGAGACACTTCATTTTGTTCCTTTCTCAATTAAATGTTTTAAGTTTTACCACTTTGATTCAATCAAGATGACTTCAAGTGTGCCATATTTTTATCATAAGTAAGACTGTTCATGCTCTAGTTGTTCTTTAGAACACTCTGGGAGGCTGCAGTAGAAACAAGGGAATCAACTGACAGGCAGCTCCTGTTGAAGTACAACAGGAAGATATTTGAGATCTCACTTCAAACTTGTCCTAATTGTTCTTTGTACTGCACTAACCATAATTTCTATGACAAAATGAACCCCCTCATTGTGTTTCTTTCTAAAATTAAATGTTTTGAGTTTGCCAGCTTGATTTAATCAAGATGGCTTCAGGTGTGTCATACTTTTGTCATAAGTAAGACTAAGATATTAGAACACTCTGGGAGGCTGCAGTGAAACACGGGGAATCAACTGACAGGCTGCTACTGTTGGAAGTACAGCCCCCTGCCCTGCCCCTGCCCCACCACCCGGGTCTGGTAGCAGCCGATACTGCACAATTCCTAAAATTAGTATGATACCATCAACAAATGATTTCTTCTTTTTGTGACCCTCAAAACCTGCCATTCACTACAATGCATTTCAATGGGGTGCTATCATGTATATTGCTCCCAAGATGGCTGCCAGCACTTTCTGGTTGAAGTGCTGACAGACAATCAGATTTTTTTTGACCCCCCCCTTTTTCTTGGCGCCCGCTTGACGGAACATCCTGAGACTTTCCATGCACACAAAAAGACTCACTATGACACTTTTTGGGGGGGAAATTTCGTGAAGATTTGTCAAACAATGCCAAAGATATAGGCAAGTCAAAAAAGCTTTTTCTGTAGAAACTTGGTCCTAACTATAACTACCTACTGGTGATGGTATAGATAGGTAATGTATGTATATCTATATATATATATCTATGTATGTAACATACATGTATATATATACAAACACATTAGCTACTGGTGGTCGCCAGCAGGTAGTTATAGTTAGTACCAAAGTTTCCATAGAAAAAGCGTTTTTTGTTTTGCAATAACTTTGGCGTCACTTGACGAATCGTCCCGAAATTTTCCAAAACTTCCCCTTTTTGGTTCAGCTGCTGTGTTGAAAGTTTTGGGGTGATCTGTCAAGCGGGAGGCCGAGAAAAAGGGGGGGTCCCAAAACATGTTTTCCCCATGTTATGTCTATGGGGATTTTTCATTTTTTGAACACGATTACAGCCCAAACTGCTGAACAGAATTGCACCAAATTTGGTAGAAAGCTAAATTTTTGTCCAGAAAGTGTGCTTTTTGACATGAGGTGTGTATTTGGAGGGTTATTGTTATTTTGTTGACCTTTACTGTTGAACTTAAGGCCTGGTTCTTCAAGACCTATTTGAAATTCAACCTTTTGAAGATGGAGTGGGTGCTTAGCACCAGCAGCAAGATGCAAAAAAACAAGTCCAAGATAATCTCTCTGCAATGAATTTTACTGGTTTGACTCGGTAAGTAATTGGCAGTACCTACACTACATTGACACAATCCTCATTTTTAAAACTCACAGTACAAAGTAGATGCAATTGGAGGCTGCTGATTCAGTTGATTCGCAGAGTCAATTCCATTTCTCTGGCATCAAAATTGAAAACTGCTGCCCAAGTTCTGGTCTTTTAACATCTCCATAGAGACAATGCTCCACTCACCGATGTCCCCGAGTGCCAACCGCCACCCAGAAGAGTGTCAGCTGTGCCTTTGCCCATATGAACAAAGGTTTGACAAAGATTGACAAGGTAAGTGAAAAGGCCCCAAAATATATTTTAATGATTGCAGTGTTGGCTGATCCATAGGAAAACATTGGTTCACACTAATATATTTAATAATGTTATCTTTGGCTAGGAAACAGCTTCAAATTTCACTTCTGGACTTTTTTTGAAATATTTATTACAAGCCCAATTCACTGGTGAAGTCAGATCTGTAATAGATATTTTGGAAAAGTACTTTTAAAAAGTTACTTTTTCCCTTGCAAAGCCTCCAGAGGTCCATTTGCATAAGCTTCAATTTTCACCTGGCAGCTGAATAGCCCCCTTGATGGAATGTGAAGTTTCTCCTGGAGCTGAGACAAAGGCCTTGGGTGTGGGGAGGTGATCTGTACCTTTGGTAGGATGACCATCTGGGTTGCGCCCAGAAACTTCCTTAACCTCAAAGAGAACTACTCTGTTACAGACAAATGTTAGTTGACCTTTGGGCAGGACCCTTCTTTGTTCCTCCATCCAGCCAGGCCCTACTTTCAGTGGGAGAGAAGTGTCCCCCAAAACTGGTTAAGAGTGACCACAGAGAATGGGTTGCTCATATCCCTTGCCACACCTCTAGGATTGGCACAGAAGCTTGGCACAGCAGAAGAAACATTCTTCTGTCTTGGTGTTAGGCAGAGAGGAGCACTGTGGTATTGTTTGTAGTAGGGCACACAGGAAATGCTACAAAAGTGGGTTGGGTTACCGCTGGGAACATTTACCCCATTGCTTAGGTAGTGACCAGGAGTTTCCCCCACCCACATGGAGGTGCTAGGCATAAATGTGACATCCCCAGTACCCTCCTCAAAGCACGTTTTGTACCTGTGGAAGAATAGAAGAGGGCTGGACCTGATGTCTATGACCTGAGAGAGCCTTGAAGACTGGACCTGCTCTCCTTCTAGTACCTAGAACTAAATGTACTCCAAATGATCATAAGTCTGACTCCTGCTCAAGCTATAGGGGTACAACAAGCTACAAGAGGCCTTTTCTGCGGCTGCCCAGCTGACCAGTTCCATCTGGACCTGCCCTGGATTCCGCTGCTGGCCTCTGCTGGAGTGAGCCTTAACCCCCAAAGTGGTGCCACCAAAGTCCTAGACCCTTGCCTGGTGTCAAAGTGTACTCCTAACTTTTCCTGAAACCTGAGACTTAGAAGCCTTTTTGGTTTAAAAACCTCCAGAGGACTGGAACCAACCTGTCCAGCAGATTTGACGAAGGTGCATTGCTGCTGGGCCAAAGATTCATGTTGCGCCCGCTCAGAGCTTTTCCGCTGCAACAAATTCGATTCAGCTGGACCCTGCTGAGAACGTATAGAGCCTCATGGAGCCCTATTAGGCTGCAGTCTTGCCTCACTGGATGAATATGAGCTCCAAAAAAAGTTACAAACGGCCTTAATAATAATAGCATTTGTAAAACGCAGCAGCTACCTCATGCAGAGGTGTCCCGACGCTTGCCGGTAAATACAGGTGAGGATCAGGCCCAACAAAGGAGCTAGCCTTGACTGAAAAGCCAGGTCTTCAAGGTCTTCCTGAATTCAAGTTCTGATTCAATCAAGCGCATATGGGAGGGTAAAGAGTTCCACAGCCTGGCAGTCCTAACTGTGAAGGACCTGCCTCCCATTCGGGCCTTAGCATAGCGAGGTACACAAAGCAGGTGCTGGGAGTTGGATCTCAGTGTGCGTTTTTGTTGATATGGGCATAGCCTGCGCCTGAAACACCCCGGGCCACTGTCATGCATGGCTCGGAAGGCCAGGGTCAGGGTCTTACACTCTATCCTTTTGGCTACAGGGTGCCAGTGAAGTTGTCTGATGTGGGGGGAGATATGATGACGGAATGGGATTATTATGAGTACAGCGGTCCATAGGACCGCCGTACTCGTGGTGGTCTGACCACCACCACACTGCGGGCCTGCACGCAGTATTATGAGTGTGGCAGTCGGCCCGCCACAGGACCAATTCATCAGCCAGGGATCCAGGATCCTGCAGCAACAGAGGCAGGAATAAGTTGGCGGCGCAGCAGTGGTACCGCCAAGCATATTCCAAGTTGCCTGTCCGCCGCCCTTTTCATGGCAGTGAGCCTGCAATGAAAACCCATGACACGTTTGCAGGATAGTGCAGTCGGAGTCTTCACGGCTCTCCTATGAGCCTAATATACCGCCGCAGCACCGCCCTCCCGACCTGGATCAAACTTGTAATCCAACGGGCGCACCACAGCTTTGGCAGTCTTCCAGCAGATGGCATGGTGGCCGCATGCGGGAGGACCGCCAAACTTGTAATGAGGCCCTAAATCTGAAGGCAGATATATTCACTGAGCGAAAGTGTGAAAAGTATCCAGACAGTGAGGGACCTTCTCCCTGCGACCTTGCTCTGCTCAGGATTTTTGATTTCTTTTTCTACTAACTAAGTCTGACCAGGTCAAAACTGGTTTCAGAATCCGACCTGCAATCTATCGTGGTCAACCTTTGCTTGCCCCTAGGTACCGGTCAAGTGCAACCGGATGACTGTGGCTGGCGCTTAATGCTTTTTGGTGCTATTTTCAAATTTAAAATGTAAACATTCATAACTGTGGTTTCGCTTATTAGATTTTTGTCATTTTGGTGTCATTTTCTTTGTTAAAATGTACTTTATTTTTAGGTCTGGCATTTTGATATTACTTAAATTATATGCATACTATGCTTATTTTTAGGAGCTTTCAGCCAGCTCTCTTCATCCATTGGTCTGTCGTTGTGCAATTCACATTTTTCTTCTGCTTAACGCAATATAGAGCATGGGGCATTGGGTCAGCCTACTTAAGCCCCTGGTTAACTTCACATTGAGTGACTGCATTTTGCTTTCTCCCAATTAGTACATCCTCACACAATATAGTTTTCTTCTGTGTCAGTGTTTTTGTTTTTACTTGATCACTTTAGTGTTTCCTTTATATTTGTAGACTGATGTGATAGCAGGACGCTTTCTACCAGCTTTTCATGCACAGAGCACATTTCAGTTTGATCAATTCCTGTCTCCTGCAAATGCTGTTGTAAATTCCTTTTAAAATGTCCTTCGTTTATCTGACTCCCACTTTTTCACAGCATACAAGATTGTGTCCATTTGAAACTGTTCTGTATTGTTATCCTCTTTTTACAGTGCACGCCGTAAACAAAGCAGAGCATGATTATTCTGGATTCCCTTTCACGAACGGTTCTTTGATAAACTTTGTCAGGGATGAAAATAAGCCTTTGTTGTGTTTAATTTGCAGCAGTTGTAACTCTTTCTTTTCTTGCTTCTTTCTTTTCTTGCTTCTTTCTTTCTCTCTTGCCTACTTTCCTTCCTGCCTTCTTTCTTTTTCTCCTTCGTCCCTTTCTTTTTTTTCTATCCTTTCTTATTTCCTTCCTTGCTTCCTTCTTTCTTTCTTTCTCACATTCCTTCTTTCTTTGCTTCCTTCTTTCTGTCTATGTTTCTTTCTTTCCTTCTGTTCATTTTTTTTCCATCTCTCTCTCTCTTTCTGTCTTTTTCTTTCTTCCTTGCCTTCTTTGTGTCTTTCTTGCCTTTATTCCTGCTTTCTTGCCTCATTTCTGGCTTTCCTGCCTTCTTTTTCTTTCTTTCTTTCTGCCTTTCCTGCCTTCTTTCTTTGTCTTTCCTTCTTTCTTTTTTCCCCTTCTTAGTTTCATTTTTTGTTTCATTCATGCCTTTGTTTCCATCTTTCCTTTTGTCTTGCTTTTTTTCCTTCATTTGTCTTGCCTTCTTCCCTTCTTTCTTTCTTGCCTTCTTTTTGCCTTCTTTCTGTGTCCTTTTTTCTTTCTTTCCTTCTTTTATGCCAAATTCTTTCCTTCTTTTGTCTTTCTTTCTTTTATGCCTTCTTTTTTATCCTCTTTTTTACTTTCTTTTCTTTCTTTCATACTTAATTTTTCTTTCCTTCCCTCCTTTTCCTTTTTTTCTTTCATTCCTTCTTTATTTCTTTCCTTCCTTTTTTCTATCTTTCTTTCTTTCAATATCTCTTTCTTACCTTCTTTCTCAAAGGCAAGAGACTGGCAACCAATGGCATAACAATTGTCCTTTTTAAGTCTGTGTTCTCCAAGACCTTTTGATTTTACTATTTGTATTCCTTCTTTCCTTAGTTCCTTCCTTCTTTCTATCCATCCTTCTGTCCTTCTTTCTCAAAGCAAGAGGCTGGCAGTCACTGGCATAACGATTGACTTTTTAGGTCTGTGTTAGACAAGACCTTTTTATTTAAAAAAGTATGTGTTTGACATAGTTATTTATAGAGGGTTTCAGCCACACTTCATCCATTTGTCTGATGTTGTGTCATTCACATTATTCTTTCACCCACTCCAGCACACATTAAATGGCAATGTATCTGTCCACTTCAGCAATTGACTGACTTCTCTATGAGTCAGGGCAGGCTGCCCTTTCACAAGCATGTCATAAGCCATCCACACATGAAGTAATTCCCTTCAGTGCCAGGGAGTACTATGGTAATGTGTGCTTTTTGGGACCAAAATGCGTTTTTGCTTTTAGCCAATGTTTTACTTTAGATTGATGAAGGCCCGGTAGCTTGCCAAACAATAAAGTTTTGCAAAAACCATAACAAAACTAAACAAGGATTACCAAACGGCTGCAGGTCAACGCCAGACCAATTGGCTTTTGTCATTGCTTCCTCTAAATTGGCTTGGTTTTGTCATGTGTTCTTTTTTGAACTTTATTACTGTTTTGGTACTGCATAAACACTTTACACATTTTCTCTAGGTTAAGCCCTAACTGCTCTGCGCCATAGCTACCAGGGGGTTGAGCTCAGGTTTATTTAGTGACTCTAAGGATTCACCTTGACAAGGATTGTGGTTATTACTTAAAGTGGATATTCACTCCATCAATGAATGCCAAAATGTCGGAGCGCAGAGCTGTGCCAAATTTGGCAGCGCCACACTCCGCCATTCTAAAACACAGGGATGCACCATATTTACAACAATACTGCGCACCCCTGTGTTTTCCCTAGTGCTGTCGCTATAAATAGCTGCCTAGAGCCAACACAGGCACCTTTGCACCATAATGCAAGGGTACCTGCGTTGCAGGGAATGACTGTTTATATGCAGGAAGGTGTTCCTTCCTGCACATAAACAATCCATAATGGCGATTTGTTAGTTTGAAGCTGTAAGTAGCAAATCGTCATTATTTAATGATTTAATAACAATCATTGGCGTTTTGCTCTTTCTATGTGTGCTGCAGAATGCAGCACAAATAGAAATACTACAAACGAGGACAAATAAAAGTATTTCTGTTTGTTTCTTCATTCTAACGCCTGGTCTTGCATGGCGTTAGTTTTTGGCGCTGCCTCAGATTTACACATCCTTGTAAATCTGGGGCAGTGTCAAAAAGGACTGGGTGTTACGGTGGAACACCTACAGCAACACCCATTGCACGTCCCTGTCACGCAAAGTGATGCGTGTAAAGGGGCTGTATTTACAAGGCGGAATTAAGCCCAAAAAAGTGACTTAACACCGCTTTGTAATTATGGAGCAGGGCATAGCGCCACCAGAACGTCGCTAAAAGTGACGTTCTGATGGCGCTATCCCCTTATAAATATACCCCCAAGTGTATGGTTGTCAAGCCCTATGCAGATTAGACAAGTCCATTCCCTTATTCTCTCTGAAGGGAACTAAAGACATATCTCTTCAAGCAATTTCATCTCCTTGTACAACAACCTCCCTTATAGGCTCCCCCATCTGTATTCCCTCTCCCGGTTTCCCCCACTCTTGCACAGCTAAAATGATGCTCTTTAAGTATCCTTGTATAGATACATGCAAGCATGCATGCATAAATATATATATATATAATTATGGATGCAAACAGCTTCTAAATCTTGGTTTGCTCCTCAGGAAAGGCATATTTTTAAATGCAGAAAAGAAACTTTGACCAGCATAGTTTCAGCAAATGTCCTCTCGCAAATGCCAGTCCACTTTCATTGTACCTTAATGGATATAAAGTAAACCTTAATGTGTGCAAATGCACCGATTTCTGCTGGATCTGAACATCTCACAGAGAGGCATACTAAGTGAAAGAAAAGTTTTTAAAAAGTATATGAATCTATTTATTGTTCCTGTTTCTAGTGCCTTCAGTATAATGTTTTGGGATGGGCACCCAGAGGCCTTTTTCAATGACATGTACAAAATTGGCTAGAGTATCATAGATAGAAGGAGGTACTTTTATTCAGTCTCTGAGGTGCTCTGGCATACGGCTTTAATGCAATGAGGTGCTCAAAGAAGTTTAACATGTTTTTAAGTTTTCAAAAATAGCATCTCTTTAATGTTTTTATGGAAAAGATTGTAAGTTAATATCAGTGCCTCTGAAGTCAGAAAAGTTTACATCGCAAAAAGGCCTTTTGTTGGAGGGCACAGTGCTATTTGTACTAACTGTATATGAATATTCTCTGAATGTTCCCATTTTATTAATATTTTAGATGTTCTGGGCTGGTTCACGAACGCATGTACGTGCCTGTAAAAAGTACTACAGCAGTACTATTTTACATACTCCAAAATGCCTTTGTTAATAGGTTCCATTGCGTTGGATTAAATGAAGGGGTAAAGAGCAGGACACCCTTTTGAAGTCATTTACTTAATCTCTGCTTTTATATTTACACCTATTTTATTCTTCCTCTAGCCCTGACTACCTAGAATATCTCTTCATCCCCTCACCCTTTCTGACCTCCCCAAATACCACCCTCCCCTTCTCTTTCCAAAACATACCCCATACCATTTTCCTCTTTATACAGAATTCCAAGTATTCCCTCACCCTATCTGCTTATGTGATGGCCCCTTCAAAAGGCCAACATGTCTGCATTTCCCATCTCACATATGCAATAATCCCTTACTCCTTTTTCTTCACTTCACAAAATGATCCTCAAACCAGTTGCTGAGAGTTCTACACCCCTATTCCATATTAATATTGTGCAAGACTGGTATTGCACAGGCATCCCCAATCCATGGATTATCTACAGACTCATTTGAATTTTTTGACCAAGCTGAATTATAGGTCAGATCCTCAGATAGAGGAGAACTTGTAGTATCATGATCGTCAGAACTATTGCTTCTCACACCATTACCAGCGTGTTTGCAAATCTTGGTTGATCACTCATAGCTACCTCATTGGACAACATAAAATCACTTGTCTCAAGACTGCGCTCACTCACATTCGTACATGTACGATTGAATATTTCGGCTTATTGAGCCGAAACATGTACCCCACTACTATTGTTCTACCTTCCGCTCCCATGCAATGCAACAGAAACTCCAATTAGCTTTTAAAACTCTCACTGGTACAGAGAACCCTTGTCACCGTCCCTTGGATCCGCAAGACCAGGCCCGAAGGAAGATCCTTCTCCTACCTCGCTGCCAAAACCTGGAACACCCTGCCGCTCCACCTCAGGCTTTCCCTGTCGCTGACCCAGTTCAGGACGGATCTCAAGACCTGGCTCCTCGACTGAACCTCAGCGCCCAGTTGGACCTGTAGCCGCCCCCCCCCCAACCCCCAGCGCCTTGAGACCCTCACGGGTGAGTAGTCGTGCTTAACAAGTACTGATTGATTGATTGAATCTTGATTCCTCTTTCTTACCTTTAAATACTTTTTCGATTAGTACCCAGTCACGTATTTAACGTTGTGATTCTGTCACATTTGCCCTGTGGTCAAAATCCAATTTCCGTTTATTTTGCCTGTTAGTGACTCTTTCAAGCATTTCATCTTCATTACTGCCATTACACAAATTTGGATCCATACTATCTGCAATTTTCAGGCACTCAGGTAGAATCTTAGATCTGGGGACCCTACCTCAGTTATTTGAACACCGATACCCCTGTAGTGGTGAGGGGTGACATGAGACAATATTTTCTCCTTAAGATGACAGTCCTGCAGATAAAGCATTTTGCACACTTTCTTTCAAGAGGTGATTTACCTTTCAACAAAGCCATTTCCTGAATGACTATATTCAGCAACTTGAGTTTGGTTTTTATCATGTGTGGTCAAGAAATTATACATCTCTTTGGACATCACAGGGTGTTACAATATTGGTGACTATTTGTTTAGGGAAACGTTCAAGATAAGAAACACTGTAGAAAGGTTTTATAACATTTTTAGTATTGGTTTGAGTCTCTGTGGGGCCACCAGTACATGCATTAAAAAGTACCTTTTATTCTCTACAATAACCCCAATTGCATATACTATGTGTAATGCCTTGGCTGTTTTGAGGTAGCAGGAGGTCGGGAACTTTGCATGTATTGTCCATGCATCGTACACTGGGTAGGTGGGTGCGTTTTTTATTTTGTCTCATTAACTGATTTTTCTACTGGCACACAGTGGGGCATATTTACAAGCCCCTTGCACCACTTTTGCGCCGCCGTTGCGTCACGCATGTGACGCAGCGGCGACGCAAACCATGCGCCGTGTTGCGCTATATTTACAACGTGACGCATCTAGGGAGATGCGTCACGTAGTAAACCCCTGCGCCACATGAAACCTGCGTCAGGTTTCGTGTGGGCGTACCGGCGCAGGGGGGGGCGTTCCGGCGCAGGAACGCCTCGGAAAAGTGACGTAGTGAAATCTACAAGATTTCACGCAGTCACTTTTCCGACGCTGGTGCGTCAAATCCTTACGCCTGCTTCAAGCAGGCGTAAGGAATGACGCACCATGTTAGGGATAGGGAAGGTTGGAACAGTGCTGGAGTTACGTCGCGCTTGCGACACAACTTCAGCACTGCGCCAACCTTCCGCCGGCAGATGCGTCACGCATCTGCTTATCCTTGCGCCACGATGCGCCGCATTGTAAATGCGGCGCATCGGACGTGGCGCAAGGGTAAACTTGCGTGACGCATTTTCCCTGGCGCATCCCTGCTGATATGCAGGGATGCGCCAGGGAACGTAAATATGCCCCAGTGTTTCTTGAGTCGCGCAGTGTGAATTTAAATGGCGATCCCAGGACTTTTTAAGGTATCTGCCCACAGTATATGTGAATCACTTCCTCTGATTATGAAAAATTGTCACGTCCAGAGTTTCTTAGGTCATGTAGGCAGAGGTAGGCGAGCCTTCCAATTAAAAGGGAGAGCCGAATCAGAGCTGAGCCAAGGGTCCAGCGCAAATCTTAGATCCCATGCACGAGACGAGCCCTGAAAATATATGTTATGCAATTCATACAACAAACATCACGTAAACTACAATACAGTCTCTTCAAAATTCAAAAAATTGTATTCATTTAATATGAGAAGCTTTGACATTAATAGGGCACATTATAGCACCGCAATGAGAAGTTCCTATTAAAAGTGATAGTTTTGTACAACTGGTAGTCTGAACGCACATATTTAAAGAGTGCTTTCATAAACGATAATGAAGCACAAAAGAGTTTTGGTGAAATAAAAAACTTGCCTAACATTACACAATTTAAGCAGGAAAGTCGAAATTTATCCAGGTTTTCCAGGTCTTCTGGTTTCACTTTGTACAAATTAGCCTGTAAATGGATATCTATTTGTCTTTTCTTATGTTAAGGCTTTGTTTTTACCTATTAGTGCAGTTTTTAAATATAAGGCAAACTCAAAGGCAGAGCTCTTTACATGACCACCAGTAACATTACTCAAGGACACAATCATTATTTCTAGGCATGGGGATATAAAGGGCCCGATTATGAGTTCGGCGGTCCATAGGACCGCCAAACCCGTGGTGGTGGTCCAATGACCGCCAGACTGGCGGTCCACCTGCTGTATTACGAGTACGGCGATTGGACCGCTACTGGACCGCTGCTACCACCAGGGATCCATGAGCTCGCGGCAGTGGCGCAGCGGTCAGAAACGCAATATGCTGGCAGTGAGCCTGCCATGAAAAGCGTGGTGGTTAGGAAACTATGGGGGTCCCCTTGTTGCCTCTGGGCCTGGGGTTGCATGCAGTGGGGCACATGGTGTGCCCCCCTGTCTGTATGCACCCCCTCTTCCTGCACAGCATGGACTGCACAGTTCATGCCGTAGAGGAATGTGATTTGGCGCTCCCACAATGCAGCCTTTCTAAGGCTCACATGTGAGCCTTAGAAAGGCACTGCCGTAGGACAGCCAAAGCACCGACCGCCAGAACAGGATGTAAGTCCTACTCTGGCAGGCAGTGTGACTGCAGGTTTCGTAGTCTCGCTGTGGGGCACTGGCGTGGCGGCCCACTGCGAGACTGCCAAACTCGTAGTCAGGCCCTAAGTGATTCGCCCAGAATCACAGGATGTTAAGCCGATGCAGACTTGAATCTGGTTCCCCAGTTCCACAGTCGGCAGCTCTGTCCATACCGCCACATCCTGGGTAGAGGTAGGGAGGTAAATAACTAGGATTCAAATAATATCAATAAAATACCAAGGTGCTCCTATTTAGTGATGGATCAGTTAAGCGAATAAAGTGAGCATATAGTGTGCAAGTGTTATTTACAATAACAATACATACATGTGGACCATAGAGACAATGTGATGTTGTATACAACACTCGTAATACAAGTGTCGAACTTCACAATCAAATTAAAAAACAGTCCATAGTAGAATTTGTTGATGTTTTGACTCACAATGTAAAATTTGTAAGAAAAGGGTTATCATCAGGATGGAATATTGTAGGAGGCACCAGAAAGATTATAGCTCTAGTCATGTAATCTGTGATGTGTCTGGATTAGTGGGTACATTATCTGGCTTGCTTAAGGGAAAAGCAAAATGGTAGAAAACAGAGGGATTGTGGCAACAGTTTTACAATCCTTGGTGCATCTTTATCTGTGGATACATCCTCAGGCTAGCTGCCGAAGACTGCTAGCAAAGTGTAAGAAACTTGGCCATGTATCGTCAGAGGTTTGCAGCTGGAGTCACAATTTTAATTAAGTTTCCAGCAAAAATCTATAGATCCTCCTGATAACTTGGTTGACCTTGGATTACTGAATAAAACCCCTTGGCCTTGAATGAGTCGTCTTTAAAGATCAGTATTACGCTTTTCAGAATGTGTACCAGTTGGAATAAATCCAAGGCTGGTCAGTCCAGGTCGGCAGTGTCCGACATTAACAAGTAGTCTCGTAATGGTTGTCATATATCCTTGGGTCTCGAGGTAATTGGCTGCAAAGTGGCGTAGTCTTTACTAGTTTTATCACAATAAATCATACTCTTCAGCCGCGCAAGGTCATAGGGACAGGTTTTGCTACCCCAATGCAGTGCAATCACGCGTTTAGCAAGTAACAGAGCAATAGCAGTAAAGCGGCACACCTGCCTGGGGACATCATCAGCATACCCCAGGAATGCTAGGAGTGGGGAGGGGGTCAGTGTAGTGCCAAACTTCGAAGATAGCAGAGTGAGAATTGTGGACCAGTAGCCACCCACTGCAGTGCATTCTATTTAGAATACTTACCTGTATGTTCTGGTTAGATGTTTCACACAGTTTTGCAGCTTTTCCGTTAGGGGTGTTCTAATATGGAGCAGGTGCTTTCTTTTCAGTTGAATGACAGAAAAACATATAAGTTTAATTTTAAATGTTAACATGTTGGTAGTTTGTAGAGGTTGACGTTGTTAAGTTTATTTTTGCTCATTATTTTAGGACGTTTATACTTTTTAATTAATTTATATATACTTACTTTTTATATATTTTTTCTGTTTTGTAATAGTTGTTATTTTCTGGCAGTTTATCGGTTTTCAAGTCGTAGATATTTTCTTTTAGGAAGTCTATGTAAAGAGATAAACGTTGGCAAGTGTGTTAATATTTATATGCTATTTTACGTTTTTAAGTTTAATAACAGTTACGTTTTAGTTTAAATATAAGTTTTACTTTCTTGGTTAGGTAGTTGTTAAGATGTATATATTTTGGTGAGAGAATCTCGCAGTTTCCTCGTCTTGCAGCGTTTATCATTTTTGAAGTATTTAGTTGTTTGAATGAGTATGCCTTTTTTTATCAGTTGAGTCGTTCTACGGTAAATGCTAATTTAGGTTTTATATGTGATGTATGATATGCAGTTTGATATTTTTGGATATATATATATATGTGGGCGTGGATATTTTGCGAGACATTGTAGTTTTCCTCCATGCCAGCCCACTTGGGATATATTGTAAATATGGACACAGCACCGGCTGCTACCACTTCGGAGGAAAATTCCAATATGGTAATGAACTCCATAACCCACAATGCACTGGCTACTAAGGGCGGAGACTATGGTATAAGTATGAGCAGCTGTGGGGGTCTGTGTGCATGCCAGTGATCAAGGGCAGATGCCCGAAACGCGTATTGTGCTTTTTGTCATGGAGGAGTAACACACACACACACACACACACACACACACACACACACACACACACACACACACACACACACACACACACACACACACACACACACACACACACACACACACACACACACACACACACACGCGCGCGCACACGCACACACTGCTATTTTTTGGGGGTTGTATTGTTACTATTTTAGATATATACTTTTTGGTGTGCATGGTAAATATTTTGTTGATGTAATGCATTTTTATTTAATTTAAATATGTGTACAACAAGTTTTGGGTTTATTGGAAATAATTGTTGTATGTAAAACGTTTTTTTTAATTCTATTTACTAATGATTAGTGAATTATTTTGGTGATAATATTGTAGCCGATATTGTTTGAATCGATATTTTTGATATATTATATATTTATTTAAAGGTAACAATATTTTTGTTTCCGATATTTTTGTTTTCAATATAGGTAATATTTGATATTTTTGACAACAATATTTGTGTTCTTGATATTTGTGCTTTTTTTATTTAGGTATGGGAAGTCGATATGCTTGTAATCCATATTTAATTTCCGATATTTTTGTGTTTCAATATTATATGCATCAATATTATGTCAGTGATCGGCCACATGAGGCTCTATGGCAGGTTGTATTCTATTGTGGTGATGCTCAATGCATCTCACATGCACTGAGCTTTGACAAATCACTTGCACCCTTTGGCATTACCGTAATCTATAGTGCACACACACTCTGCAGTAGGTCTCTCCTTTGTACTGCTAGTCTGGCACTGGTGTGTCAGCCTGACCAGCTATCAGCAACTGCCAGATTTAGGCGGGACAAGGGTGTGGACCAATGAGCGTTTCTACGAGCAAGGCATTTGGGGCATCATGCACATCACAGAGGTAAGGAAATTAGTGCACGCAGCCACACGGGATGTTGCTACTGGGTGTGCTGCTATTGCTTTACACTTAGGATTGGCACTGTGCTTCAATTTAATTTGGCAGTTGTCGCGTCGCTTCTCACCAAATTCTGCAGATTGCAGGAAGCTAAAAAAAAATGAAGACTGCTTTGTTTTATCTCAGTATTTTCTTTATTTTATCCCTGACCAGTACTTATTCATCTACACCAGATGGAGTTTCCCTGACGCTGTGCTCTCCATTCTTTGTGCCCTACGTGCTCAAATGTTCTCCCAGACTTTGTCCCCTTCCAGTTCTTTTCCTTGTTGGTGTAAGTAGTCATTTGGCCTTCACAAAGGTCCTACTGTCCTTGGTGTTATGTCATCATTTGACAATCTTGTTGAGAAACTGAGATGTATCTAGGCATAGGAGTGTCACTGGACTCAGTGCATCTAAATTTTAAGTGCAAGTCTGCATGCTGTGAAGTACAAACTGTGTGATGAAGTTGTTATGTGTTAAATGTTGGGGAAAGAAGTACCTCCTTTGTATACTTGTGTTCATACAATTGTAATGCGCTGGTGAAGATTTCCTTTCTGTGCCATGTTTTTCCTTAGGAATGCTGTATATGTAGCAGGTTGGTAAGTTTGGATTTAGGCCTTTGTGTTAATACCCTAGGCATTGTAGAAGATGGAGCGTGCTATAGGTATGGATGTTTTCCATTTACATTTGGATAATGAATGTGTTGGACTTGGCCCTCTCTGCAGGGTGACCCCCAAACGCTTGACTTGCTCCACTCCAGGTTTACTGACTTCGTTTTTGTTGGCCTTAGGACGCTGTGCCCTTTACCACTGCTAATGAGTGCTAAAGTGCTTGTGCTTACTCCCTAAAACATGGCAAAATTGACTTTCACCTGATTGGGATATGTAATTTACTTATATGTCCCTAGTAAACTGGTTTACGTTAAAAGCTACTAGTGGGCCTGCAGCACTTAATGTGCCACCCACTTAGGTAGCCTCTTGAAACATTTCTGAGGCCTGATATTGCAGCCTGTGTGCAGTTTTAAACTGCCAATTCAACTTGGGAAAATATAGCTTTTGCCAAGCATATAACTCCTCTTTTAATACCTACAAATCACCCCTAGGGTAGGCCCTAAAAAGCGGCTAGGGCATGGTGCATTGCATAATTGGACATGTACCCTTAAGTTTTACATGTGCTGATAGTGAAAAACTCCTAAATGTGTGTTTTACTACTGTGAGGGCTACCCCTCACATAGGATAACATTGGATTATGTTGTTACAATTAATAAGTGATACCTTGTGTTTGGGAGAAGGCAGAAATGTCATACTTGGTGTCTAAGGAATTGTAATTTAAAATCCTCTTTAATGGTATAGTTAGATTTTAAGTCACAATTATGGAAATTCCAGTTTTAAAAAGTTGGCATTTTCTTGTCTTAACTATTTGGTGCCTGCAGCCTGTTTCCTAGGACACATGACTAGATGTAGTTGGCAGTTGGCTTTTGTGTATTCCTCCAAGACAGTCACACAATAGAGGGGTTGGTTGTTGGCAGGATGAGCCATCATAACCTGATGGGAGAGGCGGAGCTGTCACCTACCACACTTGAACTTCAGTGGAACAGCCTCAGAATGCACACAAAGAACTTCACACCAGCCTTTTGTGACTCCAAACATCCTGGGACCAGGACAGGGGAAGGAAGGAAATTCCAGAACCAGATGTGGGGTGAAGTCCAGGCGTTTCTTACACTTCAAAGCTGGCACCAGGTATAAATAGCGGACCCTCAGCCCAGCTCTTCAGTTCACTACAGGAACCTGCGGAAGACTACAGAAGGACTGCTTTGTACTCCAGAGAACTGCTCTACTGCTTGAGGCCTGCCTTGTTTCTCAGAGGACTGCCTTGCTGCTTTAGGTCTGCCTTTTTTCTCAGACGACTGCCCTGCTGCTTGAGGCCTATTTGTTCTTCACAGGACTGTCCTGCTGCTTGAGGCCTGCCTTGTTCTTCAGAGGGTTGCCCTGCTGCTTGAGGCCTGCCTTGCTACTTGAAGGAGAGAAGACCATCTCCTTGAACCCAGGACTGCCAGAGTGACTCCAAGGGTCCGTTGGCTGACCTCCTGCTCCGCGCAACAGGGACCCAACAAGCTCCAGAGGCCTCCATGGAACTGCCCAGCAAACCTGCTGCAACTGGCCCTGCCAGGACCTGCAACTGGACATGCCTGGACCTGCAACTGGACCTCCTGTCCTCTGCTGGAGTGAGATACTGATCCCTAAGAGGTGCCCGCCTCAGGTTCTGAACCCTTGGCTGGCATCAGTTGAGCTCCTCCTGTTAAATCCTGAAGTTTTAAGCTCTTCGCACCAGACTTTGAAAAGGTAACCTTTTCAATGGGACTAACCTGTTCCCTGTATCTGGCCCGCATTTCATTGTGGTCAGCCTCAACTTGTGACTTTGTCTCGGTCTAGCATGACCAGATACCCACAGTTAACACTTTCTGCTTCTTGGCACTATTTTGTCTTAAACCTTTAAAATTGCATATCTCCAGTTCTACTGACTGAATGTTTGTCATTTTGGTCTCATTTTATTTATTACATTTTACTAATATTTTCTAAATTGGTATAGGATATCTATTGTGTTGTGTTTTCACTTTATTACTGTTTGTGTGGTGCATAAATACTTAACACAGTGCCAGAGGGCTAAGCACAGGTTAATTTAGCGCTTTTTGTGGCTCATTCTGACATGGTTTGTTGCTTGAGAAGGGCTCACACCTCCCTTAACCAACAACCCAATTTCTCACAGAATATTTATGGAAACGGTTCCCTTTCTGCATTGCAGTCAGGTGAATTGACTTCATTGTATTTTGCTTGTATGTTAGTGTGTTGTGTGCCTGTATGTTCTGGGATGTCATCATCATAACTAGAAGATGTGTTGTCAGTCGTCAGAGTGTACAGGTGTAGGGAGTAGAGGCTGGCGTTTTCATACGTCTGTAGTTGTGTGTGAACCACTGGGTGACGGTGAATGTTGGTTCTACTATTTATGAGCTGGCACACACAGCACTGTGGTTGATGGTTTCAGGGAACCCCCATTCCGAAGTGGGCTGAAGGGTCGAGTGCCCAGGCTGGGACGTTGCCCTATAGGAGTCCCAGGAAATGCAGTTTGGCACTCACGTCCTAGGTGGTATCAAGACGTGTCTTGGGCCGCTATATGTCGAGGAATTCACACCATGGTTGTTGTCTTGTCGTTTGTTTTTTGTCATAAAAATAATAATACTTGGATTTGTATAGTGCAGCTAATCACCGGTGAGGGTCTCTAGGCGCTGCCCATAGGCACGGGGAGATTAAGTGATTTGCCTAGAATCACAGCATGTTGAGCCGACACCGAGACTTAAACCTGGATCCTCAGCTCCGAAGTCGGCAGCTCTGGCTGTTACGTCACATATACAGGAGGCTTTATTGTCAGAGTGTGAGGCCAGCCCATTGTCAAGCTTATTTTTGTTGCCTACCGTAGTTCTGCCTCAGGCATGACAGATGTTTTTTTGGGGGTGGGGGCGGGGCCTGAATCAGCAAACTCACAGTGTCTAGTGCCATCTTTATTGGTCTTAGCTACAGGGGTGTAGCTTGGTCAGTATGATTGGGGCTTCAGATATCCCAACAATCAGGTTGGCATATTTTGTTAAAACACATTATATGAGGAGCACGGCATAAAGGGGGCTTAAGGGGCAGTGGAAACAGAGAAGAGTGGGGATTGCTAGGGGTACTTAAAATACAATATTTTTCAAACCAATCAACATTGTTTAAGGCCTTAAAAACATAGGAGAGACAGTGTTTTTGTAAAAGTCCCAGGTGAAATCCGACAGACACTTCATATTACCCAACTGAAAGCAAATGTACCCAACTATTTACTACAAAATACGTTTTTCGGGGGGGGGGGGGGGGAGGGGTCGTCATCAACTTTAGTAAAGGGTGAAATATAGTGCAACATGGGGCAACAGACCCCAAAAAATACAATCTGCCCCAAATATATTCCCTGATCAGGCGCGCTTGTCTTTGTAGCTTGTACCACAGACCCTCTAAAGGCTGCGCAGACGCTTTTCACACTAAAGGTACTAATAATAGCAGCGCCAGCCTAGTTTAATGAGGCTCTTTCTTGAGGGTCAGAGGTCGGAATCCTGATAAGGCTCCGAGTCAGTTTTCAGTGGAATAACAATTTGGCTGATTATATGCTGCGCCGACGACCATCAAAATAATGGGGCCGTGATGGGGCTTTGTGGCCGCTAATGCTTTTCATTTAAATATTCCAACTCTTTTACCCTTTCTTGTCATTTTCCTCTTCCTAATGGCCTCTTCGTGATTACTGTATTGTGAGCTTCACAGCACTATTTTCTGCCTCCTTCTCTAGTCCCATCAATTGAAAGGTATAATTTGAATTGATGAAGAAAAAATGCCATTTCCATCTGGGACAAAGTTCAGGGAACAGGTGAGTGGGGTGAAGCCTAGGCGTAAACCTATTTTATGAATCATCCGGTGTGTCCTTGCCACCTGCCGGGTTCCTGCAGCTGCTGCATACACGGCACAAAAGGTAGCTGGAGGGGGTTTCTTGTGATAAAAGCAGCGCTTTACTTCTACTCAAATACTGATGTAAGATTACCTTGTGTCTGCGTTCTTCGCCAGAGCAGAACATTGGCTACCTATTTATCAGTGATTGGGTTGCCCAATTAATTAGCACAGAGCGGTGTTAATTTCAACCTCTGGGCTGCGAGTTCCATTGTATAGTACTGTAGTTGCATTTGTGTAGCACTTTATATCCCAGACCGGGGGCCTGATTCATAAAGGGAAACTTACACTTTTGTGTGTGTTTACGATTGTTTGCTATTCATAAAGCAATTTTACTGGTAGTATCTTTACCACTGCGGAGTCTCCTGACATAAAAAGACAGGGCTTTCCTATCTTTTTATGTGCGGAGGGTCCGCAGTCGTAAAGATACTGCCAGTAAAATACCTTTATGAGTAGCAAACATTTGTAAACTTACACAATAGTGTAAGGTTCCCTTTGTGAATCAGGCCCTATGTGTGGAAGAGATTATTGGACTGATAGCACAGCAGTACATCATTTGTAAAAAACATAAGTGCCAGGACCCTCTTCAGGAGATCACTGCATCGTGCACCACTCATTGCCACTGCCAGAGCTGCCAATGGCAGAACCAACACAACTACTAACCATCACACTGCTACAAGTTTGACAATTCAGACTTTCGAGGCCCCCACAGCTATAAAAATGGGTTGGGCGGCAGGTATTAGTTGTTTTTAACCCCTTCGCTGCTTATGTTGGCCAACGGCCGTCGCGAGCACTACCTCCGTAGTGCTGCGCACGTCCGTTGGCCGACGCAGCCCCGCCCACTTAATTAAACCGCCGCAGCGCGGCGGAATTCGCGCCGCTGTTAAGCAGTTAATGCATATTGAATAATTTAACAACTGTTGTTCTGCTAATATCTAAATTACACAAACAGCACCACCATGTGGCAGCAGTCATAAGTGCAGGTGCTGACAAGTGCCGCTGCCGAGCAAAGGAAACCACCAGCTCAAATTAAGCACTGTAGCACAGTACATCCTAGGATGTGATTTATGAAAGGACCTTGAATTGCAGGGTGACCTATGTAGGAAGTTTTCTTGTGCTGTGTGTGATGATCAGATTTGTATTATCCTGATATTTGTCACTGTTCTTAAGTCTGCTGTGGAACAAAGAGGAGCAGTGATGGATAGAACGTAGGCCCAATATATTCATTTTGCTTTTTGTTGTTTTTGAGTGTGGCCTATGTAGCAGGTGTTTTGATTTTGTGGATGATATGTGGTGGAATGCCCTTCTCGTGGCACTGCGATCATAGTATGGTATGGTTATTTATGTAGCACTTTCTACTCCTGATAAGGTGCAGGAGTGCTTTGCAAAGGGCTAGCTTGCTTCTCCGTGGAGACCCAGTATTAGTGACTTAGTCAAGGGTATAGAAAAAATATACTGCTGTACTTTTGTGAGGAAGCATCTCAGGAGGTATGGATTACCACTTATGGCTTGGCGGGTGTGGGTGTGCAACCCCACTCAAGCCAGCCCATTTCAGAGAAGGAGGGGCTAACAGTCTTCACAGAGTCTTGACACTTTCTCATACAAGGTTTTGCATGTGTGGAGTGCGCACTACGTGTAAGGGTGGGGGGAGTTTGTGGAGTTGCACGACGTGGAATTCCGCGGAGTTGCATAAAAACTCCGGGGAAATCCGCTGAGTTCCTCTCCACCCTACATTTGCTCTCCCCAGCGGCATAATTCCAGCTATTTTGGTTATAAGGACCTTACAAAGTCAGCCTCCACCATCCCGGCCTTTTAAGTTTTTTTGATAAGGTGACCACCCATCAACGCATCTATCCCCTCACCTGAGTATAATTGAAAACTACTCCTCCCCCACCATTACGACCTTGTAATGTTCCTCCGAGGGCGCGAAGTGTTCTGAGAGAAGTTAGCCCTCGGCTCTGTGTTCAGACTGCGGAGCGAGAGTGACAGTGTTCAGACAGCTCTGCATGCGAGCAGGCTTGCCAGCCCCTCAGGGACCGCTCTGGAGCCCGAGAGAAGCATGCAGCAGCCGAGCATCCCAGGCCTCTGCGTATGGTTGAACTGCGTGTGAGGTGAGCCAGACAGAGAAGGTGAAACCCGTTGCTCCCCTGCGCTCTGGGCACTGCAGGGCCTGCGCTGGAAGCCACACAATTTAGCAGCCATCTTGGAAGAGGCAGCGGTCTTCATAATTTCAATGCCATTAAACAAATCTCCTTTATTATTGTACCATAGCTTGCAATATAATCAATAACTTTATGGTGAAATGTATTTCACTAAAGAATCGCATGAAGAAAAGTGCTACATTAGACTTTACGGTATTGAACGCTTAGGAATACTTTAAATTATATGTAAAGTACAAAAAAAAATAATAACATGATTGTTTTATTTTGACTCCGTATTATCTGTTTTTATTGTGTGCAGGATACGAAACTGCGCTGTGAGGGCGGCGTTGCAGCAATGGCTTGGTCCCTCTTCAATGTCGCTGGCACTTCCTCTCAAACACCATGGCTCATCACTGGTACCACTACCTGCCACTTCACATAAGGCCTGGTGCCACATCACCACCACCTTGCAGGGAACCGAAACACACAGACTCATGTCTGGCATCTGAGTCTGCTCATGATGCACAATACCATACCACCACCACCCTCTGAGAAATCCAAACAACATCTCCCACTGGCATCCGACACAGTTCACTACAGGTATGCTATATGGTGGGCGACGTGGGCAAATTCCGCCACGTGGTGGAATCAGAGTTTTTTGCTGAACTCCATGCTCCCAGCGGAGCGTGGAGTTCAGCGGGGCTACGCGGAGGTCTGTGGACCTCCGCGTAGCCCCGCTACGCACACTACGCCCGGGGATAATTTATTCAGCTGAGCTACACAGGCCTTTTATCCTTTCCTACTTGCTTCGGTGACTGGAGACATTGGAGTGCAGAGTTCTGCATGGACAACTAGTAGGATTGCTTCTGCTGGAGGGACGTTTATATTGTTTGCAGATGGCAAATGCTGACGTTTTCTTGGTAAGAGAGTGTAAGTGCATGTTGCTCTTACGAATGTCTGAAAACCAGACACCCAAATAGTTATATTTTATTGTGTTGTAGATCTTCAACTTCCCCGGCCGCCATGTCTGTTTGGAATTATGTTTAGATTTTCCATTTATCATGACCTGTGTTTTTCCTGCGTTGGCTGTAAGCTTGTTGCCGTCGTTGTAAAGATTGTGGATTGTTAGTGTTATAAAAAATGTCAAAAAGCAGGGTTAACTTGATGTTAAATAAAACAGATAAGATAAAGGGGGAAGCCCTCTTGTGAAAGGAAGGCCTCAGCTGTCCCCTTTTCATCCTGTGGGTCAGAAGAATTCCAACCACTTAATGCAGCCCGAAATTGCAGCGGGTCACTGTGGACGGCCTTTCAAACAGAATGCAGTGATCCACAGTGTCAAACGCCGGACTGGTGTTTTTAGCTGAAACCCGACTGTACCGATTGAAAGACACAGATAGGTGCAGGAGTGAAGTTACAATACATTTTTAGTGTGTTAGCTAGAACAGAAACATCTGCAAAGGGTTGAATACTAGATAATATTGAGGATTTCAAGATAATCTTTTTCAGTAGTGGGGTAATTATCCCTCCTTTTGACTGGGCTGGGAAGAGTCAATCTTCGATTGATCGATTTAGCAATCGACAGATGAGGTAAGCAAAAGCAGGCTTTTAAGCATAGTATGTTAATAACCAGATTGGAAATGAGAACTGTTTGGAGACAATCTTATGGACAATGTTATTGAATACAGAGGAGAGATCCAAAGGGGTCACCGTGCTGACACCATCACTTCCCTTTATCATCCAGAAACCGTCCAGTGTTGACACAACGGATTCAGCTCCCATCCCATGTCTGAATTCAGGTTAGAAATGGTCTGATAAACCTGGTTGAGTGTCAGTTTTCAACAAAGTAGGTTCTACACGTGCTGGACATTTTTCTGAGGAAAACTACATTCTCTGGTTACGAGTTTAATAACCATTCAGACCTGTCCTATCGCTGTTCCAACAAAAATGGAGAGATCCTTTTTTTATTTTTTTTCCATAATTCTATTAATTTTTGTGGTCAAAATGTGCACCTCTTTCTTTAAGCTCTTTTCTCTTTCAGCTTTGTCGGTGTCGATTATAAAAGGATCTTGTGATTTATCTATGGTCATAAAGGCAAACCTACTCCAGGGCAGCGGGAAAAAAATACAGAATGCGGAAAAGGTATAGAGTAGAGGGCCATGTCTCTGGTTGAGGGCATACACCGTATGAAGCACCTGGGCTATGTCCGCAGACTATTATTTGCGACAGAGGCTCTTTCAAGTAGTAAGTCTTCCACTCACTCATTTAGATATCCAGACCGCTTAATATTTTATGCTTTCAGAAGTAACTGCAATCCTCTATATAACCTACAATCATTAAACTGCCACTGCTATCAAACAATGCAACCTTGAAAAAAAAATCTTTTTACTCCCATTACGACTGACAAGTTATCTTTTGAAACATATCCCGCTTCATCATAATCTGTGTTGTTCCACTTTTTTGGACTCTACTGCCATCTACTCAGCACCACATCAGCACAAGCGCACCTCCGCTTCAGTAACACTAAAGCACCACCTCAGCACCACTGCATCACCAATGCACTACAAAATTCCATAACACTTAATACGTTTTAATACCATTTAATAACTATCCACATAATTCTACAACACACCATGAAACATATTTCCACTACACAACTCCACGCCACACAATTCCACAACAAACAACTCCAATGTAACCCATATCTCCCTCACACTTCCACCAACTCTGTCATCTCTCCACAACACACCCTCTGCCCCTCTCATCTCTCCCTCACACTCCCACTACCCATTTTCATCTTGCAATCCCGCTGCCCCCTTTCATCCCTTCCTCACACTCCCAATCTACTCTCTATAATACCTGCTCATGCATGCTACCTTCCGGTACCTCCTCGCGCTGTGCACTAGTCCACCTCACACCTCCCCCTCCCTGAGGACCCCTAGCCCCTATCTATCTATCTCTCGCTCGATGTTTCTCTTACTATCTCTTATCCCTCTCTCTCACGCACTCTTTCCGCCTCTCTCATGTGGTTCACTTCAGGTATTTCCGCACAATATCTTTCCCGTACATTTTCAAGGTTTCAGTCCCTCAAATCCATGCTCTCCTCCTCCTCTACGGGTGTCTTCTGCATACACAAACGCTCCCTCTTTATATGTCTGTGCCCTACTGTCCACTTCTTTCACTCTTTCTCACACACTCTTTCTGCTCCTGTCTGGAGTACATTCACCACTTCTTGCGCAAACTACCTATCCCTCTCTATCTTCCTTTTATTTTCTGCAATTCTCACCCCTATCTATTTACCATGCCACATAATTCCACTACACAAATACACTACACACCACACAATACCACCCCACACAATCCCACAAATAACAATTCCAATCCAAACCACATACATCCACAACACTCCAAACAAAAACACAGGGCTAAAAGACATTACCATTTACAATGCCAGGAGCTCTAACTCTCGCAAATGCGAGACCTATTCCATTGCAAATGCTTGTCTCCTTTGCCTACCTCAGCAAGATATGATGTTTATATACCCAGAGTGTTACCCTAAGGGGTTCTACCTTGCTGTGTCATGTCGGACTCAGGATGATGGAAGGAATGACCCTTATATATAGTTATTATGCAGGAGATGGTAGTTCTGCTGAGTTTCCAAGAATCCTCATGCATAATAGATGAGGCTAGGATTCAGGAAAAACCCTACTTCCAGTAAGCAGTACCATAACTGGGTAAAAGGTCAGTCCCAAGAACTGTTATGTAGTGTAATGGTAGGGGAGAATATAGGTGAATGGTTAGGTGACTATCTGAGCCTATAATGGGATACCTATATGAACCATAACATCACCTTCTCTCTCTCTGATCTTTCTGTGCCACCTTCTCTATTTTAAATTACCATCACAACCTAATCCCTATCTTTTATCTTTTTATACATTTTTGTACCTGAGCTTTCTGTCTTTATCTCGTCACTCTCTCTAGTTCTCCAATCCCTCCTCTTTCAACTTCTGTATCAACCTAACCTATCTTTACCTACCTCACCTCTGTGTATCTTCACATCTCATTCTCGCTACAAAACATTCCCTTTCTGTCCACTACCCTTCTTGCTCTACATTTTTCACTGCCTCAGCACTCTCTTTACCCGGCCTATCTATGTATACCTCACTTCTCATTTTGTGCTTTTTCTTTTCACCACTTCTTTTCTGCTTTGAATCTCTTTCTACCGTATCACTTTATCTACTTCATAACTCTTTGTACCCTACTTATCTTCCCATTTCTGCATTTTCCTTTCCCTATCTCTCACTCTCACTCTCACTACCTCACCCCAAAGCCTTACCTATCTCTCTGCCTCTCTATCTCTAACTCTTACTCTTTCTACCTCTTTGTATCTTAATTTCTGTTTACCTCACCTTTCTTTCTTTAACTTACATCACTACCTCACTTTTCTTTCTTTAACTTACATCCTTCCCTATGTCACATGTCTCTCTGCCTCACTTCTATCTCTGCCTCCCTTCTCCCTCTTCTTCCTATCTCTTTCGCTACACCATTATCTTTACCTCTCAATTTCTCTCCTGCTCCATGTCCTATCCCATTTCTCTTACTCAGCAGAGCTGAGGGAACTGTTTGTTCAGAAAAAAATATACAAGACAGGGGAGGGGAATTAAGCTGAAAATTACTTGATTTCAGCCAATGAATGGTGAATCCAAAGGGCGGAAAGGCCCGCCGACGCCAGCCTGAATGACCAGCCGGTTTTAATTTTCGACCGGCTGACACATAATCAGGCGGTCGGAATTGAAACAGATGATGGGGATCGGAAAGCCTCTGACCAAAGGTCGGAGGCTTTCCAACCTCTATCATAATAGGCCCATAAGTGTTTTGGAAATCGGGGTACTGGTTAAGGGGGGTGAAACTCTACTCAAGCAGCAACCACAATTCTTGTCGGGGTGAAGTCACAAGCAGCCCCAAATTAACTTGTGCTCAACCGTCTGGTAGCTTGGCACAAAAGCAGTTAGGCTTAGCGGCAAAGTGTAAAGTGGTTATGAAGCACTTCAAACAGCAATGAAGTGAAAACACAACACAAGAAAAATCCCACACCAATTTAAAAGAATAAAATACATTTTAATACATTATTTGAGAACTAAACAACAAAAATCCAGTTAGGAGAACCGGAGATATGCAATTTTGGAAATATAGGTGAAAATAGTGCTTAAAAGCACAAAGCGCCAATTGTGGTTATCTAGTCGTGCCAGATTGTGACAAAGTCACAAGTTCAGGGTGACTGCGATGGTGTGTGAGCCAGATAAAGGGACAAAGTTAGGCCTGCTGAACAAAGCACCTTAAATCCTGGTTGCACAGCGTTGCGAGATTCCGTTTTGAAGATGCGTTGCGCATCTGTGGTTCCGATGAGCTACCGGTGCGATGCGAAGTGCAGCTTTGGACATGCGTCGCGCAGCAGTGGCTCTGATTAAGCAGTTGGCGAGGCTTGAGATTCAGGGACCTGCATTGTCGTTGAGGATGCCGTCGACGAAGGCTTGAGATGCAAAGTCCTTCTTTGGGGATGCGCTGCGCATCAGCGGTTCTGAGGAGCTTTCAGCTGAGAGGTTCTGTGTAGGGGATGCATCACGCAGCAGCGATATTGATGCGGAACTGCGGCGAGATGTGTTGTGCTGGTCTTTTGCCTTCATTGGAGACTGTGAGGTTCTGGGATATTTATACGGAGGACAAGGCATCTGTGGATTTGACCATGGTGTCTGGGGTAAGAGGTATGATATATGAGCAGGTGTGATAAAGTAAATGTATTAAAACACTGTTTATGGCATATTGTCATTCATTTGTTTATAGGCTTAGAGAGCAAACTCAATTTTGATTATAGAAAAAGCTTATTGTGAATGCCCTGGACATGTGCGGAGTCCCCAAGCCCGTCAGATAGGCTGTAGAGAGTCCATGTGGGGTGTCAAGGAAGAGCATCAGGAATCCTAGGAAGAGATCCCTGATTTTGGTTAAGTAAACTAGTCTCAGATGTGCATAAAAAACAAGCATTGCAAAAGCTCTGCTTTAAAAGGGCAAGCTATTGGCTTTGCCAACGCTTTCTGCCATGTGCGTACGAACACATGCATCTAGAGGCATGGGCATGCATGACTGGAACTCTTGTATTGGGCTTTCTATTAATGAAAACCAATTCCAAGGTGGCCGCTGATGCATACGCATGTGTCATGCCAAATGCGCACGCATGCATCATTATGGTAGATGGCTATGTAAAAATGATAAAAACATTAAAAGTAACATACAAGAAACACAGTGCACACCCGTACTAAAAAGATAGCGAGCAGACCAGCAAGTACTTTGCAGCTTTGGAGCCTTGTTAAAAAAAAAATTACGTCGGGAGCACGTCCGGAGGGAGGGATTTAAAACAAATCACTTGGGAGCCCTGTAACACCTTTTCAGCTGCCAGACCCTTATAACAAAGTAAAAAAGAAAAACAAAAGAAGCACGAGAGAGCAAGGAAACAGTACACTCCTTCAGAGTGCTGATACTTAAGGAAAAATAGTCCCCTCAAGGCAGCAGTGGAAGGATACTACTAAAAAATGAGAGCACTGTGAAACCAAACAGTTTCTGAGTGGGACAAACACCAGAATAGTGAGGAAAGCCATCGAACCAGGAACAGACACCAAAGAACAACAATGCCATCCATATCAAGTGCAAGGGACTGGGTGTATGCCTATGTCTGTGTGTGCTAGGGTGCCTGAAAGAGCACCAGCGTTGGGAAAGAGAGCAGCAGAGTCATATCTTAGTGGATATGTTGTTGCCCAGCCCTCTCCACGAGACAAGGGTGTAGTTTGGTCTGTAAAACGTGCGGGGTGTGAGCCTGAGATTTCCTAACACTCACCGTGGCCTACTCAACTATGGTCTTGATTACTATTAAAAAGCTTTGGAGTGCATGTGCTGGCAGCGTTCATCAAAATATATTTTGCACCACTAACTTGATGCAAGCAGTTAAATGGCTTTTTAGCACAAAACACCAATCCCCCTATTATCCATGCAATGGGGCCACAAAGGGGTGGGAATAGTGCAAACACCCATAGAATTTCACACAGCGTCAGGTCTACTAAAATAGAATCCTAGTGGCAAATGAAACAAGGAACAAAGAATGGGCAAGCGGAATATTGCATGATAGTGCCATTCGTAACGTAACTTCCCTAATATTCCACATCTTGTGCAAATTACACTTGAAGGGTGGCCATTGCTTATAAATTGGCCAGGATGTTGTACCGCGAGTAAAAGTTTCATACAAGAAACCAATGGCTTGACCTTGCTCCAAATCTAACTAACACTCAGAAATATTTTTTTAGCTGAGACTGTTTGTAAATATGGGGTGCACTCTTTTTCTCCTTTTACACAGTGTAGCACTGTAGCTTTCAACTCAGTGCTGCTTGTGTTAAGTTTAGTATATCTGCCCCCAATAGATGATGCACTGAGCAGGAGGTGGGGGCTAAAGGACACTTTTGAAGCATTTCAAATGATAGAGCAGAAATTCGTGCCCTATATGGGGTACCTGTTAGGAGTGCAATGTAACCGCCTGTAGTATGCATTCACATGTTATTCAGTGCTGTTGGTGAAACTCGATGTTAGAATAAATGTGAATCAATTAATATGTTCTTGTGGAATTAGCATAATCTGATGTGAAGTTTAACAACTGATTTATAGAATGGTATTGAATACCATTCTACACTCCACAACACCGGACCTGCATACCTGAACAACCGCCTCACATTCCGCGCACCCCAAAGGTCCCTCCGCTCAGCCCAGCTCTCCCTTGCTACGGTGCCTTGCATCAAGAAGACCAGAACAGGAGGTCGATCCTTCTCCCTCCTCGCGGCCAAAGCATGGAACACCGTCCCACTCCACCTCAGACAAACTCCAACACTCTCCAAGTTCACGAAGGACCTCAAGACCTGGCTCTTCGACGGATCTCCTTGTACATCCTGGACCTGTGCCCCTCCTCCCCTCCCCCCGCCTTGAGACCCACTCGGGTGAGTAGCTGCACTTAACAAACCCATGATTGATTGATTGATTGAATAAGTGTAAACGGTGTAACACACTCACATAGGGCTCAATAGTAATGCGACGCATTGACACATTAAATGTATTTTGAATGTTATTAGGCCAGTGATGTAGTGGAAATAGACGCATTAATATAGTTTAGGGAATGTCTCTATTGCAAATGCTAATGACTTTATGGAAATATTGAAGGTGGATAACAGTTGTAGGCCTAAATCCACAGCATGTTTGAATGTTCTTGTTTCTGAAACTAATGCTTAGATTCCCATGCGGGTTTGTAGAATGTTATTTGTTTCATGTTTTGCATTGCAGGTGGACAACTGCCTTGCTAGTTAAGAGTAGGGGTATTGTTTCACTAGATAGTTGAGGAATAAAGAAGTTACAGTTAGCTCATCCTGGGGAAGATAAGGTGGAAGGAGGTGCCTTCACACGGAAGAAGGAAAACAGACCAAGGACGAACTGCTGCTGAGGGGCGTACATGGAGAAGGCTGTGAAAGGAATTGATGGCATGGAAAATTTGGTGACTGAGCCTATTGTAGAGTACGTGTGAGAAAAGCATTATGGGACATTTGCGGAAAACAATTTTGAAGATATGATGCATTGAAGAGAGGGACAGATGCCCATTTCCATCTTGCCCTTCCGACAGAAAGCACCTGAGTGCTAGCGTGCTATTTTCTACTTGTGACTTTATGCTACTTGACCCATCTGGTGTTGGATTGACTTCTTAGGAAGGCTCCAATTGCTGACACCTTTCCTTTTTTTGAACCTGTTGCTTAATTGCTAAATTTGGGGTTGCACTTTCAGAGTTAGAGTAGGGATAGATAGAATTTCATGCTTTTCACCAACGAGTTTCTGATGCAGGGGGACCTTAACTTCTGCTTTTTGATTACATGCATAGTAGTCTTTTCTTGTTGCACCGAGTGAATCTCTTTAGGAGATTTGGATTTCTTCTGTTTCCTCTGTATTTTTATACTCTTATGCTGAGATTCGTATATGTCCAATTATTTTTGAATTTGTTATAAATTTTACTAATCGTCATTTGGTTGTCGACCTGAGTTATTGTGTAGCCACATTAGGTTACAGTGTATGCATATTTATTTCTGAACTGTTGCTCCCCTTTACACTTTCATGCTGCTAAAAAGAACCATCGAAGGATCGGCATTGGGGGAATATTGTACAAATGTGCCCAGGCCCTTTCACAAATCTATGTAGGCATCGAGGTATCTATATATGCACAAAAAATAGCTCACTCACCACAAACCGCAACGCGCAGGTGGCTATAGCCTCAATCAGATGGCATCAGTGCCTCCCCCACTGTTACCACTTTGCATCCACAAATCCCCTATCATGGGCAATATTCACCACATGATAACATGGCCTGGCATGAAGATGGTGCCTGTCGGCTCTATGCTACTGGTAGTACCATATTTGTCCCTTCCTAATGCTCAACATTGTTTTTGTGCGTAAGTCAGACTAACACGCTTAGCTACTGGTAGCACCACATTTGTCCCTTCCTAATGCTCAACATTGTTTTTGTGCTTAAGTCTGTTTAGGGGGCAGCGAGTGTGCATTACAAGGTGCACATGCCCCATTGAATTGTAAAAACTCACAAACTTCCATGATTGACAGTGTTCAACAAATTCCTTTACAACTCCCTTCCCACTCTGAAAAAGGTTGGTAATGTACTCCTGTTAGTGGGAGGAGTAAATCTCTTTCCTCAGTGGGATTGTCAAGAATTCATGGGGATTTATGGAAAGTGTTTCTTCTCAGGGGAAAATAATCTCCTTCTGGAGAAAAGAAGAAAAAAGTTAGTATATGGAGTGCTAGATGGATAAGAGTGAATTACGAGGATATTTTTCACTGAGGGGTTCGGAGTGACATCAAATAGACAATGAGAGCGAAGCTCGAGTTGTCTATGATGTCACTCAGAACCCCGAGGTGAAAAACATCCCTGTAATTCACTTTTTACCCATATATAAATGTAAGTTATATATCGACCCCAAAAGCATCTGCCCCTGCTTTCAACTGCTATGCAGGGGCAGAGGAATACTGGGGGAGTCAAACATAACATGGTCTCAGTTCCGTGTCCAAAATGTAAAAAACAACTATCCTCCTGGCACCCACCCCACCAAACTCCCTGCCCTTTCCCTGCCCAAGTCTTTTAGAGAGCCCAGCCAGAGCAGTGTGTGATTCCTTTATGATCTAGCAACAGTGGGCAACAGATTTGTTAACAACGTTTCCTACGTCATAGGAGTAAGTTACTGAATTTGAATCCAGTTGTTATGCATGGCTCTCATAGAGAGGCTCTATCATTTATTTCAGTTTCTGAATCTCATAACCCACTGCTATGACATAGCAACAGTTAATAACAAAACTGGTTGCCTCCTGTTGTGAGGTTATAAAGGCCTTCCATGCCAGGCCTCTCTGAGAGCCTGTCAGGGCAACGCTGCTTGACTGCTTTGACTGAAAGCAGAGAGCACAGCTGCAGGAGGGGGACTAAAGGCAGTAGAAAGCAGGGGCAGAGAAGAATTTGGGAACTATACATAACATAAAATTATAGATGAGTAAAAAGTGAATAATAGAGATGAATTTCACCTGAGGGTTCTGAGCGACTTCATAGACAACTCGAGCTTCGCTCTCGTTGTCTATTTGATGTCACTCACAACCCCTCGGTGAAAAACATAGCAGTAGTTCACTGTTACTGTTAGAAATTGGGTTACTGGCTGACTGGGGTGTGAGCCCTGGTCAAGCAGCAACCACAATCCTAGTCAGGGAAAGGCACAAGCAAACCCCAAATTAACCTGTGCTCAATCCTCTGGTTGCTTGGCAAAGAGCAGCCAGGCTTAACTTAGAGGCAATGTGTTAAGTATTTGCGCAACACTTCAAACAGTAAAACAGCAAAAACACCACAGAAGATCCCACACTAGGTTAAAAATATAGGGCAACATTTAATAAATACAACAAGACCAAAAAGACAACTAGTAGAACTGGAGTTATGAATTTTTAAACAGCTCATAGCGCCTAAAAGCATAAAGTGCCAACCGGTCACACTGGACTGGGTCAAAGTCAAGAGTTCAGGCTGACTGCGATGGAGTGTGGGTCGGATACAGTCCCAGATAGTCTCGCAGAAGTTTTACCTTCGCAAGTTTTGTGTCAAGAGTCATGTTCGCATTATAGAGGGTCGCTGGGAGCAAGGAGAGTGCCGCAGACGGTGGCCGGCGTGGCGCAAGCAGCAGGCTGGGTGTCACGAACAGGCGGGCCAGTGCTTCGCGTTGGTGGTCCTCCGCAGGCGAACAATGCTTGCTGTGCGAAGAGATGGGATGGTGGTGGCTTGCGCTGATTTTCCGTGCGAGCTTCGCAGTTCCGGTGCGAATGGGGCTGCTCACAGTCGCAAAGAGCCAAAAGCTTGATTTCAAGAGCTCTAGAGCCGCACCAAGGGTCCAGGACCTGAGAGGCACCACTTGGGGGTCAGGAACATGCTGAAGACAAGGAGCTGCTGGGGAACCTTTTATGTCACTGGGGCTCAGATCAGGAGGCCAGCAGACTAACCCTTGGAGTAATTCTAGGGTCCTGGGTTCAAGATGGAGTTGCAGGTCCTGGTCTTCTTTCCCCAGGGAAGAGAGCAGCAGGTCACACCAGCAGTCCAGCAGAGTGACAGTCCTTGTAGCAGCACAGCAGTCCTTCTTTCTGGCAGAGTATCCACAGGTTCAGAAGTGTACTGAAGTGGTGGTGTCTGAGATCCTTCTTTTATACACATTTGTGCCTTTAAAGTGGGGGAAAACTTCTAGATGCATGCCCTTGAAGGGCCCAGATGTCCTGCCTTCCCTAGCTCCAGACGAACTACAGGGGCTATGCAGCCCTTTGCGTGGAGAGAGGACTCAACCTATTCAGGTGTAGATGATGCTGGGCCCAGCTCCTCCCTCCCGTCCTGCCAGTGATGGTTCATCCAGTCACACCTAAGCTCCCGTTTTGTGTGACTGTCTAGGAGGAATCACAAGCCCAACTGCCTACTACACCCAGTCATGTGACCAGAGACAAGCTGCAGACACCTAATGACTAAGGCAAGAAAATGGCAACTTTCTAAAAGCTGCATTTTCAGAATTGTAATTTAATATCTGACTCCACCACAAGTTAGGATTTTAAATTAGGATTCCAGAGACACCAAAACACAGCCCAGCAAGTTTGTTCCCTATGTTGCGCTATAACTCAGTATATCTCAGAATGTGCTAATGCTGTCTGTAGGCGAGATCTAAAAGATTAGGGAAATGCAGCACAATTGTGCACTTCCACAGATTACACAACGGATTTAGAGCACGCAAAAGGTATTGATGTTCCAATTACCATATTTTAATCTTGCTGCACAATCAGTAAGCAGGAAACTCCCTTTGTGACCCCTTTATAATACTTTTCCATTTCACAAATACGGACCAGTCTCATCATGCACAGATCAAACGTTCCAAAGTGCATTTAAAATGGAACACAAGCCGAAACCATTGACTGTTAACCAGGCAGCAATTATGGAAAGATTTTCTAACCTTCATCTTACACCAAAATGGAAATTTTTCATTGAATTTGCACCAATTAGTCAATATTGTCAACTGTTTCATAGCGGTGGGCGAGCAACTGTAAGCTAGAGCCAGGCTCAAGCTTAAGCCTGGCTCTGGCTCAGCTCAAGGTCCTATTGGAACCTTGAGCCCATACCGAGCCGAGATTTCATGAGGCTTCTGCCTACCATTCTCCCTCTACTCAGGATGTGGTACCGACTTTGGAACTGGGGAACCAAATTCAAGTCTCGGCATTGACTCGACAACCTGGGATTCTGGGCAAATCACTTAATTTCCCCTTGCCTTTAAAACATGAATGTGGCTTTTTCTAATGTAACTGGCGCTCACGTATAGTGCTCCAGTATCTTTGGGTAGATTTTGGACTATAAAAGACAGAAGAAAAATGCACAAAGAGGTCAAAACAAAGTGTTAACACAAAAATGGGAAGACAAATAGACAACTATGTACTGGCTGATTTGTACAAAGTGAAACCAGAAAACCTGGATAAATCGTGGCTTTCTCACTTAAAATGTGTGATTTTAGACAAATATTTTTTTTCACCAAAGCTCCTTTTTCTTCATTAGCGCTTAAGAAAGCAATTTCAAATATGTGAGGTCAGAATACCGGTAGTGCAAAACCTTTTGTGTTTGATTTAATAGACAATAATATTGCTCCATATTAATCTGGACCAAGTACTGGGTTCACATGACAACTGTATTGCCTCTTAGTTCACCAATGGTTCATGATTAAAAACTATTGCTTTTGATCAGCATTTTTCAGTTCAGTGCTATGATGCGATGTATTATGTCAATACAAGAAATAAAAAGCTCTGAGAGGCAACATAAACAAACTCTACAGTGTTGAAAGCACAAATGCTGGGATTTGTGCTTTCAACACTGTAGAGTTTGTTTATGTTGCCTCTCAGAGCTTTTTATTTTTTGTTCAATTATTTGTGGTTTTATGGTGGTAAACCATAATTTGAGGTGGGCAATTGTAAACTGTCTTTTGTGCTCTTGGAATTACCTCCGACTACACGAGATTGTGCGATAGCAAGTTCCCCTGGCCATCATTGTTCGATTAATTTCCTATTATGTCAATACTTTTTTGAATTTTGAAGAGACTTTGTCATATTTTAAGTGATGTTTGTTTTATGATTAACATTGCAAATATTTTCAGGGCTTGGCTCATGCACGAGCTCTAAGAGCCGAGCCAAACGCTTGACTCGTCTCTCCCTGTTAATTTGTTGGTTCGCCCACCTCTACTGTTTCACACAGTGGACCATTTTACTGGAACACTATTAACTTTTAAACATGCTAAATTCACAGTGTATATATTGAGAAAAAAGCTACATATGACATATTTTCTTCATGTTAAGGATGAAGAATTATGTTTTGTTCTCTTTTTGCGAAATCAATGATCCTTACTCAGCTACCCTTTGTTAAAATATTAAACAGTGTTTTCCTGTAAATGGAGTTGGAATGGGAAATATTACACTGAAAGAGAGGGCCGGGTGGCTGATCCTTGTGCATGGGTTGGGTAATATTTGAAAAAATGTCTTATTTCTATTGCTGTGTGTTAGAACTGGGGGTCTCTAGTTGGCAGAGGTAGGTACCTTTGTCCAAATAGGGACCCTTGCTTCTAGTCAGGGTAAGGGGGTACACTCCTGAAATAACCCCTGCTCACCCCCTTGGTAGCTTGGCACGAGCAGACAGGCTTAGTTCAGAGGCAGTGTATAAAGCATTTGTGAACACATACAGTAATCCAGTGACAACACTACAAATAGACACCACACAGGTTGTATTATAAAAATAAGTATCTTTTATATAGATTTACCACAAGACCATAAACGACAAAAATAATCCACAATACTGTACTTTAAAGATGGTAGAATTAGCTTGAGTCTCTTAAAATGGAAATGCGACACTTTGAGTTCAATGTACCTTAAGATGCGTAACGAAGGGCAACGAAAGTGTTGCAGGGAAGGTGATGCGGTAGTCCCTTACACGCAAGAACGGTGATGCGTTGAAGATCTGGTGCAAAGAAACAAAAGTGGCGTCTTGATGTTGCGACAACGAAGGGGTGATGCGTGCACGCCCGACGGCTGTGCTGCGATTTAGATGAATCTTTGGAGCCGCGACAGGCCCTGCGACACGCTTCCCTGGCGATGAAACGGCGTCTGATGCGAGGTCGACGATCTTCTCCTGGGATGCGGGGCGCCTCGTGTTGCGATGCGTCGGCATCTGATGCGAGGTCGATGCTCTGCCCCGGGAATGCGACAGCGTCTGCTGCGACGGCGACACTTTTCTCCGGTGCTGCGAGGCGCTTCGAAGGATGCGAGGGTGTCAACGGCGCACTTCTTCGGGGATGTGCCGGTGTCTGCTGCGACGTCGACACTCTTCTCCGGCGATGCGGGAAGCAGCGGCTGCGGCGACACACTTCTTCGTCTTGAGTCGCGCTTCCAGCTCCCAGCGACACGCAAGTGTGTCAGAAGGTCCAAATTCCCAGCAAGGGAATACAAGGGAGCTGGTGGGTGAAGTCTGTTGTCCCTGAGACTTCAGCAGGAGGCAAGCTCTGAAATCAAGCCCTTGGAGATCCTTCACAAGTTGATGAAAGTACACACAAAGTTCCCTTCTCCTTTCTTTGGCAGTCAGGCAACCACTGCAGGCAGATACCTCTAGCTTAGGGATAGTCTTCTCCTCAGTGTCTTCTTCGTTCCGCTCCTCAGCAAAGGTTTCTTCTTGTTTCCCAAAAGTGATCTAATTTCCTAGGGGTCTGGGTCCCCTTTTTATACACCTTTTCTCTTTGTTCTCTGAAGGCAGAGAGGCCTTTGCCTAGTCCAAAACCAGTTCTGGTCAGTCCTGGAGCACTTTGTTTACAGGACTCCTTCTTTCCTTTCACAGAGTAGGCCAGGGACATCAGACACACCACAGGAGGTGGAGCCAGCATTGTGGAGGGAAGGCACAGCCCTATTCAGGTCCCAGGTGCAACTCCTTCCACCTATCTCCATGCAGATCTCTCTATTCAGCCCTGTGCTGACTCACCCTGTCTCCTGGAGTCACCCAGCCCCTGTCACTCACAAACCCAGACAAGGAATACACAACCTAGCAGAGGCAGGCTTGGATAGTTAGACAAGAAAATACCTACTTTCTAAAAGTGGTATTTTCAAACACAGAATGTTAAAACCAACTTCACTAAAAGATGTATTTTATCATCCTGAATTCAGGCATACTAAATTCGTTTTTCTACCATGTTCCCTGGGTCAGTTAGGATTATAAGGTGTAATAATCAAACTGCCCAGTCTGCAATAGTGAAAAACGAAAATGGCTGTAATTCACTATTAGGACATGCCACACACACCAGGGCATGTCCTACCTTATACTTACAATGCACCCTGCCCTTGGGCCTACCATAGGGGTGTCTGATATGAAGAAAAGGGAAGGTTTAGGGACTGGTAAGTGGGTGCACTCACCAAGTCGACATGGCAGCCCTAGGCTGCACACAGGCTCTGCAATGGCAGGCCTGAGACACATTTTACAAGCTGCTTCTGTGGGTGGCACAACCAGTGCTGCAAGCCCACCAGCAGCATTGGATTTACCAGCCCTGGGCACACTCAGTGCACTGTACTAGGGACTGACAAGCAAACCAATCATCCAATCATGGAGTCACTAATCCATAACACAATTTACAATGGGGAGAGCATATGCACTTTAGCACTGATCAGCAGTGGTAAAGTGCCCAGAGTCATAAAACAGCCAACAACAGGTCAGAAAAAGTATAGGACGAAGGCAAAAAGTTTAGGGATGACCCTGCAAAAAGGGCCAAGTCCAACACTGTGCTATAGATCTTGGTGAAGACCCTAGTGCATACATCACTTGGGTCATGTCACCTAACAGCATAATCAGTGAATAATGAACAGCCTAGCGTGGGATACTGACGGCGCCCTGTAATGGATGGGCAGAGGGCTGTGATATATAATCCTACATAAACAATGAAAATTGGAATGGCCAGGGCACAAGTTGGGATGGACGCGAGTGTACGGAATCCTCCCACTGTTTTAAGAGAAGGGGCTCCCTTCCCTTACCCAGGCTGAAGAAGGCTGAAACGTATCACCTTGTACCCTACCACTACTACAGTGTTTTACCACCCCCCACGCCTTTCCACTGTTAGCATCCTCTTTATTTGAGAGCGGCTCAGTGAAGGGTTATTGTTCAATCCCTTATCTCATAACGGAGAAGTGCATGCTTTTGTGATTTAAAGTAGGCCAGGGAGTAATTTTAAATATGCCGGAATAATTGCAGTAATTTCAGCTATTCTGAGCTACTCTTTGACACAGAATTGCAGATAATGTGATTACGTCCGCTCGCGTAATTAAGAGTCATTTGGAGGAAAAAAAATATCCTACCGTGAGAGCACATTTAGCGAGTTGGAGTGATTGCTCGCTCTGCTGTTTATGTTCTGTTGCCTTTAGCGCTATTTCTTAGCACAAAATGCATTCTCGAGTCCATTTTGCGCTGATTGCCGGGAGTAAATTGAGGAAAAATCCTACCCTAGGTGCACATTTAGTGAGTGTTAGCGGTTGTGTGCAATCGCTGTTCATGTTCTGTTGTATTTAGCACTATTTCGTAGCGCAAAATGCATCCTCACGTTCTTTTTGCATGTGAGGGGGCATTTTTGCACTAAGAAAATATTGTGCTTCTCGTGTAATTCCGCGTAATCCCACAAAATGTTTAGGTAATTCTGCATCATTATGCTACACAGAATTACGCAAGCTACACCCATCCCTACTTTAAAGCTGGATGAAGAACACCTGCAAAAAACAAACATGTATTTATAGCACGTTTCACGGTTCAAACATACACCCAGCTATTTTTCATTACAAACTAAACGCAGTTAAAAGACACAATACCAAGTTTCACATGTGTGTTTAAAAATAATGCACCTTTCAGGCAGTGCTTAATTTGTGAAAATATAAGTGCCAGGGCTCTCGTCATGAGGCCACTGCAGCTTGCACCACACATTGCCCCTGCCATGCTGCCAATGATAGTAACAACAAAACTACTAACCATCACACTCCTATAAGTGTGACAAATTCGGGCTATTTCAGGCCCCCAAAGCTATAAGAATGGCTTGGGTGGCAGGTAATAGTCATTTGTAATGTATATTTATTTAATATTTAACTGTTGTTGTGGTCATCTCTAAATTAGCCAGACAGCGCCACCTTGTGGCAGACTGTCATAAGCTCCGATGTTGACAATGAAGTGCTGGTGCCGAGCACCGGAAACCACTGGCTCAAATTAAGCACTGCTCTCAGGCATTTCTGAGTTCGGAAATTGATATATGGCTAATCTACATGTGATTTATAAAAAGACAACTCAAAAAAATTTCTCTTCACATTCATGCATGATGATGTTAACTTTTTATTTTCTAAAATAAGCCCGTTCAGTTTTAAGTGGGGAATATTGTAAAGGTGTTGATGACATTACTTATTGTGATGTCCCTGGGAAGTACATAGTCTGATTAGTCAGCTCACTGTTTTCGTGGGGCTTTTGCCCTGGGAATGGTAGGTATCTGTAACAGGTTGAATTGCCTACACTATGGCATATTTTCCCACCTGCCCACTTTCCCATTTTTTAGCTGTTGGTGGACAAATATCCCTCAGAGGGCCTGATTCATAAAGGGCCTTCTAGAATTCTCATTGCGGAGATTCTGCCCCAAGAGCGGAGACTCCCCCACAGCTGTGGGGCCTCCGCCACGAGTGTGGAGGCCCTTTGTGAATCAGGACTTCTATGTTTCAGACAAATGTATCAATTTTGAGCCTTCTTATTCATGAAGCAACTATGTAACTACAGCCCTACTTTGTCTGATTCACCATTTAAAAAAGGTAGGATTTCACACACCAAAAAATGACAAATTTACACTTTGTACCTATTCATCATTTATTGGACTTAAAGGCTGGATTGGAGGATTAAAGGGTGGCAGACGCGAGTCTTAGATTTATAGCTCTAATCTAACCTCGGTCCCTTGGGAGAAGATGCTACGTCCACCCGATGGCTCTTGGCTGGTAAATATGAAATCAATTAGTGCCCTCAGTCCAGCAGAGAACGCGCATGTGCCTGCATGGTTCAAAATCACCGGCTGAATCAAAGCGCTGTACGCAGAAGTGTCTGATACCGGAAATGGCGATTCCCTGGGGTTAAACAAGAAATTGTTCTGTGGCTTCCTTTTCCCTATTTTTCACGTCTATACACATAGAAAGTTATCTTCTGGTATAACTTAATTTTACTTCATACAGCAGTTTTGCTGTGTCAAACTTACTATCACTCAATTTTATAGACATCAGAAGGAGGAAAGGCTGAGCTGGTCTTGTCAGGATTCAAGCTTGTGACCTGTATGTGACACATGATGCAAGGGTAGTGCCTGGGTCACTGGATGAGTGCATGGGTAGTGCCTGAGTGAATAGATTAGCTAATCCAGCCACCTTTTTGCCTTCTATATTGGATAGGAATAGTTCGGAATTAGGTTACACATGAACTAAAATCTAAAAAATAATCTTTTGACAAGTAAGAGATTTTCCTTCAATCTCAAGACCATTTACAGAACCACTGCCCTTGTTTCTTTCACCAAAACGGCCTCCCATCTGGACATGTGTTTTTCAAACAGTCATGTACTTTCTATTGCACTTGAAGCATCAAGACAAAAATATTTTAATGTGCAAATACAGAAATGGGGAGCAAATAAAGAGATTTATTATATTAATGACCATATGAAATATGTTGAGTAGTCTACTGTAAAGTAAATTGTAATTACAATTTTTAAGTACAGTTAAAAATAATGATAGTGCGTGCGTAACTATAAAAACAACTGTAGGAAAAACATCAGAATCCTAGGATTTTTTTTAAATAAATGCACTTAGATCATCAAAAAATAAAAAAGTTGTGCATTTGGGATGGAGAGAGACATTCATTTGGTCGCTCTGCAAGGATGACAGATGGTGCGCAGTTGCTCGGGTCCATTGAAACTAGAAGCAGTTTGCCACATTAACCATGCAGAGAGGCCGGGTGACCTCACCACAGCGTGAGTCGGTGGCAGCTACACTCCCAGAGCAAGCAGTCCATTCTGGGTGCTCTAAATTCCAAGAACATGATGGGCTTCTTCTCTGGGCGATTTCTCCTCCTGCACATCCAGGCACACTCTTTCCCTCTCTTAAGAGGCAGGCAGGCAGGCTTCTAGGTTCTATGCAGACCCACATCTTCTCCAAGAAGTTTCAAAATCTTCAGATGAAACCCCCTCACTTCTGGGAGACTGAGGGGCATTTTTACCACAGGATGACGAAGCGTGACATTAAGCAAACATTGCAAATGCCATGCTCCGCCATTCTGCAAATGTAGGGATGCGCTGTATTCACAAGAATGCAGCGCACCCCTGCATTTCCCTTAGCGCTGGCGCTAAATTTAGCTGCCTAGTGCCAATGTTGGCACCCATGCACCATAGTGCAAGGGTGTCTGAGTTGGGGGGGAATGGTTGTGTATGTGCAGGAAGGTGCCCCTTCCTGCATATAAACAATCCAGAATGCCGATTTGAAACTCCTATGTGTGCTGCATTGTGTAGCACACATAGAAGTTGCAAATCGCCATTTGTTTAATGATTGTTTATGTGCAGGAAGGGACACCTTCCTACACATACACAATCATTCATGGCGATTTGCTGTTTCTATGTGTGCTGCACAACGCAGCACACAGAGAAACAGCAAAAACGAGGAGAAATTAAACATTTCTCGTTTCGCCATTTTAAAACGAGGTTTTCCCTGGTCTTAATTTTGGCGCTGCCTCCTATTTACGCCACCCTTGTAAATAGAGGGCAGCATCAAAACCAATGGGTGTTGCGGTGGAACTCCCACCGCAACACCCATTGCTCACCCCTTTCACGCTAAGTGTAGCGTGAAATGGGGCTTTATTTACAAGGCGGCGTTAAGCCAAGTTAACGCTGCCTTGTAAATAAGGCAAAGGGATTATCGCCACAGGAACATCGCTAAAAGTGGCGTTCCTGTGGCGATAGGGGCTTATAAATATGCTCCTGAATTTTATGTGGACACCAGCCCTAGATCACAGCAGTTCTTTAAGTACTCTGGGGACCAGTCTCTTCCTAGGACATGTTATGTTATGTTAAAAGAGCTTATAAAGCGCACGTACACCAAACGGTTTCATGGCGCTAGAGTCCAGGGAGTGATGCAGCTGTGTGGGAATTAGTCATATGCTTGGCGGAACAGCCAGGTCTTTAGCTGTTTCCTAAACTGTGCGTAAGAGGTCAGTGATCTAATCTCTATAGGGAGACAATTCCATGATTGAGGGGCCAAGACCACAAACCTTAGTCCTCCATGTTTCTTGCGTTTAGAGGACGGGATGGCCAACAAATTCAGACGCGATGACCTAAGGTCCCGAGAGGGAACATAGCGCTGAATCCGAGAGGATACAAATGCTGGGCTGTTGCCGTATAGAGCTTTAAAGGTGATACACCCCAGCTTGAATGTGCAGCGTTTGGCAACTGGGAGCCAGTGTAAACTTTCCATTAATGGCTTAACATGGTGCCATTTGGGCTGGTGGTGGGTTAATCTAGCCGCTTGGTTTTGCACCAACTACAGGCGTTTTAGTTGTTATGCTGGAATACCTGCATAAAGTGAGTTGGCGTAGTCAATGCGGGTGATTACCAGCACCAAGATTACTTGGATTAGGGCTTCTGTAGTCAGAAATCTACTAATCTCCCTGATTCATTGCAGCTGAAAGAAGCAGGAGGAAACCACTGTCCCAATCTGGGCTTTCACAGACAGATCACTGCTGATAACAATACCCAGACTTTTGATGGAACATGCTGGGAGTGGGGGGTTTCTTAATTGGGGTGGCCAAAAGTTGGAATTCCATGTGTTGGCTTGCCCACCAGTTAGGATCAACTCTGTTTTATCAGGGTTTAATTTTAGATGATTACTATTCATCCATTCACTGATAAATCGCATGGTGGATTGAAAGTTGAGGACCGAAGATGCAGATCGATCGATATCAAATATCAATTGAAGGTCATCGGCATAGTTGAAGGTGATGACCTTCCTTTCTCCAAGAGATTGGATCAAGGGTAATAAGTACAAATTGAAAAGAAGCGGTGAAAGAGAGGAGCCCTGGGGTACTCCGCAGGTCAGTTTAATTTTGGCGGAAGAGAAGTTAGCAAGGCAAACCGCTTGAGAGCGGTTACTTAGAAAGGATGGGAGCCACTCAAGAGCCAAGCCCTGGATCCCGGCGTTATCGACACGACTGATCAAAAGGTCACGGTCAACTGTGTCGAAAGCTGCAGAGAGATCAAGAAGTACCAAGGCCTGGGTGATCCCCCTATCAGCCCCCCTTCTAAGTTCATCCATGACCGTGAGGATGACCGTCTCTGTTGAATGCGCCGGTCGGAAGCCTGCTTGTTGAGGATCAAGATAGTAGGAACGTTCAATAAAGGAACTGAGGCAACTAGCCAAGAAAAAAACTTGGAAGTAGAAGAAAGTGGAATTGTTTGATCCCACCTTTATGCTCCTTTTTCAAACAGAGGATGTCTGTCCACTGCCTAAAGTCAATGAACCGGTCTGGGGTTGTCCCTTCCCAATGTCCTTTTCTGGCTACAGTGAAGGTCACAGCAGTTAGTGATGATGCCTGCTCCAGGCAGGAATATCCCAAAGCAAGGGCACAAAGGAGTGTCAGGACTCTGTTGTTTCCTGCCTTCATGATTCTCGCAGTGGCAATCAGGGAACGACAAAAGGGCAGGCCTTTGTCTAGAAACTTGCTCACCTTCAACCACAGAATACGCTAACTCACACCCTCTACCCTACCATCCTCCAAATGGCAGTGTTTAGGAAAAAATGATAAGCAATCCTCCCCTATAATACTCTCAAAGGAAAGGCAGTCTTGTCGTCATCCTCCCTCACTTACATGCAGGCATCTCCTCTCTTCCTCTCTTGCAATGCAGGCCATACTCTGCCACTGCTTGGGAAGGCTGTATCCCATTCTCCATCTTGTGCCATGTCAAGCCAGCGGCTATCCAAAATGTACCCCAATGGCCGCAGCAATCAGACACCTACCACAACAAGGAGTCTTGCTGTCATCTACACCTTAATTACGCACACAAGACACACTAAATCAATCAATCAATCAATCAAGTGACTTGTAAAGATCGACTACTCACCCGTAAGGGTCTGGGCGTCACACCTAAGCAGAACTTTAAATGAGTAGACTGCACTTCTGAAGCAGAATTATGTCTGTTTAGTACTAGCAATCCACAAAAATAGCAGTATACTGCCAGGACCGATACATGTTGGCAAAACCAGGACATGGGCAGTAGTTCCATATCGGTAAAGAGGGCACATTTTGGTGTCCCCGCCAGGGCACACAACAGGTTCTGGCACTTGGAATCTCTGTGGACAGACCTAGGCCTCAGTGTGCGTGCTCGTTTAGCGTGCTGGCTGGGACAACAAAAACCAGGATACCAATGACACATGTACTAGGGCCACTACGGGTCTATTTACCAAGTAGGGGAAATTCTTATCCCAACATACATCTGCACACTTACATGCACATACAGAATTATCGATGGGTAGTAGTGAATTATGGGGATCGTTTACACCGAGGGGCTCGGGGTGACATCAAATAGACAAGAGCGAAGCTCAAGCTGTCTGTGATTGCACTCTGAACCCCGAGGTGAAAAACATCGCCGTAATTCACTTTTACCCATCAATAATTTAAAGTTATGTATGGCCCCCAAACTCATCTGCCCCCTGCTTTCAACTGCTACGCAGTGGCAGAGGAGTAATGGGGGAGACGTATAAAGCAAGGTCTCTGTTATGCATCCCTGTTGTAGGAAGGTGGAATCTGACTGCATGGTTGCCCCCACTTTTTTCCTGGTGTTTTGGTGGTTTTCGACTTAGTTTGGCTGGGATCCTGCTATTCAGGACCCCAGCCTATCTGCTTTCCCCTTAAATTGATTGTATGTACTTTAGGTGCACTCCAGATTGGATTCTGGGGTACCCTTGTGAGTCCCTCGTATATGGTATACTATGTAATCAGGGCATAGGTACCCCAGAGGCCTCCCAGGGGATGCAGCATGTATTATGCCACCCCAGAGAGGCCATCCAAAATGACACAACAGGTCTGCTACAGCAGCCTGTGTAAGGTGGTGTATCCACCCCTTACTGAGATATAGGTTCCCTATATCTCTCCATATCACTGCACATGTAAACCTATCAGTCACCCCTATGGCAGGCCTTAACAATCCTGAAGGCAGGGTGCTGGGTTTCATGTGAGAGGGTGCTCATGCATGAGCAGAGCCCCTCTGCAGCTTTCGGAATCTTCATTCCGGGGTTGTTTGTGATGCAGCCAGACCATATACTCTTAAGTGCATTATAACCTCGCGGTAAATGCTAACTTGAGAATGGCTGCATGGAAACATGTCGTATTTGGTGTCAAACACCTTGGAATCATACCTCCATCCCAGTAACTGGGGTGGGAGGTATGATTCCACCCTACTAGAGGGAGAAACATGGCACCACCGGTACACCCGGTACCAGCTTAACAGAACCCTGGCATCACAAAATGGATGCTGCAGCCACAGACACGAGTCTGCCCTCCTGCTGCTGGACGAAACTCCTGCAGGGGAGGCCTGGACAATAGGTTTCCTGTCACAGGGAGGTGTAACCACCTCCCAGACAGGCTTTAGTGTATTGGGGCTGGGTGGGTGCACTCCCAGAGTGCTTTGAAGTCTGCACTGGGGGCACATTTGGTGTCCCTGTGCATAGTCCAGCTCAAACCGGTTGCAGGGGCTACCAGCCCCTGCTCTGGCGCAAAACTGGACAAAGGAAATGGGTGTAGCCACCCCTCTTTCCTGACCCTCCCATAGGTGGGTCCCCAGAGTTTGTCCCACCCCTTCCTTGGGTATAAAGTAGGAACCCCTGACTACAGGACTTTAGATTACACCTGGACTAAACTCTGACACAGAAACCAAGTACTTCAATGATCTACACTACGCTGGATGACTGAAGAATCTCCCTTGGAGTAAAGGAGTTACTCCCCTGCAAGGCAGGCACCTTTAACGCAACTGACCGGTTGGCATCTCCGAAGCTCCGACGGACTCTGAAGAATATTGCCACACAGGAGGTGGGTTTTCCGAGGTGTTACAGGTTGATCTGTGCCCACAGCAAGTCTGAGGCCCGTATCCCTCGTGGTGACCGTGCAACCCGAACCCCTGGGCACCGCGTCCATTTGCAGAAGCATCAGCTTTCCGGCAACCCCTGAGGCTGAGCTTTGGGTTACTTGTAGCCCTGACCCCGACCAGTGATCACACCGAAGATTGCAGGCCTACACTCAACGAGTGTTCCGTGGGCCACCATTTTGTGATTCCTCTTGATGTCCCTTCACGATCCCTGGTCCGTTGACCTGTGGGTCCCCAAGAAGGCAACTCTAACTTTGATTGGGCTTCTCTGGTTTCTCCAGACTTGCCCTGACTCTCCATTGCTTGGGTAGTCCCCAGGACCTTGCTGGTCCACACAGAAGCATCTTTTCTCTTCCTGCATGGGTTGCTGTTGCCAAGGTTTGTTGTGTCCAATCCGAGCACCAACACCCCAGCACTCGACATCCTTTGTGGGACAGCTCGAATCCAGCTCCTGGTTGTCCTTGACATCTCCAGGACCCCGTGGCTGCAGAGTCAAGCTTCACCTTTTTGCACCTGAAGCACCCGACATCGGTGGGCATTCGATTGCTCCGCTCCTGGTCATTGGCTAGTGACCCAGACTCTGTCCCCTCTGCTTTCAGGTTCTTCACATCTTCGATCCAGGCTTGGATCACACCGGACACTTTTCTCCTTCACGGCAGCAGCACTTTGCAGCAGATCGGCATTGAAATCAACGACTATTCCCGACACCCTTTGACACCTATGCACCCGGCTTCCCTGGGTGAGGTAACTCGAGTACTACGGTGCTCCCGTGGGTGTTGGCCCTAGAACCCCTTAAGTCTAAAGGGGTTTGCTCAAAGTCCTCTTCTAAGTGTCCTTTTGCTTTAAAATTCCAAACGCGACTTTCCTCATAGAATCCTACGGCGCTCGCGGCTGTGTTCTCACACTGCACACGTCCCCCGTGGGTCTCCTGTGTCACTACTTTGGGTGGTTCCTTGGGGTCCCAGCGATTCTACCTGCTCTAGGCACTGTGTCTAGTCAAGTCGTGGTTCTTATACCACTTTCTTAATATATGGTTTGGTCCCCCCCTGGGGCCCAGTGTATATTGTGCTATTTACTGTCGTTTTAATACTGTGATATTGTGTATCTTGGACTCTAATCTCATAAAGAGATTAGTAGTTAGTGTTTAGAAATAAATGCATATATTTTATATATTTACCTTGTGTGGTTCTCCTTTCATTTGGTCATTCAAGAGGTTATAATCTGGTAAACCAAGCTGCTTTACACTCCTTCAAGACTTAGCCTGAAGGCTGCTCTCCATAGCTACCACTAGGATAGCTTTCAATAAAGGTTGTCTTTAAACCTATCATCAACAAGGGTCGTTTGGACTGGTGCAAGGTGCCCACTATAACTAGTGGACAGCATATGCCAGGCCAACTTCTCACATTGGTGTGCAGCGGTTGGATTCAAGCTTGCTATTGCTTTACCAGATAATCTCTTTGAGTGACTAACTGAAAACCACTATAGGTACATATAAATCAAGTTTAGAATACAGTAAATTCTACTGAACTTAGAGTTCTGTGTCAAGGGCTTAGCACATCCTTTCTACAACTCAAGAGAGTTTAGCAGGTCCCACTAGAGTAGGTAGGTGCATACACCACACCACACTAGTCATGTCTTCAAGGGCAGAAACCAGTGGGTCTCTCCCAACTAAGTATGACCATGCCTCATACCAAGAATTGAGGACTATGTGTGCCTCAAGGAAATTGAAGACAGGGAAAAGCCCAACCACCCAACATCTCATAAAGATGTTGCTTGAAGATGACCTCAGAAAGACCCCAGGGTCTGATGAGGTTGGCAAAGGGGGTGGGGCAGCTGAAGAGGAAAGGCCAGGTAGTGAAAACTACTATGACCCAGACTCTGATGCTGGCCAGGGGGATCAAAATGATTCCAACCTGGAAAATCCAATTCTTCCTGAATGTGAGGAAGGAGACCCCAGTGGGGTTCTCTTTACCCCACCTGGAAGGGTTAATAGTCTACCAAGAAGATCAAGATCTCCTTCTCAGGAATCTAATCATTCTGGTACGTCTATAGGGTCCTCTGCTTCTCATAAAAGGGCATCCTCTTATGAGAAGAAATGCCAACTGCTTGAGTTTGAGAGAGCTAAGCTTAGAATCAAGAGAGAGCAATTGGTCTTAGACAGGAAATCCCTGGAGCTCCAGAGAGCTTCTCAAAAGTTGGGGCTAGAGCCCCATGGTGGCAGCAACAGTGTCCCTAGGAGTAGAGAAGAGACTCATCCCCATAGGAACCTGAACAAGATTGTCCCTCCCTACCAGAGTGGGGATGACATCCACAAATGGATAACTGCACTGGAGAGGGCCTGTAAAGTACAGAGGGTCCCTCAGGAGCATTGGGCAGCAATCTTGTGGCTCTCCTTTGCAGACAAAGGTAGAGACAAGCTCCTCACTGTAAGAGAAGAGGATGCTGATAATTATAAAGTCCTGAAGAGTGCTCTGATTGATGGGTTTGGCCTAACCACTGACCAATACAGGTTAAAGTTCAGAGACACCCAAAAGGCACAGACTCAGGACTGGGTTGACTTTATAGATTGTGCTACTAAGGCTCTGGAAGGATGGATACATGGCAGCAAGGTGCATGACTTTTTAGGATTGTACAATTTGATTATGAGGGAGCAGATCCTTAATAATTGTCAAAACCAGCTTTTACACCAGTACCTGGTGGACTCTGATCTGACCTCTCCCCAAGAATTGGGAAAGAAGGCAGACAAATGGGTCAGAACCAGAGTAAAGCCAAAGAATCAGGGTGGTGACCAGAAGAAAGATTCTACCAAGTCCCAAGAGAAAGGTGGGGATAAATCCAAGGATAAATCCACTACAGGGCCCCAAAAGTACTCTCCTGGGGGTGGGTCCCAAACTCCTTCCTCCCCTGAAAAGAAACCTTATTGCCATAACTGTAAGAAGCCTGGCCACTGGAAAAATGACCCCAGTTGCTCACAGGCTGGCAATAAGGAAAATGCTCCTCCCAGCAATACTACCACTCCTCCTGGTACTACAAGTAGTAATCCCCCAGGTGGTAGTAATGCACCCAAAAAGTTAGGTGCATTTTCATGGGGAACTGAGGTGGACCCCAGTTTATCAAGGTCCTCCTCACAGGCCTCCTTAGTCTGTGATGGTGGCATGGGATTTGCCACTTTTACTATGAGTCCCAATACTTTGGGCAAGTACAGACAGGAGCCCCTAATCAATGGTCAGAAGGCGTTGGCATTCAGGGACACAGGGGCTAGTGTCACCATTGTGACAGGGAAACTAGTCCCCCCTCAACAGCTTTTACCTGAGTTCAAGTACCAGGTGACCAACATTGATGGTATCAGAACAGATCATCCCATGGCCATAGTCAATCTCAGCTGGGGAGGGGTCACTGGCCCAAAGAGAGTGGTAGTGGCCCCAAACTTGCCTGTAGATTGCCTGTGGGCAATGATCTGGAGGTTTCAGCCTGGGCTGAAGTTGAATACCAGGCCCATTAAAAAATGTTGGGCCTCTCTGAGAAGGCTGGTGGGGCTGTTAGGGCCTCAGCCCCATCCCAGGGAAATTTTGGAGCCTGAAAGAATGGCCCACTCTACTCCCCAAGTGAGCAGAAGGGTCGAAGAAAAGTCTTCTTCCCCCCAGACTATAGGTAAGGGTCAGCTTCCTCAGGGAACTGATCCTACCCCTAGTGAAGGAACTGCCCCAGAGGTGGTCAGACCTGGCCTGGCAACACCCCTGATGGCAGGGGACCCTTCCAAGGTGGTACCCAGTCTGGAGCAGGTAACCTGCCCCTCTCTACCCTCCCTCTGTCAGCCCAGGGCTGCAGAGGTCAGGGAGGTCAGTGGACCCCTAAGGGCTCCCTGTCCAGAGGAACCCCCTCATCCACAGATTAGGGGCACCCAGTCTAGTAGCCCTAGCCAGGTGAAAATTCCTCAGCACACTGAGGGATCCCTCTCACCATTGTGTAGGGACCTCCCCCAGATGGACTCTGTTGGGCAAAGGCAAACCTGGGACCAAATGGTTCCAAACCTACCATGTCCCTCCATTGTTCCAACCAAAGGGACCCAACCCCCAGCTGTAGGCTGCCAGAGGTTGACCCTTAGGGCCAGCTACAACTCAGTCATGGAAAGAAAGGCCTCCATGGTGACCAGTGATCTGAGGAAGCTGAGGCCAACTTTATTAGGGCCTCACTTCTCTACTCAGACACCCCACCAGCCTTTTACTTTGCCAAAATACACCACAGGTAGTAATTCCAAATGGTGGAGATCATCCAATACCCTTGGGGTTAGGAATTGCTTAGTGGACCATAAGACAGGGGGTAACCATGCTAGTGCAGGTTCTTCCTTATATGGCCACTTAGTCAATAAAGGCTCAACTGGACAAGGTTAGCCTTATCTCCTTTCGTTTGGGGGGGGTTATGTATGAAGGTGGAATCTGACTGCATGGTTGCCCCCACTTTTTTCCTGGTGTTTTGCTGGTTTTCGACTTAGTTTGGCTGGGATCCTGCTATTCAGGACCCCAGCCTATCTGCTTTCCCCTTAAATTGATTGTATGTACTTTAGGTACACTCCAGATTGGATTCTGGGGTACCCTTGTGAGTCCCTAGTATATGGTGTACTATGTACCCAAGGCATAGGTACCCAAGAGGCCTCCCAGGGGCTGCAGCATGTAGTATGCCACCCCTGAGAGGCCTTCCAAAATGACACAACAGGTCTGCTACATCAGCCTATGTAAGGTGGTGTATCCACCCCTTACTGAGATATAGGTTCCCTATATCTCTCCATATCACTGCACATGTAAACCTATCAGTCACCCCTATGGCAGGCCTTAACAATCCTGAAGGCAGGGTGCAGGGTTTCATGTGAGAGGGTGCTCATGCATGAGCAGAGCCCCGCTGCAGCTTTCGGAATCTTCATTCTGGGGTTGTTTGTGATGCAGCCAGACCATATACTCTTAAGTGCATTATAACCTCGCGGTAAATGCTAACTTGAGAATGGCTGCATGGAAATATGTCGTGTTTGGTGTCAAACACCTTGGAATCATACCTCCACCCCAGTAACTGGGGTGGGAGGTATGATTCCACCCTACTAGAGGGAGAAACATGGCACCACCGGTACACCCGGTACCAGCTTAACAGAGCCCTGGCATCACAAAATGGATGCTGCAGCCACAGACACGAGTCTGCCCTCCTGCTGCTGGACGAAACTCCGGCAGGGGAGGCCTGGACAATAGGTTTCCTGTCACAGGGAGGTGTAACCACCTCCCAGACAGGCTTTAGTGTATTGGGGCTGGGTGGGTGCACTCCCAGAGTGCTTTGAAGTCTGCACTGGGGGCACATTTGGTATCCCTGTGCATAGTCCAGCTCAAACCGGTAGCAGGGGCTACCAGCCCCTGCTCTGGCGTAAAACTGGACAAAGGAAATGGGTGTAGCCACCCCTCTTTCCTGACCCTCCCATAGGTGGGTCCCCAGAGTTTGTCCCACCCCTTCCTTGGGTATAAAGTAGGAATCCCTGACTACAGGACTTTAGATTACACCTGGACTAAACTCTGACACAGAAACCAAGTACTTCGACGATCTACACTACGCTGGATGACTGAAGAATCTCCCTTGGAGTAAAGGAGTTACTCCCCTGCAAGTCAGGCACCTTTAACGCAACTGACCGGTAGGCATCTCCGAAGCTCCGACGGACTCCGAAGAATATTGCCATACAGGAGGTGGGTTTTCTGAGGTCTTAGAGGGCGATCTGTGCCCACAGCAAGTCTGAGGCCCGTATCCCTCGTGGTGACCGTGCAACCCGAACCCCTGGGCACCGCGTCCATTTGCAGAAGCATTAGATTTCCGGTAACCCCTGAGGCTGAGCTTTGGGTTTCTTGTAGCCCTGACCCCGAGGAGTGGTCACACCGAAGATTGCAGGCCTACACTCAACGAGTGTTCCGTGGGTTGCCATTTTGTGATTCCTCTTGAGGTCCCTTTGCGATCCCTGGTCCATTGACCTGTGGGTCCCCAAGAAGGCAACTCTAACTTTGATTGGGCTTCCCTGGTTGCTCCAGATGTGCCCTGACTCTCCATCGCTTGGGGAGTCCCCAGGACCTTGCTGGTCTGCACAGAAGCATCTTTTCTCTTCCTGCGTGGGTTGCTGTTGCCAAGGCTTGTTGTGTTCAATCCGAGCACCGACACCCCAGCACTCGACATCCTTCGTGGTACAGGTCGAATCCGGCTCCTGGTTGTCCTTGACGTCTCCGGGACCCCGTGGCTGCAGAGTCAAGCTTCACCCCTTCGCACCTGAAGCACCCGACATCGGTGGGCATTCGATTGCTCCGCTCCAGGTCACTGGCTAGTGACCCAGACTCTGTCCCCTCTGCTTTCAGGTTCTTCACATCTTCGATCCAGGCTTGGATCACACCGGACACTTTTCTCCTTCACGGCAGCAGCACTTTGCAGCAGATCGCCATTGAAATCAACGACGATTCCCGACACCCTTTGACACCTATGCACCCGGCTTCCCTGGGTGAGGTAACTCGAGTACTATGGTGCTCCCGTGGGTGTTGGCCCTAGAACCCCTTAAGTCTAAAGGGGTTTGCTGAAAGTCCTCTTCTAAGTGTCCTTTTGCTTTAAAATTCCAACCGCGACTTTCCTCATAGAATCCTACGGCGCTCGCGGCTGTGTTCTCACACTGCACACGTCCCCGTGGGTCTCCTGTGTCACTACCTTGGGTGGTTCCTTGGGGTCCCAGCGATTCTACGTGCTCTAGGCACTGTGTCTAGTCAAGTCGTGGTTCTTATACCACTTTCTTAATATATGGTTTGGTCCCCCTCGGGCCCAGTGTATATTGTGCTATTTACTGTCGTTTTAATACTGTGATATTGTGTATCTTGGACTCTAATCTCATAAAGAGATTAGTAGTTAGTGTTTAGAAATAAATACATACGTTTTATATATATACCTTGTGTGGTTCTCCTTTCATTTGGTCATTCAAGAGGTTATAATCTGGTAAACCAAGCTGCTTTACACTCCTTCAAGACTTAGCCTGAAGGCTGCTCTCCATAGCTACCACTAGGATAGCTTTCAATAAAGGTTGTCTTTAAGCCTATCATCAATAAGGGTCGTTTGGACTGGTGCAAGGTGCCCACTATAACTAGTGGACAGCATATGCCAGGCCAACTTCTCACACCTGTCCCATGCCTCTGGGTCGCGGAATTGCGGTCTGGCCCAAGGGAAGTCATGGACATTTCCAAGGAGACAGGAGGGAACACTGTGGCTTGAGGAGGAAAATACAAAGGGTGGAGAGTAGGGCGGAAGACATGCTAGATGGTAGCTCTGAACAGGGCCGGACTGAGAACACAAAGCTGCCCTGGCAATTTGATTGGACCGGCCTCTGGGGGGGGAGGGGGTGAGAAGATTAGGCAACGGTGCAAGTGTGAAGCACTGCTGCTTAACTAAATCGGCCCCCAGCACTGCTGCTTTTGTTACTGGGTGGCGATATTGCAGCACTTCTGCAAGACCGGCCGCCACATATCCAAAACTGCCCCCCACCGCTCCAAAACCGCACCCCACCTTTCCAGCATCCCACGGAAATACCCGATGCCCGCTAAGGCCAGTGTGGCCCTGGCTCTGAATGAGGGCGCCGCCAAGGAGCTGTAGTCCATCTGCAGACCCTCAAGTCAGCAGGAAGGTTTTCCCACTGCCATAAACAGCCGTAATCCACCCTTCTTTTTTGTTTTCTATAAACAAATGTTTGAGGGTTTCACACTTAGTGAAGCCCATAAAGTTTGAAAGATAATTTAGGAACTTGTGAATACTTGGACTTGTGCCTCACACACCAATTACCATTTACACTACATAGAATAAACACGAAGAACAAATATGTAACAGAATTTGTACCGCGTTTGCTGGAGAAAAAATATATAAAAACTGAAAATAAATGGGCCACAGAACCTCGTCTTCGTTTTTTTGGAAGAACATCTTTTAGAATTGGCCCTGGTAATTTGTCTCCAACACTTCCTGGGTCGGGAGAGGACACCATTGTAAGTAGCATGTAGTCCCTGTCATGTCTGCTCTGTTGATACAAATAGTTGTTGGCTTTGCGCTGTCAGAGTGAAAGATGAACACGGCCTGCACATTTCAATAAAGAACATGTCACCCACTGGGAAACACCCCCTGACTGATGATTATCCTAGCTAATGGAAACACTGAGGGAGTCCAGAGATAATTGTGAAGCAAATAGTCAGCGGGTCATATCGGATGATCACAAGCGACAGCCACAGGGGATGAATTGGAATTTGTTTGTGCTGTACTCTGTTCCTCTTTTCTAAAGAGTCTTAGGCTGGCTGCGATGAGAGTAGATTTAAGGAATAAGGCTCAGAACTTCAGCGACTTTGCATCAGGTTTTTTTTAGCGCAAACCAGGCGCATAGGGTTGTGTTGATATTTACAATCCGAATTGATTGGGGAGAGGGTGTGGCGTAACGGCCAGAGTTGCCGACTTTGGAGCTGGGGACCCAGGTTTGAGTCTCAGCGTCGGCTCAACATCCTGTGATTCTGGGTAAATCACTTAGGGGCTTATTTATGAGCCCTTGCGTCACTTTTGCGCCGCCGTTGCGTCACTTTTTGTGACGCAGCAGCGGCGTAAAATATGCACCATGTGGCGCCATATTTACGAAGTGACGCATCTAGGCAGATGCGTCACTTCGTAAACCCCTGCTACATTAGACCTGCGTCAGGCATAATGTATGCAGGGTAGGCGTTCCCCCGCAAGAAAGGGCCGTAGGAGTGACGCAGTGAAATCTATAGGATTACACTGCTCCACATCTAGGACGCCAATGCGTTGAAAACGTACGCCTGCCAAGGGTGATGCCGGCCCTCTCACATGGGGCTTGCCCCATGTGAAAGGACACATTGCTGGAGTTTTGTCTGTTTTCAGACACACCCCAGCAATGCGCCACTTTTGCGCCAACAGATATGTCAGTAATACTGACGTATCTGTCTTTCCTTGCGACATGATGCATCATACAGTAAATATGACGCATCCATCATGTCGCAAGGAGGGCGCACTGAGAAGTGTCGCATCGCTGCTTTCACGCAGCGATGCAACACTTCTCATAAATGAGACCCATAATCTCCCCATGCCGACCCAAAAAAAAATGAATGTGTCCTCATGTAATGCAACTGGTGCTCATGTAAAGCGCTCCAATACCTTCAGGTCGAGTTCGCGCTATAAGAAACTATTAAAAAAAAAGAAAAATTATAATCAAAAGGAATGCACAGCTGCCCAATGCGCTGCCTTGCATAGCTTTGAGTCAAGAGGATGTTCCATGGGTGGTGCTTGGGGGTTCCCATGCAACCACACATGACTTGTGATGCAAATCCCAATCTACAAAGAATTGCAGATAGCGATTTGCTCCAAGATCCTGCGCCTACTAGAGGCAGGAGTAACGAGGATAAATGTTTCTCCTCGCTTTTTCCTCTTTGCATGTGTTGCATTCTACAGCACACATACAAAGAAGTAAACACGTTAAAGCTCCTTCCTGTACAAAAACTATGCTTACCAATTCACAGATGCCCTTGCACTAGGGCGCAAGGGTGTTTGTGTTGGCGCATGGCAGCTTAAAGGGCACCAGCACATGGAGACAGTAGAACAGCAGCACATCTTTTAAGATATGGCGCTGTTCTACTCTCTCGCGTTCACGTAACACCACACATCAACTTCGATGCAGCAGCCAGAAGCTTCACTAGTCTCTTGTATCCAAGAGGTAGGGTGAAGAGGAGACATCTGTTGGAGGACCTGAGGCTTGTGGTTCATAGATGAAGGTGGTCCTTAGATACAAATTGCAACAGATTTGTGATCTAATTCTTTTGAGCCTCTGGGAAGCGTCTGATGTATTCTCGCAAGAGATGGGGACTCGAGACAGTGGAGAAATTTCAGGGCTGGAGTCATACAGTCATGTGGTTTCAAGCCAGAAAGGCAGCCTCCATAGTTTTAAGCTCTCTGGAGTAATGAGACATCATGAGTAATTAACAGGTGCACATCAGTTCAAGTCTAAAATGCTGTGCAAATGCACTCATGGAGAAATCACCTCCCGCAGTTTTCTAGGGTGCCTTTCCCCAGAAAGGGATTTACTCCTGCACAGGAGTACATTCTTACATTTTCTTTGGTGGAAATGAGCCAGAGAGGAGTTTGGGAATACCCACAAACTTTAAAGTTTCTGGGTGTCTAAAACTGACGTGTCATTACAGCCTCTGCGTGCTCACTCCCTGCTCCAAGGAGTAAATGTACTCACATGAAAATCTTCATGTGAGTAGATGCTTTTCCGAGTGCAAAACCAATTTTTGATAATTTTAAAAGTGGTTTTGCACTCATAAAAGATGCTGTTAGCTTATATTACCAAACTAACACACAAATAGATTGATGAATGGTGCCAGAGGCTTAAAAAGCAATCTTAACATGCAACATGGCTTGAAGTCATGGCCAATGTCCTTGTGTTACTTTTTTATCTCAATGTGTCATGCTGGATTTTCATCTATTTTGCCCCATCAAATTGTTTTACAGCAGTAACTGCTATTGTGGAATCCCACCTTAATTGTGGTTGCATGCTCTGCTTGTGTTAAGCGACACAAACATCTCGCTAGGCATCAGCCTTCTATGCCTTTGAGCCTGCCCTTCGAACTCATTCTAAAAAGGGCCTTCAGAAGTGCCGTAGGTCTTTGTGTGGGCAAGCAAGGAAAGGAGGGTGTTGGTGGTGGCATTGTGGGCACTGGCTAGAAGCAGGAAAGAGCTCATGAACTCTCTGTGGCAATCTTGGCTATAAAACACAACTGTGTCCCCCAACCATGTGCCTGTTACTGAGTTGACGTCCTGGATGCTGGTTCAGGGTGTGGCGACGCTGAAGATTTCTAGGCAATCCTGGTGAGTGCTGGTGAAATCAACTGCTGAGTAGAGTGTATCCTGAAATGTAGGTGTAGGAAGGCTCACACTCTATCCAGAGGGGAAGTTTTGGAAGACACTCTCTGGTGGGAAAGAAGCACCTTTTTGAATTTTAGTTGGACCCCATTAAAATATTGAAATATTGAAGTCACAGGTAAACAATTCAACATCCCTTTGTATGTGATATCGGATGAGAATCAGTCGAGTATATTGAGAGTGAATTATTCCATTCACATTGGTGTATAAGTAAATCCACAACTGAGAGACATAATTAACAACTGCAGCTACAGCACACTTAGAATCAGTAGTGAAAAGAACTTCACTTTTTTTTGCTATTTGGTTAAGTGCAAGAGGACAGAAGCTGTGTAAGCAGAGGTATTCGTGAAATTTGCAAATGATATTAAAGTGTTGAGAACACGAGACTGAGAACATCTGATTGATTGAAACTAACACTAAATGCCTGAGTCTTCTGATGAAGTGATCAAGGAATTTGAAAAACAATTGTAAGATATCAAGTATGTTAATGAACTTCTGCTGATGTTACCATTAGAAAAGACATTTGTTTTACAGGAAAGCATGACTGACTGTCATTTGTTCCAGATTTCCTTCCCCGCAGCACCCTCCCTAAAAACCCTTCTGCGGCTCATCCTGCCACTCAAATATTTTATTAACACAGTCTAGCATTGGGCTTCTGGGATCCAATGCCCTGTCAACTTGGTGATTCTTAATTTTCTAATTTGTAGGATCCAAGCTGTTCAAATTTTGCTGTCCTAAATTTGGTCCACCTACTCATTGCGGCAGTTCCTGAATTTACTGCTTGGACACCAATGTGGTTACAGTAGGTTCCGCCGCTTGAGATTCAACTCGTTTCACACCTTGGACTTTGATGTTAGCGCCGCCTGCATACAAACTATTGTTCACCTATCTTGCTTCAATTGAAAACTAAATTAGGGTCGGGAATTTTGCCTAAGGATACAGTCCTGAGGATCGTCTCACCTTTTCATTAATTTAGAGACCAAACTATCAACAAACACTCCACACCTTGCCCAGCACGAAACTAAGTGCAAACCCATCAACAATTCAAGCTACTTAAGTATATTATATTTTTGGACACAATACCACACAAGAGAGGAGTGGCCCATATATGCACCTCTGCACTGTATATTACAATATTATTCCCCTTTCTAGGCATATATAACATAACATAACATGTGTATTTGTAAAGCGCACGTTCACCACTACGGGTATCTTGGCGCTGAATAACAGATGTTTGTTGTTACCCAACTCAATGGTACTCATTTTATCGACCTCAGATGGATGAAAGGCTGAGTGGACCCGCTGGGATTTGAACCTGTGACCATGAGGTCGAACACAGGCCCCTGCAGTAGACCCATTAGTCCACTGAGCCACCAGACCCGGTGCATATGATGCAATTTGAATCCCTAATGTTTCAAGTATTGGAATAACATGACTACTACGTGAAACTATAGAATAAAACTATGGAATATCACTTAAGCTTAAGTGCCGGAATGATTTTGATTCATTCTACATGTATTGTTTAACTGAGGTCTAATGTTTTTTCTCCATCCTCTTTTTTGATTATTTCTTTAAAAACTGTTTCAGCTAAATTCACAAAAAAATCCTTTTAGAGCATCTCTGTTTATGTTGCAGTACCTGTACTGGCTCTAGATTGCCTGCTAAGTGCAAAGTGAAGTCTTGTGTTGTATTTATCACACCACAGATTGGCTTCTTATCCGTTTCTTGAAGGGTAAGTTTACACTTTACTCTCCATCCCATATCATGCTCTCTTCCCACTCAGGGCACAACTCTGGTTGCTGGTTCCATAAGCAGAGGAGAGGAGAGGCTCTTCTCTTTGATGGAGCTCTAGTGTTATCCCTACTACCAAAAGATAACCTCCCAATCTTCAGTAACATGCTTGAAGAGATAATGATAGAAAATGTATGTCCATATGTCCGAATGTATTTTTTCATATAGACAGCAGGACCTTAATGTGCTCAAAAAGCGATTCTGTTGAGCAGTGAGTGTAGGCTGCAGCAGTTTGCGTCAGTTTTGCTAGCTCGAAGAAACATCTTCAGTGAATATGCACTTTCCAAAAGACAATGATACGCCATGCTATCACCGGATTCAGAGTTCATACAAAATAATAGTCTATTGTACCAAAATTAAGGTTTTCTTTATGTGTGGGAGAACTCTCAATTCAGCCAGTAACAGAAGTTACCGACTGATTCCAGAATGCAAATTTTTCAGGAATGACTCTGTTGTGATGAATGACTAGTAGCCGAGGAGTATCTTTGTAGATTATTTATTAGTCTTAGTTGCAGGATGAGATCCAAGTACAACAGCCCCACCAGGAGCCGGCTGCCTGCTGCTCAGCCCATACTCCAACGCTCACACCTCACCACACAGGCACCCAAACATTCCATTCATGTCCAGCACACCAACATTCCATTCAGAACACTCACACTGGCTGAGCGGCTAGGAACCAAGGTAACAGGGGAGATGCTTGAATACCTAAGCAAGATATAACAGTCTCACTCCCGATTTTGTCCCGAATCACATTTTGGCGAAATGTGTAGGAAGAACAGAGCCTGGAACAAGGGAAAAGAAGGCAGGAGTATGCACAGTTCTTCCAAAGTTCCTAGTGAAAAGACCCATTTAGTGGCTCTGTAATCCTGACGCGGTTCCTAATGGTTGTTAGTGGCCCCATCAGAATTACTAGATCGCTGTAATTCTGTAGATCCATTGTGGTTCACCCGGACTCTTTGTCTGGTCAAATGAGGAATTTTCAGGGTAATAAGATTATGTACTCCCAATTTCCCCAGAAATTTCTCATTTCTAGGGGGACCTGTAGGGTGCACCTTATAATACCCAGTAATTACACTGGTGAGAAATACGCACCCAATCCTGGACCACTTGTAACGTGGCCCCAAATGTTTTACTTCTTGGATCTTTCTAGTTTGGACCAATGTTTGCAATGTGCATGGCAAGCTCAACTCATTTTGTCTGAAAATTCAATCATAAAGCAGAAAGTCCTCTTTCACACGTATTCACATTGAGAAGTGAGAGGGCGGGAGATGATGGAGCACGTGCGAAGGCTAATCTTCTAAAGGTGAATGCTAATGGAAGAGAAGAACCTCCCCTAGCGCGCTTTAGCAATTCTGAATCATAATTTGCTGTAAACTCCTGAGAAACCTGACCTAAAGAAATTGCAACAAATGTGAAGCAATTGCTAATAAGGTCAAGGAGCAATGATTTATTCACACGAAAATAGAGCAACACTCCAGCTGATGTGTCAGTTTATGGCGGTGACATTTGAGATAATGGAAGCGGATATCTCAGATGTGATCATGATGCTGATGCCATCCTGAGAGGCATCACCATGATGTGTGGTTTGGAGTCCTGCTCGAGATATTCTAGCCATTTCTTCCCTGCTGTCAGGAAGGAGAACTCTGCCAGCATTTAAAGGGCACTTTAGACCGGGGCTCAGTGGTCCAAACACACAAGGCCGATTCCCAAAGCTACTTGAATTTCAAAAAGTTAATTTTGCTCTCTGTATGCGTTTATGCACTCTCTCAAGGTTACACAATGTATTAGTGTTCACAAACTACTTACACACCACTTGATGCCCTGGAAAAGGTCAAAAATATACTCATGACAAGAGCAGGAGTAAATGCCTTTGCGGTGTGGGAAGTGGACGAGGAAAGGATGGAACACCTCTAATTTTGGTGAGGTTGCAGGAGAAAGGGTTTCTCTCGAGGGAAAAACATTTTCACAGTGAAGAAATAATTAAAATATTAATTACTAGGCAAGTGCATTTGCTCAGTAGATTTTCGCATGAGAAAATGTATTTGTGTATTTTTGCTAATACGAAATGGAATCCGCAAACTCTTTCCAATCACTTGCCACCAAGAAAAAAGTCCCAAATGTACTCACGACAACTCCATGGATTCTCACCAATGAGGTAAAAAATGGAGGGTGTAGAATTAATGCCGACATTTGTACAAAATATGTTTCTTGCTTTTTTCACCTCGGTATTTTATGCTGAAATAGCTTCTATCTTGCCACTTAATATTTCAGCAGCACCTGCCAGTGTGATCCCACCTCAACCATGCTTATGAAGTCTACTTGGGGCTTTCATAATGTTTCATAGTCCAGCTCCAAGTTCAGAAATGGTTGCCCATTTTCTCTATGGTGCGATGGTTTGTTGCACCACTTCATTGCCACTGTCCCTCTGGTGGCTCTTGATTCCCAGTAGTCTGCAGTTTGAATTCATGTGTTTCATTCATCGGGCTATATATGGGGTCTATCCTCAAGGCTTGAAGGATAAGCCAATACTCTCTTCTCCACTGCGTACAGTGCGCTCGTCCTTCCAGGCTACTTATTTCCATATACTGAGGAAATGAGGTGCAAGCGCTTTGTCCAGTTCTCACATTGTGGATCAGTTGGCCTTACATATCTATATCTGACAGATAACCTCCTTCTCTTCCATAAGAGAAGTAAACTGCTATTTGAGGGTGTACAACAGTGACTTTGAGTCTATAGTTCAATACATTTCCCATCAATACAGAATGGGTAAAACTCTTTGATACATCAGACCCTAGTCTGCTCCTATTACATCTTTCCAGTTTAGACATATGCTTGAGATGAACATTGTAAGCAGGGCTAATTTTTAATCAAAATTTCATCTTAAAGTAGAATGTCACCTTTTGTGTGTATTCAAATAGAGAAGAGAGTGGAAGGACATCAGGCATGGATGAAACACACAAGGATGCCAATCTTCCATAGGTGAACATTGATTACAGAGAACTCCCATCCCCATTAGCAGTTATGAATCATAATTTGCAGTAAATCTCTGAGAAATCCAAACCTGAAAAATTCCTGTTAAGGTGGTGCAATTTCTAATAAAGTCAAGGATCAACAATTTTTTCAATGGACAATAGAGCATTGTGAGCTGATGAGACAGTTTATGATGGTGGCATTTGGCATAACGCAGCGGGATCGCCAAGGGTGATCCACCATTCACATCAAGATGCTGAATAGTAAATAATACTTTAATTTCGAACCAGGGGAAGATGGAAGAAACACTAAAACACTCAAAACAATGATTCAGAAATGGCGTCAACAGAAGCTTCTGATTGTCTCAGAACCACTGCTCAGGAATCTTGACAAAACAAACACAGCCTCTTAGAACTTCTTATGATAGAATACATGATGATGGGCATCATACAATAGATTTTGAAAATGATGTGTCACTCAGCTCAGGAGGACAGTAGCTAGCTCCGATCCTAGCATTACACAGGAGCAGAGCTGAAGGACATGCAGGAGAGGAGAGCAGCGCTGCGGAGATGGTATGGAGGAAGAGTGCCATCGGAAGAAAACCAGCTGACGAGCCAAGGTGCAGGTGAGAAGCCGCAGCCTTTGAAATGTAGGAAAGTTCCATAATACGAAGGGAGGCAAAGTACTAAAGATCAAAAGGGAGTAGGTGGAAACAGAAAATGGGCAAACAACAAATTGGTGGGATGCCATGCTGTGTGATCAAATAGTTTAGGTGAGAAAAAGCTTAAAAACTAGGGATGTTGCTAGGCACCTACCCAGTAGCTGGGAAGGTCTTCTATACTATCTCTTCTCTTCGTGTCTTGGAAATTACACCCCAACTAGCATGTTAAACTATGCTGTTTCTTAAGTTAGTTTCCATTTTACTGTCCTCCACATTGTTTAGGGAAAACATCCATTACGACGCAGGCGTTACATCGTAATGCCTTTACAACGTAAGTCGTTACAACGACGCGTTGTTACATCGCATGCCATTACAACGCAAGTCGTTACAACGACTTGCTGTAGGGGGCAGAAGGTGTTGGATTTGTTCCAACACCTTCCCTACTATTGCACACACTGGAGTTGGAATAGTAAATTATACTATTCCAAACTCCAGCGCCCCCCCTACAGCAAGTTGTTGTAACGACTTGCGTTGTAATGGCATGCGATGTAACAACGCGTCGTTGTAACGATTTGCGTTGTAATGGCATGCGTTGTAAATGCATGCGTTGTAATGAGTGCTATTCTTGTCCAGGCCTGACCTTTTCTGACATTATACAGGGCTCTAAAAGCCGGTTACTGGTCTGAATGTACTACGTCCAGAGAACTTATTTTCCTGTTCCTGACAGATCCAGCATTCTCAGAGCTCTGCCTTGATGGTGTGAGCTTTGGAATCCTGCATGAGATATCCTTGATCCTCTTCACAGCAGCTGAGGAGAATCCCTCCACGCTATCAATTACAGAGAACTCTTTATTCTTGGGGTTAGGGAACAAAACAAACACTGTGCATGCTGAGTACACCTGTTTGTTCGGCTGAGCTGTGGTGCAGGATACCATAGTCTAGACTATTCTGCACAAGTGGGACAAGCTGAACTGATCCTGGTGATTTGAGAAGGGCGGTGCAACAAATACACAAAAGGTGATGGGAGGATGCTTGCAAAAAGTCTAACCACTGGAAATCGCTTGGGGTGGCATTCCAACGCATCATTCCTTTGGCCATCATGCCACCTCCGATTAGACCCAGCCATATGCAAATCGGTCTTGATACTGCTCCAATAGGAACAGTCCAGCCCAAACTGCCAAGTCAGGTCCTCTCTTAACTGAAGCGCGAGCAACCCAAGACTGGTTTAGCTCTAATTGGGGCTTTACAAGCAGATATAGCTTGGTTCTTGTGGCACAGTGAGCAAGGGACCCACGTCTGGGCACACTCTTGGCCACTTAGGGCGGTACATCAAACACCCAAAATGTGATGGGAGGAGGCTTGCAGTAAGTCTAACTACTGGCAATCGCTCAGGGTGCTATTCCAAATCTTTGTTCTTTTTCCCACCATGCCACCTCAGATTAGACCCAGCCGTATGCAAATGTCTTGATTCTGCTCCATAAGGAACAGTACCACTCTAAGTTGCCATCCAGCAACTCCCTGTTGGAAATCAGGAAGTAAAATGAAAATGGAAACCCTGACTCCAAAATCACTAGCTTCTGTCTTCTCATTACAACCATCCTTTACAGAAGTGGTCTTAAAACTGCTTTTGCTCTGAGCCCCCCCTAAGCAAAATGTTTTGAAGTGATGGCTCCCCTCTAAAAACGTTATGGCACGGATTAGTGGAACTGGAGGGTCAGGACTGTGCGCAAGGGCTGGGTTTTAAGTTATCATTTCAGGAGTCCTTTGTATGTAGCTCATAATCCATACTAAATTTGAGACTTATTAAAGTGCAAATGCATCAAACAAAAGCAGAAATTGACCAAAACATATTGCTCCCCAGAATTGGGCGATTGTGAGTCCTTCACTTTCCTGGGCCCCAATTCAACTGCATTCTGCAGAACTGTTAGCTTCTGCCCTGACTTGCAGGGTGCCTTCCCTGCCTCTTTGCCTCCTTACCCACCAAGATTGGCCATCACTCCAATCTTGAAACAGGCTCTCAGTCCATTTCTTTTAAAAGAATGAGCTCCCAAATGTTTCCACCCTCTTTGTAGTAAGGGTGCCCTCAGCTCTAATGCTAGCAAGGAAACTGAGCCGACATACCCTTTATGATAGTCATAATTGTGATGCAGTGTACCCCTTACGACCCTGGGACCCAGTGCTACTGCACCTGCTTCACTAATGATAGATACAGCATTGCGAGGTGGGCTGTCTCCTCTGCTCTTTGTTAAAAGCATGGGGCTCATTTTGCCTCATCTTGTCTGATCTCCCTCCCTACCATCTCTTTGAGGCTACAACTAGGGTGTCTCATCTACTGCAATTTCCCCCTCCTGCAGGCCATTTTTCAGAGGTCTAAATTAACACTGGCACCAAAGAGGTGCACTGGACCCTAGTATAAACAAGGACAATTAGTAAAACAGCCACAATTGGGATTTAGGTGGCCTTTCAGACTCCTGGGCCCCAGTGCCACTGCACCGCCAGTACCAATGATATCTACAGTCGTGTCCCCTCAGCTCACTACCCTGGGCCGTCACTCCAGGCTTTAGGTTCAGAACAGTGTTGTATGGGCGTTCTGTAATTTATATGGCATGTTTCTTTAATGCTTAGGAATGTGTGTATTAGAATTGACTCGTGTCCTGTTGTGGGGAATTCTAGATTGTAGAACTGTTTAGGCTCATTGGCTGTGCTGCTGTTGTGGCAAGCGGTCGTGGGTCCTTTTCTGGAATAAGCCTGCATTTGAAACACTACAACAGCTTCCAGGAATTGTTCTTTATTTGGGCCCTACCACACGCATTCAATTCAATTCAATTCAATTCAATTTTTATTTGTTACGGAACTCCTACGGAGGTCCACAAAAATACACCAATACAATAGAAAGACATACTTTAAATACTTTTTAAAAATACTCCAGTAAATTAAAAACGAAGGAAAGAGGGAAGGACATACTTTGTAAAGGGTGCAAAATTCTACATTGTCCGACCAACAAACATTACAACATACAAACTAAACTCTTTAAAAATTTCCTAATAAATGGCCAGAAATGTTTTAATAAATTGAAATATCCTATGGCAAACCATTTCATTTGGTGGGGACAAGCCAAAAGATCGAGCCTCCTGAGCAGAATGAATATTAAATTTGATGAATGAAGGTCTTAAAAACATGCACCTGGCCCTTTGAAGTTCCGGACACACAAATAGCACGTGATTAAGATCCTGAATTTGTAAAAAGCACAATTCACAGATTCTCTCCCCTCTAGAAATTTTTTCCCAAATGCCAGTCACTTCTCTCCGGGGCAACAGGTTGGTTCTCAATAGTAGTATCAACCTTCTAATCCCATGTGGGAAATTCCATGAAAGATAGGGCTGAGGTCTACTCCCCACGGCACTCCCATAGACCACCTCATTGCGGGCTTTAGATTGACTTAAGGCTGTGTCTCTTACCATACTAATCGAGCTTACAGACTTCTTTAAGAATGACTTCAATACAGGCTTTGGCATAGGTGAATCACAATTTAAACTGAGCCCAAATGAATCATTTGCATAAGCAAATGATCTAAAGAAAGCTGATTTATCTTTTAGTTTAAGAAAGATTTCCATTCTCAGAGCGGCCCTAAGGGTGCCCTCATCCCCCCAAAAGAGGGAGTTCCCCCACCTCAGGACCGCTGCCAAGGATGAAGTATATGAAGAGACTAGATGGAATTCCAAGCGTAGAACATGAGGGGCAGCCAAAGAGTTTAAATTACAAATTTGGCGGAAAAACCGGCCTTCAGCCTTATCAAAAGCGAGCCAATAGTTCCTATCCAGTACTTGTGCAGCATATGTTAGTGAAGGGGGAATTTTCACCTTAAATACTGACAGAACATGATTAAAATGGCGTCTCCCACAGGTTTTGTAAAATCTGTTTAAAGCTCCAGCCTGAGTGGCAGCCTTACCAACACACCGTTTAATATGCTTTGAGTCTCGCCCATTTTTTTAAAAAACCTTCCCCAGATACAAATACGAGTCGACCAATTCAAGTTCTTCATGCCCCAACAACCACTTATATCCTTTCTTTATTCTGAGAAATTTCTTGCGGAAGACTAAAATGTTGCTTTTAGCAATATTGATTTTCCAAAAAATGGTCCTCCGCATATTTAGTCAGGGCATCCAGACGACGTTGCAAGCCGATAGGAGTTAAATCAAAAATTACGCAGTTTGTCTTCCCCTTTGTCTTCCCCTTTGTGTGAAAAAACATGGCCTCATCTGGACCCCTTCACAACGTTGCTTGGGCCATGCTCCCTTTGCAGCAAGGATGGCCTGGTCCCTAATAGTAGCTAGGGTAAATGGGCCCCAGTTCTCTTTTTGGTTGTAAGATAGCCATAATTAAGATGCAGTGGCCCCACGTACCTCTAGCCCCAGTGTACCGCACCCGCTGTACTAATTGTAGTGATGGCCAATTTTTAAAACAAAAAATAGCCACCACACCTTATTCCCTTACCTGGTGCATTTCTCCAAAGAAACTGTCTCTGCCCCTGTGAAAACAAAAACATTAGCCCCCACATAGCCCCGCCTCATCTTTCACACGATAAACAGATCTCATTCCCTTCCTCTTTGTCCTGAGCTGTTACTCTGAGGCTGCATGGGTCCAGATGATCAGGGCTCTGCATCTGAATGTTACTCTGCTGGTCTCCCCCCTGCCACCTCCTTGACTCAACTGAAAGGACAGCTGTGTGTAAATAGAGGTTGAAGAGGGCGTGATCTATGGGGAATGACGTGCCCATGCTTTTTTGATTTTAATAACACAGTTTCAATACTTTTTGTTAAATAACAACCTCTCCCTATGGGTTAATGCCGATCTTATGGTGCCTCTGGATGGAAGCACAGGAGGGTGGAGAGGAGGGACTCCTCTGCTTTGAAGCCGATGGAGGCACAAAGAGCTAAAGAAGAAACAAGCGACCAGGATGAATGCTACCAGTCACCAAAAATAAAGGCTGCTCAGGAGTTAGTATAGATCTAAATTGATGGAGGCATTTGAAAAGAGAAAAAAAAAACTTAATTTTTGGGGGGTGGGGATAATGTTAGGGTATTACCAGCTTAGTTCTGCAGTGCACCCTTTTTCAGTTTAGCACTTATAAAAATGTTTGCACCAGGTGCAGTCTGATTGCACATTACCAAGATATATATTTTAGAAGTAATTGTTTATCTTAAAAGACTAAGGGCCCGATTACAAGTCTGGCGGTCCATGGACCGCCAAATTCGTGGGGGCACAGCGGTCTCCCGACCGACCTATTTTGACTAGGGCAGTTGGACCGCCATAGCTCCACTGCAGCCGGCAGGGAACAGCCATTCCCTGGCGGTGTTGCGGCAGTCAGGAGGCCGCAATATGCTTGCCGGGACCGCCGCAGTTCCGCCAAGCATATTACAAGTTTCCTCTCCGCCAGGGGTGTCATGGAGGTTCTTCCTCCATGAACACTGTGGCGGAGAGGAAACAAAGGGCCCCCCTGTGGCCCCCCTGTGCGCCACCTCCGCATGGGGATGCACATAGGGGGGCAGAACATGTGCCCCCCTGTGTTCCCTCACAGCATGGATTTTTCAGTCCATGCCGTGCAGGAACTGTTTTTGGCGTTCCCGTTGCGGTGCCTATTTTCTGAGGCACTGCAGTGGGAACGCCAAAGAACCAGCCCGCCAGACAGGAGGAAACTCCTAATCTGGTGGGCTGTCTGACCACGGCTTTGGCGGTGTGGCAGCGGGGCGGACCCGGCGCTGCACCGCCAAAATCGTAATTGGGCCCTAAATTATTTTGCATCTATATTTTGAAAGCACATGTTTTATCTTTCAAGCTAAATCATTTTGCAGCAGCTAACCTTGTACTGTGAGCAATACAATTTCAAAATAATGACTTGCACATTCACAGTGCTTTCTGTCACAGATTGGGCCCTTATAGCAGTGTACAATATTCCCCACTGCTCAAACCAGGATTCAATCTTGTGACTCTGGTCATATACAGAGACATCGGCAGTGATCGCACAACCCATTGAGGTTTCATAGTGCAAAAGAGTGCATTTTCTACAGATTACATTAACTTGCGTTTATTTTTTATTTAAGGTGTGTGCGTTATTTTAGAAGTGGGTGCCTGGAAAAAAAAATAGCTACCGAATATTTTGTTCTTTTAAGCAACATCTTTGTCTTCCGCCCTATGGCACTCGGGATCACAGTACCTGCACCTTTTTATGCATTTAAATGAAGGCAGCCTGGAAACGCGGCAAATAAACATGGTTGCAAATCCATGTCATCTTTATTTCCAAGTCTAAATGAGGTATTTGCACCTCCCTGGGAATACAGCCAAGGACCCCTAGAGAGGGGCGCCCCACAGTATGAACACCTCTGCTTTACAGGCACATATGAAACCCAATATGGATGACATAGTGGTATAAGATAGTCAGGAGCTAGTGGTCTAGTCTTCCACTGGTAGCCATTTTTGAAACATACAAATGGTGCCAAAAATATTTGCATGATTTTCTTATGGTGTTTGGCAGGTAAATATGCCACCATATATCTGGTACAGTAATCAAGCATCAAAATGTATTCATTTTGTCATGTTTCTATATTCCAAAAAATAGATTGTGACATCTACAAGTTATATCTGTGATAAGTATGACAGAATAACATTTGCAATAAAGGGATTAAATTAATTAAAAACTGGAGGTGAGGTTTCATTATGGCTGTTTGATAGGTGATCACTCCACTGCGCATTTGTAGAGTATTTAGGCACTAATATAAAACCCAATATGAATGACGTAGTGTTAGAGACCAGACAGGCACTAGCAGACTAATCTTTCATCATGCAAATGGTTGCAATAATAATTCTGATATTTCAATATGGTGTTTGGTAGTTAAAGAGGCCACAGCGCAACTGTAAAATACGCAAAAACCATGCAGGAAGGTTTGAATGTTTCTATCACTTTTTCACCTTTATACACTCCAAAAATGTCCAATTGTAATATTTAGTTGCTATACCTGAATATTGTATTTTTAATACATATTTGTTATATAGACACAAGAAATGTTTAGGAAGATGAGAGAAATTCTCTTTTGATTTCTATAAACATTGGTAGTTTTGCCAAGTTAGTGAAATATTATATTTAAGAACTGTGTTGTTTTGAATCTACTGTAATAATCGATATAAATTTCTGCTTACGCAGTTAAACATTAATGACACCCATTGAGGAAAACACAAGGGTATAAATTAGACAAAGTATTTTCCGTCTAGACTTTTACAGGAGCCATATTGTAACTTAAAATGGCGCCAACATGAGAACTAGACTTTTATACTGGTTGCATCGATGCTACTACAAAACTTACATATGCATAAAAACTGCTTTCGATTGTCATTAAAAGGTGAGCACATTTCAGTAATTAATAAGTGGTAAATATATAGGGTTGAAAGCTATGGTTGTACATTGGAAAGTGAATTTTGTTCTATGAATAAAAATCTTAATTTCAGATGTTTATAATAATATCTCTATTACTCCGCTAATAAGGATTATCAAAAATTAAATTATGTGGTGCCTAGTAATAATTATTTTAAAAGCTATTGCAGTATCAATCAATAAGGTTAATCAAATGTACAGGATAATTCTTGAGTACCTCATAATGATAATACTTACTGTGGTACCAATATTAAGTTTAATAAATTGGATAGGGAAACTTTCGAGTGAATGATATAAATGTAAGATTGTTTGTGCACATCTGATTTTCATTGATTCATATTATGTAAAATATGTTTTGAATTATGTAGGGTTTTATCACAAACCTAAACAATGAATATACAAATAATAACAATTTCAAAGAGGAAGAATATTGAGATAAGAGATGAAAAAACACTTTTGCAGTAATTTCCTTTTTAGATCCTGCACCAATAAAACAAAACATTAATAAATGAAAAATTGAAAACTCTCAGTTTTTCAAAATGTGCTCAGTGAAGATATTTTAGTCATAAACTTTAATAAAGTCTGACTAAGTATGTTTATCATTGTTTTAGATCTACTGAGATAATATTCCAAATTGCAAACTGAATATGTATACAACACACAACACTCATGCATATTAAATTTCCACATAATTTACATGATTTTAATTAATGATGTTTTAACATTTCCTGAAGAAGTGAACTGTTTCACAAAACACTTGTCGCTTGGTCTTGCAAAAATAATATATAAGATTAATTAAAGGATTACATTTTTACAAAAACCAAAAGATGCTTCTAACCGTATATATTTTCTGTTGAGAATTACACCCTTGGCACCAGAGTGCTTACCTTAGAGTGCACTTAAAAAGTGAGTGTCAGACTATCCTGTGGTGAGGTTATTTGAATAATAGTAGAGCTTTTGAAGACAGACAGTCAGGTCCAGGGTAGCCCGGTCCTCTTCTTCTTCAAAAACAGTATATCTAGGTTGAAATTTTCGCCACAGACTAGCCAACACATGTTCCGTCTCTGGATAATTATGTTCCAGTTGACTTCCTCAGGGCAGCTACACTCATAAATGGTGAATAGCACAAATGTGTGGAGTTACATATAGGTGCCATAGTACATATGCAGTACATATGAATAAATTTACAGGTGCACATGTGAAAATTAGCTTTTTATCTTTATGAATAGGCCCCAATCTGTGTGCTATGCCAGCTACAACCCCTTCTTAGGTGGGCCTTGATAAAGTCACTCTGTGTGGAAATGCCATTATATGCTCCAGCCACGAGCAGCATTCAAAGGAGTAGGGAATGCGGAGTGCATGGCACCAAAAGCATGTGTGATTTTTGCTTTGTTATCGGTGCATAGTAACTTCTGGTTCCCTTAGGGATCATAATTGCTAAGTCTATATATGTCTGTTTATAGCCCTGCTTCCTTTTGATATGTTGGTGGGTAAAGGTTTTTTTTCCCACCCTTGCCAGTTCTTTCTTCTGAGACATATTGTTTTTTTAATAATCATATCCCTATTCTTGCAGATTTTAAATGTGTTCTCTGATATTGTAATATTATTTTTAAAAAAACCTGATTGCCCTTAGTTAGCTGGATTGCCTTGTCTCCGTCAGCCGAGGTATGCTGTTTTTTTGTTTCTTTGTGGACAGAGATTTCATATGTGGTACAAATTGTTGCATCTGCATAAACCTTATTCATTTTTTTTTACTTTTATCATGACCTGGTATGTGGCATCCTCCAATTTTACCCTGACTAACATTGTGTTCAATTGTGATTTGATTCAGAGGCATTCTATGCCATTTGCTTTTGGAGGTGGGGTAGGCATTCCTCTTTTCTCTTCTCCCGGTTTTCAAGTATTTACTTCTTTAACAAACTACATCAGCAGTTAGGTTAGGAGCCTCCATGAGAGTTTATCGCGGTTCTGGTAGGTTAAGACATTGAGGGATTTTTATGTTTTATAGATCCACTCTTTCCATCTCCTGTAAATTCATTATAATTTGGGCTATTTCAGTTTCTACCAATTCTCTACCTTTGGATTTTATACCTCCCATGACATAGTTTGGCTTTGCCATATGATAGAGGAGGCTATGTGCAATTGAGTCACTGTCTTAACCTATTATTTAATAAGCACATTGCTCTTATGTATGGGTCTATTATACCTACAATGTGGACATTTTTCCCAATATTATCAACCTGCAGATGAACAAGGATCACTGATCATCAATTGTATGCTTCATTGGCCCTTCATACACAAACAAGAACAAGTCAAACTCTTCCTCCACACTTTCGAGGCACTACATACCACTGGCCCAGCATACCTCCACAATCGCATCTGCTTTCACAAACCTTCCCGACACCTCCACTCATCCGGACTCCTACTTGCACACATCCCACGCATACAGAAAACCACAGCCGGAGGTTGAGCCTTCTCCAACAACTCTCCTAAAGCGTGGAATGACCTGCCACTACACACAGGAGACTCCTTCTCACTTCTTGAATTATGCAAGAAGCTGAAGACCTGGGGCCCGATTCACAAAAGTAATCTGAGACAAAATCCTAACTTTACGACTTTCGGTATTCACAGAAGGCATTTAGGAGTACTAAAGTTAGGATTCCTAACTTTACTACTCCTAAACTGAGAAAAATCCTAACTTTACGACTTTTGGTATTCACAGAAGGCATTTAGGAGTACTAAAGTTAGGATTCCTAACTTTACTACTCTTAAACTGAGAAAAATCCTAACTTTACGACTTTGGGTATTCACAAAAATGCCTCCTAAATGCCATTTGTGAATACCGAGAGTTAGGATTCCTAACTTCACTACTCCTAAATGCCTTTTGTGAATACCGAAAGTCATAAAGTTAGGATTTTTCTCAGTTTAGGAGTAGTAAAGTTAGGAATCCAAACTTTAGTACTCCTAAATGCCTTCTGAGATACTGAAAGTCGTAAAGTTAGGATTTTGTCTCAGATTACTTTTGTGAATCGGGCCCCTGGATTTTTTAGTAGTCCCACTAGGCCCTAGATGTGCTAGACTCACACCTGCTCGGTGCTAGGATACCCTGCCGGATGATAGTGCACTCTAAAAATCTGCGTAACATAACATATGTATTGGTAGAGTTGTTAAACTCTTCGCTCTCAAGTGGGCAGGTCCCACCCCTTTGAAAGCATGCAGTAGTTAGCCCCTGTTAAAAAAGCCTACCTTCTGAGCCTAAACAACTACAGGTCTATCTCTTTATTACCCGGAGGAGCAAATATTTTAGAAAAACATGTAAATAAGAATCTTTCAGCCTTACTAGAATCACAGGCAATGCTTGATTAAACCCAAAATGGGGTTCTGACCACAACACAGCACGAATGTGCATTGCTGACAGTGATCGAGGAATTAAGGAAACTTCTGGATCAGGGAGGATCTGGAGCCATCATCCTCCTTGATATAAAGTGCTGCCTTCGACACTGTGGACCATGCTACCCTCCTTCAGAGAGTGTCGAATGCAGGCATTGAGGGCAGAGCACTTGAATGGCTCTCCTCTTTTCTGAAGGATCGCACTTTTTAGGTTTTAGATCAGGCACACTATTCAACGAATCTTCATCTCAGTTGTGGGGTCCCTCAGGGATCTTCCTTGACCCCCACACTTTTTAATTTGTACATGCGCCCCCTTGCAAATATCGTGCAATCATTTGGGTTGTCATTGGTCTTTTATGCCGATGATACCCAGCTGACCCTGTCTATTTCCCCTGACCATACCAAAAACCATTTATCCTTAACTCCATGCCTTCGGGAAGTAGCCAGCTGGATGACCGTCTGCAAACTAAAACTCAACAAGGACAAGATGGAAGTTATGTTGCTGGGCAATGACTCCTGGAGCTATGTTTAGAGGCCCATCCCAGACTGTCTAAGCATGCTGCCGACCCCCACAAGCCCAATAAAGAGCTTGGAGGTATGGCTGGAGTCTAAGCTCACAATGGAACATCAAGCCAAGAAAATGTCAGCAAGCAGCTTTGGCCTTCTGAGATTATTGAGGAAAGTTATTATGCTCCTCCCTTTTACAGCTAGAAGAATCATTGTCCAGGCACTGGTGCTGGCATGCCTAGATTATGTGAATGACGTATACCTTGGCTCTTAGTGCTATGTTACCAAAAGACTGCAAATAGTTCAGAATGCAGCAGCTTGACTTCTTACGGACGTTCCCAAGTGTCAGTCAGCTGCCAAAGCCCTCAAGGATTTCCACTGGTTTCCGGTAGTGCGCTGCGTCTAGTTTAAGACCCTATGTATCATTCATAGGGCAATTACCAATAGAGGTCCTCTGCTGCTATGATCACTAGCTTCTCTGTATGTGCCTAGCAGGCCCCTGAGATCAGCCTCTGCTCACTTACTTAAGGTTCCTAGGATTCAGAGATCATGCTGGGGATGTCGTTCTACGTCTTTCCTTGAATCTAAGATTTGGAACTCCCTCCCCCTCAAACTTCGCTTCCTGGAGCAAGAGCTCCTTTTCCGCAAAGCTCTTAAGACCTGGCTATTCAGGGAGTTCAATCAGTCGCATTTAAGGGCTTCACATCTGAATCTTTTTCACTGCCTTATGGGGTACCTCAGGGCTCATAGTTGAGCCCAGCTCTTTTCAATCTTTATGTAACCCCCTTGGCAGCTCTAATTAAGTCCTTTGGGTTGTCATTGGTGTTGTACGTCGATGATACCCAAATCGTGGTATCATTATCGGACAAAGGTCCAGACATGAGTAAGATCTTTAAAAACTGTATGAGTGCAGTCAGCCGTTGGATGGACCAGAACTGCCTAAAATTGAACTCAACAAAGACAGAGGTCATCCTGTTTGGAAATCTTCCCACGTTCTGGTCCTCCAATTGGTGGCCCGAAGAAATGGGTACCCTACCTAAGCCAGTACAGAAGGCGAAAAATCTGGGATTCATGATCGACTACCGATTATCTTATAAGGAACAAGTAAATAAAGTAGTTTCAGCCTCCTTTTTTCTCCCTGCGTGTAATTAGAAAAATTGCACAATTTCTACTGCCAGATATGCTTATGATAGTGGTTATTGCATTAGCTCTTTAGAGAACAGACTACAGCAACTGTACAAAATGCGGCAGCCGACTTATTACGAAGATCCCTAGACACGGTTCAGTCTCCCCAGCCATCAGCAGTCTTCACTGGCTGCCAGTGAGAAAACGTATAATCTTTAATGGACTTAGTACAGTCTATAAGGTACAGGGCCAGGGCCAGCTGTACCTGAGAGATAGGCTTAGTTGGTATCTAGGACTCTCCATGAGAGCTCGGCTTTGAGAACTGATTGTTCCCCCACACAGATAAGGCACCTGGGAAGACAGGAGCCTGATAGTGTGCACGGCACTATACTGGAATCAGCTCCCGTGGGAACTAAAAAATTTACCTCTTTGCTTAAGTTCAGGAAGGACCTAAAGACCTGGCTTTTCACCCTGGATCTTTGAGTAGCTTATTCTGGAAAGCCCATGAATTTTCCTCCGTCCCTTCTGTCATAGGTAGCGCCAAGACGCCTCAGGCAATTGTTAGCGCTTTACAAAAATGTAATCAAATCAATCTAAATCAATCAGTAATCTTATCCCAGAGCTGTTCTACAGTGGCTGTGAAAGCACTGGGAGTCCAACGGGTAGCCACGCGCTATACAAATATTGCAGAATAGAATAAAATAGAATGTAGAGACCGCATGCAGAGCTTAGCGAGTAGGTCCCTTCTGCCACTGGTTGTCCTCAAAACGTTGTTGAATTTAAAAAAAAAAAATGAAACCATTCTCTTCCTCAGTAGTCCCTTCTCATTAGAGATGGATCTGTCAATGATTAGAATTATTAAATGTTAAAAGCTAGTCAGGAGCCAAAATCAAAAGCATCAATATCTCCCCATAAATGCACATTATAAGAAGAATATTGAGCATGATTTACTGAAGAGATTTCTAAACTTATAACTGACTTACATCAGTGTGTAACTTTGGCTGCATTTATGAAAGGTTGAAGTGAAGCATAAATCAATGTAATATGAGTACATAACATAAGCAAACAGGCTTAACGGTAAATGGACATAATAAATGTAAGTAAGTAAGTCCGTTTTTATATAGCGCAGCTACTCACCCTTACGGGTCTCAAGGCGCTGGGGGCCGTCGTGGAAATTAAGTGAGCTATTGCCCAGAGTCACATGGTGCTGAGCTAAGCTGCCGCCGGAGCCGGGGATTGAACTGTAAACCCTGTGCTCCGAAGTCAGCTGCCCTGGCTGCTGCACCACACCTCTCCTAATCCTAATTGAATGATTAATATCGAATTGCAGTAATATCGAAGTTTTTATATCGATATTACCATTATATCGAACTAATGAATATTGTTTTAAATAATATCGTTTTTTTTTGTTAAAAAATTATCGAAGTATAAAATATCGAATCAGTAATATCGTTAGTAGATAATATCAAATTTTTAGTGTAAAAAATATCGAAAAAAAAAATACAGAATGTGTAAAATATCGTTTTTTGTAAATATCGAAATAGTATTTATTGATATTAATTTATTATTAGTTTAATTGTATTAATATTTGTTTGAACTTGTATTAAATTAATTTTTGTAAGATATGTTTTAGGAGCGGGATGTTGGGTTATTAGGGGCTAAGGGTGGGGAGTGTTTTAAAAATATTAGTATAAATTTAAATATTAAATTAAATTTTTAAAATTAGAAATTATTTAAAAAAAAGAAATTTAAATTAAAAATAGAAATTATGGGGCCGATTCCGATCTCGGCCGGAAGCGCACCTAACACTATTCGTCCGGAAAAAAACCAAGCCGAACGCGTGTTTCCCGACCGATTCGAACATACGTCCGAACGAGCAAGTACGATGCGCATAACTGCCCAGTTCCCGACCCAGCCGTACTCACCCAATCCAGCTCCTGTTCCCCGCCCGAGCCGGATCCGTAAACGCAGAATCGAGTCGCACGGAAGCCAAAATACAGCACCGTCCGGCCGGACTAGTACGATGCACACTCCGTACGCGCCGAACCCGTCGCTACGTACGGCACGTCAGAGCATCCGGGAGAGGCGCACATAAGCTCCGATTCGCGCTACAAGACGATCCACGGCTACGAGATGAACACGCGAGCCACGAGTACGAGTCGAAGCAACGAGAAAGCCGAACGAGACGAACCAACCATGAATCCCATCGCGCAGGTCCTACCAATACTCTACATCTATTACCGGAACAGGTACGGACGCGTACGGCGCAGAAGGTAAGTCAAACACCCACCACACAAACAAACAACACGTACCCGACATATAACACACACACATAGGGATGCAGAAATGACTTGCAACAGCAGAACCATAGGGGCGGGATGGCTATCACCAATGCCATATACACCCATAGGGGCCTGGATGCCAACCATTAACACCACCCCTACTCAGTGGGGCTGGATACCTGTCACTACTACCACCCCTACTCATGGGGGGCTTGATGCCTACCACTACCACCACCCCTACCCATGGGGGGCTGGATACCTGTCACTACTACCACCCCTACTCATGGGGGCTTGATGCCTACCACTACCACCACCCCTACCCATGGGGGGCTGGATACCTGTCACTACTACCACCCCTACTCATGGGGGCTGGATGCCTACCACTACCACCACCCCTACTCATGGGGGGCTGGATGCCTACCACTACCACCATCCCTACCCATGGGAGGCTGGATACCTGTCACTACTACCACCCCTACTCATGGGGGGCTTGATGCCTACCACTACCACCACCCCTACCCATGGGGGGTGGATACCTGTCACTACTACCACCCCTACTCATGGGGGCTTGATGCCTACCACTACCACCACCCCTACCCATGGGGGGCTGGAAACCTGTCACTACTACCACCCCTACTCATGGGGGGCTGGATGCCTACCACTACCACCACCCCTACTCATGGGGGGCTGGATGCCTACCACTACCACCACCCCTACCCATGGGGGGCTGGATACCTGTCACTACTACCACCCCTACTCATGGGGGGCTGGATGCCTACCACTACCACCACCCCTACCCATGGGTGGCTGGATGCCTACCACCAACACCACCCCTACTCATAGGATGGGTAATGCATGACACAACCAGCATACTCCAACATAAGGAATGTAAGAAAAAAACATCCCCGCAACACCATGACAAGCGTGTGTCAAATGCCTACAACACTGAACATGAAATTGAACATACAATGTAACCCCCTATCACATGTGTCACACATAAATGTGTGTGGCCTCCACAATGCAAGCAGACCATGACCACTGTGGCAATGGGGTCCAACCCCCATCATCACAGTGACCAAAAGGTAAGTGTGGGGTCCATAGCTGAAGCACATTTTGAACAATGTGGCAATGGGGTCCAAACCCCCATCATCACAGTGACCAAAATGTAAGTGTGGGGTTCATAGCTGAAGCACATTTTGAACATTGTGGCAATTGGGTCTAAACCCCCATCATCACAGTGACCAAAAGGTAAGTGTGGGGTCCATAGCTGAAGCACATTTTGAACATTGTGGCAATGGGGTCTAAACCCCCATCATCACAGTGACCAAAAGGTAAGTGTTGACATGGAAAAAGCTGCAACTGCCAAACAGCATGGATGATTCCTGGTCACAGAACAACAAACACATCAGTGGCAAAGTAGTGCTTGTGTCCCATAGCAACATATATTGGGTGAGGCAAACAGTGCAGTGCAAATAAGACATACCTTTGGCCATGTGCAGACAAACATCACCCATGGGGGCTGACACTGTCAACATTCATCAATAACACAATGACAGAAGTGACCATCATAATGCAGACCCACATATCTGCACCAATGGGCACACAAATGTAGATATCCTGTGGAGACTGTAGATGTGAGGTGAACAAATACCATACCATGGCAGCAATGGGACACACAAACCATGATCATTGTGCTGACTGATGACCTAGGAGTCCCAGGGACAGCAGGGGAAACCCACCAAACAACATACAGCCAATGGCACACTAAAGATATGCCAATGCAGTGGTGCAGATGCACAAACACAAACAGGCAGCCCCACACTGCATATCAAACACAACAGGTGATGGGGGTTGTGCCAGTGTCCCCAGGCAACCACACAACACATGAGGAGGCCTGAATCCCAATTACACAGATGTGCATACAGTGCCACACAAAAGTAACTCATGGATCGGATTCTCCTATGTGGGCAATCAGGCATTGTTAGATGAGAGGGAGCCCAAATTACACATGTCACACAAGCTTGTAGGAACAGCAACTAACACAGCAAGGCACAGACCCACCACAGCACCACCCCCAGGGACCCCACATTGTGGTGACACTGGCCTGCATGATAATCCCACTGTGATGACAAAGCTAGATGTCGTTCACACTGTGAACCACAGTCATGTGTCCTGAGCAACAAACTACCATCACACCTACACAAGCACAAATCAATCAGCACGGCCTGTCAGCCAAGGCCAACATGGAGGCAGGGGTCTAGCCGTGCAACAACTCTCATCTGCACAAACTCAACACCACACACCTTGATCTCCACCAATGTGCAGCAGTGAAGCTCACATGCACTGGTGACATTGCACATGCACCCATGACAATCCCAGGGGTGGTGGTGGGAACTAAGGTGCAGAAACCCATCACACATGGCCAGTCAACAAGACTCGTGAATGTCTGATACACTGCACAGTACGCCGTACATGGACATGACGTCAATACCACACCAACCAATGGGATCCCGGCCACAGTCAGACACCAATGAAGAAGCCAAGGTCACCCACAAAGAACACACATAGACAACTTCCAACATTGCAGCTCTGACCCTGAGGAGTGGCAGCAGTCACACACACAACGTGTCACAATCACTGAAAGCTCACACAAACTGGAAATTACATGACAGGTGTAACCAACAAGTGCCAAGGGGAATCCTGACTGTGTCCCATCTGCGTTTGCCCACAAACTCAGCCCTGACAGCAAACACACCTATGGGTGACACCCTGATGACCAGTAATGTGCCATGCACCCACATCCCAGAGAACCCAGGGAGAAGACTTGGGGGAACATAGGTCAACTCAGCAAGCATCACAAACAGGAACATCACTAGGGATCCCAGCCTGCCTAGCAAAATGGAAGTGAACACACACAGACATGCTCACACAACACACACCTTGTGCTCAGGCAATGTCACAGAATTACACACTGCCATGAGGGGACTCCACTCCTGTGTAAGGAAAGCTGTGCCATACGTTGTCTCAGTAGGGCTCTATCATGTCAGCAGAACACTTGGTCACTCAGTCAACAATTAGCACAAAATGAAGGCTCCCGTCATATCAGCCTGGTCATGGGAGTGTCACCGAAATCATCAGCACAGATCCAACACACATGTATAGCAAGTTGCACTGATAACACAGATGAGTCCTTCCCCATTGATGCCCAAACTTGCATGTCCAGTGGAGATGGCCACACGGTCAGGGAAAAAGACAAATTAAACAATGGCAAGCACAACAGATGTGCAGGGGTGTAAGCCACAGATGTGATATTGCAAAGAAAAGTAGGAAATCCCATTGCCAAATATTGAAAACATGACACCCTCATATTGCTGCAAAGGATGACATGGCTACACAACAGGATAGGACACATTCCCCCTGGACCACATGGGGTCCTGCACAGTAACACTTCATTTTCCTGAGATCAAAAATCACCATCACTGCAGCAAGGGCACGGTTAGCATCATCAACATCATGTACATCAGAAGCAAAACCACTAGAGAACAGAAAGTAGCTTTATTCAGCATTTGTGTGTGAAGAAGGGAAAGTCCAGAAATATAACAAAGGCCAATGGCCAGTCCATAATCAGAGTCCAAACAGGGTGACAGTGCCAGATGTCACCCTTTGCATGCCTGCACTGCTACACACCAGGGACATTACCCTCGGAGGGGCATACGGGGGGGCAGGCTAGGCACCGCAGGGACAGGATCAGGGCTCACCAGAAGGAGGCAGGGAAGGGGTGGTGGGTGCTGGAGAGTCACTGACAACTGCAGTGGAGGTGTCTGACATGGTGTGTGCCGGCACAACTGGGGGGCATGAGTCAGATGGTGTGGGTGCCGGCACGACTGCAGTGGGCCGTGCAGATGGAGTGGACAGGTTCCCCACTGCAGTGCCCAAGTCAGACGGGGTGGTAGTGGACTCCACTGCAGTGCCTATCTCCAGGGGAGTAGAATGGGGTTCAGGTAAGGTGGGCAGGACAGAGGGGGAGGACACGGTCTCCACACAAGTGGCACAGACATGCGCAGCGGGGGGTGTGGTGCTGGAAGAGCAAGTGGTAGGGGGAGAAGGCCGGATCATTTTGGGGATGGTGTATCTGTGGGTGGGGGAACCTGGGGCAGGGTGTGGTGGGGGAACCTTTGGAGTGGGGGCCTGAGGCATGGAGGAAGGAGACTTGGTGGTTGAGCTGCAGGGCGGCGGCGGGGTCTTGCTCTTCCGGGTCCGGGGGGACTTGCGGATGGGGGCCTCAGTCTGTCTGCGCCTGGGGAAGGGTGTCCGGGGGTGAGGGGCACTCCCCTCTGTGTGGGTGGACTTCCTCTTCCCCCTGTATGCTGGATCAGCTGGATTGGAGGGGAAGAGGCCGAGGTCACAGAGGAAGAGCTGCTGTGTATGTGGGGTTGCAGGTGAGGCAAGGGAAGGGGCCTTGGAGGGAGAGGTATCGGAGGACTGCGGAGTGACTGTGGATGCCTGTGTGTGTGTCTGTACCCCATCCCCTGTGGGTGTGGTATCAGTCCCCTGAGGATGCCTGCGTGCACGTCTTGTTTTTGTAGTGGGTGTGTCTGTGCTGCTCGTGTCTGTGTGTTTGGGTGAATGTGCAGGTGTGCATGTGCTTGGGACAGGTAGGGTGCCAGGAAGTGTGGATGGGGCAGAGGTAGGAGGGGTGAGGGACTGTTGGAGGAGGGACACTGCTGCCATCAGGGAGGAGTCCATGGACCTATTGCGCCTCTGTAGGCGCAGACATGCCCGATGAGATGCCCTCCATAAACGACACCAGCTGAGTCAACAGAGTGGTGTGGGCATGGAGGACACTCAGCATTGCTGTCTGCCCTACATGGAGCTGGCGAAGTAGGTACACAGACTCCTCACTCAGGGCAGCAGGGGACACAGGGGCAGGGGTGCGGTGCCTGGCACGAAGGAGACATGCTCCCGAACACGGGAGCCTCCACGGACCTCTGGAATGGGAGCCGATGGGAGGGCGGTGGTGATGGTGGTGGTGGTGGCGGGGACAGCAATACTAGCTGGGGTGTGGTGGCCGCTGACACCCGCCTCCACAAGGGAGTCATCCTCCGAGCTGCTGTGGTCCTCAGCTGAGGTGGATGGTGCTGAGGACTCCTCAGTGTGGCTCCCCTCGCCCTCCGTGCCACTGGGTCCCTCCGACCACTCATCGGCTGCTGACCCAGTGTAGCTCTGCGGCTCCTCCTGGTCCGTGGAGCTGTCCCCTCCTGTGGCCGTGGATGTATCTGCAAACAATTAGGGAAACAGACAAACATCAGTCACCTGCACTGACCGCACACACCACAGTAAGTACAGCACATTACAGAGCAAGCCCTGGCATCCTTAGTTGAACATTGCCAAAAGTGCCCAAACAGAGTAGGAGAAGCCAATTGTCAGTCTGATGGTCAACCATGGCACTCACATCCCTCCTGGCCTTGCACCCATCTGTCTGGTGTCTGTCGGATGGCAATACCCCAGTGTGGACACATGCACCACCTACACAGTAGTTGGACAGTGCAGAGAACACGGTGAAGTATGTGAACATGCACACATCACAACTCTTGCCACTGAGTCAGTACAGGTGTCCGGATAAAGGGATGGCCAGAGTCTATTTTGAAATGCATGTGATGCATACCAGCACCAGACACCATGATGCACCCATGTCCTGATAGTCAATGCCACAATGGGGTGCATGTAGCACATGTCACTCCCCTGCAGGATCACTCTTAGGAAGTTTAATGCCATGGCACAGGCATGCCTGCAAAGTCATACATCACTGTCTCCAGTCACATGGGCAGGGCAGCCAGCCAACAACAGTCTGCACTGTGTCACAATCCTAGGTCATGGGGAATGCAAGTCCTGTAGCTGACAAGTGCACATGTCCATCCCCCACAAACCACATCATCTGAACTCTTATTTGTCCACGTCATACCAATTGGACATATGGGAGACCTGAAACACAACCCTCGGAACCTGAGCACCTCACAATCTGCTGTGAATGGGAAACAGCTGCCTGAACTTCACATTCGCATACCCCAGTCTGCACAGTCAAGTGATCAAACACCTACATGTCACACAAGTATCGTCTCCTATGGTCACATCTCCGGTGGCATGCTGAGCCCTAACCGAGAAACACCCCAGTAGTCCTGACAACTAAGCCACAGCACAATGACACAGAGGCAGACACCTGAGGGAACATTTCACTGAGCACAACGTGTCAGCTGATACACGGGAGTGGGAGTACAGAGTGTATTGTATGGCCTGGAGTAGGCATGACTGTCCTGCTCCACGTGAAAGAGGGATGAGCCCTGGACAGTAGGCAGGTGGCTAAGTATGTGTGACACACTTGATATACATACTCCTGAGGCCCAAACATTGTTCCCACCCGCAGCATGGGTGTGTGCCAAATACCCCAGGCACATGTGGTGAATCAGATCAGCAATTGGACCACATATCAAAGTAACACGCAGATTACATGTCAGAACTCAGGCATTGTGTAAGCAATGGACCCACCCATGAAGCCCACCACAGAGTTACAGGAACAAATGCTGTCCCCCACCTTGAGCTAAGCAAAATGCAAGGACACAGTACCCAAGTGACACAATTTCCTGACTGTAAGGGCCACACCTGGGTATCAGATGAGGAGTGGGCAGTGCACAATTGAGGGACATGGGTCCTGGACCACATGACTGATGTACTGTTGAAGTTTAACCAGGCCAGAGGAGGGCACATAGCATGTCAGACAAAGTTCACAGTGCAGTCATGGACTCACCCCCTCCTTGCTGCTGTCTGGCCTTCAGCTGCCCATCCAGATCAGGGAAGACCACCGCCAGGATCCTGAGCATGTGGGGGGTCAGGGTCCGGTGTCCGCCCCTCCTGCGAGGAGGCGACAGCTTCAGCTGGACCCTTGCGATCCTCCGGGTCCAGCCCCGAAGGTCCTGCCACCTCTTCTGGCAGTTGCGGATCCGGCGCTTGTAGACCCCCACAGACCTTACTGCCCGGGCGATGTCAAGCCAGATTTCCTGCTTCTGGTGGGCATCAACCTGTGAGGATGACAAAGTGTAAAGGCCATTACTACACATGCAACATATCCGTGCATCACACATTTGGATATACATGTCTGAATCACAGGGGCACATGATGTACACAGGCAGTGCAACGATGGCTATGAGCAGTTTGCCAGCAGTTACTACATGGTATCATTGCCTGGGAAGTAAAACCTTGTTTAAATGCACTGTTACTACACTATACCTGTTCAGTGCATGTAACTACACACTATGGGGGGTGACAACTACTCAGTGAGCCTGCTAGCCAGTGGCGTGCAGACTGTAAGTCTTGCTAGTCAGACAACATGCACATTTAGTAAGGCAGTGGACAGCACACTCACCTGCTCCCCTTGTTTCCCATACAGCTTGCTGTACTGTGGAAGGATTATCAAAAACAATGGCTACTGTGGACTAATGGCAAGAAAATCTCAATAAAATAACGCACTATGGCAATGTAATGGGTTATTGTGATGTCAAAAGAGAAGGAGTCGAACACACCTTAGATTAGTATTTCATTCATAATTCTTGTTTATATAGTTCTTTGAAGCAAAATTACATTCATGACATTTAACAATCAATTGATTGTAGTAAGTGGTGTCCCAGTGAAAAAAGGAACCTAAACAAATAAACCTAAATAATTTGTGACATATTCGTGACATATATACAAGGTTTCCTATATTTCATGAAAGCGACCATTGAAAGATATATATTATATAAACCACGCTTTTATACAATGATAAGTGCTGGCTTGTGATGATTCGCTTTGAAAAAACTGTCGACGGCGTTTTGACCCTGTGTGCAATGTAGGGTCTCTTCAGGACCTAAGATAGTAGGGACACCTGCGAGAAGAGGAAGGATAATGTCAGTATGTGCTTGTAATGGAGCAGCTGTGCTCGTGGAAAAAGGATGTAGGCAATCAGTATAGTACCTGAAGGAAGGGTTTGCGCAGCCTCGTGTGGAATTTGTGGCACCGTGAGTAAAGTGAAAAGGAAAGATACTCACATGGGACCCGGCCGGGCACTGTTCATGTGAGAAATAGAAGCGTGTTAATATCAGTCTTTTAAGTAGAGTACATATGACTCTACTACATAGGTGCACTATGATGAGAGACTTACCCCATGTGAGGGTAGCTGTCGGCTGGCAAAATTCGGTTAGCACAATAGGAGGATTCCGCAGGTATGGAATAGAAGGGCACGGTGAGTGTGCAGATCAAGCACGAGCTATATAGAAAAAATACAGTTATTGTCGGTGTCTATTGGCCAAACAGCGTTAGAGCACTTAGGAAGTCTATAATTGTACAGGCTTACCCGATAGGGTTTTTAAGTAGAAGTAGCAGGCTTCTTCCATGTGTTATGGCTCTTGATAATTATTTAAGACGGCTATGCGCCTCTTTGTGTCGCCAGTTGATAAGTAATGGGGGTCTGAAACCAAATAAAGTAAGAGTATATTTAGTATTGAGGTCTAATCTTAACCAAGGCGCTCTATGCGTGTATTGGACAGCCAAACTAATGCTGGCCCGCTTACCTTACTCAAGAATCAGTATGTTCGTGCCTGCATCAAGGATATCTGTGGAGCAGAACAGCATCTGTCTGTCTGCCTTGGTTCAATGACACCGAGCCTGTGAAAGGCTTGAGGTATATAGCTTCTCTCTTCCCGCCGAAAAATGACAGTGCAGTTTTGACAGACCCGAAAAATGGAGTCGCAGCTGTAGATCTAATCTGCTGCTCTGTAATCTGTCATGGAAATGGACAGCAGACCGTCATGAGTCTGTCTTCCAAAAAGGGTGTAATCTCCTGGGTGACGCATGGCGAATATAATGGCCTATCCTAATTGGTGTAAAGCAGGGGATTTTTATCATGATGGGGTCTTGGGTGTTGACATATCAGAAATGTTCTTGCGCATGAAAAACGACTGACAGGGAACGCGAGTAGACGGTATGCCTGTGATCTCAGTAATTAAGGATGCTGGCTTGTACTTGTGTTTTTAACCGTGTAGTAATTTTATTCGATACATTGTGTATTCAAATAAAGTCAAATTCAATCTCTTGGTGTACTCTTACAGTTACAATCATTGCATTTTTGTCGAACACATAGGGGCTGATTCCGATCTCGGCCGGTAGGGCTCCGAATCGGATTCGGCTTAACCGGATCCGATTCGGAGCCCTATTGCCCGACCGATTCGTACGCGCGTCCAGGCGAGCGAATACGATGCGAAATCGCGGACCGACTCGTCCGGGCGTCCTGACCGACTCGTTCCCGGGTCTAACCGCACCGACCGACTCGCTCGGACTCGACTCGCAACGCACAATGGAGACGTTCCCCGGCCGGGTAAGTACGATGCGCGCCGCGAGCAGTCCGACCGAGCCGCGCACTCCGGCTCCAAAGAGCAGTCGGAGCCGTACTTTGGGGGTCTGTGTCGGACCCCCCTGTATGCGTAGCCGCGCGAGTCGCACACAGGGGGGACCCATGGGTCCCCCCTACCTGTGCGTGTACGGCGCGAGTCGCTTCGCCGCGTACACGCTGTAGGGGGCGCCCTTGTCCGCCTCGCACCCATTGAGTCAATGGGAGACCGCGTACGCGTTGTACGACAGGCTCCCATTGACTTCAATGGGAGTCCGACCGACTCGAGTCCGATGGCATACGTGCGCATCGTACTCGTTCGGTCGGGCTGCACGGGTCCGATTCAGTCGGAAATCTCTCCGGGTCCGGCTCGGTCGGAGAGATTTCCGGCCCGAATCGGAATCGGCCCCTTAGTGTTTACATATGCGAGCAATTTTCTTACTGGATACATTATGTATTTAATTCAAAACACAAACAATTCCTGCTGTGTACCTAGTAAGCATACTATTTCGATCACATTAGTGATTTCATCTGCTATAGGACACATAGATGTGGCAGGATGTGGGTATGCATAGTACACTGACAATATCTAGATTTAGATTTAGATTTATGTTGCATTTGTCATATTTAAATTATTTTGCCATACCACTCTTTACATTGTTATGGATTAACTTGTTATGGATGTATAGTACAGTGACAATATGTTGCATCTGTCAGATCTAGATTGTTTACCACATCACCCTTTATTTTGGTATAGATAACACAGTTTTAAGGACAATAATAATATGTTCACAGGTAATTTAAAACGATTTTTCACATAGTGACTGACAATTATGGAAGTCTTAATAGGTAATCTGTAAGCATATTTAAAAGTAGATACAGGCTGTGATGTTCATTGTTTGGAGTGGTGACACTTCCTCGCCACTCCTCTGTGGAGCTACCCTTCAGCTAACTAGTGTGTTCCTTTTTTCAACCCATTGGTGTCAGTTACTTAGTGTGGTAACAAAACCACGCCACTCCTCTGCGGAGTTTAATCCTTTAGCTATTGAGTTGGTACGTTCTATCCAACGGCATTCTAGTCATTGGAGAATCTGCGAGAGGTCTCCTCCTCTTTCCGGAATTGAAGCTTTGTCTATGACTTGCCATCTTATGTCATCTGCTGTGTGTTTTTTTCGATAAAATGGCTCACCAATGGGGCGTTGGCTACTGAGTGTCTAATGCGGCTCCGGTGTTGCCCAATTCTTGCTTTTATCGGTTGCTGTGTCTGACCAATGTAGGGCAACTGACAGGGACATGTTATGCAATACACAACGTTCCTTGTGTTGCAGTTTGCAAAGAACTCCAATGTGTGTTTAACATTCGCGTGTTCAAATGTTTTTGTGTTGCAAGTAAAAGCACATGATACACAGTTGCCGCACCTGAAATGTCCTTTAACCTCTGGTAGGCCCCATGTAGACAGCACTGATCTGGTAGTCTGTGATGGACTTTCCGGGGATGACCTGACTAAGTGGTCTTTCACGTTCTTGCCACGCTTGAAGGCGAACATGGGCACCTCAATGGATGAGTCAAAATTCTTTATAATGTGCCAGTTTTGTGTTATTAATTTGCGTTCTTGATTGGTATGAATACCAAATGTAGTCACGCAAATTAGCCTCTCAACTGGGGTTTTTTCTTTAGCGACTAGCAGTTCTTCCCTGGGACAGAACCAGGCACGTTTGAGGGATTTCCTAACCAACCTATTGGGGTAGCCTCTAGACACTAATTTGGTTTTAAGGGTTTCTGCCTCTTTCATGTAATCCACCTTTTTCGTGCAATTTCTGCGCAAGCGCAGAAATTGCCCGAACAGTAGACCATCTCTCAGTGCCCGTGGGTGGTAGCTCTTATAGGAAAGTAATGTATTTCTTTCTGTTGGTTTCCTATGGAGAGAGGTGTACAAACACTCATTTTCATGTTGTATATTTAAGTCCAGAAAAGCTATACTGGATTTGTCAATAGTGGAAGTAAAAGTGAGGTGTGTTTGAATACTGTTCAAATATGTTACAAAATCATTGAATTCTATTTCACTCCCTGACCAAATGAGAAAAATGTCATCTATGTACCGCTTCCAACATGTAATGTTGGAGCGGTACCTGTTTGTGGCATTTAGGGCGAATTTCTGTTCTACATGGTCCATGTATATATTTGCCAGATTTGGCGCAAAAATTGCTCCCATACTAGTACCAGAACACTGCTGATAGTAGTTGCCTGTGGAAGGAGGCTGTCCAGCAGGGCCTGGTTCGCCTCAGTGCTGAAGGCTGGGGCTCTCTCCACAGTACGTGCCATTGCAGGATCCAGAGGATGCAGAGACAGCACCAGTGGTGGTGGCAGATGTCGTCCTGGAGCATGTAGTGCAGGCAAGTGAGCTCTCAGGGGAACAGCCAGCATTATATGTGTGCTGCTGAGGCAGATACTGTCCCATGTGTCCAAAGTGATAGGTCCAAGTCGTTTGCATCTTCTGAATCTGGCCAATCCATGGAATTGCACCACTTACACACGCCCACAGCATCCTTCAAAAGTTCAACTTCATGAGACACATGAATTTGCAACATTGTTGTGGGTGGCCAACTGAATTCACAGCATCAGACTCGTTAAAGGTTCGAAAACGCGTCCGTTGCCATGCCAGGCCATAGCCAATGCGTGCGCACCGATCGGTCCATTGCTGTACAACGCGTACATCGGATGACAATACGTACCCGCTCACATCATATGCAATGGCCAATGCGTGCACACCGATCGGTTCATTGCTGTACGACGCGTACCCGCTCACATCATATGCAATGGCCAATGCGTGCGCACCGATCGGTCCATTGCTGTACAACGCGTACATCGGATGACAACGCGTACCCGCTCACATCATATGCAATGCGTGCACACCGATCGGTCCATTGCTGTACGACGCGTACCCGCTCACATCATATGCAATGGCCAATGCGTGCGCACCGATCGGTCCATTGCTGTATAACGCGTACATCGGATGACAACGCGTACCCGCTCACATCATATGCAATGGCCAATGCGTGCACACCGATCAGTCCATTGCTGTACGACGCGTACCCGCTCACATCATATGCAATGGCCAATGCGTGCGCACCGATCGGTCCATTGCTGTACAACGCGTACATCGGATGACAACGCGTACCCGCTCACATCATATGCAATGGCCAATGCGTGCACACCGATCGGTCCATTGCTGTACGACGCGTACCCGCTCACATCATATGCAATGGCCAATGCGTGCACACCGATCGGTCCATTGCTGTACAACGCGTACATCGGATGACAACGCGTACCCGCTCACATCATTTGCAATGGCCAATGCGTGCACACCGATCGGTCCATTGCTGTACGACGCGTACCCGCTCACATCATATGCAATGGCCAATGCGTGTGCACCGATCGGTCCATTGCTGTACAACGCGTACATCGGATGACAACGCGTACCCGCTCACATCATATGCAATAGCCAATGCGTGCACACCGATCGGTCCATTGCTCTACGACGCGTACCCTCTCACATCATATGCAATGGCCAATGCGTGCACACCGATCGGTCCATTCCTGTACAACGCGTCCCTGTACAAGTCACTGGCATATGTCACAATGCCTGTCACAGGTGAACGTATGCCAGCCACATTTACTTTCCAGGGACTCAGGGGCACACCTACAACACCACAGCCTGTCCACACTGTATCCTAAGGCATGTAAGGCTGCATTACCTTTTCTGTGTATGGGGGTCAACATGTGGTTTTTTGGGTGGCACTTGGGGGCAGCCACTCCCAGGCTGTGCACGTGTTCATGGGGACAGAATCCTTGGTGTGTTGTGCACATGACCACTGTGATGTGCAACTGTTCATTTCAGAGCATGTGGCATGGTCACATTTCCAGGTTGTGTATGTGTATGTCATGTCACATACCCCCTGAGTCCCATGTGGGACGGTATGTACGTCACAGGGTGACCCATTGCCACAATAGTGATGGCCTTCCACAGTCTGTGTGCATTTTGTGTTTACAATGTCTCTGATTCCATGTGCACAATGGGAGACAGTCTCCACATCCACGTTGTTTGTGCATGGACTTTGATGTTGTGCGTGTGTGTGTCACAGACGTCCATGTCTGTCCTGCAGAGGCAACAGGGACCACTACCTGTGGGGGTCATGGTTGTTTTGCTGTGGTGTATTCATGATGCACCATGTCATGCCAGTGTCCATGTGGCAATACAGGGTCCCTGGGAATCTACCTGTCAATGAGCTGTGATGCCTGGGGCACATCTGTCCTCACATGTCACTGTGGTGTGTGTTTGGAACGTGACAGCAGTACATGGGTACTGTGACACAGCCTAATGATATCCCATAGCACAACCTGGGACTTGTTGACGACACATGTTGAACTGTGATGTTAGATGTTGGCCATGTAGGTGCCATACATGTCCTTACGGAACGGCACACACATCATGTACTTGTGTCTCGTAATGATGTATCATGTGATATTAAGTATGGTCTATGCCACATATGTGGGGTGACTGACAATCTTTCTTTCTTCACCTATGCACTGCAGGGCACCAGCTGTCCATAGACCATTCCCTGACCTTGCAACCATGGTTGAACGGGACTGCATCCGACGGTACGTACCGCTTCACCAGGCCGCTGATTGAGGAATTGACGGTGTGGTTGGCCCCACATTTGCAACCTGGCCGGACATACTCTACAGCGCTGACCCCCAAGGTGAAGGTGATGGCAGCCCTACACTTCTTTGCCACCGGTACCTTTCAACACACTGTGGCGTCTGCTGGTGGGATGTCACAGACCATGTTCAGCCGTGTGCTACGCGATGTTTTGGAGGCTATGTTGAGATACCTGAACCAGTACATCTATTTCCCTAAACTTCAACAACTCACTGACGTCAAGAGTGACTTCTATGCCCTGGGGAGGATGCCGCATGTTATTGGCTCCATTGATGGGACACATGTGGCTTTGGTACCACCACAGGCACATGAGCAGGCATACAGGAACAGAAAACATTACCATTCGGTCAATGCACTGGTGGTATGTCTTGCAGATATGAGCATCTCACACGTGTGTGCCCGTTTCCCCGGTTCTGCACACGATGCCTACGTGATGAGGAGTAGTCGCATCCCAAGGATGATGTCACAGATGCGGAACCGGCGTGCCTGGCTTGTCGGTGTGTACTGACTTTGTACCATTGTGTGTGTTCTGCAATGTAGTATTCCTCCATCTTTTCCAACTCAGCTAATGTGCAATTGTCTGTATGTAGGTGACTCCGGATACCCCAACATGCCGTGGTTGCTGACGCCCCTCAGGAACCCTGTGACACCAGCCCAGATGCGCTACAATGAGGCACATGGTCGGACCAGGAGAGTGATTGAGCGGACATTTGGTCTCCTGAAGAGCCGCTTTCGCTGCCTGGACAAGACAGGAGGGGCCCTCCCATATGCCCCAGCAAAGGAGTGCAAGATTGTCATCGTCTGCTGCATGCTACACAACCTGGCAGTGCGGAAGGAGTTGCCTCTCATCCTGGATGACGATGACCAACATCCGCCACCTGTGGAGGATCCTGGCCTGGGCCACGATGCCAGTGATGGTGATGATGATGAGGGTGATGTCCGCACACAGCTCATCACCAACTTCTTCAGCTGAATGTGAGTATCCAGAGATGTCATGTCAATGATGTGAGTTTGCGTGATATATGTTGGTGGTGCTCTGGTGCTGTTTGAGTGTGTCCATGTGCTACTTGACTGTATGCGTGCAGCGATGTGTCCTTACAGGTAGTCTGTACTCCACAACAGTGTTGACATGCTAACTTGTTTTTGTGTATATCTTGTGACATGTATTGGGCATGAGTATTGCAGTTCTGTCCTGTTCTTCAGTGCTTTTGACTGTGTGTCATTTCTGTCCTTCACAGGGTACTTTCAGAGTTGTTTGGTCAACTGTGATCCCCGACACCGTGATTCAACTTCCAGGGTGGAAGCAGTCGTTTCCCTACACGTGATGTGCCCCACACCCCTGGACTTCCGTTCTTCTACACTTGTTGACTGTGTGGCCACTGCCACGTGGGATTACCTTGCATCTGTAGTGGAAACAACATGTTGCAAATGTGTAATAAACCTGTGCTTCACTTTGGGATGTGCGTTGTCTGTGGTCACACATCTGACTGACATTTGCTTACTGCACCAGTGGGCTAGTTAACACAGACTGTGAATAGGTGTGGTGTCTGTGCATTGCACTGTATTTCCTGGCAACATCAGTGTAGGCGATGAGTCAGATGGCCCTGGAGTGTATGTGTTGTGTAGCCCTAGTGGTGTGTCTCCCTCATATGTGTCACGTCGCCATGACTCACATGACGGTGTTGTACTTGCTGTAGCAGTTAGCATGCACAGTGTCATTTAGCAGATCATCATCTCCATGACAGAAACCACGTTGGAATCACAACAGAGGCAAGTATGGTGTATTAGTGAGTTTATTTACATACATGTGTGAGGATAGTGCACAGGATGGTGGGTGCTGTACATTCGGATTGTAATCCAAAGTTCCCAGATGAGTTGGAAGTCTTGGTAGCAGAAATGTCCTGAGTAAAGTCAACAGTCATCTGATACATTGGTCCAACTTAAACTCCCCATGTCATGTGAGAGAGTTGGGTTGCATGCGACAGGGTGAACAGTTTGCACACAAAGGTGGATTTCCAGAACAGGTGTTGGGTTCCTGGGGGATGTACATGGCCATCGGCCTCTCAGTTCTCCTTCCTCGGACGACCCCTCTTCTTTGGGGGGGGGACCCTCACGTGCAGGTTGCTGCGGTGCAGGGGACTCTCCGCCAGAGTCATCCTCCCTCCCTGTGGCAGTTGCAGTTGTTGCGGCACCAGATGTTGTGGGCACCCAGGGAGGTGTGGCCATGTTGGTGCTAATCTGGCGGAGGCACATCAATATGTCCCTATGCACAGCTGTCAGTTCTTGCAATGTGTCCCACTTGGACTCCATGCCAGCCATCTGTGTCTCCACACGGGACATATGTGTCTCCACACGGGACATGTGTGAGTCCAAGCGGGCATGATGGGCAGCCTGCTGCTGTTGAATGTCCTTGAGGATCCCCACTACCTGGCTGACCTCTCCAGTGCTATTCTGGTACACATCAGCAATGCGTACCAGTTGTGGGTCATCATGCAGTCCAGACCCCTCTGCAAACAGCGACCTATGTCTACCACCCCTCCCACCACCCCTGGCAACATGTGCGGGACCTGCAGTGGCACGCACAGGTGACCCTAGGCCCCCTTGGGGGTTGTCACTGGGGTTGTTGTCCATTGCTCCACGTTGGGCCGGGGTCACTGTGCTGTTGTCATTGGTGGTCCTTGGTCTGTCCGTGTCGGCGGGGGTGGTCTGTGTGTTGGCAGTTGTTGGAGGGGTGGGTGCAGGGGGTGCAGATGGTGGTCCTGCTGGTGCTGCATGATGACTCACACCGGAGGTGCCAGGTAGGTCTTCGCCATCCGAGGAGGGCAGAGGCTGTTCCACACCAGTGAGCTCAGTGTCCCCCGGAGCCTGGGACAGGGACTCCTCTTTGTCTGCTGCTGTGTCCCCATCATCACCTGTTTTGGGAGACACACACAATGTATGTTATGTTTCTGCAGGCATCAATGGTTCACACACCTGACAGTTGTGACTGTACCTCTGGATGCGGGCCTGTACATTGCATTGTCCTAAGTTGTCACAGTCAGGGGTTGATATTGGTGTGGCACATTGTCCTGCAAACTTGAAGCATTTCAATGTGAATGTTGAGGTGTGTACATGGACAGTATTGGTTGTATTTGGTGGACATCCGGCCCTCCTTCTCCCCCAGCCCAGTTATCCCACCATGAAGCATGCCACCCTTGCAGTGGGTTCAGGTTGACTCTCAGGATGTCAGTCAGTGGTGTCCTGCTGTTGGTTGGTGCACAGTTCCCAGCATGGCCTTGTGCTCCCCACAACAGAGCACCATTGTCAGACATCTTTGAAGTGGCTTTTCACTCCCTGTGAGGTGTGCATGCTTCAGTGTGAGCTTGCTGGGCCATGCGGGTGGGGGATGTTGAGCTGTGACTACCACTCCCATCATACTATTGCCTACACCCCCCTTCCCAGCATGCCCATACTTCCTTCCTTTTGACTCTGCTTCCCTGTGGGGTAGTGTGCCTGTGCTGAAAGGATGGCTGACAGTGTTGTCCTGGCGTTTGTTTGGCTACAAGTCCCATGTATGTCCCTGTGCTTCACACAGCATAACCCAGGGTTGTGGTTCTTTGTGGGATATTTAATTAGAGTGTGAGGCATTGCATTCTCCCAGGTGAGTTGTGTGGAGTTTGTGTTAAGGGGGGGTGTGTGAAAGGCTGCTTATAAATATGGTCTGAGGTGTCAGTCCTCCTTCCCACCCAGCCAGATATCCCACCATGGAACGTGCTTCTATTGCAGGGAGTGCAAGTTGGCTTTCAGGATGTCAGTCAGTGGTGTCCTGCTGTTGGTTGGTGTACAGTTACCAGCAGGGCCTTGTGCTCCCCACAGCAGTAGCCAGTGTCAGCCATCTTGTCAGTTCTTTTCCACTCCCTGTGATGTGAGCATGGTTCAGAGTGGTGTTGATGGGCCAATTGTGAGGGTGAGCAATATCTGTGACTACCACTCCCATCATGCTATTGCCTACACCCCCCTTCCCAGCATGCCCATACTTCCTTCCTTTTGAGTGTACTTCACTGTGTGTGTGTGTGACAGCAATGGCAAGATGGCTGATAGTGGTGTCCTGTTATTTGTTGGTGCCCAGTTCCCAGCAGGGCCTTGTGCTCCCCACAGCAGTACCCAGTGTCAGCCATCTTGTCAGTTCTTTTCCACTCCCTGTGATGTGAGCATGGTTCAGAGTGGTGTTGATGGGCCAATTGTGAGGGTGAGCAATATCTGTGACTACAACTCCCATCATGCTATTGGCTACACTGACTTGACCAGCATACACAGAATTCCTTCCTTTCAGTGAGCTTCCCTGTGAGGTGGTGTTCTAGTGGTGGCTACATATCTGACTGTGTTTGTTGGTTAGATTTGTGCCACTGCCTAGCTCTATTTGTTGTTGGGTTTGTACATGTCATGACACAGTTACATATCACTATGAAATGGCATGTATTGTGTTTATCTGACTGACATACACATCTTGGGATGATTATGTTTTGGTTGCTGTGGATTTGCTAAGGGTGCATGGTTTGACTATCCCCTTGACAGTGATGTGTGTGTATTGTCACACGATATTGGGTATATTGGTTGTGTACTCACCAGGCTCTGGGATGTTTGATAGTCCATATACGCTCACTGGTGGTAGGATGGCCCGCACCTTCTCCTCCCAGGGCCTGAGGTATACTGGTTTGGCAGGAGGGCCACTGCCGGTGTGTTGGCTCAAGGCGTAATCCTTCTTTAGTAGGTCCTTGACCCTCCTGCCACATCATACCACCTGTTCTGGTTGTCTTCCTTTGTGCGCAGACATGGTGATTGTGCGTTCACCCTGTCGACGATCCTCTCCCACATCTTGGTTTTCTGCGACATGGGGGTCTGTTGGACCAATGTACCAAACAGCTGTGGCTCTACCCTGAGGGTCTCATCTACCAGGACTTCCAATTCACTGTCTAGGAACTTTGGATTCTTCTTTGGGGGCATGGTGATGGGTGGTGGTGGTGATTGATGTGTGTGTGGGTGTGCAAGTGAGGGTGTGTGAGTGTAGGTTTTGCTGGGTGTATGTGAGGGTGCTATTTGTTGAGGTGCTGATGGTGTGTGGCTTGTGTGATGGATGAGCTGTGAGTGTGTCTGTGGTTGCTGTCTGTTGGTGTTCTGTGCTGGCAGGTCATTTGAATTTGCAAAGGATCATGGTAGGGATTTGTGGCCTTTATATGGGTGGAGTTGTGGGTGTGTCTTTGTTCCGTGTTTCCCCCCCCCAGTATTTATTGGCTTTGTAATTGCTTGTTTGGCCCTTTTTTTGTATTTTTTCCTTTGTACTTTTTGTGCATGTAGGAGACGTTCTTCTGACCGAGTAGGACGCTGCAGTTGTCTCGTGCGAGCTTCTCCGAGTCGTTCACGCTGTGTTTATGCTGTGTTTCATGTGCGGCGTACGCGTCGGTCGCGGAGTATTGGGTTGCTTCGGCTCGCTGTTTTGTATGTGTGTCGGTCGTACGGCTTGAGCTCCGTGCGACTCGGTCTGGTTTTCCACACATTGCATCGTACTGCGCGGGTCGGAGTTCGCGGGTACGTTTCGTTCGGGTTCATTCCTGGTGCGTGTCGGTCGGTTCGATTCGTGTAGTTTTCCGGCCGGATAGCTGTTTTCCGTGCGGTTCGGTCGTTCGGCTTGGGTTCCGTACGAGTCGGTCGTAATTCGCATGCATTTCATCGTACTAGGCGGATCGGGCAGCACCGGTACGTGTCGGTCGGAATAAATTCCCGAACCGAGTCGGGCGGTACGTTTTCCGGCCCGAATCGGAATCGACCCCTTTATGTTTTGTTTTAGGAGTCGGATGTTGGGTTATTAGGGGATAAGGGTGGGGAGTGTTGTAAAAATATTAGTATAAAATTACATATTAAATTAAAAATTCGAGTTTTGAAAATAATTTAAAATAAGAAATATAAATTTAAAATCGAAATTATATTTTTGTTTTAGGAGTGGGATGTTGGGTTATTAGGGGATAAGGGTGGGGAGTGTTTTAAAAATATTTACATAAATTGACATATTTAATTAAAATTTTTAAAATTGCAATTATTTTAAAATTAGAAATTTAAATTTAAAAATGAAATTATATTTTTTTTTAGGAGTGGGATGTTGGGTTATTAGGGGATAAGGGTGGGGAGTGTTTTAAAAATATTTACATAAATTGACATATTTAATAAAAAAATTTAAAATTGCAATTATTTTAAAATTAGAAATTTAAATTTAAAGATGAAATTAAATTTTTTTTTAGGAGCGTGATGTTGGGTTATTAGGGGATCAGTGTGGGGAGTGTTCTAAAAATATTACCATCAAATTACACATTAAATTAAAATTTAGAAAATTGAAAGTAATTTAAAAAAATATATATATATTAAAATTGAAATTATATTTTTGCTTTAGGAGTGGGATGTTGTGTTATTAGGGGATAAGGGTGGGGAGTGTTTTAAAAATATTACCATAAAATTACACATTTAAATAAAAAATATACAATTGAAATTATTTTAAAAATAGAAATTTAAAGTTACATTAGAAAGATTAATTTTGGTTTACTAGAGGGATGTTGTTTTTTTTGCGGGATAAGAGTGGGGGGTGTTTTAAAAATAAAAAATACAAAAACAAATTAAATTCAGAACATAATTTAAAATTTGAAAATTTATTTTAATTTTGAAAATTAAAATGTTGTTTTAGAAGTGGGATGTTGGGTTATTAGGGGAAAATGGTGAGGTAGTTAAAATAGTAAATTATATATCTTTAGTGTACAGCACCTTCCCTGACTTATTACTGACTGGAGTGGGAATAGTAATTTATATATGTTTAGTGTCCAGCACCTTCCCTGACTTAATACTGACTGGAGTGGGAATAGTAATTTATATATGTTTAGTGTCCAGCACCTTCATTGACTTAATACTGACTGGAGTGGGAATAGTAACTTATATATGTTTAGTGGCCAGCACCTTCCCTGACTTAATACTGACTGGAGTGGGAATAGTAATTTATATATGTTTAGTGTCCAGCACCTTCCCTGACTTAATACTGACTGGAGTGGGAATAGTAATTTATATATGTTTAGTGTCCAGCACCTTCCCTGAATTAATACTGACTGGAGTGGGAATAGTAATTTATATATGTTTAGGGGCCGATTCTGATGCGGGTTGGAAAAGCTTCCCGACCGAATCGGTTGGGAAATGGTGTCCGACCCACTCGGATCGGGAAAGTCCGACCGGCGGAGTAGGATGCATCTGGATGCTTCCAGATACGATTTGGTTGAACTCCCATTGACTTCAATGGGAACATTTGTTCCTAACCGCATCAGAATTGGGCCCTCGGTCAGGAAGACACGTTCCCGATCCGATTTGGAAGGAGCAAATGCCGTTAGGAGGCCTTCCTAACCGCATCAGAATCAGGCCCTCGGTCGGGAAGCTTTTCCAACCCGCATCAGAATCGGGCCCTTAGTGTCCAGCACTTTCTTGGATTTAATATTGGGTGGAGTGGGAATAGTAAATTATATATCTTTAGTGTCCAGCACCTTCCCTGACTTTAGACTGACTGGAGTGGGAATAGTAATTTATACATGTTTAGGGGCCGATTCCGATCTCGGCTGGAAGCGCACCTAACACTATTCGTCCGGAAAAAAACCAAGCCGAACGCGTGTCTCCCGACCGATTCGAACATTCGTACGAACGAGCAAGTACGATGCGCATAACTGCCCAGATCCCGACCCAGCCGTACTCACCCAATCCAGCTCCTGTTCCCCGCCCGAGCCGGATCCGTAAACGCAGAATCGAGTCGCACGGAGGCCAAAATACAGCACCTTCCGGCCGGACTAGTACGATGCGCCTTCTGTACGCGCCGAACCCGTCGCTACGTACGGCACGTCAGAGCATCCGGGAGAGGCGCACATAAGCTCCGATTCGCGCCACAAGACGATCCACGGCTACGAGACGAACACGCCAGCCACGAGTACGAGTCGAAGCAACGAGAAAGCCGAACGAGACGAACCAACCATGAATCCCATCGCGCAGGTCCTACCAATACTCTACATCTATTACCGGAACCGGTACGGACGCGTACGGCGCAGAAGGTAAGTCAAACACCCACCACACAAACAAACGACACGTACCCGACATATAACACACACACATAGGGATGCAGAAATGACTTACACTAGCAACAGCAGAACCATAGGGGCGGGATGGCTATCACCAATGCCATATACACCCATAGGGGCCTGGATGCCAACCACTAACACCACCCCTACTCAGGGGGGCTGGATGCCTGTCACTACTACCATCCCCACTCATAGAGGGATGGATGCCTACCACCAACACCACCCCTACTCATGGGGGGCTGGATGCCTACCACTACCACCACCCCTACTCAGGGGGGGCTGGATGCCTACCACTACCACCACCCCTACTCAGGGGTGGCTGGATGCCTACCACTAACACCACCCCTACTCAGGGGGGCCTGGATGCCTGTCACTACTACCATCCCCACTCATAGGGGGGGCTGGATGCCTACCACCAACACCACCCCTACTCAGGGGGGGCTGGATGCCTACCACTACCACCACCCCTACTCAGGGGGGGCTGGATGCCTATCACTACCACCACCCCTACTCAGGGGGTGCTAGATGCCTGTCACTACTACCATCCCTACTCAGGGGGGGCTGGATGCCTACCACCAACACCACCCCTACTCAGGGGGGACTGGATGCCTACCACTACCACCACCCCTACTCAGGGGGGGCTGGATGCCTACCACTACCACCCCTCCCACTCATGGGGGGCTGGATGCCTACCACTACCACCACCCCTACTCAGGGGGGGCTGGATGCCTACCACCAACACCCCTACTCAGGGGGGCCTGGATGCCTGTCACTACTACCATCCCCACTCATAGGGGGATGGATGCCTACCACCAACACCACCCCTACTCAGGGGGGGCTGGATGCCTACCACTACCACCACCCCTACTCAGGGGGGCTGGATGCCTACCACTACCACCACCCCTACTCAGGGGGAGCTGGATGCCTATCACTACCACCACCCCTACTCAGGGGGTGCTAGATGCCTGTCACTACTACCATCCCTACTCAGGGGAGGCTGGATGCCTACCACTACCACCACCCCTACTCAGGGGGGGCTGGATGCCTACCACTACCACCACCCTTACTCAGGGGGGGCTGGATGCCTACCACCAACACCACCCCTACTCAGGGGGGGCTGGATGCCTACCACTACCACCACCCCTACTCATGGGGGCTGGATGCCTACCACTACCACCACCCCTACTCAGGGGGGGCTGGATGCCTACCACTACCACCACCCCTACTCATGGGGGGCTGGATGCCTGTCACTACCACCACCCCTACTCAGGGGGGGCTGGATGCCTACCACTACCACCACCCCTACTCATGGGGGGCTGGATGCCTACCACTACCACCACCCCTACTCAGGGGGGGCTGGATGCCTACCACTACCACCACCCCTACTCAGGGGGTGCTAGATGCCTGTCACTACTACCATCCCCACTCATAGGGGGATGGATGCCTACCACTACCACCACCCCTACTCAGGGGGGCTGGATGTCTACCACTACCACCACCCCTACCTAGGGGGGGCTGGATTCCTACCACTACCACCAGCCCTACTCAGGGGGGCTGGATGCCTACCACTACCACCACCCCTACTCAGGGGGCCTGGATGCCTGTCACTACTACCATCCCCACTCATAGGGGGATGGATGCCTACCACTACCACCACCCCTACTCAGGGGGGCTGGATGCCTACCACTACCACCACCCCTACTCAGGGGGGCTGGATGCCTACCACTACCACCACCCCTACTCAGGGGGCTGGATGCCTACCACCAACACCACCCCTACTCAGGGGGCCTGGATGCCTGTCACTACTACCATCCCCACTCATAGGGGGATGGATGCCTACCACCAACACCACCCCTACTCAAGGGGGCTGGATGCCTACCACTATCACCACCCATACTCAGGGGGGCTGGATGCCCACCACTACCACCACCCCTACTCAGGGGGGCTGGATGCCTATCACTACCACCACTCCTACTCAGGGGTGCTAGATGCCTGTCACTACTACCATCCCTACTCAGGGGGCTGGATGCCTACCACCAACACTACCCCTACTCAGGGGGGCTGGATGCCTACCACTACCACCACCCCTACTCAGGGGGCTGGATGCCTACCACCAATACCACCCCTACTCAGGGGGTGCTGGATGCCTGTCACTACCACCACCCCTACTCATGGGGGCTGGATGCCTACCACTACCAACACCCCTACTCAGGGGGGCTGGATGCCTACCACTACCACCACCCCTACTCAGGGGGCTGGATCCCTGTCACTACCACCACCCCTACTCAGGGGGGCTGGATGCCTCCCACTAACACCACCCCTACTCAGGGGGGCCTGGATGCCTGTCACTACTACCGTCCCCACTCATAGGGGGATGGATGCCTACCACCAACACTACCCCTACTCAGGGGGGGCTGGATGCCTACCACTACCACCACCCCTACTCAGGGGGGCCTGGATGCCTGTCACTACTACCATCCCCACTCATAGGGGGATGGATGCCTACCACTACCACCACCCCTACTCATGGGGGGCTGGATGTCTGTCACTACCACCACCCCTACTCAGGGGGGGCTGGATGCCTACCACTACCACCACCCCTACTCAGGGGGGGCTGGATGCCTACCACTACCACCACCCCTACTCAGGGGGGGCTGGATGCCTACCACTACCACCACCCCTACTCAGGGGGGGCTGGATGCCTATCACTACCACCACCCCTACTCAGGGGGTGCTAGATGCCTGTCACTACTACCATCCCTACTCAGGGGGGGCTGGATGCCTACCACCAACACCACCCCTACTCAGGGGGGGCTGGATGCCTACCACTACCACCACCCCTACTCAGGGGGGGCTGGATGCCTACCACTACCACCACCCCTACTCAGGGGGTGCTAGATGCCTGTCACTACTACCATCCCCACTCATAGGGGGATGGATGCCTACCACTACCACCACCCCTACTCAGGGGGGGCTGGATGCCTACCACTACCACCACCCCTACTCAGGGGGGGCTGGATTCCTACCACTACCACCACCCCTACTCAGGGGGGGCTGGATGCCTACCACTACCACCACCCCTACTCAGGGGGGCCTGGATGCCGGTCACTACTACCATCCCCACTCATAGGGGGATGGATGCCTACCACTACCACCACCCCTACTCATGGGGGGCTGGATGTCTGTCACTACCACCACCCCTACTCAGGGGGGGCTGGATGCCTACCACTACCACCACCCCTACTCAGGGGGGGCTGGATGCCTACCACTACCACCACCCCTACTCAGTGGGTGCTAGATGCCTTTCACTACTACCATCCCCACTCATAGGGGGATGGATGCCTACCACTACCACCAACCCTACTCAGGGGGGGCTGGATGCCTACCACTACCACCACCCCTACTCAGGGGGGGCTGGATGCCTACCACTACCACCACCCCTACTCAGGGGGGGCTGGATGCCTACCACCAACACCACCCCTACTCAGGGGGGCCTGGATGCCTGTCACTACTACCATCCCCACTCATAGGGGGATGGATGCCTACCACCAACACCACCCCTACTCAAGGGGGGCTGGATGCCTACCACTACCACCACCCATACTCAGGGGGGGCTGGATGCCCACCACTACCACCACCCCTACTCAGGGGGGGCTGGATGCCTATCACTACCACCACTCCTACTCAGGGGGTGCTAGATGCCTGTCACTACTACCATCCCTACTCAGGGGGGGCTGGATGCCTACCACCAACACTACCCCTACTCAGGGGGGGCTGGATGCCTACCACTACCACCACCCCTACTCAGGGGGGGCTGGATGCCTACCACCAATACCACCCCTACTCAGGGGGTGCTGGATGCCTGTCACTACCACCACCCCTACTCATGGGGGCTGGATGCCTACCACTACCAACACCCCTACTCAGGGGGGGCTGGATGCCTACCACTACCACCACCCCTACTCAGGGGGGCTGGATCCCTGTCACTACCACCACCCCTACTCAGGGGGGGCTGGATGCCTCCCACTAACACCACCCCTACTCAGGGGGGCCTGGATGCCTGTCACTACTACCGTCCCCACTCATAGGGGGATGGATGCCTACCACCAACACTACCCCTACTCAGGGGGGCTGGATGCCTACCACTACCACCACCCCTACTCAGGGGGCCTGGATGCCTGTCACTACTACCATCCCCACTCATAGGGGGATGGATGCCTACCACTACCACCACCCCTACTCATGGGGGGCTGGATGTCTGTCACTACCACCACCCCTACTCAGGGGGGCTGGATGCCTACCACTACCACCACCCCTACTCATGGGGGGCTGGATGCCTACCACTACCACCACCCCTACTCAGGGGGGCTGGATGCCTACCACTACCACCACCCCTACTCAGGGGGGCTGGATGCCTATCACTACCACCACCCCTACTCAGGGGGTGCTAGATGCCTGTCACTACTACCATCCCTACTCAGGGGGCTGGATGCCTACCACCAACACCACCCCTACTCAGGGGGGCTGGATGCCTACCACTACCACCACCCCTACTCAGGGGGGCTGGATGCCTACCACTACCACCACCCCTACTCAGGGGGGCCTGGATGCCTGTCACTACTACCATCCCCACTCAAAGGGGAATGGATGCCTACCACCAACACCACCCCTACTCATAGGATGGGTAATGCATGACACAACCAGCATACTCCAACATAAGGAATGTAAGAAAAACACATCCCCCAACACCATGACAAGCGTGTGTAGACTGTGTCAAATGCCTACAACACTGAACATGAAATTGAACATACAATGTGACCCCCTATCACATGTGTCACACATAAATGTGTGTGGCCTCCACAATGCAAGCAGACCATGACCACTGTGGCAATGGGGTCTAACCTCCCATCATCACAGTGACCAAAAGGTAAGTGTGGGGTCCATAGCTGAAGCACATTTTGAACATTGTGGCAATGGGGTCCAACCCCCCATCATCACAGTGACCAAAAGGTAAGTGTGGGGTCCATAGCTGAAGCACATTTTGAACATTGTGGCAATGGGGTCTAACCCCCATCATCACAGTGACCAAAAGGTAAGTGTGGGGTCCATAGCTTAAGCACATTTTGAACATTGTGGCAATGGGGTCTAAACCCCCATCATCACAGTGACCAAAAGGTAAGTGTGGGGTCCATAGCTGAAGCACATTTTGAACATTGTGGCAATGGGATCCAAACCCCCATCATCACAGTGACCAAAAGGTAAGTGTTGACATGGAAAAAGCTGCAACTGCCAAACAGCATGGATGATTCCTGGTCACAGAACAACAAACACATCAGTGGCAAAGTAGTGCTTGTGTCCCATAGCAACATAGATTGGGTGAGGCAAATAAGACATACCTTTGGCCATGTGCAGACAAACATCACCCATGGGGGCTGACACTGTCAACATTCATCAATAACACAATGACAGAAGTGACCATCATAATGCAGACCCACATATCTGCACCAATGGGCACACAAATGTAGATATCCTGTGGAGACTGTAGATGTGAGGTGAACAAATACCATACCATTGCAGCAATGGGACATACAAACCATGATCACTGTGCCGACTGATGACCTAGGAGTCCCAGGGACAGCAGGGGAAACCCACCAAACAACATACAGCCAATGGCACACTAAAGATATTCCAATGCAGTGGTGCAGATACACAAACAGGCAGCCCCACACTGCATATCAAACACAACAGGTGAGGGGGGGGGTGCCAGTGTCCCCAGGCAACCACACAACACATGAGAAGGCCTGAATCCCAATTACACAGATGTGCATACAGTGCCACACAAAAGTAACTCATGGATCCGAATCCCCTATGTGGGCAATCAGGCATTGTTAGATGAGAGGGAGCCCAAATTACACATGTCACACAAGCTTGTAGGAACAGCAACTAACACAGCAAGACACAGACCCACCACAGCACTACCGCCAGGGTCCCCACATTGTGGTGACACTGGCCTGCATGATAATCCCACTGTGATGACAAAGCTAGATGTCGTTCACACTGTGAACCACAGTCATGTGTCCTGAGCAACAAACTACCATCACACCTACACAAGCACAAATCAATCAGCACGGCCTGTCAGCCAAGGCCAATATGGAGGCAGGGGTCTAGCCATGAAACAACTCTCATCTGCACACACTCAACACCGCACACCTTGATCTCCACCAATGTGCAGCAGTGAAGCTCACATGCACTGGTGACATTGCACATGCACCCATGACAATCCCAGGGGTGGTGGTGGGAACTAAGGTGCAGAAACCCATCACACATGGCCAGTCAACAAGACTCGTGAATGTCTGACACACTGCACAGTACGCCGTACATGGACATGACGTCAATACCACACCAACCAATGGGATCCCGGCCACAGTCACACACCAATGAAGAAGGCAAGGTCACCCAAAAAGACCACACATAGACAACTTCCAACATTGCAGCTCTGACCCTGAGGAGTGGCAGCAGTCACACACACAACGTGTCACAATCACTGAAAGCTAACACAAACTGGAAATTACATGACAGGTGTAACCAACAAGTGCCAAGGGGAATCCTGACTGTGTCTCATCTGCGTTTGCCCACAAACTCAGCCCTGACAGCAAACACACCTATGGGTGACACCCTGATGACCAGTAATGTGCCATGCACCCACATCCCAGAGAACCCAGGGAGAAGACTTTGGGGGAACATAGGTCAACTCAGCAAGCATCACAAACAGGAACATCACTAGGGATCCCAGCCTGCCTAGCAAAATGGAAGTGAACACACACAGACATGCTCACACAACACACACCTTGTGCTCAGGCAATGTCACAGAATTACACACTGCCATGAGGGGACTCCACTCCTGTGTAAGGAAAGCTGTGCCATACGTTGTCTCAGTAGGGCTCTATCATGTCAGCAGAACACTTGGTCACTCAGTCAACACTTAGCACAAAATGAAGGCTCCCGTCATATCAGCCTGGTCATGGGAGTGTCACCGAAATCATCAGCACAGATCCAACACACATGTATAGCAAGTTGCACTGATAACACAGATGAGTCCTTCCCCATTGATGCCCAAACTTGCATGTCCAGTGGAGATGGTCACAGGGTCAGGGAAATAGACAAAGTGAACAATGGCAAGCACAACAGATGTGCAGGGGTGTAAGCCACAGATGTGATATTGCAAATAAAAGTAGGAAATCCCATTGTCAAATCTTGAAAACATGACACCCTCATATTGCTGCAAAGGATGACATGGATACACAACAGGATAGGACACATTCCCCCTGGACCACATGGGGTCCTGCACAGTAACACTTCATTTTCCTGAGATCAAAAATCACCATCACTGCAGCAAGGGCACGGTTAGCATCATCAACATCATGTACATCAGAAGCAAAACCACTAGAGAACAGAAAGTAGCTTTATTCAGCATATGTGTGTGAAAAAGTGAAAGTCCAGAAAAATAACAAAGGCCAATGGCCAGTCCATAATCAAAGTCCAAACAGGGTGACACTGGCAGATGTCACCCTTTGCATGCCTGCACTGCTACACACCAGGGACATTACCCTCGGAGGGGCATACGGGGGGGCAGGCCAGGCACCGCAGGGACAGGATCAGGGCTCACCAGAAGGAGGCAGGGAAGGGGTGGTGGGTGCTGGAGAGTCACTGACAACTGCAGTGGAGGTGTCTGACATGGTGTGTGCCGGCACAACTGGGGGGCATGAGTCAGATGGTGTGGGTGCGGGCACGACTGCAGTGGGCCGTGCAGATGGAGTGGACAGGTTCCCCACTGCAGTGCCCAAGTCAGACAGGGTGGTAGAGGACTCCACTGCAGTGCCTATCTCTAGGGGAGTAGAATGGGGTTCAGGTAAGGTGGGCAGGACAGAGGGGGAGGACACGGTCTCCACACCAGTGGCACAAACATGCGCAGCAGGGGGTGTGGTGCTGGAAGAGAAAGTGGTAGGGGGAGAAGGCTGGATCATTTTGGGGATGGTGTATCTGTGGGTGGGGGAATCTGGTGCAGGGTGTGGTGGGGGAACCTGTGGAGTGGGGGCCTGAGGGATGGAGGAAGGAGACTTGGTGGTTGAGCTGCAGGGCGGCGGCGGGGTCTTGCTCTTCCGGGTCTGTGGGGACTTGCGGATGGGGGCCTCAGTCTGTCTACGCCTGGGGGAGGGTGTCCGGGGGTGAGGGGCACTCCCCTCTGTGTGGGTGGACTTCCTCTTCTCCCTGTATGCTGGATCAGCTGGATTGGAGGGGAAGAGGCCGAGGTCACAGAGGAAGAGCTGCTGTGTAGGTGGGGTTGCAGGTGAGGCAAGGGAAGGGGCCTTGGAGGGAGAGGTATCGGAGGACTGCGGAGTGACTGTGGATGCCTGTGTGTGTGTCTGTACCCCATCCCCTGTGGGTGTGGTATTAGTCCCCTGAGGAAGCCTGCGTGCACGTTTTGTTTTTGTAGTGGGTGTGTCTGTGCTGCTCGTGTCTGTGTGTTTGGGTGAATGTGCAGGTGTGCATGTGCTTGGGACAGGTAGGGTGCCAGGAAGTGTGGATGGGGCAGAGGTAGGAGGGGTGAGGGACTGTTGGAGGAGGGACACTGCTGCCGTCAGGGAGGAGTCCATGGACCTATTGCTCCTCTGTAGGGCAGACATGCCCGATGAGATGCCCTCCATAAACGACACCAGCTGAGTCAACAGAGTGGTGTGGGCATGGAGGACACTCAGCATTGCTGTCTGCCCTACATGGAGCTGGCGAAGTAGGTACACAGACTCCTCACTCAGGGCAGCAGGGGACACAGGGGCAGGGGGTGCGGTGCCTGGCACGAAGGAGACACGCTCCCGAACACGGGAGCCTCCCCGGACCTCTGGAATGGGAGCCGATGGGAGGGCGGTGGTGGTGGCGGGGACAGCAATACTAGCTGGGGTGTGGTGGCTGCTGACACCTGCCTCCACAAGGGAGTCATCCTCCGAGCTGTTGTGGTCCTTAGCTGAGGTGGATGCTGCTGAGGACTCCTCGGTGTGGCTCCCCTCGCCCTACGTGCCACTGGGTCCCTCCGACCACTCATCGGCTGCTGACCCAGTCTGGCTTTGCGGCTCCTCCTGGTCCATGGAGCTGTCCCCTCCTGTGGCAGTGGATGTATCTGCAAACAATTAGGGAAACAGACAAACATCAGTCACCTGCACTGACCGCACACACCACAGTAAGTACAGCACATTACAGAGCAAGCCCTGGCATCCTTAGTTGAACATTGCCAAAAGTGCCCAAACAGAGTAGGAGAAGCCAATTGTCAGTCTGATGGTCAACCATGGCACTCACATCCCTCCTGGCCTTGCACCCATCTGTCTGGTGTCTGTCGGATGGCAATACCCCAGTGTGGACACATGCACCACCTACACAGTAGTTGGACAGTGCAGAGAACACGGTGAAGTATGTGAACATGCACACATCACAACTCTTGCCACTGAGTCAGTACAGGTGTCCGGATAAAGGGATGGCCAGAGTCTATTTTGAAATGCATGTGATGCATACCAGCACCAGACACCATGATGCACCCATGTCCTGATAGTCAATGCCACAATGGGGTGCATGTAGCACATGTCACTCCCCTGCAGGATCACTCTTAGGAAGTTTAATGCCATGGCACAGGCATGCCTGCAAAGTCATACATCACTGTCTCCAGTCACATGGGCAGGGCAGCCAGCCAACAACAGTCTGCACTGTGTCACAATCCTAGGTCATGGGGAATGCAAGTCCTGTAGCTGACAAGTGCACACGTCCATCCCCCACAAATCACATCATCTGAACTCTTATTTGTCCACGTCATACCAATTGGACATATGGGAGACCTGAAACACAACCCTCGGAACCTGAGCACCTCACAATCTGCTGTGAATGGGAAACAGCTGCCTGAACTTCACATTCGCATACCCCAGTCTGCACAGTCAAGTGATCAAACACCTACATGTCACACAAGTATCGTCTCCTATGGTCACATCTCAGGTGGCATGCTGAGCCCTAACCGATAAACACCCCAGTATCCTGACAACGAAGCCACAGCACAATGACACAGAGGCAGACACCTGAGGGAACATTTCACTGAGCACAACGTGTCAGCTGATACACGGGAGTGGGAGTACAGAGTGTATTGTATGGCCTGGAGTAGGCATGACTGTCCTGCTCCACGTGAAAGAGGGATGAGCCCTGGACAGTAGGCAGGTGGCTAAGTATGTGTGACACACTTGATATACATACTCCTGAGGCCCAAACATTGTTCCCACCCGCAGCATGGGTGTGTGCCAAATACCCCAGGCACATGTGGTGAATCAGATCAGCAATTGGACCACATATCAAAGTAACACGCAGATTACATGTCAGAACCCAGGCATTGTGTAAGCAATGGACCCACCCATGAAGCCCACCACAAAGTTACGGGGACAAATGCTGTCCCCCACCTTGAGCTAAGCAAAATGCAAGGACACAGTACCCAAGTGACACAATTTCCTGTCTGTAAGGGCCACACCTGGGTATCAGATGAGGAGTGGGCATGTCACAATTGAGGGACATGGGTCCTGGACCACAAGACTGATGTACTGTTGAAGTTTAACCAGGCCAGAGGAGGGCACATAGCATGTCAGACAAAGTTCACAGTGCAGTCATGGACTCACCCCCTCCTTGCTGCTGTCTGGCCTTCAGCTGCCCATCCAGATCAGGGAAGACCACCGCCAGGATCCTGAGCATGTGGGGGGTCAGGGTCCGGTGTCCGCCCCTCCTGCGAGGAGGCGACAGCTTCAGCTGGACCCTTGCGATCCTCCGGGTCCAGCCCCGAAGGTCCTGCCACCTCTTCTGGCAGTTGCGGATCCGGCGCTTGTAGAGCCCCACAGATCTTACTGCCCGGGCGATGTCCAGCCAGATTTCCTGCTTCTGGTGGGCATCAACCTGTGAGGATGACAAAGTGTAAAGGCCATTACTACACATGCAACATATCCGTGCATCACACATTTGAATATACATGTCTCAATCACAGGGGAACATGATGTACACAGGCAGTGCAACGATGGCTATGAACAGTTTGCCAGCAGTTACTACATGGTATCATTGCCTGGGAAGTAAAACCTTGTTTAAATGCACTGTTACTGCACTATACCTGTTCAGTGCATGTAACTACACACTATGGGGGGTGACAACTACTCAGTGAGCCTGCTAGCCAGTGGCGTGCAGACTGTAAGTCTTGCTAGTCAGACAACATGCACATTTAGTAAGGCAGTGGACAGCACACTCACCTGCTCCCCTGGTTTCCCATACAGCTTGCTGTACTGTGGAAGGAGGCTGTCCAGCAGGGCCTGGTTCTCCTCAGTGCTGAAGGCTGGGGCTCTCTCCACAGTACGTGCCATTGCAGGATCCAGAGGATGCATATACAGCAGCAGTGGTGGTGGCAGATGTCGTCCTGGAGCATGTAGTGCAGGCTAGTGAGCTCTCAGGGGAACAGCCAGCATTATATGTGTGCTGCTGAGGCAGATACTGTCCCATGTGTCCAAAGTGATAGGTCCAAGTCGTTTGCATCTTCTGAATCTGGCTAATCCATGGAATTGCACCACTTACACACGCCGACAGCATCCTTCAAAAGTTCAACTTCATGAGACCCATGAATTTGCAACATTGTTGTGGGTGGCCAACAGAATTCACAGCATCAGACTCGTTAAAGGTTCGAAAACGCGTCCGTTGCCATGCCAGGCCATAGCCAATGCGTGCGCACTGATCGGTCCATTGCTGTACAACGCGTACCCGCTCACATCATATGCAATGGCCAATGCGTGCGCACCGATCGGTCCATTGCTGTACAACGCGTACCTGCTCACATCAAATGCAATAGCCAATGCGTGCGCACCGATCGGTCCATTGCTGTACAACGCGTACATCAGATGACAATACGCATCCGTACACATCATATGCAATGGCCAATGCATGCGCACCGATTGGTCCATTGCTGTACAACACGTACCCGCTCACATCATATGCAATGGCCAATGCGTGCGCACCGATCGGTCCATGCTGTACAACGCGTACATCGGATGACAATACGCATCCGTCCACATCATATGCAATGGCTAATGCGTGTGCACCGATCGGTCCATTGCTGTACAACGCGTACCCGCTCACATCATATGCAATGGCCAATGCGTGCGCACCGATCGGTCCATTGCTGTACAACGCGTACCCGCTCACATCATATGCAATGGCCAATGTGTGTGCACCGATCGGTCCATTGCTGTACAACGCGTACATCGGATGACAATACGCATCCGTCCACATCATATGCAATGGCCAATGCGTGCGCACCTATCGGTCCATTGCTGTACAACGCGTACCCGCTCACATCATATGCAATGGCCAATGCGTGCGCACCGATCGGTCCATTGCTGTACAACGCGTACCCGCTCACATCATATGCAATGGCCAATGCGTGCGCACCGATCGGTCCATTCCTGTACAACGTGTACCCGCTCACATCATATGAAATGGCCAATGCGTGCGCACCGATCGGTCCATTGCTGTACAACGCGTACCCGCTCACATCATATGCAATGGCCAATGCGTGCGCACCGATCGGTTCATTGCTGTACAACGCGTACCCGCTCACATCAAATGCAATGGCCAATGCGTGCGCACCGATCGGTCCATTGCTGTACAACGCGTACATCGGATGACAATACGCATCCGTCCACATCATATGCAATGGCCAATGCGTGCGCACCGATCGGTCCATTGCTGTACAACGCGTACCCGCTCACATCATATGCAATGGCCAATGCGTGCGCACCGATCGGTCCATTGCTGTACAACGCGTACATCGGATGACAATACGCATCTGTACACATCATATGCAATGGCCAATGCGTGCACACCGATCGGTCCATTGCTGTACAACGCGTACCCGCTCACATCATATGCAATGGCCAATGCGTGCGCACCGATCGGTCCATTGCTGTACAACGGGTACCCGCTCACATCATATGCAATGGCCAATGCGTGCGCACCGATCGGTCCATTGCTGTACAACGCGTACATCGGATGACAATACGCATCCGTACACATCATATGCAATGGCCAATGCGTGCACACCGATCGGTCCATTGCTGTACAACGCGTACCCGCTCACATCATATGCAATGGCCAATGCATGCGCACCGATCGGTCCATTGCTGTACAACGCGTACCCGCTCACATCATACGCAATGGCCAATGCGTGCGCACCGATCGGTCCATTGCTGTATAACGCGTACATCGGATGACAATACGCATCCGTACACATCATATGCAATGGCCAATGCGTGCACACCGATCGGTCCATTGCTGTACAACGCGTACCCGCTCACATCATATGCAATGGCCAATGTGTGCGCACCGATCGGTCCATTGCTGTACAACGCGTACCCGCTCACATCATATGCAATGGCCAATGCGTGCGCACCGATCGGTCCATTGCTGTACAACGCGTCCCTGTACAAGTCACTGGCATATGTCACCATGCCTGTCACAGGTGAACGTATGCCAGCCACATTTACTTTCCAGGGACTCAGGGGCACACCTACAACACCACAGCCTGTCCACACTGTATCCTAAGGCATGTAAGGCTGCATTACCTTTTCCGTGTATGGGGGTCAACATGTGGTTTTTGGGTGGCACTTGGGGGCAGCCACTCCCAGGCTGTGCACATGTTCATGGGGACAGAATCCTTGGTGTGTTGTGCACATGACCACTGTGATGTGCAACTGTTCATTTCAGAGCATGTGGCATGGTCACATTTCCAGGTTGTGTATGTGTATGTCATGTCACATACCGCCTGAGCCCCATGTGGGACAGTATGTACGTCACAGGGTGACCCATTGCCACAATAGTGATGGCCCTCCACAGTCTGTGTACATGTTGTGTTTACAATGTCTCTGATTCCATGTGCACAATGGGAGACAGTCTCCACATCCACGTTGTTTGTGCATGGACTTTGATGTTGTGCGTGTGTGTGTCACAGACGTCCATGTCTGTCCTACAGAGGCAACAGGGACCACTACCTGTGGGGGTCATGGTTGTTTTGCTGTGGTGTGTTCATGATACGCCATGTCATGCCAGTGTCCATGTGGCAATACAGGGTCCCTGGGAATCTACCTGTCAATGAGCTGTGATGCCTGGGGCACATCTGTCCTCACATGTCACTGTGGTGTGTGTTTGGAACATGACAGCAGTACATGGGTACTGTGACACAGCCTAATGATATCCCATAGCACAACCTGGGACTTGTTGACGACACATGTTGAACTGTGATGTTAGATGTTGGCCATGTAGGTGCCATACATGTCCTTACGGAACGGCACACACATCATGTACTTGTGTCTCGTAATGATGTATCATGTGATATTGAGTATGGTCTATGCCACATATGTGGGGTGACTGACAATCTTTCTTTCTTCACCTATGCACTGCAGGGCACCAGCTGTCCATAGACCATTCCCTGACCTTGCAACCATGGTTGAACGGGACTGCATCCGACGGTACCGCTTCACCAGGCCGCTGATTGAGGAATTGACGGTGCGGTTGGCCCCACATTTGCAACCTGGCCGGACATACCCTACAGCGCTGAGCCCCAAGGTGAAGGTGATGGCAGCCCTACACTTCTTTGCCACCGGTACCTTTCAACACACTGTGGCGTCTGCTGGTGGGATGTCACAGACCATGTTCAGCCGTGTGCTACGCGATGTTTTGGAGGCTATGTTGAGATACCTGAACCAGTACATCTATTTCCCTAAACTTCAACAACTCACTGATGTCAAGAGTGACTTCTATGCCCTGGGGAGGATGCCGCATGTCATTGGCTCCATTGATGGGACACATGTGGCTTTGGTACCACCACAGGCACATGAGCAGGCATACAGGAACAGAAAACATTACCATTCGGTCAATGCACTCGTGGTATGTCTTGCAGATATGAGCATCTCACACGTGTGTGCCCGTTTCCCCGGTTCTGCACACGATGCCTACGTGATGAGGAGTAGTCGCATCCCGAGGATGATGTCACAGATGCGGAACCAGCGTGCCTGGCTTGTCGGTGTGTACTGACTTTGTACCATTGTGTGTGTTCTGCAATGTAGTATTCCACCCTCTTTTCCAACTCAGCTAATGTGCAATTGTCTGTATGTAGGTGACTCCGGATACCCCAACATGCCGTGGTTGCTGACGCCCCTCAGGAACCCTGTGACACCAGCCCAGATGCGCTACAATGAGGCACATGGTCGGACCAGGAGAGTGATTGAGCGGACATTTGGTCTCCTGAAGAGCCGCTTTCGCTGCCTGGACAAGACAGGAGGGGCCCTCCCATATGCCCCAGCAAAGGTGTGCAAGATTGTCATCGTCTGCTGCATGCTACAAAACCTGGCAGTGCAGAAGGAGTTGCCTCTCATCCTGGATGACGATGACCAACATCCGCCACCTGTGGAGGATCCTGGCCTGGGCCACGATGCCAGTGATGGTGATGATGATGAGGGTGATGTCCGCACACAGCTCATCACCAACTTCTTCAGCTGAATGTGAGTATCCAGAGATGTCATGTCAATGATGTGAGTTTGCGTGATATGTGTTGGTGGTGCTCTGGTGCTGTTTGAGTGTGTCCATGTGCTACTTGACTGTATGCGTGCAGCGATGTGTCCTTACAGGTAGTCTGTACTCCACAACAGTGTTGACATGCTAACTTGGTTTTGTGTAGGTATCTTGTGACATGTATTGGGCATGAGTATTGCAGTTCTGTCCTGTTCTTCAGTGCTTTTGACTGTGTGTCATTTCTGTCCTTCACAGGGTACTTTCAGAGTTGTTTGGTCAACTGTGATCCCCCGACACCGTGATTCAACTTCCAGGGTGGAAGCTGTCGTTTCCCTACAGGTGATGTGCCCCACACCCCTGGACTTCCTTTCTTCTACACTTGTTGACTGTGTGGCCACTGCCACGTGGGATTACCTTGCATCTGTAGTGGAAACAACATGTTGCAAATGTGTAATAAACCTGTGCTTCACTTTGGGATGTGCGTTGTCTGTGGTCACACATCTGACTGACATTTGCTTAATGCACCAGTGGGCTAGTTAACACAGACTGTGAATAGGTGTGGTGTCTGTTCATTGCACTGTATTTCCTGGCAACATCAGTGTAGGCGATGAGTCAGATGGCCCTGGTGTGTATGTGTTGTGTAGCCCTAGTGGTGTGTCTCCCTCATATGTGTCACGTCGCCATGACTCACATGACGGTGTTGTACTTGCTGTAGCAGTTAGCATGCACAGTGTCATTTAGCAGATCATCATCTCCATGACAGAAACCACGTTGGAATCACAACAGAGGCAAGTATGGTGTATTAGTGAGTTTATTTACATACATGTGTGAGGATAGTGCACAGGATGGTGGGTGCTGTACATTCGGATTGTAATCCAAAGTTCCCAGATGAGTTGGAAGTCTTGGTAGCAGAAATGTCCTGAGTAAAGTCAACAGTCATCTGATACATTGGTCCAACTTAAACTCCCCATGTCATGTGGGAGAGTTGGGTTGCATTCGACAGGGTGAACAGTTTGCACACAAAGGTGATTTCCAGAACAGGTGTTGGGTTCCTGGGGGATGTACATGGCCATCGGCCTCTCAGTTGTCCTTCCTCGGACGACCCCTCTTCTTTGGGGGGGGACCCTCACGTGCAGGCTGCTGCGGTGCAGGGGACTCTCTGCCAGAGTCATCCTCCCTCCCTGTGGCAGTTGCAGTTGTTGCAGCACCAGATGTTGTGGGCACACAGGGAGGTGTGGCCATGTTGGTGCTAATCTGGCGGAGGCATGTCAATATGTCCCTATGCACCGCTGTCAGTTCTTGCAATGTGTCCCACTTGGACTCCATGCCAGCCATGTGTGTCTCCACACGGGACATGTGTGTCTCCACACGGGACATGGGTGAGTCCAAGCGGGCATGATGGGCAGCCTGCTGCTGTTGAATGTCCTTGAGGATCCCCACTACCTGGCTGACCTCTCCAGTGCTATTCTGGTACGCATCAGCAATGCGTACCAGTTGTGGGTCATCATGCAGTCCAGACCCCTCTGCAAACAGCGACCTATGTCTACCACCCCTCCCACCACCCCTGGGGACACGTGCGGGACCTGCAGTGGCACGCACAGGTGACCCTAGGCCCCCTTGGGGGTTGTTACTGGGGTTGTTGTCTGTTGCTCCACGTTGGGCCGGGGTCACTGTGCTGTTGTCATTGGTGGTCCTTGGTCTGTCCGTGTCGGTGGGGGTGGTCTGTGTGTTGGCAGTTGTTGGAGGGGTGGGTGCATGGGGTGCAGATGGTGGTCCTGCTGGTGCTGCATGATGACTCACACCGGAGGTGCCAGGTAGGTCTTCGCCATCCGAGGAGGGCAGAGGCTGTTCCACAACAGTGAGCTCAGTGTCCCCCGGAGCCTGGGACAGGGACTCCTCATCGTCTGCTGCTGTGTCCCCATCATCACCTGTTTTGGGAGACACACACAATGTATGTTATGTTTCTGCAGGCATCAATGATTCACACACCTGACAGTTGTAACTGTACCTCTGGATGCGGGCCTGTACATTGCATTGTCCTAAGTTTTCACAGTCAGGGGTTGATATTGGTGTGGCACATTGTCCTGCAAACTTGAAGCATTTCAATGTGAATGTTGAGGTGTGTACATGGACAGCATTGGTTGTATTTGGTGGACATCCGGCCCTCCTTCTCCCCCCAGCCCAGTTATCCCACCATGAAACATGCCACCCTTGCAGTGGGTTCAGGTTGACTCTCAGGATGTCAGTCAGTGGTGTCCTGCTGTTGGTTGATACACAGTTCCCAGCAGGGCCTTGTGCTCCCCACAACAGAGCACCATTGTCAGACATCTTTGAAGTGGCTTTTCACTCCCTGTGAGGTGTGCATGCTTCAGTGTGAGCTTGCTGGGCCATGTGGGTGGGGGATGTTGAGCTGTGACTACCACTCCCATCATGCTATTGCCTACGCCCCCCTTCCCAGCATGCCCATACTTCCTTCCTTTTGAGTGGACTTCACTGTGTGTGAGTGGGACAGCAATGGCAAGATGGCTGACAGTGGTGTCCTGTTGTTTGTTGGTGCCCAGTTCCCAGCAGGGCCTTGGGATCCCCACAACAGAGCACCAGTGTCAGCCATCTTTGATGTGGCTTTTCACTCCCTGTGAGGTGTGCATGCTTCAGTGTGAGCTTGCCGGGCCATGCGGGTGGGGGATGTTGAGCTGTGACTACCACTCCCATCATGCTATTGCCTACACCCCCCTTCCCAGCATGCCCATACTTCCTTCCTTTTGACTCTGCTTCCCTGTGGGGTAGTGTGCCTGTGCTGAAAGGATGGCTGACAGTGTTGTCCTGGCGTTTGTTTGTCTACAAGTCCCATGTGTGTCCCTGTGCTTCACACAGCATAACCCAGGGTTGTGGTTCTTTGTGGGATATTTAATTAGAGTGCGAGGCATTGCATTCTCCCAGGTGAGTTGTGTGGAGTTTGTGTTAAGGGTGTGTGTGTGAAAAGCTGCTTGTAAATATGGTCAGAGGTGTCAGTCCTCCTTCCCACCCAGCCAGATATCCCACCATGGAACGTGCTTCTATTGCAGGGAGTGCAAGTTGGCTTTCAGGATGTCAGTCAGTGGTGTCCTGCTGTTGGTTGGTGCACAGTTCCCAGCAGGGCCTTGTGCTCACCACAGCAGTACCCAGTGTCAGCCATCTTGTCAGTTCTTTTCCACTCCCTGTGATGTGAGCATGGTTCAGAGTGGTGTTGATGGGCCAATTGTGAGGGTGAGCAATATCTGTGACTACCACTCCCATCATGCTATTGCCTACACCCCCCTTCCCAGCATGCCCATACTTCCTTCCTTTTGAGTGTACTTCACTGTGTGTGGGTGACAGCAATGGCAAGATGGCTGACAGTGGTGTCCTGTTGTTTGTTGGTGCCCAGTTCCCAGCAGGGCCTTGTGCTCCCCACAGCAGTACCCAGTGTCAGCCATCTTGTCAGTTCTTTTCCACTCCCTGTGATGTGAGCATGGTTCAGAGTGGTGTTGATGGGCGTATTGTGAGGGTGAGCAATATCTGTGACTACAACTCCCATCATGCTATTGGCTACACTGACTTCACCAGCATACACAGAATTCCTTCCTTTCAGTGAGCTTCCCTGTGAGGTGGTGTTCTAGTGGTGGCTACATATCTGACTGTGTTTGTTGGTTAGATTTGTGCCACTGCCTAGCTCTATTTGTTGTTGGGTTTGTACATGTCATGACACAGTTACATATCACTATGAAATGGCATGTATTGTGTTTATCTGACTGGCATACACATCTTGGGATGATTATGTTTTGGTTGCTGTGGATTTGCTAAGGGTGCATGGTTTGACTATCCCCTTGACAGTGATGTGTGTGTATTGTCACACGATATTGGGTATATTGGTTGTGTACTCACCAGGCTCTGGGATGTTTGATAGTCCATATACGCTCACTGGTGGTAGGATGGCCCGCACCTTCTCCTCCCAGGGCCTGAGGTATACTGGTTTGGCAGGAGGGCCACTGCCGGTGTGTTGGCTCAAGGCGTAATCCTTCTTTAGTAGGTCCTTGACCCTCCTGCGCACATCATACCACCTGTTCTGGATGTCTTCCTTTGTGCGCAGACATGGTGATTGTGCGTTCACCCTGTCGACGATCCTCTCCCACATCTTGGTTTTCTGCGACATGGGGGTCTATTGGACCAATGTACCAAACAGCTGTGGCTCTACCCTGAGGATCTCATCTACCAGGACTTCCAATTCACTGTCTAGGAACTTTGGATTCTTCTTTAGGGGCATGGTGGTGGTGGTGATTGATGTGTGTGTGGGTGTGCAAGTGAGGGTGTGTGAGTGTAGGTTTTGCTGGGTGTATGTGAGGGTGCTATTTGTTGAGGTGCTGATGGTGTGTGGCTTGTGTGATGGATGAGCTGTGAGTGTGTCTGTGGTTGTTGTCTGATGGTGTTCTGTGCTGGCAGGTCAGTTGAATTTGCAAAGGATCATGGTAGGGATTTGTGGCCTTTATATGGGTGGAGTTGTGGGTGTGTCTTTGTTCCATGTTTCCCCCCCCAGTATTTATTGGCTTTGTAATTGCTTGTTTGGCCCTTTTTTTTGTATTTTTTCCTTCGTACTTTTTGTGCATGTAGGAGACGTTCTTCTGACCGAGTAGGACGCTGCAGTTGTCTCGTGCGAGCTTCTCCGAGTCGTTCACGCTGTGTTTCTGCTGGGTTTCATGTGCGGCGTACGCGTCGGTCGCAGAGTATTGGGTTGCTTCGGCTCGCTGTTTTGTATGCGTGTCGGTCGTACGGCTTGAGCTCTGTGCGACTCGGTCTGGTTTTCCACGCATTGCATCGTACTGCGCGGGTTGGAGTTCGCGGGTACGTTTCGTTCGGGTTCATTCCTGGTGTGTGTCGGTCGGTTCGATTCGCGTTGTTTCCCGGCCGGATAGCTGTTTTCCGTGCGGTTCGGTCGTTCGGCTTGTGTTCCGTACGAGTCGGTCGTAATTCGCATGCATTTCATCGTACTAGGCGGATCGGGCAGCACCGGTACGTGTCGGTCGGACAAAATTCCCAAACCGAGTCGGTCGGTACGTTTTCCGGCCCGAATCGGAATCGACCCCTTAGCGTCCAGCACCTTCCCTGATTTAATACTGACCGGAGTGGGAATAGTAATTTATATATCTTTAGTGTCCAGCACCTTCCCTGACTTAATACTGACTGGAGTGGGAATAGTAATTTATATATGTTTAGTGTCCAGCACCTTCCCTGACTTAATACTGACTGCAGTGGTAATAGTAATTTATATATCTTTAGGGGTCGATTCCGATCTCGGCCGGTAGTGCTCCGAATCGGATTCGGCTTTACCGGATCCGATTCGGAGCCCTGTTTCCCGACCGAATCGTACGCGGGTCCGGCCGAGCGAGTACGATGCAGGCACCCGCGAAATCTCCGAACGACTCGAACGCGGCTTCAACACGCTCCGACCGACTCGCATGGACACGACTCGCACCGCGCTATGGAGACGTATCCCGGCCGGGTAAGTACGATGCGCGCCGCGAGCAGTCCGATCGACTTGCGCCGTCCGGCTCGAAAAAGCTGTCGGAGCCGGACTTTGGGGGTCCGCGTCGGACCCCCCTGTACGCGTAGGCGCGCGAGTCGCACACAGGGGGGACCCATGGGTCCCCCCTACCTGTGCATGTATGCCGCGATGCGCATCGACGCGTACCTGCTGTAGGGGGTGCCCTTGTCCGCCTCGCACCCATTGAGTCAATGGGAGCCCGCGTACGCGTTGTACGACCGGCTCCCATTGACCTCAATGGGAGTCCGACCGACTCGAGTCCGATGGCATGCGTGCGCATCGTACTCGTTCGGTCGGACTGCCAGAGTCCGATTCGGTCGGAAATCTCTCCGGGTCCGGCTCGGTCGGAGAGATTTCCGGCCCGAATCGGAATCGGCCCCTTAGTGTTCAGCACCTTCCCTGACTTAATACTGACTGGAGTGGGAATAGTAATTTATATATGTTTAGTGTCCAGCACCTTCCCTGACTTAATACTGACTGGAGTGGGAATAGTAATTTATATATGTTTAGTGTCCAGCACCTTCCCTGACTTAATACTGACTGGAGTGGGAATAGAAATTTATATATGTTTAGTGTTCAGCACCTTCCCTGACTTAGGGGCCGATTACGATGGGGGGCGGACAAAGTCCGCCCGCCATCGCAGCTGCAAAAGGGACCGCCCGCCATAGGTGCGGCGGTCCCGCAATGCGAATTGCGATGCACCCGCCACACTGGCGGGCGGATCCTCTATATTTTACATTGCGGCGGCGGTGCTGCAAGCAGCAGCCGCCGCACTGTAAAATAAACATGGCGTGCTTTTACATGCACAACGTGACAGGCACCACGCGGTGCCTGCCACATTGTACATGCAAAAGCCTATGGTACCCCCCATGTGCACCCCCCCAACTATATGGGGGCCCACTATGGGCCCCCAACAGCAGGAACCGCCAGCCTTTCCAAGGCGGCAATGCAGCCATGGAAAGGCTGCTCACACCCAGCATCGTAATATGGATGGCGGTGTCTTCTAGACACCGCCACCATATTCAACACGTTTTCCGCCGGTCGACTCGTCGACCGGCGGAAAAGCGGCGGACGGTCTTTCCGCCCGCCGCGGACCCCCCAGCCATCATGATATGGCGGGGGGTCTTTGTTGTCTGGATGGCGGGCGGATCGCCCCCGCCGGGCCGGCGGTGACCACCGCCAGCCCGGCGGGGGCGATCCGCCCGCCATCGTAATCGGCCCCTTAATACTGACTGGAGTGGGAATAGTAATTTATATATGTTTAGTGTCCAGCACCTTCCCTGACTTAATACTGACTGGAGTGGGAATAGTAATTTATATATGTTTAGTGTCCAGCACCTTCCCTGACTTAATACTTACTGGAGTGGGAATAGTAATTTATATATGTTTAGTGTCCAGCACCTTCCCTGACTTAATACTGACTGGAGTGGGAATAGTAATTTATATATGTTTAGTGTCCAGCACCTTCCCTGACTTAATACAGAGTGGAGTGGGAATAGTAAATTATATATGGTTAATGTCCAGCACCTTCTCTGACTTAATCGTAACTGGAGTGGGAATTGTAAATTATATATGGTTAATGTCCAGCACCTTCCCTGAATGAGTGAGTGAATGAGTAGACACTTATAAAGCGCATGGCTACCAAAGGCTTCCCAGCGCTAAAGACAGAGCCCAAACCACGAAAAACGGAAAAATCAGGAGAACAGAAAAGTTTTCAAACGTTTACGAAATAAAAGGTGGTTAGCCTCAAGCCGAATAAGATTTGGTAGCTGATTCCAGCATTTTGCAGCGATAACAGAGAATAGACGGCCACCGCTCCTAGCTCGGTTGACTCTAGGAACATTAGCAAGATGTTTTTTCTCAGAGCGAAGGGATCTTTTAGGAAGATACGGGGAAATAATGGATCTTAAAATTGGAGGAGCACTATCCGACATTGATTTATGGGCAATACATAAGGCCTTAAATTGGATTCTTTCGGCTACTGGCAGCCAATGCAAAGAAGTAATATGGGTTTGGCAGACTCCCTATTGCTGGCCTGCATAAGGAGTCGAGCTGCACAGTTTTGAACAGTTTGAAGTTTCTTTATAGTCGAGCAGGGGGAACCAAGATAGAGCACATTGGCATAATCAAGTCTTGAGAGAATAAGGGCTTGTACCAACAGTTTCCTGGCGTTAAAAGGCAGGAGGGGCAAAATCCTCCTAATCATTTTCAGGATTCCATAGCAGGTACCTGCCACCCTATTAGCCTGTACCCTAAAGTTCAAGTTATGATCCAGCCAAACTCTGAGGCTTTTTATTTGATCTTTAGGGGGGGGCAGAGCCCCTAGGCATTTGGGCCATAGAGCGGCACTCTCCAAGTTGGTAGTCTTACCTAAAAACATGAGTTCAGTTTTAGCAGCATTCAGCTTTAGGAAAGAAGAGTCCATCCATGCTGAAACCTTTTCCAAACAATTGGCCAGCATAGACTTATTGTTGTCTAAAAACTTAAGGGACACAATAAGCTGAGTATCATCAGCATACGTGACGATCTTGACCCCAAAAGGCTCAACCACCTCAGCCAAAGGGCGCATGTAAACATTAAAAAGTGTGGGGCTCAGGGAGGAGCCCTGAGGAACCCCACACTGCAACGGCATCCATTCTGAGGTGGCATCGTCCTCAAAAACTTGAAACAACCGACCTGTCAAAAAAGACTCAAGCCATTTAAGTATAGTTCCAGTCACCCCATTCTCTCTGAGTCTTGCTATCAACAATTGGTGATTGACCGTGTCGAAGGCCGCGCTGAGATCAAGCAATATAATAGCTGCGGACCCTCCGACATCAAGTATCTTCCTTGATTCTTCAATCACCGCAAGCAGGGCTGTTTCAGTGCCTTGCTGGGGTCTAAAGCCCGTTTGGGAGAAATGAAGACGATCATTCGCCTCCAAAAAGGCGGAGAGAATGCAGTTGAAGTATTTTTCACTTATTTTAGCAATCCCAGGCAAGAGAGAAATCGGGCGGTAATTAGCGAAGACCTCGGGATCCAGGGTAGGCTTCTTCAGAAGGGCTCTAACCATGGCCCGTTTCCATAGGGAGGGGACAACCCCCGAAGAAAAAGAGCTGTTGATCAGATCCAGAATAACGGGGGCGACGGAATCAAATACCTGGTTGAGAATACTCGGGGGGGGCAGCATCACATGGGGAGCCAGATTTCAAACGATCCAAGTGCATTTTTAAAACTTTCATATCCATAAATGGAATGGAATCAATAGAGGGGTTTAAAAATTGGGGTTGATCCTCAGTCACGGGGGGGCTTGCCAAGGCCGATAGGGGAGGGAAGGCAGTGTAAATGTCTTCAATTTTCTTATAGAAAAAGTGGGCCAAATTACTACACCGTCCTAGGGAATCCGCTGGGGGCAAAGGGGGCTCAGGAGGTTGCAAGAGTGATTTAGTTATTTAAAAAATTTCACGGGGGGAATTAGAGGCTAAGATAATTTTCTTTTCATAATAGCCAGATTGAGCAGTTCTAATTTCTGCCTTATAAGCCTTAACAGCATCTCTATATTTGATTTTCTCACAAGTGGAGAAGTCCTTTCTCCAACTTGTCTCGAGACGCTTACATAGCTGTTTCAACTCTCTAAGTTTAGGAGAGTACCATGCTGCGCCGTGCCCCACTTTTTTGCTGGAAATCCAGTTTTTGGGGATTAAGGTATCTAATGACATCTCAAGCCATTGTTTCACCTTAATGTTGTTGGATTCAGGGTCAATACCAAGCACAGGTCTCATATTGTCAAGAGTAGACGCCCAGGCCTCCATGGAAAGTTTAGACCAATTCCGGTTCCAGGATTTTACCCTTTCCCGTAGATGTCCACCCTCCTGTGGGTTCCAAACGAAGGGAACCACATAGTGGTCGGACCAGGGAATAGGAATAGGTTTATCCACTATAAGGCTATCAATATTAGAGAAGAGCGGGTCAAGGAGGTGTCCTTTGATGTGGGTGGGACCGGCGACTTTTTGCTTAAGGGCCAAAGCCTCCAAATAGTCAGTTACAACCTCAACGTCAGGGGAAGACGCCAAGTCAAAATGGATATTGAGATCGCCCAATAATGAAAAATTAGAAGAGGAGCTCACAGATTTAGCTATGATTTCTGGGAGCTCCCTACTAAAGTGTCCAATTGATCCCGGCGGCCGGTAGACAAGAACGCCAGAAAAGGTGCAGGTAGGGGAAAAGCCAAGAGCAAAAAAACAGCTCTCACAATCAGGGATTAGGCCAGCTGTAATTTGGCAGCTAAAATCATCTTTATAAATGATAGCTAGACCCCCACCCATACCCAGCTCACGATCTTGTCTCTGAATAAAATAACCCGGGGGCAATGTTTGAACTACCACTGGATCAGCAGTATTCGAGAGCCAAGTTTCGGTGAGAAACAGGGCATCAAGCTCATTATCCTCCAGTAGTAGACGGAGTTCAGTGGCATGTTTAGGTAGTGAACGGCAATTCAGAAGGGACATTCTAAGAGATCTTTTCGAACTAGGGGAATCTTTGACAATGGACTTAAATGAGGTTCCAAGTATAAAGGGGCAGTGTGAGCATTTATTGTAATGATTATCTGGAATCAAAGAGTGCCTACATTTAGGGGGTACCGACTCTCTAAGGTGAAGCAATTGATTAGAGGTATAGGAGAGCTTACCTCTTATTAGAGGACCAGGGGCACTGGCCCCAGGGCCCGGTAGGGCGCGGACGGGCGCAGACGGGCTTGCCTTAGGCGCGCCTTCGGCGCGCCAGCGGCGCGCCCGCTGCGCGTGTCCGCTGCGCGGCCGCTTCATCCGCCCCTTAAGAGGAGAGGTGAGCGTCGAGGCCGTCGCAGCTAGAATGCTAACCAGTTTAAGGAAGCCCGCCTAAAGGTCCCCCCGGAGCATTAAACACAGCTCCTTCCCCCAGTACCCCGAAAACTGTGCAAATATGCAGTACACAAGTGCAAAACAGCAATTTAAAAAAAAAAATATTGAGCCACACAGTAAAAACACTTGGAGATCAATTATTTTAAAAATGTGAGAGAAAATCGGCAGCAACCTCTACCTCCTGATCGCGCCGCTAATGCACGTATCAGGCTATGTCTTTGCTGCGCGGCCGCTTCATCCGCCCCTTAAGAGGAGAGGTGAGCGTCGAGGCCGTCGCAGCTAGAATGCTAACCAGTTTAAGGAAGCCCGCCTAAAGGTCCCCCCGGAGCATTAAACACAGCTCCTTCCCCCAGTACCCCGAAAACTGTGTAAATATGCAGTACACAAGTGCAAAACAGCAATTTTTTTAAAAAATATTGAGCCACACAGTAAAAACACTTGGAGATCAATTATTTAAAAAATGCGAGAGAAAATCGGCAGCAACCTCTACCTCCTGATCGCGCCGCTAATGCACGTATCAGGCTATGTCTTTGCTGCGCGGCCGCTTCATCCGCCCCTTAAGAGGAGAGGTGAGCGTCGAGGCCGTCGCAGCTAGAATGCTAACCAGTTTAAGGAAGCCCGCCTAAAGGTCCCCCCGGAACATTAAACACAGCTCCTTCCCCCAGTACCCCGAAAACTGTGCAAATATGCAGTACACAAGTGCAAAACAGCAATTTAAAAAAAAAATATTGAGCTACACAGTAAAAACACTTGGAGATCAATTATTTTAAAAATGCGAGAGAAAATCGGCAGCAACCTCTACCTCCTGATCGCGCCGCTAATGCACGTATCAGGCTATGTCTTTGCTGCGCGGCCGCTTCATCCGCCCCTTAAGAGGAGAGGTGAGCGTCGAGGCCGTCGCAGCTAGAATGCTAACCAGTTTAAGGAAGCCCGCCTAAAGGTCCCCCCGGAGCATTAAACACAGCTCCTTCCCCCAGTACCCCGAAAACTGTGCAAATATGCAGTACACAAGTGCAAAACAGCAATTTAAAAAAAAAATATTGAGCCACACAGTAAAAACACTTGGAGATCAATTATTTAAAAAATGCGAGAGAAAATCGGCAGCAACCTCTACCTCCTGATCGCGCCGCTAATGCACGTATCAGGCTATGTCTTTTCCCTGACTATTATTTAACTGGATTGGGAATAGTAAATGATATATGTTTATGTACAAAAACTTTTTTAATTTATTTATAATTTATCTAATATTTTTATATTACATATATGTTATTTGCTGTGTATTTACTAATTTTATATAAATATCTGTAGGAAAATTACAGTATGTGTTTTTATATGTGAACAAATATAAGATGTTTTTATTATGTGCAGTGATAATGTATTTTTATTGTGTAATTGATGTATATTTTATAATTTACTAATAAAAAAAACAATTATGCTTATTTATAGTAATTTAAAATGGTACATTTATCAAAAAAATACATTTAAGTAAAATATTAAATAATACTATATACATATAAAAAAAATAGACATTTTTAATTTTCAAACAAGCTTTATTTTTGTATAAGTAGGTAGAAAGAAAAAATATATATATTTTTATTTACAGCATGAAATACACATTAGTAAAAACACAGAAAACGTACATTTTTATTTAAGGAACATAAATTATTTTGCATACATTTATTAGTTAATGGATTTTTTTTAGGAAAAGAACATTTTATGATATAATCAAATTTTATAACACAAGTATTCATATTTTGATATACAAAACATATTATTTTATTATTTTAGAACAGTTGTTGGAAAATCATAATATATTTATACAATTAATATAATTTTTTTTTGCATATATATACATAACATAAAGGATTGTATATTTAATAATTATTTAATATTGTAACATTATAATGCAGTAGTGAACATCCTTTAACATTTTGAGAAAATAATAACTTTATTACATGTAATTGAAATTTTAATTAATATTATTAGTATATAAAATATTAATAATATTAATTATTACATTGTTGCATTGCATGACAATATCTTTTTTAAACAGGTAAGTTTAATTTGACATTTGTACATAATTAATATGTATTTTTAATATTGATTATAATTAAAAAAATACATATATAATTATAATAATAAATATATTTTTATATTAATTATTATTATAACTTTACAAAGTATAATAAAATATAAACTAATTTTTAAATATACAGAAAAAATTGTACAATCTAAGAAAAATATATGTAACGTTTACACTTTACTATAATACATGTTTTTAACATTATTCATTTCTTTTTATTTATTTAAGCAGCCATTTTTATTTCACAGGGACTATTTTGTAACCGCGTAATGTTATTTTGGGTCATTCAGGACCGGAGAAGCTCGCGGTTGGAAGCTGCGTCGCGTTGAGCAAGGTAAGGGGAATTTTAATTATTTTATCTAACTTAGGGGCCGATTACGATAACCGGCGGTAAAAAAAACGCCAACCGCCATAGCCTGAAAATACCGCCCGCCTGCAACATTGAAATACCGAACGAGCAATTATGATGACGCTAAGCAACCACCGCCCGCAGCGGAAAAAAATAACAGAATACCGCCCGTACATATCAGAGTCCAAGACAATCCGTCCGCCACGGACGCAATACCGCCTGAAAAAGCCAAATACGTCCGCGCGGACGGACTACACACCGCCCGTCAAATTATGATCCCCCCGACATGAGGGCGGGAAACCAACACATTTCCCGCCTGCAACGGTGAACAACAGAAATGAATAACAGACAAGGCGGAAGGCCTGGCGGCCACGTACGTGCACGGTAATCAGTGGCGGCACAAACAAATACACACAACACGGCCAACAAGTCCACACAGTAAACGACGCAATAATACCCAGACACAGAACCCATCCCAAAGACACATCCCCCTGCCAAAATATAGAATTAGTATAAATCCCAGGACACCACGCCCAACACACTTGAAAACGATAGACCATCATGACACACCCACATAGGTGAGTACAAAAGCAGCCCCCTCACAGACCACAAACCCTTGCACCACGACAAAGCCAACACCACAGCAGAGAACACGGAGAGCCACAGAGGAAAGCAGTATACCACACGCACACACACATCACATCCATCACCACAACTACCACCACCACCACCACCTAAACACCGGCACCACAAACCCCCTGCACATCACACACCAAACACACCACACCAGCACCACAAAAACTACACCACGCACCATGGCAACACAACGAATGCCCAAGTTCACTGCCACAGAGTTGACGGTCATGGTCGACGAGGTCATCAAGGTGTACCCCCAGTCTATGGGAACCAGGTCCAACAGACACCAGTATCCACCAGAAACAGGATGTGGAAAAGGATCGTAGACCAGGTGAATGCAGTTGGGAACGTGCCTCGCAACCGGGGGGAAATAACCAAGAGGTGGCAGGACATGAAAAGCGTGGTCAGGAAGAAGGAGGCCAAGAACCGTGAGCTGGCTGACAGGACTGGCAGCGGAACTCCCGCACCATTCAAGACCTTCAAGGCGTGGGAGGAGAAGGTGCGAGGCATACTACATCCGGAGAGTCTCATTGGAATACCAGGGGGAGTGGAGGCTGGTAAATACAAACAAATGTATACCAGCACACCGCCATGTACAGACATGCACTAACACAATGCCATAGCTCCGAGGGCCGAACACCCCCATGTCCAGTACACAATTCACAAGACATCCCTCACATATGCAACAGACACTCACACACACTCAGCCCATAGGCACCAACAAAGAAAACCATGGGGGCATGTATACAGTCAGCCAGCACCACAACTCCCACCAGCTCCCCTTGTACCCCAGATGCGCCGGAAGGAGCACTCCCCACACCCACACCCATGTGGCAGCCATAGCTGCACCAACCAACAAGTAACAGGTGAGCAGCCTTACCACAAGGCCCGTGTATCGGAGGGGGGACTGCAGAAGTACCCCCCCAGGCCCCCACTCCTACAGCGCAGCAAGATGGAGCACTCCCCACACCCATGTGTCAGCCATTGCAGTGCACACCCACACCCGACAGGTAGATATGTTACCCTACATGGAGGGCTGTCTGTGGATGGTAAACCATCACCACGACTCACAACACGGCCCCCACACCCACAGACCAGCAAGATGGAGCACCCCTCCCTCTCATAACCATGTGGTAGCCATTGCATTTCACCCTCAAAACCAACAATTAGGTAGACCACTGTACAGGGCGGGGTGTCCGTAGGCATGAGGACTGTACTACGACTAACATGTAGGACATGTCACTTAGCAGAGGAACAGGTAGCACTGCTCCCTGTCACAAACATGTGACCAATGTTCACCCGGACATCAATTACAAAGTCATAGCCCACATGAGCCATCTCAAATGCAGTAACACGTAACGGGTCACCTCAGCATGCACAAGTCTAACTGGAGCACTGACCCACATGGCATGCACTGTGCCAGTCATCACACACATCAGCAACACCATCCAAGTCTTGCCACGTAGTCGTGTCTGCTTCTACCCTTGACATAGTACAACATCACCCATGTAAGTCTATCTCGTCCAAATGAAACATAGTGGAACCCCAGTAATGTCACATACACCACTGGACCCATGAACCACACAGCTACACAATGCACATGCAAAATCTCATCCATCACATCATCCAGCCCCAGTGTCATGAAAGGTATATCATCCAAACAGTTGCCCCATAGACAGTAGTACAGCAAAGGGTCCTGCCGATGACCAATAATGAGTCTGCTGTGTCTGAAGCGCACGTCACACTGTGAGTAACAACAAACGAAATGTAGTCAACACCCCAAGAGCACTGCATTGTTGCACATGGGTGAGAGTAGCACGCACACCAAGGAATTGTACCATCTGCAATACGTCGTGTGGCATACAACCATTACTCACTCACCACAATGCTTGCTGTGGAATGCCCATAAATGACAACAGTGAGCAGATATGCTGGCTAAGTCAGACATACACACACCTTCGTCTCTGTAGTGTCGTGTGGCCAAAACACATGTCCCCTTCTGCACCCATTTGTCACAGTATGTACCACAGTACCATATTTCAACACCAAAGCGTTCATGGTGCAATACCCCGTTCCCACCAAAGCCACAAAATGTAGGGGTACTGCAACACACACCAATTGGCATGACAAATCCGTCCCATGCCAGATGCACCCATCACACTATTCCATTGCCTTGATCACGCACACACATTGTAGAGCCATACACACGCATCCGGGAAATCAGTGCGCAACTGTGCACAAACTGTGCATGTCAGACATCTAACACAAACCTTGCAAGGTGCAACACAATAACTTTTCGTCTTCGCCCCACAGGTGACGAACAGCATGATGCTGCGGATGGAGACACCAGCCATCACAGCCAGTCCACAAGCCCCCCACACGGACTCACGGATGTGGAAAGCCTGGACACCTCTACGAACGAGGACTCCCAACCTGGCACATCTGGCGTGGCAGGGCACAACAGCACACCAGGACCCCTCCTACCCACCAAACCATCTCCCAGGGCTGGTGACCAGTCCCAGGCCCCTGCTGCCACGGTCATTGCGGCCAACACCACCTCCGCAACCACCACCACCACCACCATCACCACCACCAGGGCCTCCCTGACCACTCAGCCATCCCAAGAGGTGGCACAAACCTCCACATCTACCCTGGGAGCCAGGAGGAGGCCCCGGGTGACCAATGTGGCGAGTGGGCAGGTCGGTGGCAGCAGTCCAGGTGGGAGGAGCAGGGTCAGGCCAAGGCCAACAGAGCCTGGGAGCCAAGCCCTGCCTATGAAGAGGCCCAGGGACAATGGGCCAGGTCAGCTTCCGACACGAGGGAAGTCCTTGGGGTGTTGAGGTCCATGGACGCCCGTATGGGCCAATTCGTGACCTGTATGGGCCAACTTGTGGACCTCATGGGCCAGCTAGTGGTGGAGGTGAGGGCCCACTCAAGGCCAACCACAACACCTGCGCCACCACCTGCTGGGGCGCAGGGACGTGCAACATCCAGTTCCCCTGCGTCCACAGCGAGTGGGCAATCCTCAGCCACCACCAGCAGCCCACAAACACAACCCCCTCCCCTCAAACGTGGAAGGGGCCGTCCGAAGAGGAAACAGATGTCCAGGGAGGACTTCGCACGCTCCAAACGCCAGTGAGTCAGCCAGCCATGGTAGCCACCCCCTGCATTCACTTGGACTACCATCCCACCCCACACTGCCAGTCGAGTGGCAAATGTCTGTTGGACTGCGGACCCAGGACAACATGGGTACACCTTGACCATCACGCGGACAGGACCGTCAACTCATTGTACAGCATGCACCACCTTCTTGATCACCTTTTCCACAATCACATGTCACCTTTAAAATAAATACACCTGTATCACATCCTATGTCATCTGCTATGTTTATTATCAATGGTGCACAAACGTCTGCATGTTCAGAAATTCATCTGTAGTGTGTTCTGTCGATAGGCCAGGAGAGGCTGTAGGGACCTAGGGGTGACAAACAGAACAAGAGTCCATTGACTGTGTGTGTCACACAGTCATCACACAGTACTTGTCATCAGGCCTAAGCAATGTACACACATGTCACAGAGCAACAGGGCACAATGTCACAGCCACTCTCAGTGGCATACTACCCTGGACATGGACCATTGCCACACAGCACTCAGTCAACAATAGGCCGCCCTGACAATGCACACATACACATACACAACTACAGCGACATCAGCCGTCGTATATGGTCACTCACCGTCAAGTGAAGTAGCGGGCGATGAGCTGCTGAAGCTCATTCACTGCTTCCTCCTCTCCACTGTCCTCGTCACTGGACACGGCTTGGCCTGCAGGCGGGGGCCCCGGCTGATCACCGTCATCCACTATCAGGGGGATCCGCCTGCGAATAGCGAGGTTGTGCAGCATGCAGCATGCCACAACAATCTGGCACACCTTCTGTGGGGAGTATGCCAGTGCACCCCCGGTGCGGTCCAGGCACCTGAATCTGGACTTCAGGAGTCCAAATGTCCGCTCCACCACACGTCTGGTCCTCCCATGTGCCTCATTGTACCTGACATCAGCTGGTGTACGAGGATTGCGGAGTGGACTCAACAGCCAAGGCCCATTAGGATATGCAGAGTCACCAACAATCCATGCACGGTCCGGTTGCAGATTGGTCATCAGACGTGGGAGGATGCTGTGGCGCATGATGTGCGAGTCATGGGTGGAACCGGGAAACTTCGCACACACGTGTGTGATTATCATGTCCGCCAGGCACACCACTTGCACATTCAGGGAGTGGAAATGTTTCCTGTTGCGATAGATGTGCTCCATGGCCTGTGGTGCAACAAGGCCAACATGGGTGCAATCAATTGCACCAACAACCTGGGGGATGCGTCCGAGTGCATAGAAAGCACCCTTCACCGCAGGCAAATCACGGGCCCTGGGGAATCGGATGTACCGGTTCCTGTACAGCATCATAGCTGACAGGACATCCCGTAGCACCTTGCTGAACATGGGCTGGGACATCCCACCTCCACTGCCCACCGTGTGTTGGAATGAACCGGTAGCGAAGAAATGCAGTGCAGCCATCACCTTGGCCGTGGGGGTGAATGCAGTAGGATACACCCTGCGAGGACGAAGGTGGGGTTCCAACATGGCACATAGGCGATGCAGGGTGGGCCGGTCCAGACGGAACTTCCTTATGACCTCCACATCCTCCATGTCTGACATCAATTGGTAGGGGCGATGTATGTTAGGTCTCCTCCTAGGACAGATGGAAGTGGACACATGTCAATGCAACACACAACATGGCATGTACACATACACAAAACAAAGATCACTGACAAAGCAATAGTATCAACGAACAGCTGACAAGTAGGGACAGCACAGCAACATTACTCTTACACAGGTCCCCTTACCAATAGCAAGGACCACTGACACATACCATTGCTATGAGCATGCACATGGGGATTAAGGCCATATTAGCTTGATAGGCATGATGATGGATTCAGACTGCATATGTGGGTAGCGGCAACACCACGGCAATATACCTAGCTGCTGTACCTGACACCGCTTCCGAGGCTGGGTGAGTATGGCACACACCAACAACACAACGTACACAGGCTGAGCGGTACACCAATCGCAGCAGCTTGGACACGCAGAAACAGCCCCAAGGGGGCTATATCAGTGTGGGAGGGTGACAGGCTTTACCACAGCTACCAGGGACTGCTGACTGCCACCCCTCAACAACACCTGCTGCAGCTGCCACCTGTCCACCTTAATGTCGACGACTCTGATGATATGTCCAGGTCCACTCACCGGCGAGGAGCTGCAGTTCCTGGCTTCCGAGCTCCACGCACACTGCCCAAGGCGAATACCGGCAAAAGTCATGTGTGTGTAAGACAACTACAGTGTGTGTGGGAGTGCATGTGGGGGACACACATGTCGTTCATCCGCAGCACTATGAGTCTGAGCCTGTGGGGTTCCAACATGCACCGCTTACCATGCTAACAACAGGTGGAAGGGGCATGTAGGCTCTCTGGTGTTTCCCCATGCATGTCCCTCCCGAGTGGTGGTACATGGCATTTACATGTCAGACACCCAGTGACGCAGACACTTGGCAATGCATGATTCTGGGCAGCTATTGCTTGTGTGAATGGCTGGCTGGCTCCCTGCTGGCCTTCTCAGTCTCGGCAGACCTGGGCTGCACATTGACCGCCCAATCCTAGAAGGAAACTACACTGACTGTACAGTGGGTTACATGTGTCATTATCTCACAACTGTCAGGGAATGCGCTAACTCAGCCCTGTCGATTGAACACTCCAGGCCTTGTGATAGGGATGTGTGTGAGAGATGGTGGCACTGAATGTGACCTCCATTGCGGGGTGAGCCATTCACAGGGCGAGTACGTTGAGGGCTGCGCAGTGTTGGACACAGTGAGTCCACCCACAAAGATGTGTAGCCTTGTGAGCTATGTGTCGGTCTACATGACAATGGACAGTAGATGTGGGCAGACTACACATTGCTCAAAGTGCTGGCATCCTGAATAGAATGGGATGGACAGGTACTGTGTACACACTCCCACCAGCATGCATTCACGTGTGGTGTACACATGCTGTTATGCCATGTCCCATACCGTCTTGGCTCTGTTACACGTCTCTGATCATTTAGGATGGGTCAGCATCATGCCACTGTTATTGGTGGATGTGGGTGATGCTGAGAAGAGTATGTGTGATATTCCAACCCTCATGTGTACCATCCCTGCAGTTGGAAGTCCACCAGCCCAAGGCCTTGTGATGAGCCATTGCATCCAAGTTGATGCTTCTGTGTATGTGTAACCGACAGTGCAGCCAATCCCGCGAAGAGGGTGACGTCACCTACAGGATGTGTGACCATGTTGCGGCGACTAATCGGGGGATGCTCCCCCGTATTGTCAGGTTGGCACGGCGCTGCATTTCACCACTAATGGTCTGCAATTGACAGTCACACAGCCTGTGGCGGATGCACGTTTGTAGGGGCATCAGCTGCAGGCAGGTGTACAGTACTGTGGGATTGTGTCTTTTGCTGCGAGAGGCAGCATGTGTCCACAGCCTACCCATGTTCTGGGTAATGTGATGTTAGTTGTGTGATGCAGTGGGTTGTGAGTGTACTCTGTGCTGGGTGCATCTTACATGCATATGCGATTCCTGAGGGTCAAGATGTAATTTGGGCACTCTGCATAGTCAATGCGTTCAGAGTCGTAGGCCTCAGGGACAGCCTGTAGTCAGCTGGTGTGGCACTTCACATGTATGTTTGTGGCACTGTGCATACTCTGATTTCGTCCTAAACACATGTGTGCGATGCCTCACCTCATATTCCTGATACTTACACATCCGGCACACTGTGCAACAGTAGTTGTGCTCGTGCGATGGACAGTTGTCTGGCATGGGCCCATAACCATTGTGGACTGTCATGTTGCAGTCAGTGTGTGTGGTGACACATTCTGCTCCATGCAGGTATGTCCTTGGCCTAATTATGTAGTGGTCATCCTTAACACCATCAGGAGAGTGGGTGTGTACACAGCGATGAGTGGCTATGGCCGCAGGGTGACAGTCCGGGTGTTGTTCCATGTGCACAACACATGTGTCACTTATTGGCGGGTTCATTACCTGTACGCCAGCCATTACGTGTTGATTGTGGTTGCTGTATACATTTGCACAGGTATCATGCAACATGTGCACTTGGGAATGTTCTGTGCTGGCTCCCTTGCACATGTCTGTGGATTTGATGCCAAATGAGTGAGGCCACCTCGCTCTCCCTCATGTATCATCTACCATGTGTGCTGAGGGACAGGGGACGGTCAACAGTGGTGAGGCATCGGATGGTGCAGCTGCACAGGAGCTGGGTGAGACTAATGTGACCGGCGCATTGGAGGGGGCAGACGTGTGCTGGATGACTCACAGGCCCATACGACAATTGCTGCGTCATCTGAGTACAGAGGTCATGTATCCATGTTTGCTAGCACAGGGGACGTGCACTCTAGCTCCCCTGCAGCCACGCGGAGGCCAATGCCCGCCCTCCCAACTACTTCCACTGGTGCAACACGTGTCGGCACAAGGATGACGGATAGAGTGTCTTTCACACCAGGCACAGCTGCCCCTGCGACCCCTGCTGCACTCAGTGCCGGGTCTGTTGAGCATGTGCGGCATCTGTGCGTGGGTCAGACAGCTCTCCTCAATGACTTCATTGCCCATGCCAACACCTTTCCGCAGTTGACATAGTTCATGGAGGGCCTACATTAACGCGTGGGTGGGCTACACCAGTATGTCCAATAGTTGTCCCCCCAGTCAAGGTGGTCCTTGAACTGGGCCACTGTCAGGCTGACATACCTGACCTTCCCCCACCCCCCGGAAAGTGGCGCATCTGACAACAGCAGGGCACGAGTCCTGACAGAAGAGGTGGTGGCACGCAGACGTCATGACAGGTAGTGACGTCACGGAAGATGGCTTGCACCATCAGACTCATTGCCTCCCCTCGCTCACCCCACTGATGCGATTGCATCATGGGAGCACGCGCGTGTGCAGCAGCTCCAATCTCTCCCCAGAGAGGCCAAATAGTGCATGTGTGGCTCCATTCGCTCCAGTCATCGTGCTCACGGTAAAATAGGTGGGGGGACGCCGTACAGCCGCATGGTACCCCGACTCGTGCCCTGGACAACAGTGACGAAGCATGGCTGTCTCCGGAGTCCGGGTACACCACATGCAACACACAGTAGCTGTAGCTGCCCTAGCGGGCCATGCCGCAAACACCATCCCAGACGACATGTCGACACACCCCGGCGCGCAATGTCATAGCATCCGCTGCCATTGGCAAGGGACCCATGGTGTGTGATATGGGCCTCCTGGTGAAGAGCCTCCGAGCCATCCACCACCAATGGGTGTCATGCAACTCACACACTTCGCTAAAACATTAGGTAGCTTTGCCTGCACACCAGGGCTCGAGTCCGGGTACCATGCGGGTGTACGGCGTCCCACCACTTATTTTACCGTGAGCTCGGTGACTGGAGCGAATGGAGCCACACATTCACTCTTTAGCCTCTCTGGGGTGAGAATGGAGCTGCTGCTCACGCGCGTGCTCCTATGATGCAATCGCATCAGTGGGGTGAGCGAGGGGAGGCAATGGGTCTGATGGTGCAAGCCATCTTCCGTGACGTCACTACCTGTCATGACGTCTGCGTCCCCCCACGTCTTGTTCGGGACTTGTGCCCTGCTGCACACTGAGAATGTATTGCCTGCGAGATGTGACCAGGAGCAGGGTGCCATGACCTCCCACCCACCAAGCTCCACTGCCATCCCATGCCCTGGGTAGCCTGTGCAGGTGGACGATGTAGGGGGTACACCTGAAGGCCAGGGGTGTAAATGTCTCGGCACGGGCCTGGCTGACGCACAGCAGTATCCAGCATGTCCCCAGAGGGAGGGCCAACGTCCACACCTGATGCAGCATAGGTCGTGTGCCCGCCTGTTGTGCACACACTAGTCCACATTCATCCCCAGACAGCTGGTCTTTCCACATACCCAGAACAGTGGTAATCTACCCCGCCGGGTTCGTCCCCACACAGTCTGTATCGACACTGCATGTGTGCACCCACCCGTGCCACAGACCCACCTGTGCCAAGGAGCCCTCCCGCTTCACATGCCACATGTGTGTATTCCACAGTTGTGCTTCTCTCTCAGGGGCGGACATCCAACTGTCCCGTAGCATACAGACTGCACCCAGTCGGACTGGCATCCTGTTTGTATGTTAGGCACCCTCACACAACTACCTGTGCCACAGTGGTGGCTGTGCTGGCTATCGTGACTGCCATGGCAGTGTTGCTGTCCATGGCAGGGTACACTCACACACAATGCATACGTAGCTTTTCGTATCAGTACTCTGCACATCGGACTGGCCACTGTACCTGGTGTTGTACATTGTTGCCGCCTGTCTATGTATTCTGTGACTGTATGCTGTTGTTCCTGTAGTGGGTTGTGTCTGTGCAGTTGCTGTTTGCAGTTGTTACTGTGTGTGCATAGTTAAGTGAGGCACATGCCGTGAATGGTACCTCAACAATTGCAATGTCTGGTCTCACATTCCTATGTGTATGATACGTGGCTGGGACTTCACTTCTTTCAGACTCTGCTACTTGTGTGTGTGATGAAGACGTGTGTCTGTAACACGGATTGTCTGCATGTATTTGGTGGTATTTCGGTGTTAATGTGTACGTGTCATGTTTGCGTGCATGCAAAGCACAGGGTGTGTGTCTTGCCACAGGATGACAGGTAGCATGTGCAGAGTGTGCGGGTATGTGTGAGCTTACTTTCTGGCTGGCCAGCAGTGTAGGTGTATGTGTATCTTGTGATGATCATCGAGCCAGGGCACATGGCTTACTTTCAATGTGTGCATTTGGGAGGTGTAGGTGTGTGTGGTGTGTGTGGTGTGACTTTGGGGTAGTGTTGGTGTGTGTGTGTGCGCTCTGGCAATGTCGACTACACACATGTGTTACCCAGGGGCATGGTCAGTGTTTGTTTCCTTGTTCGGGTCTGTTAATGTGAGCACATGTGTGTATTGTCTGTTGCACAGTGTGTGGGTGTGTCCTTGCAGTTCAGGATGACTCCTACTTGATATGTATTGGCCATTGTGGGTCTGCAGGGTGTGTGAATGTGAAGATTGTGCCTTGTTCAATTGAGCATGTATGTACATTTCGGCGGTTCGTACTCACTGTGCAGCCCTGCCCACCCACACTGATATCGTGTGTGTTTTGTCATGCATTGATGTGGCGTGCAACTGGCGTGGCTCCTATATTTGCTTGTTGAGTGTGATGTCAGACTGTGAAGGTGATTGTACACATATGTAGGACTGTGCTTTGTAGTGACCAGGCCGTCAGTGTTGATGTGATGATCTGTTGGGCCACGTCAGACTCTGACATGCCAAGGCCCACGACCTGTGGTATTTTACTGGGTCCACAGTGGCAGCAACTCATGTGCATTGACATCCAATGTACACTTGACTACATGGTAATCTCACGAGTCCCGTGTACTTCACACACTCTCATCCTCTCTCATTCGTACTTGTCTACGATCAATAATTCTCCAGAGTCAGATATTAGCTTTAAGGCATGTATTTGAGCTTACTTCCTCTGTGATGCAGGATGTGGACACTACTGGCAGCGTAATGCATGTGGAGGATATACTTAGCATGATTACACATACAAAAGGGGGTACAGGTAGATGTGATAAGTCGTTAATTGTGGAAATAAGGCTTCAGAGTTAAGAATGCCCTGCCCTTGCTATGCTACAGTACATTAGCTCATTACTGAGGTGCCCTAGGCTGTGACACAGACAGTATTGGTTTACCCTACCAGACAGCTTGACATCATGAGCACAGTACATCTAAGTCCCATGGTACAGGTTTACGACAATAGTGACTCCGACACACCTGCGTCAGAGGTGACATCAGAGCATGAGCCTACATGCATGCAGCATAGTCTCACATGTTGTTGCGATATGGTGGCTACTGTACATGACTCAATGCCCGGGGACATGTTGTAGGGTGTTGCATTTGTTGTCCATGCAAATGTCCTTGCACGGAAGTTCAGAAGAAGGTGAGATGACAGTTCTCAAGTTATTCAGCAGACAGATAAGCGTGCACTTACAGGAGCATGTGTTCAGGTGCGCGGCATGCATATTGTAGCAATGTGGTTCGTGCAATGTTGGCCATGTGGTCACTGTACACAGGTCCCATTCCTCAGCCTCCCCGTGTTCATGCAGGGACACGGGATATGGTGATGGACAGGGTGCATGTCCCGGTAATGTCAGGTGTCATGACGGTGGAGTTGATGGTAAGGTGTTTGTTTCCGTGTGCATGGTATAGTTGTTGCACAGCTGACTGGCCACTGCGTGCGGACGGCAAGCATGGGTACGGTGTTGCACATGAATGTTCAATTGTGGGTATTGATTTGGGGACCCATGAATTGACAGGTTGTCAGGTATGCGATACCTTCCTGCAGGGCATCCCTCGCATTGGTGGTATTTGTGGTTGACATCCAATGAAGCGGATGGTGGGTTGCAACGTGTTCCTCGTAGGTTGTCCCTTGTAGAATCCTGATGGGACATGTCGGGTGACATTCGATGAAACTGTAATCCAGCATACGTTGTGCGGAGGCACACTGGTCCCATTGCAGTGTGTGTCCTATTGCAGCCACAAACGCCATGCCCCCATACACTGAACAGTTCCTGTCGTGGGCGTCCAGGGGTGAGAACAGGTGTACCAGGTCCCCAATTGGACATGCCGGGTTGGAGAGACATAAATCCACAGGCCAGTGGTACGGGCACCTCCGACAGTAGAAAACGGGGATGACGCAGCTGAACATTTCAATGCGGTAAGTTACTCGATAACTTACATTCAGCATAGCCAGATTTGCACAGCCCACTATCTGTATCAAGCTATTGCTGTACAGCTGCATCTGTCTGGCGTAGGTGTATAGTACTGGTGCACCGTCCATTTTGCTGCAGGGTGCTGTGATGGCGTGCTCCGGCTGCCTGGGCTGTCTGCTGAGTGCAACCTCCGACGGTGCTGGGTGTTCTTGAATGGATGTTAGGCGGCAGGACTTTGTGTATGGCTTGGGAGGCGGCCACAGGCCCTCATCCCACATGCTCCTATGAATGGTCAAGGCCAGTGGTGTCTGACTCCTTCCTGATTACTTGCATTTGAGCCACAAGGAGCAGTGGTATAATTGTATTTTGTGGTTTTATCTTTCTTTCATGTTCGGCGTTATCTGCCAGTGGATGGTTGACTCAGCATGGCTATGTTTGGGTTGTGGTTGTTCCAATGGCTCCGTTCTCCTGCAGGATATGTTGCAATGTGATTTGGGTGTGGGAATGGAAGGACATTCACTGCTATCTGCTCTCCCGTGTGTGGGTGGGTCACTTCTTTCCCGCTGTACATTGGGACTTGTGTGTGGGCGTCGTGATTGTGAACACCTGTTCTCAGCCAGCAGGCTTTCTCTGTTTTGGACATTGCATGGCTTGTTATTGCATGCAGGATGGTATAGGTATTGTTTGTTGTGACTGGCGTGCCTTTTGCGGTCAATGTCCATTGTTTGTGCTGTTCTGTAGCAGCTGCCGTGTGCTTCTCCATGCTTGGCACACAGGTGTGTGTCCTCTTTCGACGTCACTTTGCTCCCCTGTTCGGCACACTTGTGTGACTACGTTTTGGCAACTGTGAGTTGTCGGTTGTGGGCATGATTGACGCAGGGGGACCACGTGACATGTGCCTTCAGGGTGGGGCTGGTGTGTGTGGTGTGTTGTTGTGACCCTGCGGTGTTTGTGTGCAGCCCATGCGTGGCGCTGTCGTTGGCCTCTGCGTTGTGCGCATGTGCGTCATCGCCGGGGCGCTGCGGTGCCGTGCCGGGTACGTCACCTCCTGGTCCGGGGTATTGGGTGCCCAGGATGTTGCGGGTTGATTATATTTTACAGGTGGGATATGTGTGGGTACAGTGTTGGATGTGTCCTGTCCCCACAGGGGTGTCTAGGGGGCCCATGTACAGTTTTTCCGCCCTTGCATTGTGTGCGGTATTTGCATGCCCTTGTTGTGTGTCTGCCTACCTGCGTCGTCGTTGCGCGTTCACTCCTAGGTGCTGCATCAGGTACAGCATTGGGATGGCCTGGAGTGCAGGATTCATGTCGGAGTAGGCCGGGTTGGTGTTTCTGTGGTCGACAATGTGGTTTCCGCCTCCTGTTCTCGTGCGGTGTCTCTTTGCCGGTGAGGCTCTTTGGTTGTGTCATCGTAATTCGTACGCCGGGCGGTACGTCATTTCGTCGGACGGTGTGCCTCCGTTGGCTGGAGCCGCTACGTAAACGGGCGCACTTTGGGCCTGATTCACAGAACTAACTTACGTCAAAAACGTAAAGTTAGTACTTTTTGGTATTCACAGAATACACTTACTCATTTCGGTATTCACAGAAGTTAGTAGTCCTAACTTTTGGACTCCTAAATGCCTTCTGTGAATACTGAAAGTCTTAAAGTTAGGATTTTTCTCAGTTTAGGAGTAGTAAAGTTAGGACTCCTAACTTTACTACTCCTAAACTGTCAGACATCTGGAATGTAACTTTGTACACACTGTCATGGAACCCTGGAACATGCTGGCCCATTTGTCCTGGGTGGGAGGAGGAGTGGAAGCAATGACTACTGCCACCAGCACATACTAGTCCCCCCCCCCCAGTCCCACAATAACACACCTGTCACTATGCTGTCCGAGAGTGAATGCAAATGCCCTGTCAAGATGGCTACACAGGGCCATCCTGTACGAAATTTGGAAACATCTACTGTCAGTTCTTGGCCTACTCACACAACTACAGACCATAACCTTAACTGCACATTACACACACTGACAGGTATAGATCAGTCACATGTGCCCTCAATGTGCATGCTACAAATGTGTGTGGAGGACAAGACAGGAGTACAAACTTATACTATTCACCATTACAAGTCCAGTGTGGGCAACACTATGGAATGTCAGATCATACTATTATCGCATAATACAACTACTCATGTCAGTTACTCCCCTACTGCATGCCAATGTAATGAGCTGTGTTTCAAGGACTGCCATGTAACAATGCATTTGTCAGAAGAAAAGCGTAGCTGTTGCATACGAGGTTACACATGTGATGTCATTGATTGTTCACATCAACATATACATCCAAGCAAAATCATCTAATGATGTATCATATTCAGGAGAGTGAGTTTGCATGTCACCCCAGCAATGTAACTGTGAGAAACTCCACAAAGGCAAGCACAGATGCACAATTCCTGCCAAACATAAGATTAGTTACAGTATGTATGTCATAGTGAAAACACTGATGTGTGAAATGACAACACACCTGGCTCATGCACAGTGTGACACTTGCCAAAAAATTAATACGAACAGTCAAGGATAACAATACATGCACATTGATGCACAGAGCTGGACATGCTCAGTAAAGCACATGTCTCCAAAATAACAATGTCCGATTACAAAATATCTCAGTGTCTGTGACGATTGAGGAGTAGAAATAAGAAGGAAACGCAACATTATCCACAACAGCTTCACATTTGGCTGTGCATGACAACATAAAATCTGAAAAAACACAACTAACATTGTGTCTCTCTACTACCCACAGGCACTCCAGAACAGAGGGCATCATCTGGAGAAGATTCTGAGTCCACCAGCAGCTCCAGCACAACGTCGGACACTGAGACCTCCAGTGTGGATGACTCTCACACCTCCTCGGGCGATGGGAACCAACCTGGCACCTCCGGTGTGGGTCAGCATGCGGCACAAGTACGATCAGCAGCCCCAGCGAACACTCCTGCAACGTCCATCAACATCCAGACGCCCCGGATCCCCACGGATACACCCAGACAACAAAACCCTGGGAGCACAGCAAGACAGCCCAATCTGGATTTGGCAGGAAATACCAGCCCTGTCAACAATGAAGGAGGACAGGAGCTGTCAGTGCGTGCTACGCCAGGCAATGTCCGGGCGGGTAGGGAAAGGAGTGGTGTGAGGGTGCATGGTGGGAGGACACGTCCCACAGCTGGTGTCGGAGAACAAGCTGACCCCGAGTTACAACGCATTTACGATGTATATCGCGAATGCACCGGAGACTTTGGCCAGGTTGTCGGGATCCTCAGGGACATAAAACATCAGCAGGCTGCACATTTCGACCGGATGGACAACCATATGGACCGTGTGGACCAACACATGGACCGTATGGACCAACACATGGACCGTATGGAGTCCAACTGGTCGAAAATAGACAATCTCACTGCGGTGCATAGGGATATACTTACATGCCTACGCCAGATAACCACCAACATTACCCCACCTCCCCGTGTGCACTCCACACCTGTTGCCTCAACATTGGCAACTGCCACAGGGAGGGATGAGGAATCTGGCGTAGATTCCCCTCCGCCGCAGCAGCCTGATACTGAGGGTCACCCCCCAACAAAGAAGAGGAGGGCCCGTCCAAGGAAGGATGGCAAGTGAGAGACTGATGGACATGCATCCCCCCAGGAACCAAAGAAATGCTCTGGATATCCTCCATTGTGTGCAAATCATTCACTTTGTTGACAGTCCCTGGACTCTCCCACATGGGATGGAGCATGTAAGTTGGACTAAATGCCAAATGGACTGTGGATTTCGCTCAGAAGGATTTTCATCTGACAACACTTCCAAATCCTCTATGAACTGTGGATAATAAATTTGGGAATGCAATCACCTTTACCTGTTAGATCTTTTCACATGCACATTAATAAATTCATATTCACACAATCCCTGTGTCATCTGTGAATTATACACTGTACCCACTTATTAGCTCATGATCTGTATCACCTGGCACTGTCTCACAATGAGGTGCATGAGTTCTGTGGTAGTGATTCTTCTCATACAGAAGTATGCACGGCAAAATAGGCCGTTGTTGAAGGATGGTTGGACATCAGTTGCACATCAGAACACACAATGCAATCACACACTACCTCTGGTGTCTCATCATCTCTACAAAATATACAGAAGACACCCAATGATTCTACCACCCAGTAGCCAGCACTAACAACATCTCCGAAGCAAGGTAGCAATGCACACATTCACGCTCACTCACCCATGCTTGTCCACCAAATCATGAATCAGAGTGTGTGTAATGTTCTATAATTCACGTTTGAGAAAAAACAATCTCTGACTGTTGTCCTACAATGCAGCATACGAGCTAGCCCCAGCAGCAGTAAACATGATTGTCAAACAATATACATTTCCATAATCAAACATAATACTACAGGTGAAATGTGTTTACAACCTCAGTGTGGAAAGCACCACCCTCCCTGTGATGGTGACATATTCTACAAACCATTGAAGAACTCTGTGGCAATACGGGTCAACCGCTCACCTCAGACAGTAGGAGTACTGGTCACAGCATATGCACAGCAAAGCACTGGTGCGTATATGTAGATCTTCCATCTGTGTAGATTATTGGCATGTGCGTCAATGTAATGCAAGTATTCCACTTATGTGTAACAAAGTGTAGCATTTCATGGTGAAACTATCCGTGCTGACTAGATCTACCATTACAAAGAGTCCTGTTTTTCAACCTTGTGGCGCAGCGCTTCAACAGTACCAAAATTATGTCATGTGGACTCAAAGGCATCTTGCACAACAATCACAGAAAGAATGTGTGCTAAAATGTCACACACAAAGCTATTATGTCAGTTTGGCTCCGGTAACTTTAGCATAATACAGCATGATCCTGGGCACCAACTCACAATTCATCTACCGCCTCATGAAGAAATGTCACATGACACATACCAGAGATAGCCACGCAAGGTCAGCACAACACACATAGCACATGCAACATTAAACATTGTTGTCAAATTAAAACCATTGAACCACACAAACAAAGACCATTGTCTAATGAAATGAACACCATGGCAGAAAAACATGATATGAACGGTTATAGCATATTTTTGCAACGGAGAAGCCAAACATCAATGTGTGTAACAGGTTTATTACACACGCAGAAGCTCTGCTCAACACAAAAGCAAACTGATTACAGTTCCAAATAAACCAAAGAAATGACAAATCTGACCAAATAGATTGGCTGTCAGAGAGTACTGGTCCAAATTGAAAATCCATTATGGAACAGCATTGTGTATACCCACACAACAGCCAAAGGAGCCTGTGAAGGAGAGACATAGTGCAGTCTTAAATACAACTTGCCATGATGACATATCCAATTATTGACTCACTATTGTCCATTGTAAATTCTGACCAATTGCTAGGAGTGATTTCAACAATGTAGTGGAGACCATCATAACTCAACATACACTGTACAACGGCAATGACCCTGTAAATTAGCAGACCCACACACATGTCACAACATATTGTCCTACATACACACATCAAGCTTAGGAAAGGCATCATCAGACATATATGCATACTTACACTCAAGTAAAGAAGTTGTCAATGAGCTGTCTCCTGACATCCACCTCCTCTTCCTCCTCCTCCTCCTCACTGGCAATGTTCCCCAGGCCTGGATCCTCCCATGAGGGAGGACGTTGGTCCCTGTCATCCTGAATGAGCGGTAGCTTATTCCTCACAGCCTTGTTGTGAAGCATGCAGCACACCATAATGATTTTGCACACCTTCTCTGGGGAATATTGAAGGGCACCTCCTGTCCGGTCAAGGCAGCGGAATCTGGTCTTCAGCAGCCCAAATGTGGGCTCAATCACACGCCTGGTCCGCCCATGTGCCCCGTTGTAACGGACATCAGCAGGTGTGACCGGGTTCCTGAGTGGTGTCAGCAACCAGGGCATGTTTGGGTATCCAGAGTCTCCTAAAATGATCAAATATGAAGGATCAGTTGAGCAACAACAGGGTACAACATGACAGACAATGAACACACAACTGATACTGACACCATGACTCACCAACAAGCCAGGCACGTTCATTCCTGAGCTTGGACATCAGCTGGGGTATCCGACTCATCCTCATTATGTATGCGTCGTGGGCAGATCACGGGAAACGCATACATACATGGGAGATGATCTGGTCCTCCAGACATACCACAAGGGCATTGATCGAATGGAAGTGTTTACGATTTCTGTAAACCTGTTCATGGGCTCGTGGTGCGACCAAACCCACATGTATCCCATCAATCGATCCAATCACATGTGGCATGTGTCCCAGGTCATAAAAGTCATCTTTAATGGCACGGAGCTGTGGCGGTGTAGGAAACTGTATGTACAGGTTGAGGAACCTCAACATGGCCTCACACACATCCTGGAGCACTCGACTGAACATCGTCTGCGACATCCCACCAGCATCAGCCACAGTAAACTGGAACGATCCTGTCGCAAAATAATGTAGTGCCGCCATCACCTTCACCTTGGGGGTCAGGGCAAAGGGATATGTGCGTCCAGGTTGCAAGTGTGGTGACAACTGGTCTGTCAATTCAGAAATTAATTGCCTCGTGAACCTGTATTTTCTCATGCACTCACTTTCCACCATGGTCGCAAGGTCAGGGAAGGGTCTGTGGACATTTGGTCCCCTGCGTAACATATGACAAAGTATGCACACACATATTACTAGTACTCATAAAAATCACGTAATCTGGATTCAACATATTGCATTACACTTTCAATTAAGACACAGTGAAGTCAGAGGTGTGAGGTTGAGCTAATACACAACTGACAGCTATGTGATCCTGAACATACACTCAATTTTGTCATGGATATTCAAGTGACACAGTGTTGTACTGTGACTATTCACTGTTGTCTGTCACTCTCCATGTGATCAATCGTAACATACACGACACACACCTAATTAAGTATCAAACATAGATGTCAAGGTCAACTAGCACATGTTCTAAAGGTACACAGACATGGATCATGTATTGCAACCTAGCAACAACACTAGATACAGACAGCTTGTCACCATGCACACCACTGTCATGGTGTGGACATTGTCATGATGTGATGTCAGACCTACATGTTCCATCACATACACAAAAAATTGATGATGTGTAGCACAGGAGGATGATCTGTGAAGTGGTCACTCACACTTGTCCTGTTCCTCACAAACAATGCAATTTTTGCACTGTAAGCTAGGAACATCATGGGAGTAGTCTTGTATATGTCTGTGTCTCATTTGACATGTGCTTCACTCCATCCACACAGGGCATACAGCATGACATGAATCTTACATATACTGTCTGACATGATGAGTGAGCATTGCATGGACGCATGAGCCAACTCCTGGCCGAGCCGGACTGACAGGGAGCATGTCTCCTTCGTGCCAGGCACCGCACCCCCTGCGTCTATTTCCCCTGCTGCCCTGAGTGTGGAGGCTGTGGACTTACTTAAGCAGATCCATGTAGGGCAGACAGCGATGCTGAGTGTCCTCCATTCTCACACCAGTCTGTTGACACAACTGGTGTCCTTCATGGAGGGCATTTCATCAAACATGTCTGCCCTACAGCTGACCATTCAGTCCATGGCCTCCTCACAGACGGCAACAGTGTCCCTCCACACCGGCACAGGCATGCACCACAACAGACACAAGCAGCACACAGCCACGCAAGACAAAATCCAGACGCACAAGCATGCACACTCCGGGGACTGATGGCACACACACAGGGGATGGGTTACAGACACACAAACAGCCATCCACGAGCACTCCGCAGTCTTCAGATGCCTCTCCCTCCAAAACCCCTTCCCTTGCCTCACCTGCAACCCCCCCTTCCCAGCAGCTCTTCCTCTGTGACCTTGGCCTCTTCCCCACCGATCCATCTGATCCAACTTACACGGGGAAGAGGAAGTCACCACGCACAGAGGGGAGTTCCCCTGCCACACGGACACCTTCCCCCAGGTGCAGGAACACTGAGGCCCCCATCCGCAAATCCCCCCGGAGCAGGAAGGGCAAGACCCCTCCACAATCCCGCACTTCCACCACACAGTCTCCGTCCTCCACCCCCCAGGCCACCACTCCACAGGTACCCCGCCACACCCTGCCCCAGGTTCCCCCACACACCGATACCGCATCCCCAAAATGCTTAGGCCCTCCCCCCTACCACATGCACTTCCACCCCACCTCATGCGCTCAGCCTGTTCCTGCCACTGGTGTGGAGACCGTGTCCCCCACCTCTGTCCTGCCCACCTCATCTGAACCCCATTACACTCCTTTGGAGATTGGCACTGCAGTAGAGAGCACATCCACCCCGTCTAACTTGGGCAGTGCAGTGGAGACCCCGTCCACACCATCTGACCTGACCACTGCAGTGGTGCCGGCAACCACCCCATCTGACTTGAGCCCTGCAGTGGTGACGGCGCCCACTGTGTCAGACACCTCCACTGCAGTTGCCAGTGACACTCCTGCACCCACCACCCCTCCCCTGCCCCATTCTGCTATCCCCTGATCCTGTCCCTGCGGTGCCTGGCCTGCCCCTATGTATGCCCCTCCAAGGGGAGATATCCCCTGGCCGTAGCAGTGCAGGCAAGCAATGGGTGACAACTTGTCACATGTCACCCTGGTAGGACTCTTGATATGGACTGGCCATTGGCCTTTTGACATTGTGGACTTAACAGTTACAAGTATTTATGTGCTGAATAAAGGCAATTGTTGTTATCTAGTGGTGTTTCATCTAATGTACATGATGTTGATGATGAGCATCATGAACTTGCTGTTGTAATGGTGTTTTGAAGGAATAAGAGATCGATTTGCTGATGTGAAGGACTCCATGTGGTCCATGGGATATGTGTACTATTCTGGTATGTATCCATGTCATCCTTTGCTGCAATTTCAGGGTGTAGTGATAGCAAGAATTTGGGACCAGGATTTTCTCCTTTGTTTGCTACTTCACATCTTTGGCATACACTGTTGCACATATGTTGGGCTTACATTTGTGCACATTGTAAGATTCCCTGACAGGGCCCATCTCCACTGGACAGGCAGGTTTGTGCATCAATGGTACACAAGTCATCTGTGTCATCAGTGCAACTTGCTATACATGTGTATTGCGTATGTGCAGATGACTTAAGGGACACTCCCATACACAGGCTGATGTGACCAGAGCTTTCATTGTGTTGTAATTGTTGGCTCACTAAGCAAGTGTTATGCTGACATGACAGAGCCCTGCACAGACAACGTTTGGCACAGCTAACCTTCCCCAGGAGTGGAGTCCCCTCATGGCAGTGTGTCATACTGTGACATTGCCTGAGCCCATGGTGTGTGTAGTGTGAGCATGTCTGTTTGTGTTCCATTCACTTTTTCTACACAGCCTGTGTTCCCTTCAGATGTTCCTGTTCGTGGCGCTTGCTGAGTTGTCCTATGTTCATCCAACATCTTTGTCCTGGGTTTCCTGGGATGTAGGTGCATGGCACACTACTGGTCATTAGGGTGTCATCCCTAGGTGTTTTATTTGTAAAGCCTGGGGATGTTGTCAGAAGCACGTGGGACACATTCCGGATTCCCCTTGGCACTTCTGTGTTGCCAACATGTAGTTTTCCCTATGTGGTATCTGTCAGTGAGTGGGTCACTTGTATGTGTGTGTGACTACTCCCACTCATCAGGGTCATAGTTGCAATGTTGGAAGGTGTTGACATGTGTTCTTTGTGGCTCTGCTTTGGTTCATCATTGTTGTGGGAGTGTGGCAGTGATCCCAATGATTCTGGTAGATTTCACGTCATGCCCAGGTACCGCATACTGTGCAGTGTGGCGGACATTCACAAGGGTTGTTGACTGGCCATGTGTGTGTATTTTTGGGAACCTTAGATCTCCCCACCACCCCTGGATTGTCATGGGTGCATGAGCAATTTCACCAGTCCATGTGTGCTTAGCTGATGCACATTGTTGCAGATCAAGGTGTGTTGTGTTGAGGGTGGCCAAATGTGAGTTGTCTCATGGCTAGGCCCCTACCTACTTTGGGGCCGATTCCGATCTCGTCCGGTAGGGCTCCGAATCGGATTCGGCTTTACCGGATCCGATTCGGAGCCCTGTTTCCCGACCGAACCGTACGCGGGTCCGGCCGAGCGAGTACGATGCGAAATCTCCGACCGACTCGTCCGGGCGTCCCGACCGCTCCGACCGACTCGCTCCCGGCTCGAACCGCTCCGACCGACTCGCTCGGACTCGACTCGCACCGCGCAATGGAGACGTTTCCCGGCCGGGTAAGTACGATGCGCGCCGCGAGCAGTCCGACCGAGCCGCGCACTCCGGCTCGTAAGAGCTGTCGGAGCCGTACTTTGGGGGTCCGTGTCGGACCCCCTGTACGCGTAGCCGCGCGAGTCGCACACAGGGGGGACCCATGGGTCCCCCTACCTGTGCGTGTACGGCGCGAGTCGCTTCGCCGCGTACCCGCTGTAGGGGGCGCCCTTGTCCGACTCTCGCACCCATTGAGGCAATGGGAGCCCGCGTACGCGTTGTACGACCGGCTCCCATTGACTTCAATGGGAGTCCGACCGACTCGAGTCCGATAACATACGGACGCATCGTACTCGTTCGGTCGGACTGCACGGGTCCGATTCGGTCGGAAATCTCTCCGGGTCCGGCTCGGTCGGAGAAATTTCCGGCCCGAATCGGAATCGACCCCTTTGTGTTCATTGATGACAGGCCCTGGCCAGTGATTTGTTAGTGTAGGTGTGATGGAAGTTTGTTGGTCAGGATGCATGCCCCAGTGCGCGAAGGTGACTGTACTCCACAGTATGGGCAACAACTACCTTTGTCATCACAGTGGGATTGTACAGGCTACTGTCACCCCAATGTAGGGTCCCTGAGGATAGTGCTGTGTTGGGCTGTCTCTTGCTGTGTTGTTTGCTGTGCCGCCCAGCTTGTGTCACATGAATGATTTGGGATCCCACTCACCTGACAGTGCCTGCTTGCCCACCAAGGGATGCCCAGTTCATGAGTTACTTTTGTATGGCACTGTGTACACATCTGTGTCATTGGAGTTCTGCCCACTGTCATGTGTTGTGTACTTGCCTGGGGACACTGAGACACACACACATGTTGTGCATGATATGCAGTGTGGGGCTGCCTGTCTGTGTTTGTGCATCTGCTCCACTGCATTGGTATGGCTTTTGCGGTCCATTGGCTTATGTTGTTTGGAGGATTTTCCCTAGTGTCCCTGCGTCTCCTGGCTCATCAGTCTGCACATTCATCATGTTTGGTGTGTTCCATTGCTGCCATGGTATGGGACTTGGTCATCTGACATCTACAGTCTCCACAGGATTCCTTAGTTTGTGTGTCTGTTTGTATAGATTTGTGTGTATGCATCATGGTGCTCACTTGTCACATTGTCTAATTGTACACTGGAGTAATTGTCAGGGATCATGGCCATAGCTTGTCTGCACATGGCAGAGGGTGTTCTTGTGATACACAGCAATCTTTGCCTCACCAAATCTATGTTTGTATGTGACACAACCACTACATTGCCACAACATTGCTTGTGGTGTGGGGACCAGGAATCATGCATTTTGGTTTGGAGATGCTGCTATTTTCATGTCCACACTCACCTTATGGTCACTGTTGTAATGGGGGGTTTAGGACACATTACCACATTGGTCCTAAGATGCTGGATTTTTGAACCCCACTAACACCTTTTGGTCACTGTAGTGATGGGGGGTTTAGACCCCATTACCACATTGGTCCTGAGATGCTGGATTTTTGAACCCCACTATCACCTTTTGGTCACTGTAGTGATGGGGGGTTTAGACCCCATTACCACATTGGTCCTGAGATGCTGGATTTTTGAACCCCACTAACACCTTTTGGTCACTGTGGTGATGGGGGGTTTGGACCACATAAACACATTGCTCCAGAGTTGCTGGATTTTTGATCCACACTATCACCTTTTGGGCACACATGTGTTGGGAGTCACATTGTATGTTCACTGTCAGGATCTGTGTTGTGAGCATTTTACACACACATACATTGAATCTTGCAAAGATGGTAGGGGGGTTTGCTTACTCATCCTATGTGTGTGAATCCTTGTAGTGCTAGGCATCCAGCCCCCTATGAGTGGGGATGGTAATAGTGAAGGGCATCCAGCCTCCTATGGGTGGGGGTACTGGTGGTGATGGGCATACAGCCCCCTATGAGTAGGGGGTACTGGTGGTGATGGACATTCTACCCCCTATGAGTGGGGATGGTAATAGTGATGGGCATCCAGACTCCTATGGGGTGGACTCTGCTGGTAGTGATAGGCATCCACCCCCCTATGGGGTGGACAATGCTGGGATAGGCATCCACCCCCCTATGGGGTGGACAATGCTGGTAGTGATAGGCATCCACCCCCCTATGGGGTGGACAATGCTGGGTGTGATGGGCATCCACCCCCCTATGGGGTGGACTCTGCTGGGATAGGCATCCACCCCCCTATGGGGTGGACAATGCTGGGATAGGCATCCACCCCCCTATGGGGTGGACAATGCTGGTAGTGATAGGCATCCACCCCCCTATGGGGTGGACAATGCTGGGATAGGCATCCACCCCCCTATGGGGTGGACTCTGCTGGGAGTGATAGGCATCCACCCCCCTATGGGGTGGACTCTGCTGTGAGTGATAGGCATCCACCCCCCTATGGGGTGGACAATGCTGGGATAGGCATCCACCCCCCTATGGGGTGGACAATGCTGGTAGTGATAGGCATCCACCCCCCTATGGGGTGGACAATGCTGGGATAGGCATCCACCCCCCTATGGGGTGGACAATGCTGGGAGTGATAGGCATCCACCCCCCTATGGGGTGGACAATGCTGGGATAGGCATCCACCCCCCTATGGGGTGGACAATGCTGGTAGTGATAGGCATCCACCCCCCTATGGGGTGGACAATGCTGGGATAGGCATCCACCCCCCTATGGGGTGGACTCTGCTGGGAGTGATAGGCATCCACCCCCCTATGGGGTGGACTCTGCTGTGAGTGATAGGCATCCACCCCCCTATGGGGTGGACAATGCTGGGTGTGATGGGCATCCACCCCCCTATGGGGTGGACAATGCTGGGATAGGCATCCACCCCCCTATGGGGTGGACAATGCTGGGATAGGCATCCAGACCCCCTATGGTGGTGTTTCCTTTCGTGTCATTTTGGTGTGTGATAGGTGTCTGACTTACCTTCTGCGTCGTGCGCGTCGGTAACAGTAGGCATACAGTATAGGGAAGACATGCGCGATTGGATACATGCCTGCTCCGTCTCATCCCCGTTGATCGTGTTCTGGCGTGAATCGGAGCTTCAATACGCCTCGTCCGAATGCTGTGACGTGCTGGAAGCGGCGCCCTGTACGACGCGTTGATAAAACGCATCGTACTTGCGTGTCCGGAAACTGGTTGGGAAACGCCTCCGTACGACTCGATTTCCGTTTTTCCTGAGCCTGTTCGATCGTAAAATAGGGCACGAATCGGAGCGGACGATTGGGTCGGAAATTTGCCTGTTATACGCATCGTACTTGCTAGTTTGTAGGAAAAAGCTCCAGATACGAGTCGGACGTAAGGTAAGCCTACGAATAGCATTGGGAAGGCACTTTTGGCGACATCGGAATCGACCCCTAAGGGTTGATTTTTGCAGATGTCTCCAGAGACTCTGGTTAAAATGATAATAGCAACCCTGGATTGCTGTGTGTGGATAATTTTTCAGTATAGCATTTATCATGGTTAATTCGAAATCAATAATTATTTTTGAAGGAAAATAATTATTGCTTTTTTCTTTTCTTTTAGTTAGTATATCTATGTAGGTAGTTTGCTGCTTATTTGGTAATAGGGCATAGATGAATGGAATATTTGAATGTTGGTACAATCTATGCACTGTGTACAGCTGGTAGAATGGTTTTGGACAGACTTTGAAAGTTCCATCCATCATCCAGGTTTCACATTGCTGTAATTTAACTAAATTGTTTGCAGTAGCAAACATAATTATTCTTTTATCAGGGCATTTGTTATCAAAAAAATAAATGGTTCTCTAGTGTGAGTAATGCTTAATTCTGGGGAATAACTACTTCTTCAAACGTTTTAGGGGCAGGTATGGTACTTGTAGTTGCTTTTTTCTGTCTGGCAATAGTTCTTTTAAAGAATCTATGGAGGGTAATTGTCCTGATGCATGTTGAGGTACCTTTAATAATTGCTCTTTGAGTATTTGGGTGGTGGGTTTATCAGTACTAGTGCTTGCTTCTTTAATACTTTCAAGAGCATCTCTAACCTCAATCTCTGTTATATTTGGGGGTGATTATGTTCTTTACAGAAACAACAGTAGTTTCATGAGTAATAGCTCTTCCATAGCATTTGTTAGAGTAGTATTTGCTACACTTCCAAAACACTTTTAGACCAATTTGTTTCTCCTGTGTATAGACATACCCCATATAACATAATAACATTTTATTTTTTTGTGACATTACAAATTCTGCACCTTCAGTCATGCTGTTTTGTGTTATGCTAGGGGAAATTAAAAATTTTTTTTTTTTAATATAATAAATGATACATATTTATTAAATACAGTTACATTTCAGTGAATATACTTACAATGTTTAGTTTGATGTAAACAAAAAGGTCCAGGAAATGATTTCAAGCTTTATTTTCTATTTTCTTGATGTATTTTCTGTTGGGAAGAGAATTTTTTTTTTTTTAATAATTTGATTACATTGTTTGTAGCTGATAGGGATTTTAGGGGAAAAGTGATATTTGGGTGGGTATTTAAGGGTGTTTAATAATTGAAAATTATATACTTAATTTTTGATTCTATTTAGTTGGTGAGTGTTTACAAAATGATTTTGGATGCTTTTGCAGTTCTCTGTAGAGGAGATAGATAAGAAATAAAATATGCATTAGTGAATTACGTTTGAAAATTATTTTTAGGTGGATAGGAAAAAATATAATATACTTACATTGATTGTTCTTTTATTGGTGAGGATGTTGAAAATATTTTGCTGGCTTTATAAGATATCTGTAGAGGAGATATAAATGTAAGAAATGAAAGATTAGTAAATTATGTGTCAGAAATAATTTAGGTTGAAGGCTAGTAGTATGGTTATATTTTAAATACAGTTTTACTTACTTAGTGCAGTTTTAAAGATTTCTTTAGTAATGAAAATTTTCTTTCAGGAAACAGTCGGGCAGAGTTTCACCTTCTTCTTTATTGTAGGTTAGAAGTGTAAAAGAGATGCAAACATTTCATGCTTATATAGTGTTTATTTAATTGGTTGCTTTATGTCATTGGTGTATTTTAAAATGTGAGCATTTTATTCGTTCAAGTTAATTGTTTTTATTGTTTTGGCTGTTTGTTTCCATATAAGGGAAATGCTAATTAAGGACTTGTTAGTAGAAAGTGATTATTTTTTCGTTTTTCTTTTAAAATATATTAAAGATTGTTTTGAATGTGACATGATGCAAGCATTATATTTGTCAAAGCTTTTATTTTATTATTATAATTGTTATTTTGGAAAAAAGTTTAAGTTTTATATATTGATGTGTTTGCAAATGATTATTTTATGTTATTTAAGTGTTTTGTATTGTTTTATAATGTCAATTTATATTTGGTGCTAAACATATATTTAATTTACCTGTTTTTCAATAGTCGATATAGTTAAAAAGTCGATAATATTGATGTCTATATTTTGGTATTCGATATTTTTGATATTTTGTATGTGTTTTAAAATGAATCGATATTTTATTTACAGATATTTTATATTTCGATATTGTGGTGTACGATATTTTTTATAGACGATATTGTGTACTCGATATTTTTGTATTTTTTAAAATAAGTATTGGTAGTTGATATTATTGTAGTCGATATTATGACGACGATATTTTGTCAATACGATATTTTCGTTGTCGATATTATGTCAGTGATCCAGGTTTAACATATGCACCTGTAGGTATACTAAGTCACACTTGTTGACATTCCACATGTGTATCAGACGAAGGTCTCATGTGTTTGTAAATGTATTTTCCACAATCTTCTTCATATGTAAATTACATTTGCATGACCTAGACAATAAAGCAGGACATTGTGGTGACTGCTAAGCAGGATGCCATACCTTTGACCTGCATCGTTGAGGCCTTCCCTCTTTCTTGGTTATTTGCGAGGAAGGCTTGGATCCATCTTCTTCCCGTGAACACTCATCTGCCTTAGTGAGGAATCATTTGTTCCCTCTGTGGATTTTAAGGTTACACATATTGCTACACATTCTCCGCTTGGCCCTGTAAGCAATATCCTGCTTTCTCTGTGCTAAGATTTCAATTCCCTAATATTATTCTGATTTTGGAAGTGGGGATGAGTATTTCTCAGTTTGAAGATGTTTTTTTTTGCCCCATGCTCTTGGCTAACAACCGCCATAATAAAAATCTTGGGTTTATCTTGAAATAGATGTAGATGAAATAAGCAGATCAACCGCAGCATCATTCGGCCCAGACTGGCTGCCTCACCGCCAACCAGTCCAACAAGAAATGCCCTTTCTGCAAGGAGCTATAATTTGCTGGAGATTCTCAATCTAGGAGCAAAAGGCTTGCAATATGTTGTAGACCAAATGAAGTCCAGAAGTAACCAAATTGTAGGTTATAAGAGGATGGTTTATTTAGGTTCAGTGACAGATAAATAAGATGGTATGATAGTTGATAGCCCCACCAGGAGCAGCCTCCCTGCTGCTCAGCCTGCACACTCCAACTGACACTCAGCATATCACCAGGCACCCATACACTCTATGACGTCACCAAGCAGTCAGCATTCCACTCATCACCAAGCACTTCAACACTCATCCTGGCTGAGCAGTAGGGAAGATGTAGCTAAGGAAAAGGAGTGGCAACAGTTAAGTCACAACATATCCCCTTTCCTTACAGAAACAATTGACAGAAATAATGCAAATAACAAAGGTAATACTTATAACCAAAATGAAGAAAAAAGCGATAAAATTACATGCAGATATATGGAAATGTAAATTCAACAGACTAAAGATAAAACATAGATTGAAGGTTGCAAAATCATTAAATACGTTAACGTCACCAAATAGTAGATATAACATTCATAATGTCATAAATGCATTAAAACATGAAAAGAAATGATAGAACACGACTCCATTAAAATCATGAAAAAATAGATAGAACGTTGCTAAATCATTAAATACATTAAAGTCACCAACTTATAAATAGAACATTCCTAAAGTCATAAATGCATTACATCATGAAAAGGATAGATAAAACAATACTCCCTAAAGCAAAAAATACCTTGAAATCTCTCTCACCCATCCCCTTTCCTTACAGAACTAAACTAAAGATACAAGCACACCGCATACAACCACGCAGACAAAGCAAACTATACTGTACGCCTGACATGACCTACCTGTAAAGAAGCGGAGTCTTCAGGTAAGTGAAAAAAGCTTTATTCAAGTCAGCGGAATACGCAAATCCAACTTCTCTCCGCAACTGCCAAAGACTGTTTAACCCCACTCCCGAATCTTGTTCCTAACGTTCTCTGTATTCTCTCGGCGCGCGGAGAATAAGACGCCACGAGAGAATACACAGAGAACCCAACACATCTTTCCCCTTTACACAATGAAATGGAAAACCAAAACCTGAAAACAAAGACAAAGGATAAAAGATACATGGAACAAAAAGAAAATATTCCAAACAACAAAAGTGCATAAACAGTGTCACTGTAAAACATAATCTTGTAATTTGGAAGGCAATTTGATGGATCTGGATGAAGGGGAATGGGCCGCGGTATTAGTGCCTTTATTAACCTCAACCTGGACAAGATTTTTGGATTGGATCTTCAAACCTGTCTTAGACACAGCAATCTTCCCTTTGTTCCACCACTTGCCATCATTCAATTTAACAGCACTTCTGATAACTTTTACAGCCTTCTTCAGGACAGAAAACTTGGACTCCCTTTGGGTAATATCCTGGAACACTTCACTCTCACCATGTCCCCCACACTGACATTTAACTGTTTGGGGCCTGGTTCTACCCGCATTTGGTCGTATCTGTTTTGTGCCTCGACACGCCTTTTGCAAACCTCATCAAACTTTTGCCTAGGAGACATGAACCCTTTATCACCCATCCATCTTCTCAACAGCTTTGAAGCCGGCATTCGACCTCTTAGCAAGACGAATGGGGACACACCAGTGTCAGAATTGACGGTAGTGCGAACAACCCATAGATGTTTTTCAACTTCTGCCTTACAATTCAGACCACTCACTCTTGCCAACTGCACATTCTGTTTAATGACCCTGTTGAAGCGTTCCACTAGGCCATTGCTTCTCGGATGGTAAAGAGAAGTTTTAACAAGTTTGATGCACAGAGAACGTAGAAATTCTTCAAATTGGACAGAAACGAATTGGGGGCCATTGTCGCTGAGTAGTTCCTCAGGAACGCCCTCTCTCGCAAATAGTGACTTAAGAGACTTGATAACAGAGGTGGAATCGTAAGTTTTTACCCATTTGATTTCTGGCCAGCGACTATGATAATCCATGAGGACAATGCCATACTCAGGTACATTTTCAGACAAACATATAGGGCCAATTATGTCAATAGCTACCTTAAACCAAGGTTTGCCGGGAACCTTAATGGCATCAACGGGACAGGGGTAGTTATTTATGACTTGTCACTAATAGAGCATTCCAGACAATCCCTTACAAAATGCTCAACCTGTCTGTCCAAAGCCGGCCACCAGAAATTTTCTCTTACTCTCCTTTTCATAGCTCGCATACCTATGTGGCCCTCATGAGCTAAAGTAAGAACTTTGTTTCTCATGGCATCAGGAACTACTAACAGTGAAGATCTATACAACAGACAGTTCACCACAGATAATTCGTCGAAAACATGCTTGTACTTATTGACACAACTCTGTTCGTTGATTTCATGTGACCATCCTTTGCTCAATGTCTTCAAAACATCCTTAAACTCATGATCACTCTCAGAAGCTTCTCTCCACTCGTGCTCAGATATGACGTCCTCAGATTGACTTATAATACAGCATACCAATTCAAGATCATCATGCGCATCCTTCACCTCCACAACCTCACTGCAACCGGAAGGTAAACGAGACAGACAATCTGCTAGAAGATTTCTTTTGCCTGGCACATACTCAATGCTAAAATTGTGTTCCATGAGTCAAAATTGCCATCTCGCAATTCTAGGGGTAGCTTTCCCTCCACCTCTAGTGGTGAATAGGTCTACTAGGGGTTTATGGTCAACACGTAGCACAAATTTCGAACCATACAGATAATGTTTAAAATGAGTGATACCCCACCAACACGCAAGAGCTTCATGCTCAATCACGGAATAAGAAGCCTCTGCTCCATGCAAACTTCTTGAGGCAAATGCAATTACCTCATCTTTGCCATCTCTATGCTGCAAAAGGACGTCACCCAAACCTTTTTGACTGGCATCAGTCATGATTATGGTTTTGTCTTCAGTATTAAACGCTTTAGGGGGAATGGCATGAGCTACTTCATGTTTGATTAAATTAAATTCTTTAGTGCATACATCATTCCAACAAAAGCGGACATTTTGCTTGAGAAGACATCTCAAGTTGTAAGTCTTGGACGCACAATTGGGTATAAACCGGGCATAAAACGCAATGAGGCCCATAAATGATCTTAACTGATCCTTGTCACTAGGAATGCTGAAATCTTCAATGGCTTTAACCAGGCTGTGTTTAGGTTGCACTCCTTCAGAAGACAACATGTACCCCAAATAATCCACAGTAGTTGCGTTCAGCCTACATTTGTCTATACCAAGAGTAATACCTTTTTGTCTTAACAAAGACAGCACTTGGCACAATCTTTCATTGTGTTGACTTTGATCCTCACCATACACCAAAACATCATCCTGAAAGGCCATAACCCCAGGCATACCTTTGAACATACTCTCAACCACTCTCTGAAAAACAGCAGAGGCAGAGGCAAGACCAAAGGGCATGCGCTTAAACTAGAAAAGTCCCTCAGGAGTGATGAATGCAGTTAGATGCCTTGACTCTGTGTGTAGCTCAATTTGATGACACGCAGATGACATATCCAACAAACTGAACAACTTGGCTCCCTTGAGGGTGGATGTCATCTGCATAATGTTGGGAAGGGGATGCTGGTCTATCCATATGTTTTTGTTGAGATTGCGCAAGTCCACGCACATGCGCAGGTTACCATTGGCTTTTTTGGCCAGGACCACAGGGGACACCCAATCGGAAGACTCAATAGGCTCTATTACGTCACTTGAGCACAATCTGTCTAATTCTTTTTTAAGTCTGATTGCAACGCCAGGGGCACCCTCCTGACCTTGTGCACCACTGGCTGAGCCCCATTTGTTAATTTAATCAAATGCTTAAAACCCTTAAAGAGGCCCAATTCCTTTTTAAATACCTCTGGATACAACAATGCCCATGAGTTTTCTTGGACGGCTTGCACTTGGAAGAAATCTTTCTTCAATATTACTTCTTCAACATTATTAGGATCAAGAAAAATACCAAGGTTGCCTTGGTCTCTCCACACAAGGAGACATGCCTCGTCCCTAGCTACATATATGATGCCCTTAGATTTGCTGTTCTTGAATTCAAAATCAGCGTTGAATTCACCGACATCAATGGCCTTTCCACCATATCCAATGGGATGTACACTAGACTGATTCAAAGCTTGCTTTGGAAAAGACTCTCTCCAAACCGATTCACTTATCAGAGTGAAAGGAGACCCAGAATTGGCTAACACTTTGACATAAACTCAGTTTAAATTAATAGTACATAGGGTCTTCTCAGTCCTTGAGAATTGACGCCCCAAATTCCACTGGAACAGTCCATGTCCACAATAGTGAGAATTTCATGTTTCTCGCTGGATGAAAATGCTTCTTCCGCAATAGATTCCACATTGTGCACCTTCTTAAATGGTTTGTTTCCATTGGACCTGCAAACCTTGGCAAAGTGCCCTTTTTTTGAGCACTTGGCGCATATTTTGTCAACAGCTGGGCACGATTAAGCATGAGCAAGATGACTGGTACTGCCACATCTGTAACACATTAGTATTTTCCTTGATGTAATATTACTATCTCTTTTATCTGGTTTATCCTTTAACTCTTTTGTTCTCTTATACTTTGATTTGATTGCAAACACGCTCTGAGTCTTGCTTTCAGTTAAAGACATTTGCTCCATGTACGAGCTAGTGCTTTCAATTCTTGTGGCAATGTCTAATGCTTTTTGTAGAGTAAGATCCGGTTTGGATAAAAGTGCCTCTTGAACTTTTTTGTTGTTAGTCTTTTCGACTAGCTGGTCTTTTATCATTTCCTCTTCGAATGCTATGTATTCACAAGAAGCAGCGAGGATGCGCAAGGCACCAACGTAACTTGAGGCAGATTCACCTTGCAATTGGACTCTCTTGTAAAACTTGTGTCTTTCCAAGGTTACATTTTTACAAGCTTTGAAACAAGTGTTTAGAGCTTTGATGGCAGTAGCATACTCGTCTACTACATTATCACCTACACCATTGCCAACAATGACTATATCTTTAGGAATGTGTTTCAAAATGTTGCGGCCTTCAGTACCTAAACAATGTCTTAGAACAGCATATTTCTTTTTGCAAGTGAACGACTCTCCGAAAAGAGCCTCCAGATATGCTTCAAATCCTTCCTTCCATTTCTCCCAATCTATTTCTGGAGAAGCTGGATTGGGTAGAAAAGGTGCAGGTGGACTAATTGCATGGTACATGGTGAAATGGAGTAGGACGGAACGAACAATGTACTTGGAAGGTAAGAAGAGAACACAACGTGGAAGATGAGGAGAAAACAAATGTATGGTGGAGGAGCGTATGCGTGTCACCGCAGAAGATGCACACAAACGCAATTAACTTTAAGTATGGTGTGCTGATCACCGGAATCAGCACATGCAATATAGACAATAATACGAAGACTTGCACAGGAGGTGATAAGTAACACGTGCCGTGTACAAATCACCGAGATCGGCACCTCAAATAATGTTTAAATTATGAGGAATGGTGTGCAGATCACCGAGATCGGCACAAACGAGAAGTTGGCCTGACCCCAATATGGGCGTATAGAAAATAGTGTGCTGGACAATGCAGACTTTGGAATAATGCCTGGTTTGAAGATGGCTGCCACGTCCAAAGCATGTGCGTGGTGTTGTAGGAGAGTGTGGTGTGCGGGTCACCGTGAACCACACTGGAGAAGATTGATGATGATGCTGCAGTGACGTGGAGCAGCGAAGAGAATAGAGCCGCCAGAAATAAAGAAAAGTCAAATACCTTGGTGGTGTTGGAGAGGCAGCACAATACCATAGGTGTAAGTTTGTAGATCCTGACAGGAACACCGGGAAACTGTTCAGCTGAGAAGCACTGTTGCACTTTGTGTCCGCAGGTCGCTGCACTATATGTCCGCACGCGTGGAGGTCCCGTTGACTGGCAACTCGTCGCCAGTGTAATGAAGCGGAGTCTTCAGGTAAGTGAAAAAAGCTTTATTCAAGTCAGCGGAACACGTGAATCCAACTTCTCTCTACAACTGCCGAAGACCTTTTAACCCCACTCCTGAATCCCTTTTGCTAATGTTCTCTGTATTCTCTCGGCGTGCGGAGAATAAGCCGCCCCAAAAGAATGCACAGAGAACCCAACACTACTGTCACAGGCAACACACACATACTTTACTGTAACCTGACAGGACCTATCGTCTCAGGCAAAGCACACAGTACTGTAACGCCTGACGTGAACTCCCATCTCGAGCAACACACACATACTCTTCTGTACACCTGACAAGACCTAACGTCTCAGGCAACACACACTCTACTGTACGCCTGGCATGACCTCCCGTCTCAGGCAACGCACACACTACACTGTAGACTCGAGGGCATCCAACCCTATAACGCATACACTACGCTGTACACCTGACAGGACTTCACGTCTCAGGCAACACACCTCAAAGTACACACTCCTACACACCACAGTAGGATACACAACTCTCTAACTCAGTACCAAGCACACAACCCGATAATGCAGTACCCGGGACCCTTAACTCAACAAAATTCAGCATCCAAACGAAGTATAATACCAGTAGGCTAGAAATCAATGAAAGCCTCACTAAATTCCATATCATAAAAAACAGCACCCTCAAAAAGAACAAGACACCAAAAAGAGCACAGCATATAACCATACATGAGTGGATATTAAGTACATCATGTGACCTGAAGAAATAACCACCAGCATAACATATACTAACATAAAAAAAGCATCAAAATAGACGAAGAAAAAAGAAAAACAAGAAAAAAAAAGAAAAATATGTAGACACAGAATTAAACTCATAGGGCCATATGTATCAAGCATTTTCGCAATCGCAAACACTGCGAATCGCTAAATTTCAGTGTTTGCGAATGCAAAAATGACTTTTGCGATGTATGAAACGGAATCGCATTGCAGAATTGCTAATCGCAAAAATAGCGATTCGCACAAATGTGCGAGCCCGATTATGCGAATATTTTAGGCGAATTCGCATATTGCTGTACGCGATTTGCGAATTTCGCAAATAACGTAATCGCAGATAGCGAATTCGCAATGAGATGTACCAAAAATTCGCTATCTGCGAATTAGCAAAATTCGCAATTTAGCACCTCGCAATTACCACCAACTCAGAGCAGGTGGTAACCAGGTGCAACCCATATAAGCTGGCCCAAAATGCAACAGGGGCTTTCACAATGGCTGCGCTGTACATCATCGCTAGGAGGCTGAGGATCAGAGCTGCTGGCCAGAGAAGGAGACGCAAAGAGAGGATCTTCAGTGCACGCATCACCCTGTTCCAGCAAACAGAGGAGCAGATCCATGAAAAGTACAGGCTGCACCCAGACAGCATCATGGATCTCATTGAGGAGCTAAAGCCCATGCTGGAGCACCCCACATGCAGGACACGCACCATCCCCACCCATGTGCAGGTCCTGTGCTCACTGCACCTGCTGGCATCTGGGAGCTTTCAGGGGGTGATAGCAGCAGCAGGAGGGGTGACACAGAGTAGCCTGTCACGCCTCTTTCACAGGTTCCTGGATGCCATGATGCAGAGGTTGCAACACCACATCCATTTCCCTAACACGCAGCAGGCACTTGACCAAACCAAGCAGGGGTTCTATCAGATAGCCCAATTCCCCCATGTAATTGGCTGCATTGATGGGACCCATGTCGCCCTGTCCCCCCTCCCAGACAGAATATGTGTACAGGAACAGAAAGTGTTATCATTCCCTGAATATCCAGGTAGTTTGTAATGCCACCCATGTCATCACGGACATAGTTGCGAAATATCCTGGAAGCACCCATGATTCATTCATTTTCCGCCACAGTGGGCTACACCGTCGCCTCTTGGCTGGGGAGTTTGGTGAGGGCTACTTGCTAGGTATAAAATGGCTAACATTCACACATACAGTTGAGGCCTTGAGTGGGATGACAGTGTGTAACCCATTTCATTTGCACCCTGCAGGGGACAGCGCGTATGCAGTGAGGGATTTCATCATGACACCCTACTTGAATCCAGCCACTGCTGCGGAGCGCCGCTACAACAACGCCCACAGGTCGACCCGTAGTGTGATTGAAAGGACTTTTGGCATCCTAAAGAGCCGATTTAGGTGCCTACACAAGAGCGGAGGTGCCCTGCAATACAGCCCGGAGACCTGCTGCAAGATAGTGGTCGCATGTGCCATGCTGCACAACATAGCAACCAGGAAGGGCACCCCAGTGGAGCTCAGTGAATCAGAGTCATCCGATGAGGAGGGACCGGCTCCTCGTGCAGGACTAGCAGGTGGTGTTGGGGCAGCTGCCGGACGGCAGAGGCGCCAGGAGATCACGCACAACTATTTCTAGGTGAGTAATAATGACAGTATGCTATGTATTGGTGCACAACTGTGTTTTTATTCCATTTGGTGCTAGTACAATTCTGGCACACAGCCTGACGCACACCTAATGTGTGTGAATGAGATTTGCAACTGTTAAATTCACAATGCAAAGGTGTCCTAGACACTTCATCCACAGCAATGTGTTAAGTCACCCATGGCCATGCTTCCCTGATGCCACCTTATCTTCTGCGTGCACGGCTGCTTGCACCTCGCTCTGGGTGCCCACTGCTCTCCCCCGGGTCATCCAGGGTTCTCCCCTGCCTCACGCTCCGCCGTCTGACCTCAGGTACTGGTGGTGTAATGCTGCTGCGGCTTGATTGGTCTTCACTGTCCCCTGTGGGCAGGGGTCCTGTCCCACCTGAGCCAGCCGCCTGCATCAGTTCCACAGCATGTGTCACCTGCACCAAGACCTTGGACATATCCTGGCTGTTATGTGCCATTTCTACCTGCATACTGACACACCTACGTGACAGCAGGGACGTAACAGTGCACAGGCGGTTGACCGCCTTGCTGTATGTGTCCATGCGGGCGTTGGATCTCCTCTGCACGGCACACAGTTCACGTATGGCACCAGTCATTTCCCTCATCTCACCCCTCATGTTGCTCATGTGATGGTTTAGGGTTTGGAACTGACGCTGCATTGACCGCATTGATTTTACTTGCAGCCGCTGCACCTTCACCATAGTGCCCTCGAGGCCGGAGAACACGGACTGCTGCTCCTCATCACCAGCACTGGTGGACTGCCTTGCCCTGCGTCTGTTTCCTCCTCCTTCCTTCTGGTGGTCAGGGGACTGTTGCCTGTGTGGGACTGTAAGCTGGGCCTGGCCTGCCTGGGATTCGTCTCCGCTTCCCTGTAGGTCTGCCTCCATCTGTGGTAGTGGTGGCACGATGTTGCGTTTTCTGCATGCAACAGGGATTTCAGGGGTCTGTGCCTCCTGCTCCTCCTCCCCTGCCTGCTCATCGGTGACATCTGCCTCCTGTTATGTTGTTATGTTAACTGATTTTATAATGCGCATAGCTACCCAAAAAGGGTTTCCCAGCGCAGCCTAGAGGAACCACAACAAATAGAAAAGAAGTAAATACTATTGGTTAAACAGCCAAGCTTTGACTAATTTACGAAATTTTAAGTGAAGTGTTTCTTTGCGGATCGCTATGGGAAGAGAGTTCCACAAGAGAGGACCAAGATAGGAAAAAGAACGGCCACCCATTCTTGTGAGTTTGATCCTGGGAACCATAAATATTTCCTGTGTCGTAGAGCGTAACAGTCGAGAAGGCTGATATTGGCGGACAAGTTTTTGCAGGTATTGAGGGGCAGTTCCAATCTTAATCTTAAACATATAGTCCAGGGCTTTAAACTTAGTCCGACTTTCCACTCTAAGCCAATGTAAATCTCTCAAAGCATTGGAGATAGAAGTCATTCTTGGGATTTTATAAAGCAGCCTAGCGGCAGAGTTCTGCACCACCTGGAGCTTACGTAACACATCCTTGTTTGCTCCCAAAAGAAGAATATTCCCATAGTCCAGTCTAGATGTAACAAGTGCCTGGACTACCGTCCTTTGGGTAGCATTGGGGAGCATCCAGATGATTTTCTTCAACCATTTTAAAATGGTGAAGCAGGTGGCTGCAGTTTTTACCGCATGTTGTTTCATGGATAATTTATTATCCATAATGAATCCCAGATTGCGGGCTTGAGAGGTGGGCGAGGGTAAGGGTCCCATTTCACTGGGCCAATGTTGGGGGCCCCAAAGGTCCCCATTTTTCCCAAAAATGAGGACCTCCGTTTTTTCACCATTGAGCTTGAGTAGATTGGTTTGCATCCAAGATGCAATGTTACTCAAGCCCATTTGAAGAGTTGAAGGACCTTGCAGATTTCCCGCAGATAGGGAAAAATTATTTGGGTGTCATCAGCGTAAGAAAAAGAGACAACCCAGCCTCCTCTGCAATCACAGCCAAAGGTTGTAGATAGATATTGAACAGAAGGGGACTTAAAATTGATCCCTGAGGTACCCCATAATGAGAAAAAAGAGTTTTAGAGGTAGCTCTCGACTGAAAAAACTTGAAAGGTCCGTTTAGATAAAAACGAAGTCAACCAGCCAAGTGCTGTCCCGGTAATGCCAAGTGACTGCAAGGATTTAATTAGCACGGTATGAGAAACCGTGTCAAATGAGGCACTCAAATCCAACAATATGAGGGCCACTGTGTTACCAGTATCTAAATGTTGACGCAACATTTCGGTAACACCAAGGAGAGTCGTCTCGGTGGAAAAACCCGCTCTGAAACCAGACTGAGAGGGGTGTAAAAAGTTCGAAGATTCAATAAATTTGGATAGTTGTAAGTTTACATGTTTTTCCAAAATTTTGGAAAAAATAGGAAGTAGGGAAATGGGCCTGAAATTAGATGACTGATCAGGATCCGCATTAGCCTTTTTCAGCAGTGGAAGGACCATAGCATGTTTCCAATCGGACGGAACCAAAGCCTCTTGAAGTGAGGCATTGAGTAGTTCCATAATAATTTCCAATGAAGGCTGCTCAAGTTGTAAAAGTACAGGAGCAGGAAGAAGATCACAGGGAGATCCTGATTTGATACTGCCTAAAATTCTTTTAAAAGAATTAATATCAAGAGGCGCCCACTTTTCCAATTTCATAGGAGGTTCCACTATAAGAGTGGGTTCAAGAGGGGAAGCTGACTGAATAGGCACCAAGGGCTTAATTTTATCCAGTGTCAGATATATTTGCTCCACTTTACTTACAAAAAAATTGGCAAGAGTGTTGCATTGAAATTCATTTAGGATAGGAGAAGTGGGCTGCGTATCCGAGACAGCCAATTTTTTCACCATTGTGAACAAAGTGCGAGAGCAATTTTGTGCCTTGGAAATAGAAGAGGAAACATATTCCGCTCGAGCTAGTTTACATAGAACATGATATTTTTTTAGAGCAGTTTTATATGTGATTTTAGAATCAGGGGAGTAGTCTCTCCTCCAAGATCTTTCCAATGCTTTACATTTACTTTTTTCAATTTTTAATTGTTCAGTAAACCAGGGAGCAGGGGGGCGATGATTAGACAATTTTTTGACAGAGAGTGGAAGGCAGTGACTAACTGCATTAGAAATCCAGCGGTAGATAGTATCCAAAGACGATAATGATATTAAACCAATATTTGGAATATTGTTGGACAGAATTCGATTAAAAATTTCCAAATCCAGTTTTCCCCAATTTCTAAATTGCGATTGTATTTCAATTGCAGGTATGAACAAGTTCAATGGAACTGTACATTGAAACTTGATCACAAAGTGATCTGACCAGCATAATGGAAGCGCAGAAAAGCTTTGAATATGAGATAAATTAGAAAAAATAGGATCTAGTAAGTGACCGGCCGTGTGCGTCGGGCCACTATTGCAAAGTGATAAATTCATTGCCCTGCACTGCCCTCCTGCCTTGCCAGTGGTGCTCTGAAGACAGAAGCACAGACAATATTTGTAGTGTACTCATTCTCATTTTGTAAGAGGTTAAATCTACTTATTTTTGCATTACCTACATCCTGTCTGCCTGTATTTTGCATTCCCTAACTCACTGTCACTGTTACTACCTTGCTGTGTCTCAATACTACACTGTTTGGTGCATGTGACTACATCTCCCATGATGCATTTCAGGGTGTACACAACACCATGTACTGGAGTTGAAAAACTGTTTGGTTGCTGGGGGCTCATAACTGTGTGGGTGCTATGGTGGAGTGGAAGGGGACAGATGGCATGCATCTTACCTTGACTGGTGGTGGGTGGGTCGGAGCTGTCCAGGTCAGCCACTCCACTGACACTCTCCGATAGCAAGGTGGGACTCCACCAACTCCTCCTGGGGCGTGGACTCTGTAGCACTGGATGTGCCGCCCCGGTCTTCTTCGCCTCAGCCAACCTGGTTGCCAGCTTTTCTTTAGATCTCAGCCGCATATCGTACCAGCGCTTGCGCAGGTCCTCCACAGTGCGGTGGGTTACACCTATGGCATTCACCTTGTCCTGTATGGCATCCCAGATTTTCCTCTTCCTTGCCTCTGGCACGTTCAGGGCTTTTTTCCCAAATAGGAGCTCATGGCTGCCTACCACCTCCTCTATCAGGACTTCCTGCTCCCTGTCACTGAATTTGGGTTTTCTCTTCCTTCCTGCCTCCTCCTTCTCCTTCTCCTTCTCCTTCTCCTGCTCCTGGGGATTCATTTTGCCTCCCTGGATGTCAGTGCAGTGCTCTTCCACTCTCCCTCAGGCTCTGACTGTGCTTCTGTCAATCAGGTGCAGCTGTGCAGTCACACTTCCTGGTTGTGATGTCATCAAGCTGCACCTGAATGGCAGATTCCCCATTTTGCGATTCCTTATTAGCGAATTTCGCAAATAAAGAATCGCAAATTGGGATTCTCAGAATTATTCTGCGAATTTAGGCGAATCGCTAAATAATTGCGATTTTCTTGATACATCGTATTTTGCGATTCTCACAATGCGATTCGCAAAATATCGCATTTTGAGAATCGCAAATTCCGATTTTCATACATATGGCCCATAGTCACTTAAAATCACTGGTGTAGCACCGGTGAGAGACACCTCACCTGAACGTAAAGCAAAGTCACATGGATTTGGCAGGTGAAAAATGATTACTTCACCGATGAGCGGCCTGACGTGATGATCTTCAACCCTCTGTAATCAACTATGGACACCGATTCCAAATAGAAAGAGGCTCCATGTGAATAATCAATTCGTAGAACTCAGAAGAGCTGCGGCGGCTGAGGTTGGTTGCGATTCAAGTCATCAGCCTCCCCTCGTCGTGTTGTACGTGTCACAGTGGGACAGGCGAGTGGACAATGCCGGTCTGGCTTGCTTTGGAATAATGCCTGGTTTAAAGATGGCTGCCACGTCCAAAGCATGTGCGTGGGGTTGTAGGAGAGTGTGGTGTGTGGGTCACCGTGAACCGCACTGGAGAAGATTGATGATGATGCTGCAGTGACGTGACACTGGAAGGAGCAGCGAAGAGAATAGAGCCGCCAGAAATAAAGAAAAGTCAAATACCTTGGTGGTGTTGGAGAGGCAGCACGATACCATAGGTGTCAGTTTGTAGATCCTGACAGGAACACCGGGAAACTGTTCAGCTGAGGAGCACTGCTGCACTTTGTATCCGCAGGTCGCTGCACTATATGTCCGCACGCGTGGAGGTCCCGCTGACTGGAAACTTGTCGCCAGTGTAAAGAAGCGGAGTCTTCAGGTAAGTGAAAAAAGCTTTATTCAAGTCAGCGGAACACGCAAATCCAACTCGGTGCGCGGAGAATAAGCCGCCCGAGAGAATGCACAGAGAACCCAACACTACCGTCACAGGCAACACACACATACTTTACTGTAACCTGACAGGACCTATCGTCTCAGGCAAAGCACACTCTACTGTAACGCCTGACGTGAACTCCCGTCTCGGGCAACACACACATACTCTTCTGTACACCTGACATGACCTAACGTCTCAGGCAACACACACTCTACTGTACGCATGGCATGACCTCCCGTCTCAGGCAACGCACACACTACACTGTAGACTCGAGGGCACCCAACCCTATAACGCATACACTACGCTGTACACCTGACAGGACTTCACGTCTCAGTCAACACACCTCAAAGTACACACCCCTACACACCGCAGTAGGATACACAACTCTCTAACTAGGTACCAAGCACACAACCCGACAATGCAGTACCCGGGACCCTTAACTCAACAAAATTCAGCATCCAAACGCAGTATAATACCAGTAGGCTAGAAATCAATGAAAGCCTCACTAAATTCCATAGCATAAAAAACAGCACCCTCAAAAATAACAAGACACCAAAAAGAGCACAGCATATAACCATACATGAGTGGATATTAAGTACATCATGTGACCTGAAGAAATAACCACCAGCATATCATATCATCAAAATAGACGAAGAAAAAAGAAAAATATGTAGACACAGCATTAAACTCATAGTCGCATATAATCACTGGTGTAGCACCGGTGAGAGACACCTCACCTGTCTCAAACTGAATGCCAATAAAACGGAGGTCATCATTTTTGGTAAGAACCCCTCCCTCTGGACACCGGACTGGTGGCCTCCTGAGATGGACTCTCTACCCGAACCTTCAAGCAAAGTCAGAAATTTAGGATTCGTGGTAGGCAAGGAACTAAAGTTTAGGGACCAAGTAAATAAAATAACCTCAGTGGCCTTTTGCTCCCTAAGGTTAATAAAAAAAATAGAAAAATTTCTGCCCCCTGAACTGCTCAAAACAGTAACAATGGCACTAATTCTAACAAGGATTGATTACTGCAATAGTATGTACCTCACGCTTGCAGTAGGACTCGTTAAGAGGCTTCAGGTATTGCAAAACACGGCAGCTCGCTTCCTTTGTAAAATTCCGAAGCATGAGTCAGCAAGAGAAGCAATTAGGAAACTGCATTGGCTGCCAGTCAAACAAAGATGCAGCTTTAAGGCTCTCTGCTTGGCCTATAAATCCTTGCATGGACTTGGGCCAGACCATTTAAAAAATAAACTAAAATGGTATGTTCCAGCAAGGATGCTCCGATCAGGCCATGCAAGGAACCTGATCGTCCCCCCTTTCAGAAAAGCTACTTGGGGTGGAAAAAGCTTTTTTAGGGCCACCGCTATACTTTGGAACAATCTCCCATTAGCATTAAAAACTGCCCCTCCTTACTCTCCTTTAGAAAAGCCTTAAAAACCTGGCTTTTTAATCAGGAATAGAAGTCTTTTTCTATGCTTTTCTGCCTATTCCAACTAAATTACCCTCTTAGTCTAATCAGATTTTCGATAGCGCCAAGACGCCCCAGGGCAGGAGATTGCGCTTTATAAGTTATATTACATTACATTACATTACACCTGAACGTAAAGCAAAGTCACGTGGATTTGGCAGGTGAAAAATGATTACTTCACTGATGAGCGGCCTGACGGGATGGTCTTCAACCCTCAGTAATCAACTATGGACACCGATTCCAAATAGAAAGAGGCTCCATGTGAATAATCGATTTGTAGAACTCAGAAGAACTGCAGCGGCTGAGGTTGGTTGCGATTCAAGTCATCAGCCTCCCCTCGTCGTGTTGTACGTGTCACACTGGGACAGGCGAGTGGACAATGCCGATCTGGCTTGCCTACTGGCTGAAATCAAAAAAAGTGACACGCAGGAAAGAAGAGCGTCGGGTGGCTCATGGCGAGTGCGTGCTCCCAAAACATCTTGGGACAGCTCACGTTCCTCACTGTTGACTGAGAAGCCAGAGACCACAGCGCAACACCTTCACGCAAGTCCTTGGCAACAATGAGCGCACGTGAACCACTAGGAGTAAACGTCTCGCGGCCCATTCAAATGCCGCACCACAGCAACGGCAACACGGCAAGGCGAATCGGCATGGCCCCATCAAAGCTTAAATCAATAAAATCCAGTTGATCCGAAAGTAACCGGAACAGCAATAGGCTCCAAAGCTCCGCAATAAAAGCTCACAACGTTGCTGGTTCCCTCAAAACAAACGCCTCCAAGAACACGCCGTTAGCACACCAAAGTTCAGGGTAGAAAGCTTAGAGAAGATCAGAGCTCAGCAACTCCTTGAGCTTCAATACACATTTAAATACGCAGCAGCACAGCAAGGAAACAGGAATCAGGCCTAATATTGTTCCAATAAGTTCATCAAATCCCTTGATGTAAGGAAGGTGAAACGCCCCAAACAGGCTGTCCAGATGGTAAAGGACACTGGTGGGGCTAACCAGAGCGTTTCTTACCTTCAAGCTTCAGTTTTCTTTGTTTCAGGTTTCCACATCAGTTTCAAATGCAGTTAATCTTCCAATACATGCAGGTTCTTGTTTTGAATCGTCGCCAAAATGTTGTAGACCAAATGAAGTCCAGAAGTAACCAAATTGTAGGTTATAAGAGGATGGTTTATTTAGGTTCAGTTACAGATAAATAAGATGGTAAGTATGATAGTTGATAGCCCCACCAGGAGCAGCCTCCCTGCTGCTTAGCCTGCACACTCCAACTGACACTCAGCACATCACCAGGCACCCATGCACTCTATGACATCACCAAGGAATACGAAGTTTAATTGGTATTTGGGACAAACCAAATTAGATATCGTAAATGAATACAAATACCTTGGAATATGGTTTGTTAATTCCTTAAAGTGGGGTACGCATTTGGAGGCACAGAAAGTAAAAAAGCTCAATTAGCGGTATGTGGGCTGAAAAAATTCAATCACAGTTATGGTGATATGTCCCATAGACCGTTGTTAACGGCCTATAACGCAATGATCCACCCGCAATTCCAATATGGAGCTGAAATTCTTTGCATAGATGGCAAAAGTTCCTGGGATAAGGGTGAAGGGAAATGTCTAAAATCATTATTGTCCCTCCCTAGCTCTTCAATGATCCAGGCAATTAGATTGGAGCTAGGACTGACCGCATGGAATGTCCAGGTGCAAATAGGTTTACTTAGATTTTGGAAACGCTTGGGAACGGGGGAGGTTACGAAAGTGTCCCAATGGTGTATGAAGGAGATTAAGCTCAGTGAATTAAAATGGGCCAAAGCTACAAGAATGAAACTCCAGACCATCTGTGAACACTTGAATGCGAAAATTGACCCGCAGACCTTGCAAATTGTCGAAACAAAGAGTGTACTTAAATTGTTAGGGAAGGAATTGTCTAGAGGGATAGATAGGGAGTACCTGAGTAAGAAAGACTCTGTAAAGTTTATGAGAAAGAGCTGGGAGAAAGAAATCAGTTACCCCTATCTAGACACATTACCGAACCAATGGCTGAGAATGGAAGTTTTAAGGATGAGAATTGGTATTAACCCGGCCTTGTCAAATAGCAAAATAAAATCAGGATTGATGCGACCTGATGGTAAATGTACGTGTAAGATTGGTACGAAACGTAATATTTTACATATTTTATTGGATTGTCAAATTTTTTTAAACCAGCGCCAACTGTTTTTACGTCCAATCTTTTTAAAATATGATGTTAGGTCGCGTACTCAAGTATGGGAGCTTCTCACAGATATGGAAAATCTCGATACTGTAATAGCCATTGGAAAGTATATGCAGGCTGTAAATAGGTCCCCTATGGAAAAGGAAATCGCCTGTTTGTAATCCTAGTTGAAGCTATGAAAACTGAGATCTTAATGAAATTTTATTGTTTTTTAAAAAAAAGATAATAATAATTTTAATAGGATTTTTAGTAATATTTGGATTTTTATGTACCTTGCTCGCAAAAACTATCAGGAATCAAGTTTTTAGATAAAAAGGAGTGTAATCCACGGAAATCTTGATTTTAGATTGGCATAAGAAGATGAATCTCTATTGTTTTAGAATTTTTATATAAAATGTATGTGTTTATGTGGTTTAAAGACCAATGGTCTAAATAAACTTTATTTTTGACTTGACTTTGACATCACCAAGCACTCAGCATTCCACTCATCACCAAGCACTCCAACATCATCCTGGCTGAGCAGTAGGGAAGATGTAGCTAAGGAAAAGGAGAGGCTACAGTTAAGTCACAACACAATATCACTGAATTTAGGAGATACATTTGACAGAGTAGGTAACCACACCCTGCTAGAACAGTAGAGGATATTCTGAATCTGGCTTGACACTCTTTAAATAATGTAGCTCAGTGACCATCTTTGTCAATTGAAACTTGACACTCAGCATGCATGGGCTACACCACTGAAATTTGGCATTGCCACTAGAGTCCATTTTCTCTCACGTTCTTTTGAACTGTGGTCCAGGTATTTTACACCAGTGTGGAATAAAGATTGTTGAGTCATTTATTTTCTGATAAGTTCTAAGTCCAGCCACAAGAGTCTTCAGCATTGGTTGTATGTCCCGCGTGGGAAAATAGCGTCAATTCAACTTTGATGAAAAACAGGTAGAACCATCTTACGGCCCCTAGACAATAATTATTCTTTTCTCTGGTAAGCTAATAAGGATTCTCACCAACCATATTTATGGTGATTTCAAACAAAGTTAAGAAATCTCGGATTAACAGACATAGAAATATCCTTGTTCACAAATATTTACAACATGTTTAAAGGGGTCTTCCAATGAAGAGAAAAGGACACTTCTCCCAAACCGGTCTTGCATCACTAACATTTAACAACTATGAGCATTCTAGAATGTTCCTTTGTTTGATGATGTCAGTTTGTATTGAGACATATTATGACTATGACAACATAATTTACTGGGTAGCCCCTTTAAAAACTGTAGTTGCCACTTCTAAGAAGAATGAGAAGGGCAGTAGTTGCATCATTAGCTATTGTCCATCTCCATAGAGCTGGGCGAGCTAATAAACTAACAGGGAGATCCAAGCCTAAACAGAGTCAGGGGTCTAGGTTGGCTTGAACCATGTAATGTTTCCCATGTAAATTGTGCAAGCCATCATATTAAGTCTCTTCAAATATCAAAAAGTGTATTTCTTTAACATGTGGAAGTGTTTCACCTTAGTACATCAGATTATATCACTGCACTGGGAGACGTTTATTAAAAGTCATAGGAGGTTATTCACAAAGGTACATTTACACCTGACTAAATCTACAAGTGTAAATTTGCTTAAGTTGATTACATTAATTAAAATAGCAAAAATATTTTTATGCTCAATATGAATGTAAAATATTTTATACATTTATTTTCAATATAGAACAAAATACAAAATGCTACAGCACTATTAACTTAATGTTAAATTAAAAGTGAAATACATTTAAATATGTAAAATTAAATAATTTTTAAAGGTTTAGTCAAAATAAAGAAATCCCAATTAATGTAAAATGCTTATATGCATTAACTGTGTAGTAAATATATTAAGTTATATATAGAATTAGTTTACATGAATTCAATTATTTAAAACAATAGTTTTCATTTATTTTAAAATTAAAAAGCTATTAAAATATTTTGTAATAAAATAATATTTCTTTCTACCTTTATATTTTTTAACATCAAATTAAATGTATATATATTTTTAAAAGTGAAAATAAATTGATATATTTTAAATTTTAGTTTTATGGGGTTTTATTTTCAATGGGATGGTGCTTGCAATACAAGTCGTTGGGTATTTGTGATGCTCGACGTACTCCATGTCTGAGCTGGAGTACATTTACTACTCTTTTGGGACCTTTTTGGTTGTAGTAGTTTTAGAATTGCAGTTTGTCAATAGGAAAGGGCTTACTCTTTTATGGGTGGGTGCAGGCTACTCCCTAAACCCCATCCTTATTCCTCCTGTCGTAAATATTCCTTATTTTTCAGATCTAACCCTGACTCTCTGACATTAACAACAAAAACGTATACACACGAGCACGGAGATCTCCTTAGTCAGGGCAAAGATCTCCGCACATAAAAGACAGGATAGATGGAGGAAGAGACCTCCACATGTAGGTTTGTGAATAGCATTTTGTAGTATGTGAGTAGTACTATTGTAGTAATACAAAACATAATACAAAATGCAGTTTTTAAACAGGCCCCATAGTTTTCGAACATTAACTTAGAAACATTCATGCCTCTCCCGCTCTGACGACAATGCCATACGTGATCTAAGAGGGAAATCAGTTGTCATGTGCACCTTAAATGTGGCCTAGTTTCATGGACCAACATTATAGTCTACTATATGAAACACAAGGGAGGTTTTTGTACAGCGCACATCCCGAACTCATGTATTTCGAGGTGCTTTCATATGTAATAATGAAGAAAAAGGAGGCACAGTGAAATACAATATTTGCCTTGGATCATTGATTGCGGGCAAGCAGGGAATCTGGAATTTATCCCAGGTGTTCTGGTTTCACATTGTGCAATTCAGCCACTACATGAGTAAATCTTTCTCTCTCCTGTTTCACATCAAGGGTTAATGGTTTGCTTTTCATTTTTGGTGAAGCCACATGAAAGCTTGGCTAGCTTTGTGACCTCAAGCTGTGCAAGAGCCAGGTATCTCGCTTGAGCTTGGCTTAAGCTTTCTGTGGCAGGGTGAGGTGGGTGAGACTCTATATCTTGGTTAATGTAATATGCCCTATATTGCTTACAAGTGGCAAAGACCCACTTAATTTATTTTGCCAGAGGGTTGCAGAGGTATGATTATATGTTTGAGGCTCTCAATGATAGCTGGATAGGTCCAAAGCCACCTTTTATGGGGGGGAGGGAACCTCAAATCCCATTGCCAATGCATTCATCCTGCATCTCGAACCGCACCATTTGTTCATGCTAGAGTGGGTTTCATTTTGGGGGCACCCGGCCTTTCAGAGACTATGGGTCCCTCATTATAAGGTATTGTGTACGTTATCATTATTGTGCAAATGTCAGCACTATGCTTGTTCGCTCCCTAATGCATCTCAACTTGGCTGCGCTACTGAATATCGACACCAACAATATCATGGTATTAGAATATCAAGGAGATCGAGGGACAAGTATTGAAAGGTAAGTGCATAAAGGGAAGTATAGATTGACTATTCCTTACTCCACATATATGTACCTTGTAGCTATATGTACTGCATAGTTACATGTATGTGGAGTTAGGTATGGAAAATCTAGACTTACTTACCCGTCGATATTTCTTTTCAATATTTTGTCCTCGATATTCTGTCCCATCAATATTGTGAGTTCAATAATCAAGGAACACACCATCGCAAACCTAATCCTGGTCCTAGTTATCAATCAATCAATCAGGGATTGTAAAGCACGGCTACTCACCTGTGAGGGTCTCAAGCTGCTGGAGGGAGGGGGACAGCGCATCAGACATATGGCCTGATTACGATGGCGGTGAACCTGTCATCAACAGGCTGTCGGTGGCGGGTTCACCGCCATCACGATGCCAATTATCGCCTGCCAGATTGTGATGGCAGGTAGTGTGCTGGCGGGCAGACAGCCCGACCGCCACGGGTACGTCAGAAGCAATCGTTATCAGTGGCGGCTGGTGGATTTTGAAAGTGGTGAGGCAAAAAATGTTGTTCCCAATTATAATGAGCGAGCGAAGCGAGCGAGCCTGAACTGCAAAAGGAGGGTGCAGGGGGGTTCTCCCCCTGCCAGAAAATTTTGAAAGAAATGGATTCAAATGGTGGGTTTTACACCACATAATTACTGCAAATTGTTGAAAAAAGGGAATCCAAATATAGCATTTTAAAGCACAAGTGTGAAGAAAACATTAGAAACAAATCAAGAGTGTCCCTGGCCGTTCGTTTCTACATATTCATTTTTTTAAAATCACCGGATGTTGAGCCGACGTCAGGCTCGAACCTGCTTTCTCAGCTCGGAAGTCTGCAGTGCCGTCCTCGCTCCCAAAAACTGCAGCATTTTCATTATGATATACAATGAAAACATAGGTGGTTCTGAACGACCTGTGTTTTCATTGTATATAATAATGAAAATGCTGCAGTTTGTTCTATTTATCTTATGCAACTTACAACCATTGACAAAGCCAATAGTCCTGGCTGGCTGTAGGTGTAATGTCACTCGTATTATATATCTGGAGGCAATGACAGAAGAAGCACAATACCAGTGGGGCAGCACACTATGCTAACTACAGATTTTTAGCTTAACAGTGTTAAGCCACGCTCATAATTACATTGGCCGCTGCCCCTACGACAGAAGTTCAATAATATACCCTCCTCCCGTTTTCCTTGTCAACCGACAGCAGTGAACAGAAGAAAAAGCAATCACATTAACCTGCATCCTGTAAATGTTTGCCCGTATCAAGTCGAATGTATCTTTACGGCTCCCCAGTGTTAATGGTGCTCTGAGAGTGTGCCAAGTGTAGGCCTTCCAGGAAGCCAGACATCACATGTAACCTTCCGGTGCAGAAAGGGATTCTTTCGTAGTCAGTGGGGTTTGGGGCTAAAAAGAGAGAGTCACTGGTCTGGACTGCGAGGCTGAGGGTTCATGTTAAATAAGGATATATATTCATGTCATGGGGACGGCGGTTTAAGGATTAATGAGTTGAACGTGATTAGTCTATTGTTAACAAACCAATTAATACAGCTGCGTATGCATCAGTCATGGAAGTAAGATAATCTTGCACAGTATGATAATCATTTCCCTGTCAGACTCTGCTAACTTATAGCCCACCTGAAAGAATATCTCCTATTGTACCAGCCACCACTTACAAAGCAGATCACTGCAAACTGATGCAAGCGCTGCTTGTATACCAGACCAGACACAGGCTGAGCGGACATCCTACACCACTCGCAGTGACGATCAGCAAACACAATGTGACATCTCATACAGCAGAAGTCACATCACTTGCAGAACCTATAACCGATTAACCAGCGGAAGAGGACACCTTTCATAAAGCGCACCATCTGCAGAGCAAAGCAGTGTAAAGCACTATAGTACTACATTAACCACGCGAGACGACAAATGTGACTATTCATTTACCATTAGTGTGAGGTGACAGAGTATGGAACAACATCCCTGTATCCACCAGGACTGACACTACCTTGCTGTCATTTAAGAAAGAGCTGAAGACACCCCTTTTTAAAGAACAACACATTATGATGGTCTAACGGCCACCGTTTGGTGTTAGAAAACAGCTACCCTCCAATCACACGCGTGCTGTCTCTCTGCCTTGAATATCTTTAACGGCATAAGTTCATGGGCTCATGGTATGTTCATTAGCACCAGTGTGAGGTGGTACCAACATACCCTCAGCTAATCTGTGCTGCTTATGATGTCTCCGATTACCGGTGTGAGATAGGCTACCGTGCACCATTAATTAATCGGCACTGCTTGTGATGTCTCATTGCCAATGTGGGATGACGTTTTAGAGACCCCCCAGTTTTTTCATCCCACTTAAAGCCCTGAACACACACACACACATAAGTGTGTGTGTGTTTCTTTTGTATATGGAGGGAGGCATGTTAGAAACGAAAGGCCGCGCATTTCATGATTTCATTTAAATCATGAAATGCGCGGCCTTTGGTTTCTACCATGCCTCCCTCCATATACAACAGAAACACACGCTGTGTGTGTATGTTGCATGGGCGCATGGTAGAAACGTAAGGCCCCAAGAGTTTCTACCATGCGTCCATATACAACATACACACACAGCGTGTGTGTGTGTGTATATTCTGTATATGGAGAGGCATTGTAGAAACGAAATCCCAGAGACACTATTTTTAAATAAATTACCTTCACCACTCTGACAGCAGATAAAGACAGAGCAGTTGCGAATAAAAGCCTTGGAGAGAGCTCGGTCATCTTAATTTAAAATGGCCAAGCACTCTCCAAGCTTTTTATTCAAAACAGTCAGTTCTTGATTGTTCTAATTGCATCTAATAATAACTACAAAAAAACTCACCTATGGAATGTTCTCACGCCGGGCTCCTCGTGACTGGACTGCCAGATTCAAGAGTGCAGACAGCGTGGCAACGGTAGAACAGAACTGCCTGGAAGGAACTGGAAAATTATGGATTTGGACTCCTCCCCCAGGCCCTAGCCAACCAATCATTTTCATAATAAACAACTGTTGCTGGGTCTCGTGGGAGCGGCACAGGCCACTGACACCCCCACTCCAAAATTCTCTAAACTGGACTGCCCTGCCCCCAGCCATTGAAATTAATGAGGGGTTCCGACTCCTCCCTGGGCTATGGGAATAACGCCCAAACTGAAACTGTATCCTGGCAGTGAGACACAGGCCGCGCCCACCAGTGTGTCGTCACTGCCCTGCTTTCTGGCTCCAGGTCGAAGAAATCGTCGCCCGGCCAAGGCAAGCCAGAGCCAAGGGCCATCCTCCCCCACCCCCTCAAAGAAAAAGGCAGATTTGCACATGTTTGTTTACCGAGCAGCCAGCACAGTGTATTGTTAGCTGCTCGGTGTTCTATCTCGGATTTTTTTAAACCCCCCCACGGTGACATTAAACAGTGTCTGCACAGCACCAGGTGCTGAGGCAGGGGCGGAGCTCCGCTCACTGCAGCGCCTTGACCCCTCTACCACTGCAGCGCCTTAACCCCTCTACCTCTGGAGGGAGCTTCCGCTGCCTCCCCCCACCCAGGCAGGGGCGCATGTTACTGTCGCACGCCTGGAAAACAATGTACCCGGACCGTGTGCGCACTCCCTGCCTGCCTCATTTGCACGGTGAGAGCACGAGGAGGAGGGCACGCAGCGCTGAGAATGACCAACCTTTCAGGCGCTTTACAAGCGAAACTCATTCAACTAAAAGCAGTCGCACATTAATAAAGTATCATTCTTGAAATAATGCATATTTATAGGCATAAATACTGAAAGAGCGTCAGCTCCTCTGCCTACCAGCTACATTCGAGCACCCGCGACCCGGCTAGATAGAATTACTCCGTGGCACACTCACAAAAGGAGGGAGCGTTAGATCTTTTTAATGTAGATGCCCACCTTTTATTCAGTACTTAGTCCACAGGGTTAGTCTGTTTCTAAACACCCCTAGTTTTGCAGATAACTGTCCAGGATCACAGAATTGGCACAGCCGAGATTAGAACTCAGGTGTCATAGTTAACATACCAACAATCTTAATCATCAACTCATGTTTCTTACAAGAAAGAAAAATACAAAATCCAGGTTCAAAGGTCAGGGGTATAATAATGCAGAATGACTAAAATGCTCACATAAATGTGTCACTTTATTTAATATTTCAATAATGTCTGCACCCTGTAAACAACAATAACACTTATATAGCGCACTCTACCATTTTTCTGATCAAAGTGTGCTGTTAGGTGTATTTATTACCGAGTCAATGACACCCATTTTATAGACCTCACACGGATGAAGGGCTAAGTGGACCCGCATATCTCCACAAGGATATATCACCTACGAAAACAAACCAGTATTAACGTAAGCATCCCGGAAGAGATAAAAATAAAGTTGCAGTAAACAAACATGTGACATAATCGGGAAGTCGTCAGCGCTCAAATGAAAGTTGTCATTCTGACAACAAATTATAATGAATGTAAACAAAATCTTTTATTTTACGGTTTGGAACTCTAGTGGTACCGAAATATTGAATGGAAGATAGTGTCACATCACGTGTATTCTACTGTCAGTTGGGGTGAGAGGCTGTTAGATCCCAAATGTCTATTCCACCAGGGAAGAGTCCATCTAGCCCCCAGATCGGTGACATGTGTCTCGTATCACACCGCCCGCTTGCAGATTTACATATATGAACATCACCATCCACACCTATCCCGAAACAATAACACATGCAATATTTCTTATGCATGCTGATTTTCGCACATGCATTCTGAACATGCTAATACGATAGCTCAGTGATATAAGCACTCGCTGTTGAAATCTATGTGCTACAGGTTCAACTCAGCATTTCATCCCTTTTGAATATGGTAAAAATAAATGCTATTGCGGCCCAGATAGCAATTCCCTTACTTATAGTGTTGGAGCTCCGTAGTAGAAATAAATAGAACGTTTTAAATGGAGACTGTTGTAGAAGCAGCTGAGGGCAAGAGACTGCACGCTGGTCAAAGAAAAAGGCTGTTAATGAGGGGAAAGACGAAGCGGCTCGAGGTAGGGTAAGCTCTTTTCAAGCACTCGTACTTGCGGGAGCGAGGAGCGGTGCGCGCGGCCGCTAATTGAAAACAAATGGCCCCGGCGCGCCGCTGCTCGCTCCCGCAAGGTGGATGCCAGCACAAGCACGAGTGCTGGAAAAGAGCTGACCAATTTCTAAAGGTCATCTCCTAGCGCAGCGCATGCGCGCTGCCTAGGCGAGACCTAAAAATGCCGTTTGCGGCAGCCGTGGTGGCGGCCGCATTGTAATAGGCGGGCGGTCCCCATTACCGGGACGATGGCGGACGGACTTCAGTCCGTCCGCCATCATAATGACCCCTTAAGTGCTGAGTTCATCCGAAGAGCCAGGTCTTGAGGTCCTTCGTGAATTGCATCAGCGAGGGTGATTTCCTGAGGTTATAGCCTATGAATTAAAAGACACCTTAACTCTAGCTTAAAGACTTTCCCTATGCCTTTCCTAATAAATATTAAATATTTTCCTTTCTGAACCCTAAATCCAAGTCTTTTGTTTTTTCAAACTTTCCTCAAACTATTTCAAACTTTTGTTTTTCTTACTTTTTGTTTTCACAGCTGAATGGTACCCTCACAGCCAAATCCTAATTAATGCCCTACATCTGCCTAGCAGAAAAAAATAAGCTGGATCCAGAACAGTCTAGTAAGAAACTTTAAGTATTTCCAGCATGCAACTGGAAATAAATAGAATTTTCTTCATGCCAGTTTATTACATGCCTAAAACCCATGTACTACCAACTGGATCCTTTTAAAATATGTTTAACTGAAATTCCCGACAGGAGGAAAAATGTAGGACCATAAGGAATAGCGGAAGCATGCTTCTTCTTAATGCGGTTGTACTCAAAAGGAATAATAAGGTCTGATTGTTGTGTTATGTAGCTTACATTTAGTCTCCATTTTAGCTTCTCATTTTAACTTAGCATTGTTTTCTAATGATGGTTTACATGTTTTCCCTATTGCGAGAATGAGCTATTGCACGCATTTATTCATGATAGACATTGCCGCCTAGTAGTCTGCACATTTCGTTCCAGGGTCGCACAACTCAGAACACAATGCATTGTTTTATTTTCTGTGCTCGTAGGAGATGACTCTGCTGCTTCAGTCTAATTAAAACGCTGTTCTGCACCTTTGGCACAATCTGATAAGCTTGCCGTTTTATTATAAAAATAGCGTCCATGCTGAAGTCTGTGAGAGGTTCACTTCCCTCCAGAGTCATGATGGAACACTTCTGTGACCTGTGACTGGGATGCAGTTCAGCTGTCCCCAACCTTCATCCTGAGAAGGAAGATAGCCATGCGCGAAGAAGTGTGCATGCTTGCACACTCGATACAGGGTGCATTCGTTAATGCACTAAGGCCGGCTTCTGACATACAGTACCAAGGTCTGGTGTTGGGTCATTCCAATTGGCCTGGCTGATGGGTACTCCCGACATGCTCTCCTTAGCATAGCGATATTAGTAATAGACAGGAGTAACCTTAGTAACATTATGAACAATTCACATGGTTAAATTGTTTGTGTTTTTCACCATTCTAATAATGCTTATAACAATGATGTGTCTCATTTTTTTGAAAATCGCAGTTTATGTTTTATTTACAAACATTAGAGTTTTCAATAAACGTTTGCAAATGCAATACCGTATCAACTCTTTGTGACACTTTGGGCAAGTAAAATTGACAAATGAAAGTGTTAGATCTCTTTCCACTAATTCCTTGGGAATTTTACAGTCATGTTCGAGGTTACTGACAACATCTATAACTCTGTAAGTTTAGGAGTTTAGATGCAGTACTATGAGCTAGCCAAACAGACCAACATTTACTCATTATATAAAAAAACTCAGGGGCATATTTACAAGGGCATTGCGCCACAGGAAAATCACTTTTAACAACGTTCCTATGGCACAATGCCCTGCTCCATATTCACAAAGTGGCATTAAGCCACTTTTTGTGACTTAACGCCGCTTTGTAAACATGGTACCCTTTCACGCAGGTATCTGCGTGAAATGGGCGTGCAATGGGTTTTGCTTTGGGCGTTCCACCACAACACCCATTGCTTTTTTACGCTGCCTCAGATTTTCAAGGATCTCTAAATCTGAGGCAGCACCAAAAACTAACGCCATGCAAGAGCAGGCGTTAGAATGGCGAAACGAGGAGAAACTTTTTTATTTCTCCTCGTTTTTGCTTTTTCTACTTATGCTGCATTCTGCAGCACACATAGAAAGAGCAAAACACCATTAATGATTGTTTATTTGCAGGAAGGTGTCCCTTCCTGCAGATAAACAATCATTTAATAATGACGATTTGCTACTTATATCTGTGCTGCATTCTGCAGCACACGTAGAAGTAACAAATAGCTACTGAGGGGCAAGGAGTGGTACAAAAAGCAATTCTGTGATCTCATTGGCAGAGTGTCATGATACTCCGGCTATCCTTGAAACTTTCGTGAGTTTATGTCCATTCTTGGCTGTCTGCGTTCCAAAACAATGGCCGGACTATATTGACCATGGCAGCCATTGTTCGTCATCATTTTGTGTACATCTTCATAAACTTTATTTTTGTCCTATTACCTTCGGTGAATGCATCGCTGATAGCTCCCTGCGCAAGTGGGGGGAGTGAACCACCAGCGACAAAGCGACCCATCAGTACACTGTCACATCTCTCTTTCAGATGTGGTCGGCCTCAGAATCGAAAATGCAGGCTCCTTTTTTCAGCTAAGTGTCGCCTTTGTTCTTTTACTTTCCCTCATGTCATGTTTATGTCTATTAAATGGTGCTTAATGGTGAGAGACGTCGCCTTTGAAGGCTCTACAGGCATACTCGAGAGCACATCTTTGTTCCTGAAAGCCTTTCTCAGGCACTGATCCATGAGCGAAGAAAAGGACCTGGATCTCCCACGCAATCGCACAGTCGATGGGATCCATGGAGATGATGACGAAAGTGCATTTCTCAATAGAAAACCTATAAACTTTTAAGAACTGAGTACATTTTCTCCAAATTATTATACTTCACCTCTAGACAGGATTAATTGCAAGTGCACAGTGGTTTGCTGCTATTAAATCACATCTTTTCTTTCCCTTTCTACATGTTTGTCAGTAAGAAATATTAATGACTACTAAAAGCACATTTTGAGAAGTAGTATAAATATATGGCAGAGAAGCTTCATAAATAGACATGACATTTTGTCACTTGTGTACTTGAAAGGTAAAATTGATGATTATCAACCGTAAGTCAGAAGCGCAGCTTATCCAGTAGAAATTCTCTTTGCTCTGCACTACAGCACACATAAACTTAAACATTTCTAAACTGAGCACAGGTATGTGGCCTTAACCTTGCATGACCCCAAGACCTCAGTCTTTAAAATTATAGGGGCATATTCTCAAGGACTCATCGCCTATTTATCGGCACTTTAGCGCCACAAAAGTGGCGATAGATTTATCGCCCTTTTCTCAAGCTGGTGCAAACTGCAGATATCGCCAGTTTACCAGCGATAGCTGCCGCAAAAAACATTGCCACGGATGAGTGTGACAACTAACGCTAATGATATGCATAGTAGGCGTTCCCGTGCAAAAACACACGAAAACACCACTTCGCGAGATTCACAACGACCAGTCAGATCTGTGATGCGAACCAAGACCTGGCGATAAGGCGCGTTAGCAGCAGGGATTTAACACCTGCCTTTCACTGGTGTTAAGCAGGACGACCAACTGCAGTAGAAAGGGACACCAGCCCAGAGCCACATCTGAAGACCAACAGATGCCATGGAGACACTGATCATGCAGCTCGGAGACCCAAGAGGGCCACAACACCCACCGCCACCACCCCCAAGCACCCCCGGACAACCACCCCCGGATTACCATTTAGGCAGTGCAGGATAGCGGATGACCCTAAAACGCACCAGCCCCAGAGACTCAACGCCAGAGGTAGCCATTGGCCAACACAGGCTCAAAAGGACAACCATCCACCGCATCCTGACCCACATTGCCCACAAGCTGACGGTACCAACACAGCGGACAACCTACATCCCCCCCGCAGACAAAGCTGCTGGCTGTGCTGCACCTGTTGGCCCCTTGTACCTTCCAACCAACAACTGCCCGAGTCGGAGGAGTCACACAGCCAGCCCCATCAAACTCCCTCACACGTCATGGATGCATGTCCACAAAAGCAACGGCGGGCCCTTGTATCCGCACCACACGATAGTTCCAATTCGTAGTGTACCTGCGCGCAACCAACCCCAACGCCAGCCGTGCTAGACGCCTCCGTGCCCCAGACCCAAGATCGTAGCAACCGAAATGTGGGTGCGCCAGGTCATGAAGTCCAGTAGTCAACAGTAGTGTAAAAACAGAACTTTATTACAAATACATAAATTAACAAAACGAAAAGCTCAGCCAACGCATTCCATTCCCAACGGGGAACTTCAACAGGGCAACGCGTCTTCAGAAACCTGTGGGAGAAATGGTGACAATGGTCAAACTTCCGTATAGTCACATGCCTAATCTGGTACAGTGTACTGCACTTGGACAAACCGGAATGCTCACAGGCCTGATAAACCATGCATGAGAAGACCGTAACAGAACTACGTGTGGCCGTAACCGTCGTAGGAATGAAGAGGAAGGTAACGACCACACGAACTGCTGTTACGGTCACATCATGCAGGACTCATCAAACCTGAAAGAATCATGGTGTGTGTCAGCTCGATACCCCTGCCCCTCACTCCCCCCACACTGCGCAGGAACATCTTGAGACCACGCAAGGGAACTACGCCATAGCTGGCGTCACGCATGTGTTGGGGGCAATTCACAGCACACGTGTATGACTTGTGCCCCCTGCCGACACTGCACACAATCACTGCAACAGCAACCACACGCATGCCATCACTGTGCATACAAAAGTGGACCACCGTGGCCTGTCCACCAATGTCGTCGCAAACTTCCCAGGCAGTGTGCAGGATCCCCAGGCAGTGTGCAGGATCCCCACATGTCCGCCACCAACCAGCGCTTTGAGGATGGCCCCCATGGAAATGCACTGCCCATCGGCAAGTACCAACTGAACACACCACACACCTCAACTCCACAATCCCCCAACTCACAACTGTGGGAATGCACACGTCACCAATCCACCACCAAAGTGACTACTGCGTGTGTCTCAGTCTCCGCCACAACCTGCCCATAGGCCTACACACACGTGGCCGACCACCTTCAACGGGCACATTCACACTGGAGACGAGGTGGCTACGTCCCAAACCAACCCGTGCACATCACGATCATCGCATGCAGGGCCGTGTCAGCAAGGGTGGCGCCCCCCACCCAGCCACGAGTCCGCCGCCGTGACCGGTGGTGCCTGCGCAATCCTGTGCGCCTGATGCACCCCAGCCCAGGTCCCCAGACCGGTCCTCCGCCCAGCGATAACTGGCCGCCCCTGCGCACCCAGGCCTCAATGCTCACCTGCCGCCACCGGCTTGTCTCCAAGAGGGCCCACCACGTGCCGGTGCATCCTCCTCAGCAGATCGCTGGATTCCACGCCACAGGCCCCCAGCGCACCCTGCGGCACCACACCGCGGAGTCATGTGTGTGCTGACTGCTGACTGCTGCCTGCGCGTACACTGCGGTCCAGCAGGGCAAACTGTTCAATTTGAGTCTTGATTCGCTGGACGCCGTATCGAGGCCAATGCATCATCGCAGGCTGCACACCCGCTCAGCTCTTCAGGTGCCACTAACCCTGTGCAACGCAAGTCATCGTCACGTGGCGGTAGGCCCCTGCCAGCCGCAGTGCCGCGGGTGCCACTGACCCTGTGCAACGCAAGTCATCGTCCCGTGGCGGTAGGCCTGTGCAGGCCACAGTGCAGCGGGTGCCACTGACCCTGTGCAACGCAAGTCATCGTCCCGTGGCGGTAGGCCCGTGCGGGCTGCAGTGCAGCGGGTGCCACCAACTCAGTGCACCGCAAGTCATCGTCCCGTGGCGGTAGGCCCGTGCGGGCCGCAGTGCAGCGTGTGCCACCAACTCAGTGCACCACAAGTCATGAACCCTTCATGATTGGGTCGCGTGGTGCAGACGCCATCATGTCATCTCCGGCAGTGGGGTATGTGACATGCTAGGCCCCTTTTAATGGCAGGGTCACATGTCCTGTGACACCTGTGCTGGATGGGTGTGAAGTGGGTGTGAACCAGCCCTCAGGGAGTGGCTGTGGCATGCTGATGACTAGACCAGTGATCAGCAGATCACTACAGGGAAGAACAGGGACATGTAGCTTTGTCGTCCCCCCCTGAGCGTAAGCGGAGTGGACTGGCCTGGCGTATGGCAGGCCAGCGTAGGGGTGGGAACAATGAGCCCGGGGCTCTGGACGTGCTTCAGTTCTGGGCTGGACATGGAAGTAACTGATGCTTGTGTCTCTGTTGTAGTGTCTACGCCACCCGGACCGCAATCGGCAATGTTGCACCCTGTGACTCAAGTCCCACGACATGAGCAACATGGACGTAAGGGGGAATCACTGACCCTACATTCATCCATACTCTCATACTTGAATGATCAAAGGCATGACACATCTGTGTGATTCTGAATGTTTAATTCACATCCAGTGGAGTGTTGCAGCTGGAGCAGTACAGGGCCATGCAAACCCCACTTCACATTATTGGCCCGTGGAGGGCCAGCCAGAGTCCTTCAGGGAATGACAAGTACATCGGAAGAGGAAGAGTTCAGTCCGCAGTCTGATCGCTGTGTCATTGGTAACCAAACAGAAAATGGCAGTCCATGTCGAGGTCCAAGGTGAGTATCGTAGAGTGTATCGGGGGACAGTGGAAGGTGATGATGCAAAGGGCAGAACCAAGCAGAAACAGGCCATATGGCGGAGATGAATGCTACTGCCTCCTCCTTACCAGTAAGGTTGATTCACCCGCATCTTCGTCCTCTGATGTCACATGTGCCTCACACGTGGGTGGTGCTGGATTGCCTGCCGCACTGTGAGGCACTGACACATCAGGGGGCGGAGATGTGGATGTAGAAGCAGCAGCAGCATTCATCTGCGCAAGGCCTTGAGGCAGCAATGCCATGACGATGTGCTGCAGGGCTTGGAGGGTCCCAGCCACATCTCGCTGTTGTGCAGCCGTGGCAGCCATTCTTACCGCCGTCATCTGCTCCATGTTCTCCATGAGCCCCCGCATCTGTCCCAACTCCCGGCTGACATCGCTGGAGCCACTCTGACTGGACAGTTGTTCTTGTCTCAGTATCATGACTCCAGCGATGTCAGCCATGGATCATTGGAGAGCATGGAGCGGACTGTGGGTGTCCGTTAGGGACTGTAAGTGGTCCCTGATGGAAATCAGACGCATCAAGTTTTGCTGCCATGAGGTCGAACCCCACCCGCACCTGATCAGCCATCTTCTCCTGGACCTCTAACACACGGCGTTGGAAGGCAATGTGTTGTTCGTGGGGGTCCTGGGAGACAGCCGGGGTGGTAGGTGCTTCCTGCTGTGTGGTCTGTGCAGGGGGTGGGGTCTCCTCGATGCAGCTGGGCTGCCCTGCTCCTGGAGGTGAGGTGCCGTAGCTGTCCATGAACTCTTGGAGGGTGTCGGTGTCGAAGGTGTGGAGGTCCTCTTCGTCATCAGTGAAGAGCTGTTGGGTCTGCTCTGCAGGAGGTGTTGGTTCTCCCTCTGCAATGTGATGGGGAGATGCAGTTTAACATTGTGTTCACATGTATGTTTACGCATTGTACAGGTTTACATACAAACTGCATGACAATGTACATTGTGACTGTTGGGGAGGAGCTGCCTATTTGATGCGGGACAGTGGACATTTCGACAACATCACAGATGTGTGTTTGTACTTGTACATTATCATCTCACATTTCCCTGCTATGCCAAATGTGATTGACCAGTTTCTACACACAAGCGGCACCAGTTGTGTCCTCTGTTCTGTTGTGAACGTGTTGCAGTTTATACCACATTGTTGTCAATGTTGATGTGCTCTGAATGTTATGTGTGTGTGCTGCATTTTGGGAGAGTCGCCCTGCAGCTCTGATTTGGCTGGCCCTTCTCCTTTCAGGCGGTGTGCCTTTGACTTCTGTGCTTATACAGTGCTGAGATGTTGCATTCTTAGGTAAATTGGGCTCTTGGTGGGACTTGGGACTCTGGGTCATGGTTTGTCCGCAGATGTGTTGTTGAGGTCAGGGGTTGTTTGTGCACGTGGATGTGTCAGAGTGTGACCTGCTCCTTTACGGATGTGGTCCACACTCAGCCCCCTCAGTGTCGTGGCGTGCAACATGTCATGATATATTGACTGCAGCCATGCTATTTGCATTGCAGTGTCACTTGCATTGTCAGTGTGGCTCACAGACACGTCGCTTTGCTGGGTTCAGCACATGTGCATGGGTTTGTTGTGAGATTAGTGATGTGTGGGGAGAGTCCCCTCTGTGCACATTGTCGACGGGGGCCTACTTGCTGTTTCTATGTGTGCTGCAGTATGCCAAGGAGATCAGGGACATGATCCAGAGACATTGTGGGTGTGCACTGTGCTATACTTGATTGTGCATGTGTGCCATTGTGCCCATCTCCCCGTCCCCCAGTCCCTGGTGGTTACTCACCCTGTTGCTGTTGTGTCAGGTCATGTTGAGCAGTGTCCGGTGCCCCAACTCCTGCCACCGTCTCCACACTGATGACTGTGGACACCATTTCCTCCATCTCATCCAGCTTCTCCTGTGGCGCTGGACTCCCACCTCCAGTCTGCATTACTGCCTTCTGGTTGTTGCTGAGTTTCTGCTTGGTTTTGCGCTTCACATCATTCCAGCGCCTCTTGAGCTCTTCCATTGTCCTCCTCAGCACTCCGACTGCATTCACCTTGTCTAGGATGGACTGCCATATTCCATTTTTTGTTGCCAATGACACAGTGGAGGTGACAAACAGTTGTTGATGGTGTTCAACCACCTCCGTGATCAGGATCCTGTTTTCCTGCGGACTGAACCGCGTCTTCCTCTTCTTCTTGTCCTTGCCCTTCCCTGTCCCCGAGGTCCCAGGCTGCTCCTCCGTGGGGCTTGTGGGGTTCTGGCCATCCTCTGTACCTGCTCCGGCTGCCTCCATTGTGCTTCGCTGTAGTTCGGTTTTTGTTTGTTTATTTTTTTTCTCTGCTTTTGTAGTGATTTTTCCCGCCTAGCGTGTGTGATTTGCAGGCCTGGTGCTGCTTTTCACTGATTGTCTTATTGCGGTTGGGCCCATCTGAACTTTTTTTGTGTTCGGGTTTGGATTTTCATCGCCGTCCCGGTAGTGTTATCGCGGACATTTGACGAGTTATCGGGGTACAATCGCATGTTACCGCCGTGTTGTGAATGCCACGTTAACACGGGGTTATTTTCCCGTGATAGATGGCGATATGTAAACTTGCGTTAACCTATTTTGGCGATGTTTATCATACGTTCTTGAGAATATCCCCCATAGTACACTAAAAGAAGTTGTGCAGATGATTAAGGTCTGCATGGTTGAAATTCAAGTTATGGATTATGCAAATTACTATAACTTGTGAATTTTAGTGTTTTTTCATTTTAATGTATTATGATAACTGCACTTGAAATGTGTTTTTGTAGTTGAATTTCTGAGGGTGTTTTCTTTAAATATGCTTTGAGGTGTTATAACCAAAGATAACTAATAACTTTATTTTTCAGTGAATGTTGGTTTTGTCACCCTGTCACACACCCAAGAGTTTCCTGTGCTCAATCCCCCATGGGCAGCCAATACCCGCTGAGCACAGCCGTTGGTCTTTGGCCATGCCCTGCAGGCATTGGCCAGAACCACAGGCCTCCGACTAGGCCTTGTGCCATGCCTTCCACAGGCGGCCAACCCCTCCTGCACACAGAATTCTGTTGTCTATATGAGGGTTGACAGAAGGGTGTGGCCTCTACCAGGCCATGCACTCAACACTTTAAGGGTGGCCAACCCCTGCCTTGAATGGGCTTTGGTGATTCGCATGTGGATTGGCATCAGGGTGTGGTCTCCAGCCATGTGCTGCATCTGAATCTTTTTGGTTCCTAACAGTAGATGTGCAGGGCCTTTGGCCATGCATAGCGGCATGTTGGCCACAGGACTGTACTGGAGTCATGCCCTGCTCTCATTCCACCATGTGTCGCCAGTGCCCTTTGTGTGGCCAAGTACAGCATTTTTTGTTAAAGGATTCACCATTCCTAAACTGGATTTGCAAATCCTGAGGGCCATTAGGCCATTAGGTTCGCAAATCCATTAAAAGAATTGTAGAATCCCACAATAAAAAAACTGGATAATAATTTTATTGCTCAGGAATGCCTTAAGGGGCCCTCCACATGTGCCTTAGGGTTGGAGTAGGTTCACCTTGCCCGCTCATTTTTTCTTTTTCTTTTCCCTAACATGGTGCTCCATGTTGGTTAATATCAGCTGCAACAAACATTTTATTGTGACTGCCAGCCAATTAGAGCATAGCAGATCCATGAATCTGTTGTTGGATTCACCAATCTGCAATGGATGATGGGAGATAAGCAGCCAAATCCAATGGTGTGTCTTTAATTTTTAATTAGATTTTTGAACCCTTTGTTGATTCGCTAATCAGCAGAGGATCTGGAAATTAATGATCAAGGTACCTTCAATGTATAACCTCTTCATGCCAACCTAAGGACCTTTATAGACAGCAATTTCTTGAAAACTACTTAATGAATCTACACCATACAAAGCAAAGGCACTTCCTTAGGTAAATTTCTACCTTCATACCAAATTTGGAGGAATTCTGTTCAGCCTCTTTTTTCTGTATCAAGGAACAAAAAAATCCTATGGGAATTTAAATAGGAAATATTACTTTTTAGACCTCCACTCTTTTTCTTGGCACCCGCTTGAATGATCTCCATGAAACTTGCCTCAAAGAAACAAAAGAGGATGTACGTTTTACTGAAAGTTTTCTGCAGATTTGTGAAACGGTGACAAAGTTATTACGAGAACAAAAAATAACTTGTCATTGGAACGTCTGACTCACGCAGACATATATATATATATATATATATATATATATATATATATATATATATATATATATATATATATGAATCACCAACGGCCCGAAAGCTAGTTCCGGAGGCACACAACAGCTCGCCAGCCCTCCAGTTTCTCTTCCACTCTTATCCCATGTTTCAGATAAATTGACTGCCGACGCGTTTCAAGGAACAATCCTCTTCTTCGGGGCTCTGTAACAAAGGGCAACACAGAATCACTTCACCTTGGTAAAAATACTGCTTTTATTCTTTCAATTGGCCCCCTAGTGGGCCGCACTTGTAACGTGTTAATTTTTAAAGGCATTGTGGAACTTGTATTCCGAAGCGAATCACAATCTCCCCTGAGTGGGTGTATTTGCCCATGTTCATTAATACATATATTATCCTTATAGTAAGGTCCAAGAACAAGGGGTAAGTGTGCATAACACGGCTCGCTGTGCCGTTTCAGGTCAAAGACAGTCCAGACCACGGCCTCTCTAATCCTACTGTCTCACGAGATGGTGCTCCCCATCGCGGTTCGGAACCGCGCACACATATGAATCACCAAAGGCCCGAAAGCTATTTCCGGGGCCACACAACAGCTCGCCAGCCCTCCAGCTTCTCTTCCACTTCTATCCCATGTTTCAGATAAATTGCCTGCCGACGCGTTTTAAGGAACAATCCTCTTCTTCGAGGCTCTGTAACAAAGGGCAACACAAAATCACTTCACCTTGGCAAAATACTGCTTTTATTCATTCAATTGGCCCCCTAGTGGGCCGCACTTGTAACGTGTTAATTTTTAAAGGCATTGTGGAACTTGTATTCCGAAGCGAATCACAATCTACCCTGAGTGGGTGTATTTGCCCATGTTCATTAATACATATATTATCCTTATAGTAAGGTCCAAGAACAAGGGGTAAGTGTGCATAACACGGCTCGCTGTGATGTTTCAGGTCAAAGACAGTCCAGACCATGGCCTCTCTAATCCTACTGTCTCACGAGATGGTGCTCCCCATCGAGGCTCGGAACCGCGCACACATATGAATCACCAAAGGCCCGAAAGCTAGTTCCAGGGGCACACAACAGCTCGCCAGCCCTCCATCTTCTCTTCCACTCTTATCCCATGTTTCAGATAAATTGACTGCCGACGCGTTCAAGGAACAATCTTCTTCTTCGGGGAACTGTAACAAAGGGCAACACAGAATCACTTCACCTTGGCAAAAATACTGCTTTTATTCTTTCAATTGGCCCCCTAGTGGGCCGCACTTGTAACGTGTTAATTTTTAAAGGCATTGTGAAACTTGTATTCCGAAGCGAATCACAATCTCCCCTGAGTGGGTGTATTTGCCCATGTTCATTAATACATATATTATCCTTATAGTAAGGTCCAAGAACAAGGGGTAAGTGTGCATAACACGGCTCGCTGTGCCGTTTCAGGTCAAAGACAGTCCAGACCACGGCCTCTCTAATCCTACTGTCTCACGAGATGGTGCTCTCCATCGCGGCTCGGAACCGCGCACACATATGAATCACCAAAGGCCCGAAAGCTAGTTCCGGGGGCACACAACAGCTCGCCAGCCCTCCAGCTTCTCTTCCACTCTTATCCCATGTTTCAGATTGTGATTCGCTTCGAAGAAGAGGATTGTTCCTTGAAACGCGTCGGCAGTCAATTTATCTGAAACATGGGATAAGAGTGGAAGAGAAGCTGGAGGGCTGGCGAGCTGTTGTGTGCCCACCACAGCACAAACTTTCCACAAGCCCTGGAAGAAGAGGAAACTCAAAACGCGTCGGCAAGGAGGAAAGCTGCATTACTCACCTGCTTTCGAATCATATCCATACCTGATGAAATAAAGGCTGGTTACCTCGTGGAAGCTCGAGTGCGTCTCTATGTGAGCGAACCAGTGTGTTGAAAATAATCCAGGCGGAGGCTCATCCACCAGAGACTGCACCACCCAAGGATCTTTAAGGGGGCCACAAAGCACGGATACATCTTCTTGAATGTGGGGCTGAAACGTAGGATGAGGATATGTCAGAGTGCGGGGGTCCACCCAGGACTTAAACCAGCAGTAATTAGTGCGCTTTATTTTTTGTGTATTTTAGGGAACTACGACTCCCACAAGTCTCCGTAATGCATCCATTGAGGGCGGGACATTGTACATATAATGGGAGCCCTACCCACCACAGCACAAACTTTCCACAAGCCCTGGAAGAAGAGGAAACTCAAAACGCGTCGGCAAGGAGGAAAGCTGTATTACACACCTGCTTTCGAATCATATCCATACCTGATGAAATAAAGGCTGGTTACCTCATGGAAGCTCGAGTGCGTCTCTATGTGAGCGAACCAGTGTGTTGAAAATAATCCAGGCGGAGGCTCATCCGCCAGAGACTGCACCACCCAAGGATCTTTAAGGGGCCACAAAGCACGGATACACCGTCTTGAATGTGGGGCTGAAACGCAGGATGAGGATATGTCAGAGTGCGGGGGTCCACCCAGGACTTAAACCAGCAGTAATTAGTGCGCTTTATTTTTTGTGTATTTTAGGGAACTACGACTCCCACAAGTCTCTGTAATGCATCCATTGAGGGCGGGACATTGTACATATAATGGGAGCCCTACCCACCACAGCACAAACTTTCCACAAGCCCTGGAAGAAGAGGAAACTCGAAACGCGTCGGCAAGGAGGAAAGCTGCATTACTCACCCGCTTTCGAATCATATCCATGCCTGATGAAATAAAGGCTGGTTACCTCGTGGAAGCTCGAGTGCATTTCTATGTGAGCGAACCAGTGTGTTGAAAATATATATATATATATATATATGTTACCTACTGGCGTTTGCCAGTAGGTAGTTATACTTAGGACCTAGTTTCCATAGGAAAAGCGTTTTTTCATTTGCCAATAACGTTGGCGTCGTTTGATGAATCCTCACAAACTTTTCAAAACTAGTTTGCCACTCACTTCTGCTGCTGTCTTGAATATTTTGGGGTGATCCGTCAAGTGGGTGCCGAGAAAAAGTGGGGTCCCAAAATGCATTTTCCCCATGTTAATTCTGTAGGAACTTTAGACACAGCTACAGCCCGAACTGCTGAACAGAATTAGACCACATTTGGCAGAAAGGTAAATGTTAGTTCAGGGAAGTCCCTTGTGCTTTTGTGTAAATCCGTTCAGTAGTTGCAGAGTTATTAAAAGAAATTTCCAATTGTGTGTAAAGGCACATGGAGGATACACAACCCCTCCCGATATGGTGCTGAGATCTGATTGGCTGCCAATACTTCAAACCAGATAGTGTTGGCAGCCATCTTGGTATACGGCTTGTGCCGAGTCCCAGAAAAGACGTAAAAAAAAGAAAAGGGGGCAGGGTATGAATACCATGATCCCCCTAGGCCTCTTGGAGTGGGGGCTCGCTGGGCAAAACAAGCATTTATTTGGTTTATTTTTTTACAGGAGCCACGTTGGATTTTGTAGTGATGTCACTGACCAATTTCATGAGTAATATAAAATGTGAGGTCATAAGCAGTGCATTGCGGGGGCGCAAGTGATAGTTAACTCAGCTAACTATAACTGCTGAATTTCTATGGTTTTGTACAAGTGAAATCTGAGCCTAACTGTAATGTCCCTGTAACCTTTGTTTTTTTCAGTGAATTTCTAAGGTTTTTTTAAATTCCATTTCCTAACTATAACATCCCTGTGACTTTTGTTTTTTTAGTGAATTTCTAAGGGTTTTTTTAACGCGAAGTAAGATGCTCATTGCAATGCACAGTGGGGACGGGGTTGAACGCAGGGCCTCGCCTGGCATTGTGCTGCCCCAACCGAAGCTTGCTGCTCCTGCCCCCCTCCTTGCTATCCATTGTCCATGACCCTGCTCCCTCATTACAGCCATGTGTGGCCGTTGTTCTGCCATTGGCCTTTCTGCCTACCCTGAACAGTTAGCTTGCTGCCCCATCCACCTCCTCCCTATCTTCTGTTGTCCGATGTGCTGCAACTGCCTTCCATTTAGCTCAATGTCCCTGCCCACTCCTCCTGCCCTCCGTTCTCCAATTCTATGCACCATCATTGTCCTCCTGCTTCGCCTCTGTGCTTATCTTGCTGTCCCTACTCCCCTTCCCCCTGCCCCCCGATGTCTGTGTTCATGCCCCTGCTCCCTCCTTTCTTCCCACCATATTTCATGGGCCTGTAACCTTCCTATCTACTCTGAGTGTTCTGTTGAGCTGCCACTGCCCCTCCCACCTGCCTTGCATGGTCAGATGGCTGCCGCCTGTTCCTGCCACCTCTACACTGCCTGCCCAGGTTCCATTCCCCTATCCCCTCCCACCTGTCCTCCATGGTCCATTTTGCTGCCACTCCATTCTGCCCTTCATGCTCTGTTGTGCTGCAACTGCTCCTCCTGTCTGCCCTGCATGGTCTGTTGAAAAGTCCATTCCCCTGCCTTATTTTGTTTGTGGCCAGCCCCTACCCCCCTCTTCTATTCTGCATGGTCTTTTGTGCATGCCCATGTCCCCTCCCTCTTGCCCACCATGGCTGTTGTGCTGTCACTAACCTTCCCGCTTGCCATGCATGGTCTTCTGTGCTACCACAGCCCCTCCCACCTGCCGTATGTGGTCAGCTTGCTAGTACCCCTGACCCCTCCCACCTCCCTTCCATTGTTTTTGTGTATGCCATTATAGTTCACAGTGGCCCTCAATGGTGTGTTGTGCTTCCAGTGCCCATCCCATCTGCCCTCCATGGTCAGCTTGCTGCTCCTGCCCTGCCCCTTTGCCCCCTGCCCTTCCTTTTCCATGTGCAGACCCCTATCACCTCCCTCCTGCCCTGTTTGGCCCACTGTCATTCCCCTGCCCCCTCGCTCCTGCCCTTCGTGGTCCATTAAATTGTTAAGCTGCAACTGTCCCTCCTGTCCGCTATGGTCAGCTTGCTGTCCTACCCTCTTTCCCCTATGCTCTCTGTTGTCCATGTGCATTGCCCTACTGCCTCCCTATTGCTTTCCATGGTCCTTTTGCTGCACTGCCATCTTGCTTGCCCTGTGTGATGTATTGTGCTGCTGCAACCCCTGACGCCTGCCCTGTAAGGTCATTTTGGTGCCCCTGCCCATCTCCCCCTGCCCTCTCTTATCCAAGTCTGTGCCCCTACACCATTCCTCCCGTCCTCCGTGATCCATTGTACCAACCTTGCCAACATTTTGAACTTGGTAAGAGGATGATTTTGAAACAAAACCTGGGGAATTGATTTTCCCATTTGATTTACATTTAAAAAGAGGAGATTTTAGGCAGGAGACAAATAAAATAAAGTCCTTTTGTATTTAAAAACATCCGGAGTCTCCTAGCTGAATCGGGTCTGCTGGCATGTATGGTTGTACTGCCACAGCCTCACCCTTCTGCCCTTAATGGTTGTTTATATTGCCACAGCCTCTCTTGCCTGTACTGCATGATTGGTGTGTTGCCCCTACCCCCTTTTCTCTGCCCTCCATAGTCCATTGTGGTGCCACTGCCCTTGCCGCCTGCACAGCGTGGTCAACTTGTTGCCTCTGCACCCTCCTCCATGAGAGATTCTTATTCCCATAAAAATTATGGTTAGTGCTCTGAACAACTAAAATGAGGACATATTTTCTGAGTTCTCAAATAGCATCAAAGCACTTTTAAATAATTTGCTATCTCTATGTTTTTTTATCCATTTGATCACTTGATTATATGTTACACGTAAGGGAGAGGATGTGGCGTTACAGCCAGAGCTACAGACTTTCCAACTGGGGAACCAAGTTCGAGTTTCGGCATCAGCTTGACATCCTTTGATTCTGGGCAAATCACATTGGGGCACATGCATCAAAATTGTAAATTGCAAATACCTAATTGTGAATTCCTGAGAATCACAATTAGGTATTCGCAATTTACAATGCATGAAACTCAAAGAGTTTCAGATTGCGATTCCTAGGGGGTCGCAAATCGCTCTACCTCATTAATATTAATGAGGTAGATCGCAATTTGCGACCCCCTAGGAATTGCAAAACTCACGGGTATGGTGGCCTGCTGTCAGCAGACCACCATGTCCGTGATTGCTTTTAAATAAAGCAATCTTTTTTTTGTAAAACAGCCCATTTTCCTTAAAGGAAAACAAGATGCTTTACAGAAAGTAAAATGAAAAGATTTCTTTTCATTTTTTAAGACAGGGACCACTGCCTGCTCTTATAAATGCTTTTACAACCATTCACAAAGGGGAAGGGGTCTCTTGGGGACCCCTTCCCATTTGTGAATTGGTTACCACCTAGGTGGTAATATGAGAATGTTTTGCGACCGCATTCACGGTCACAAAACATTCATGCATACCGTTAGGATTCGGTATTTGGAAGGGATGCCCTAAACAAGCCCCTTCCAAATAACGAATCGCAAATTGGGGTTTGCTGCATCAAATCGGCCCATATCTGATGGCAAAAATGCTTGATGCATGTGCCCCTAAATCTCCCGATGCCTAAAACCAAACTAAATGTGTCCTTGTGTAATGTAACTGATGCTCATGTAAAGCCCTCCTATACCTTTGGGCCAAGTCTGCGCTTTATAAAACTGTGAAAAAAAACACGAAATAATTAAGTGTTGTGCACACTTCTGTCTTTGGGCTACATTTGGGTGATATTTGTGCCATGTTTGGGCTCTTTTGTCTCCAGTGGCCATCTTGGGAGACTTATTTGTTATGAAGCTCCCTAATTTCATCATTTACTGCAGTATCCTCAGTAGATAATGCTTTCAGTTTTCTACTTTGATTCCATTAAGATGGCATTCATATGTGCCACACCTGTGGCATAAATTCAGAATGTTAGCACTCTAGTTGCTCATTAGAAGACTGTAGTAAAACTGCCGATCACCAGAGAGTTAACTGGCAGTCTTCTGCTAGTGTTGAAAGTGCATGTTTCAGTATGCATGTGTGCATGTGTTGAAAGTGCATGTTGCAGTCTGCATATCAGAATATTTTAACAAAATAGAAGAGGAAGATATTTGAGAACTCACTTAAAATGTGTCCTAATTTATCTTTCTACGGCACTACCTATAATTTCTATGACAAACTGAACCCCCTCATATGGTTCCTTTCTAAATTAAATGTTTTAAGTTTTACCAGTTTGATACAATCAACATGGCTTCAGGTGTGACATACTTATGTCATAAGTAACATCGTTAGCGCTCTAGTTGTTCTTTAGAACACTCTGGGAGACTGCAGTAGAACACAAAGGAATCAACTGACAGCAGGAGCGGCTCCTCCATTAGGATGAAGGACCGTCGTCCCGCTCCAAAAAATGCACCCCAGGAAAGCCACAGAGATGAAAAATAAAATGGTAAGAAAGTTAATGTATTACCATTTTATTTTTCATCCACCCATCCTGAACCGAGTGTCAGGACGTGGCAGGGCCATTGCTGCTGAGTGGCAGCAGTGAGCTGTGCACTTCAGTTTACAGTGCGCATGTCATTTTGGCCAGCTGTCTTACGACGGCCAGCCAGACATGCACATTTAAACTTCTCTGGCCTAGCTGTCTTAGACAGCTGGGTTAGAGAAAGCACAGGGCCACCATGCTCTTGAGAGGTCGCTCCCTACAATTCTGGGCAGGAGGAGTGGGCAGGGACATCAAGCAAAATGAAGGGCAGTGACAGCACATCGGACTATGCAGGGTAGGAAGGAGGGGGCTGGTGCATGGAACTGGACAACAGAGGGTACGCAGGAGGTGGCTTAGGCAGCAAGCTAACAGTTCAGGGCAGGTGGGAAGGGCAGTGGCAAAGCGAACAGCCACAAAGGGCTGAAATGAGGGAGTAGGGGCAAGGACTTGGACAATGAATGGTAAGGAAGAGGGGGGGTAGGAGCAGAAAGCCTGGGTGGGGGAGCACAATTCCAGGCCAGGCCCTGTGTCCACTCCCCCACCATGCATTGTAATGGGCATCTTACTCAACGTTAAAAAAATTCACTGAAAAAACAAAGGTTACAGGGACGTTATAGTTAGGAAATTGTTTTTTTTAGTGAAATTCTATGTTTTAAAAAAAAAATCTAAGGTTACAGGGACTTTATAGTTAAGTTCAGATTTTACATGCACAAAACCCTAGAAATTTAGCTGTTATAGTTAGAGTTAGTTCTAGTAACTATAACTCGCGCCCTCACCATGCACTGCTAATTACCCCAGATATTACATCACTCATGACAAATTCTATGACATCATTGATAAAATCACTAACATTTGCAGTAAAATTATTGATGAGAAAACTGCATGGCCTTAGGGCATGAGTTACTTGAAATAACTCTAACTATAACAGCTAAATTTCAATGATTTTGTGGATGTAAAATCTGAACCTAAATATACTGTCCCTGTAATCTTAGTTTTTTTAAGTGAATTATATATATATATATATATATACATTATATATATACACACATATATATATATAAGCATATATATATATGTGTGTGTTTATGTGTGTATATAGCTATATAACACTACAACCTATGCAAAAGGAGCATGTAGTTCATCAATCCTTCAATGATAATTAATATTCCAAGCAGTATGCTCATATTTTGTCCATTCTTTATATACCACACAAAGAAAATCCTTCTGGAGTCTTTTAGTTGGAAAGTCAATTCTGAATTTATTGTTCCATTCAATTTCTCATCAAAAAAGTACACAATCAAGTCAATCCAGCCAACGCGTTTCGTCCTGTGCGGACTTCATCAGGGCTTGCCATCTCGTGACAATCACACAGCTTTAAATTTCATGTAGTGCACCCATCCTTCTTTTAGTATAGCCTTGTGTTTTAGAAAACGTCTAATACGTGCCGCGCTCCTTTGTAGCGCGTATCCGACACTGTCATTCCTTCGTTTCCTTTGTTTCCTGCCAGCATGAAATTTAAAGACGTGTGATTGTCACAAGTTGTGTTATGGCCCATCAGCATGTATCTGCAGGAAGCTCGTGCACAACTAGGAAAGGGAGACTGCTACAAAAGATGCAAACAGGAAGCAATGGCCAAGGCGCAAGTTCAATATATCCAAGAACTAGAACAATGCATGAGGGAGGGCTTGCTTGCTCTCACATGATGAATTCCGGTATCTGAAGAATGATACTTCCAGGACACCAGTCTTCTATTTGATTCCTAAAGTGAACAAAAATGCCAGCTGCCCTCCTGTCCGGCCCATCATTACAGCAATTGGAAGTACGATGGAATATACATCTAAATATATTGACTTCTTTCTGAAAAAATATGTGGCAAACTTACCATCCTACATAAGGGACAGTGGTGACTTCCTGAACATGATTTATGATACACCTATGGAACAGGACTATGTGTTGATAGCACTGGACATAACAACTCTACACACAAGCATCGCTCACAAGGATGGTTTAAGAGCCATGCAGCACTTCCTACGGGATAGACCAGTAGGCTTGTTCAATCACACCCAAATGTTGATATCCATGACAAAGAGGTGCCTGGAGAATAACTTTTTTCTGTTTGGGGGAGAGTTGTATCAACACCAGCACGGGACTGCGATGGGCACCTGTTTTGCCCCCAGTTATGCATGTTTACATGTAGGCTGGTGGGAGGAACAGGTGCTCCACAGAGAACACGCACAAACCTGGGACGAACACATAGTAATGTGGGTAAGGTTTATAGATTACCTTTTTGTGATTTGGACTGGCACCACTAACTCTGCTGAACAGTTTGTTAAACTTTTAAATAACAATGAATTGAACTTAAAGTTTACACATAACATCAGCAGAAAATGTGTAACATTCCTCGACATAGAAGTGTATGTTCAGGTGGGTAAGCTGGAGACAACGCTTCATAGGAAAGAGGCAGCTGGGAAGAAAACCCTTCATGCCTCAAGCTTCCACCCAGACCATACTAAACTGAGTATTTCCTATGGAGAGATGCTGCGGGCAAACAGAAATTGCAGCACACAAACTGAATTAACCAAATGCCAGGATGAAATGACTCAGAGATTTATTGAAAGAGGCTACAATAGAAAAGTGGTTGAGGGAGCAGGTTGATCAGCAAATAATAAAGAAACAAGAGATGGTTCTATTCCCCCAAAAAAAGCCAGGGAGGGGAAAGTTGGACCCCAGATGAGATCCTGACTACCTACAATTGCTCAGAATAAAGAACTTAGGGATTTGTTAAATATGATCGATCATACCCCGTAGCTCGTCATTGTGAGATGGTGCATCATAAAGATCCAACACAAATCAATTACTATGTAATAGATGCAGTACCATTAAGTAGGAGGGGTGGCGATCGCACGGGAACATTACGAGAGCTGGAAACTAGGTATATTCTTACACTTGATAGCATGATACCGAATGGGTTGAACTATGATGAGGAATTGCATTCTTGTCTATAATAGGTATAGTAATGGGTATGATTATATCTGGAGTTTATTGAAAGACAAGAGGTATCTTTATTTGTTCCTTGCTAATATTGCCTGTTTCCACCCCTGCTAGGAGTGGCAAAAATGAAGGCACCTGCCAAGCTAGTTATAAAAAGATAATCATGACCAATGATAAGTTATTTAGACAATATAGAGACACATGCTAGGGAGCAATGGCTAAATGAATTGTTCACTAGGAGTAAGTGACTTAAACAAGGCACCAGCCTGTGATTTCAGAGACAAAATTATAAATTATGTTTGTGATCTTGAAGTGAGCTGAATAAGGTACTTGCCTCTAATTTTCAGAGATGAATTACAAATTATGTCTATGCACTCGAAATGTATTTAGAAAAATCAAATTGGCACATTTTATATATGGCTTGAAACAAATATGAAGTGATTTAAACTTTATAAAAATGAATTTTATTTTGTGCTATATGGGAGGGAGTGTTTCCTTTATGTTTTGTTGACTCCCAGAAACAAAAGGCAACGGACATCACGCACTTGATCAATGCCGTGGCAACGGCCGATACGCGTTATGGCTAAATGAATTAAAAGAAACTGAAATCTGCAGCTGAGTCGGCTCTGTTTGTGTGAATCTCTTTCAAACGTGAAGTTGAGATATATATATATACACACACATATATATTACCTACTGGCGGTCACCAGTAGGTAGTTATAGTTAGGATTTAGTTTCCATAGGAAAAGTGTTTTTTGTTTTGCTAATAACTTTGGCGCCGTTTGGCGTATCTTCATGAAATTTTCAAAACTAGTTTGCCACTCACTTTGGCTGCTGTCTGGAATGTTTTGGGGTGATTCGTCAAGCGGGGACCAAGAAAAAGGAGGGTCCAAAACACATTTTACCCATGCAATTTCCTATGGGGATTTTAGATATGACTGCAACCCGGACCGCTGAATAGACTAACAAATTTGGTAGCAAGCTAGATAGAGTGTTTTTGTAATTTCGTGTAAATCTGTTCAGTAGTTTTGGAGTTATTATAGAAAAAAGATTTAAGTATATCTAGAGATGCAGATCCACCGTGGGGGGTGGAATAAAGTGTACATAGGATATATGGGGTCTGGATAGAGGTCTGTGAGGGACCCCTCATGGGCAAGCAATTGTCAAAAAATGTTTTATTTTACACACGTGAGGATCCACGGATCCACCACGGCGCTCAGCGTGGCACCCGTGCAAACCTGTGGTGGATCTGCAGATCCAGACCACAGTTAAAAAACACATATACCCACTCACAGACCCACACACCTACTCATGCACTCACTCACATACCCACTTACACACCCACTCATACAGTCACTTACACACCCACTCAAAGACCAACAACCCAATTACAAACCCACTCACAGACCCACAGAGCCACTCACATACCCACTCACAGACCCAAAAAACAACTCACACACCACCTCACAGACTCAAACAGCCACTCACACATCCACACGCCCATACAGTCACTCACACACCCACTCACAGACCCACAAAACCACACCCACACCCACACAAAGACCTACATAGCTACTCACACATCCACTCACACATCTAGATACACATACACATAACCACTCACACACCCATACAGCCACTCACAGACCTACAAAACCACTCAGACACCTACTCACAGACCCACACAGCCACGCACATACCCACTTACACATACACATAACCACTCACACACCCATACAGCCACTCACACACCCACTGACAAACCTACAAAACAACTCAGACACCTACTCACAGACCCACACAACCACTCACAGTCACTCAAATTCATACACCCACTCACACACCCATACATTCACACACACACCCACTCAAACACCCACAAAACCACTCACAGATATTGTCATTTGCGATGTCATCAGTGATGTCACTGACCATGTCATGAGTGATGTAAGATGTGAGGTCATAAGCAGTACATTGTAGTGGCATGAGTTCTAGTTAGCTCAGATAACTAGAACTGCTGAATTTCTGTTTTTTTGTGTGTAAAATCTGAGCCTAACTATAACACCCCTGTAACCTTCAGTTTTTCAGTGAATTTCTAAGGGTTTTTACATTCTATTGCCTAACTATAAAATATCTATCACCTTTGTTTTTTTCAGCGAATATATGTATATATCTCAGTGGTTTCTCACGCTTGAGTCAAAACCAAAACTCAGTTTTCAACTTTCAACTTCAGCTGTGCACAGGAGTTGGACAAAAAGGTTAAGCACAGTGCAGAGCTCTCTGCCAGCATGTGCAGTGAGGTTTGGCAGAGAGTTGGGCATACTGTGAGGCCATGTGCCCTACCAACTGCTGTCAGTTAACCCTCACTGCACACTGCCTTTGGCAATGCACAGCAGGGGCTGGGAGCGAGGACTGATCTATCAAGTACCATGCAGACACAGTGACTTCCTCATAGCACCCTGAGTGACGCCACCCACCATCCTCACATGATCTACCTTTTGATGACGCAACTCCTTCGCCTTCCCTTTTCATCAACTGGCCCTGCAGTTCTTGGTGTATGACCCGTCCTGGCTCATGCTACTTTAATTGACATTGCACTAATTTTATTCTCCTTCTCGCACCCCTCCGCCATTTCTGATCAAATTGTATCCCATTTTTCTCTTCTAGTCTGTTTCCCATAGGGCTGCAGCTACTGCCTCATCCAATAGAAGCCATACTCTTCTTCAGTGACTCACTTCATTGAAGATCACCTGAATTGCCTCTCCTTGATAAGATGCTGGTCTGTTTATCTCTAGGGCAGCAAATACATTACCCTTGATTTAGCTCTACACCTCGTCATTGGCTACTCGGCTCCCAGCAGACAAGTGCTTCACTTTAGACTCCTAACATTCTTAACGTGTCATTTTCACCAGATGATGGCCTTGGTCTATTAAACGTTGGGGGCGAAACATCGACACCTTTATGCAATAAAGACTGTCAAAAGGACTGATATTTGCCATTACCTCAATTTCTGTATTGTCTGATTTATTACTAATGCATTGTGTTACAAACAGCCTATTGCTCCCTGTTATGTATTTCAATTGTGTATATAAATCAATTCACTATGCACCTCACTTGTCACCTCTAGCACTGCACGTCACAGCATTTTCAAACTTCTTGTAAAGAGAATATATTTTTATATATAAACTCAAAACATTTTTCTGTTGTCTGCTGGTGGCTTACCTTTATTTCTTTTCCAAAACCTCTTGCTGCTATGCAATGAATGATTTATGTTCTTAGCTTTTAAAAAAGAATGTTATCCCAATCTTTTTAATAATTGCTCCTCTTTTCCCCTCCTTTTTATTCCACAAATGACCCATTTTGCTTGCTTTAGTGATACTGCCCTCGTTTTTAGGGTTGTCTGGCATGCCCGGTTTTTTGATACAACCTACCCAGTGCTGTCACTGTATCCAGTAGTGCACGGCGGTTGACTATGTGGAGAATGAATTGAGCAGAGGACCTGGCTTGCAAAAAGTTTTAATGAAGTCCTAGGACTCAGAACCAGACTTTCCTGTTTTGTTTACAATAAGAGGTTCCTGGACTGCTTATGAGTTTTAATGGGTGTGTGAGGTATGGCTGATAGGTATGTGTGAGATTGGGTTATGGGGCTTATATTGATGCGTTAGTTGTCAAAAATACATTATAGACTGATATAAATGCGATTAATTTTGTAATGAACCTACATTTTGTGTACAAGATGTAAATTAAGGATCAACTCATGATAAGTTGAGTGCATGGATCTTTGTTTTAATAATTCACTATTAAGAAGCAATACTGGTTAAGTGGGACATTTTGTGATATATGTATGGTTTTGTACCCCTTTCCCGAACCTAAAAGATAAACTTTGAAGTTTCCCTTTGGGAGAAACATGCTAGCCTGAAAAAGATGTGAATTGTAGCCACTGTAAGTATATGGTATTATACTTTCAATCATACAAAGTTGTAGGTTTTCTAGGGCCTCTGCATGATTATAAATAAAAATGATTTTTTTCTCAAACAGGTTGAATTTAAAAATGTATTCATATGGTGACACCTATATCAGAGTGACTAAACTGCAAGGTGATATTTACACTAAAAATTGTTCGGAATTAATTTAGGAAGCACAATTTATTGGGCTTTTCACACTGCATAGTTAATTGGGCTAACCAGGCTGCATGATTTATGGATACTATTGGCGCATAATAATAAATCCTGTGGCTCTGCTCTCCCCCAACTCATCTACCAAGTCCCAACCCACACCATGACCTGATCTTAATTCATTATCAGTACAACATATACTGTTCCTGGGTCATGGAGTGAGTGTGAGTTAACTTATTATGTAAGGGTGGGCTTTAGGCCAAGGTTTAGGCTAGGGTTATGCTTGACTATAGTTGGGTTGGGTGGTTAATATAAGGTAGACGACAGGTTAGCGTCTTCCAAAACAAAGTCAAAGAGGTCTATGACAAATTTTCCATTAGTAAGCTTTCATTCGAAACGGACTCACCTGACCCTCCTCATGAGAACAGCAACCTTTTCACCAAATTTACTGAGACTACCGAGCAGGTTATCTCACTCATACAATCTACAGAATCTGGATCCCCACTTGATCCTTGTCCCACCTCTGTAGTTATACTGGCATCAGAACCAATTGCTTGAATCTCAGTGCTATCTTTCAGCTCATGTTCAATACGGGCATCTTTCTTAAACATGGAAAACCACTTCCATATTGTTTCTTATTAAAAAAGCTTCCCTGGACCCAACAGACACAAACAGCTACCGGCCCATTTCAAGACTAGCTTTTCCAGCAAAAAACGTTGAAAAGATAATGAATCTCCAGTTAGCATCATTTATACAAAATAATAATCTCTTAGACCAGAGTCAATATGGTTTTAGAAGTGGGCACAGCACCGAGACAGCCTTGATTAAGGCAACAGAAGAGATTAGAAAAACTCTTGATCAAGGAGGTAGTGCTGCTCTCGACCTGTCAACAGCTTTTGACACAGTCAATCATGACCTGCTGATAGGTCGACTAGCTGATATTGGTATTAGAGGAGATGCACATGCACTCCTAAAATCTTTTTTGATCAGCTGGAAACAATATGTTTCACTAAACAAATTCACGTCAGAACTTTTTTCCCTACCATGCGGAGTACCACAGGGCTTATCACTTAGCCCAACCCTGTTTAATGGCTATGTTTCCAAATTAGCTACCTTGATCAGACAGCTTGAGTTCTCGTTGACCTCCTACGCAAATGACACTCAAACCGTTGTCTCCCTGACTGAGAACGATCTTGACATAGACTCTAGATTTAGAGAATGCATGCAGACAGTCAACACATGGATGGCAACCAACTGCCTTAAGTCGTTTGTTTTTGGGAAATCACCCTCCTTCTGGTCCCACTCTTGGTGGCTCCCAGAGTTAGGTGCTCCTCCTTTTTCAGTCAAATCAACCCACAATCTTGGAGTGATTATTGACAAGAGACTTGTCTATAAGGAACAGGTCAATGTGGTTTCCTCCTAAGTCTTTTATACCATCAAAACTATTTAAAAAATACTACATTTTCTGAATTCCTCCTTGAAAAAAACAGTAGTCACTTTGATGGTGCTTTTGAAATTTGACTATTGTAATGGGCTCTTTTCGAACATACAACAGAAATATCTGACTAAACTTCAGATGATACAAAACGCAGCCGTTCGGCTGTTATTAGACATTCCCAAATTCAAATCCTTAGCAAGAGTTCTAAAAAAGCTTCACTGGTTGCCAATAAGACAGAGAGTGGTATTCAAGTCTGTCTGCATTGTTTTTAAGGTACTGCATGGGATGGGACCTGACTACATGAAGAAAGAATTCAAGTGGTACAAGCTATCATGAACCCTGAGGTCTCTCACACCAAATAATGTTCTGATTCCTAAATATAGGCTCACCTTTTGGGGAGGAACAAGCTTCGTCTACAGTGCGTCGCATTCATGGAATGTCATACTTATTCATTTAAAAACAATGAAAAATGTCTTGGCTTTTAGGAAAGCCTTAAAAACTTGGCTTTTTAACTCTATATAAAATATTTCTGTTAATGCGGACATAGGTAGGTCTGTTACGAGCTAGCGCAAATACACCTCCGGGTAATCACTGTGCTTTACAATTAATTTAACATACCATAGCACATATAAAAATTAACAGGCAAACATATCTACCGCTTCAGTATACAATTCAGTCCCCTCCTTTAACTTCCACCTTAATCAGAGTTCTCTGTCCTTCAAATGATATCCCACTAGCACAGCCTAAAGATGCTTTTTTTATAGCATTCCTCAGCTGGTGGAGGAAGAGGAGGAGGGAGTAGTATCGAGCATGGTGCAGTTGTTGCCAAGCCCACATGGTCTCAGGGTGACCCTGTATGCCAGAGGGGGCCACTGTTAAAGTAGTTGTGTGACCAGTGTGCCAGGACTTGTGAATGCCTTAATGCCGAACCTGTATGCCAGAAGGAGAAACCGTGGTGTGGGCGATTGCAACTGAGGAGTCTACGTTGTATCCATCTTCGAGGAGGGGCTGCCAGAACCAAATCCCCACAGACTTTGGGCCTTTTCCTGTGACTGGAGTGAGGCTGCGACCAGCGGGTCTAACAGCACTGAGATCTGCCCTGACAAGACCCCGAGGACCAGGAGGATACAGATCAGGACGATACGCCCTCACAGGGCTCCAGTCAGGAGCGGAAGAATTGAATTGCCCCCGCTGGGTAGAACTTGACTTACTGCATCTCTGCAAGCTAGAAACTGCGAGTTGACTGCATCCTCCTGATGCTGCTGTGTTTAACACAGGCAGCCTGACTTCTCCGAGCAGGATCTGTTCTCGCAAGTGCCCATGCTCAGGGCCCCAGCTGTAACACCGAACGCTTCCGTGCTGCAGGAGTGCACAAGACTTAAACTGGGTCCGTTGGCCCAGGGGGATTCGATGCTGGAGGTGCTGTGGCACTATAGACACTTGTGACTAAAATCCTGAAGAATCAAAGGGAACTCTTGAGTGCAGCCTAATAGTGTGCATTCCCTGGATGCCGCCACCAGTAAATGCGAAATAACCCCAAACATCACACAAAGAAGGGTGAGACAGGGATTTGCCTGATGACTACTAGAACCCTGTCCTCAAGGAGAATTGTGTTGTTGCTTCTGATTGTCGTATTCCTTTCTATGCGTAGAGTTAGAAATAAAATATTACTTTTTCTTATAAAAACAAGTATTTGGCTGGACATTGATTTATTGTTCATACTGTTTGCAATTTGAGTTATGAGCCAGGCTGGACCGGATCCACCTGTGAGGCGGCTCACAGCACGCTCAGTGCCTCCTTTCCTCTGGGGCATTTAATGGATTCAAATACTGTCACGTTAACATCAGAGGTGAAGGAAGCACTCAGCACTTTTGCCCCGGACCCTGCACCTTGCACGCAGCACTTTCGGCCTGATCCCTTGTTGGCCAGGAGGAGGGGCGACAGGCATGGAATGCCACAAAAGCACAACGGAGGTCCCACAGCGCGGGAAGCAAGCACTCAGCACTTTTGCCCCGGACCCTGCACCTTCAACGCAGCACTTTCGGCCTGATCCCTTGTTGGCCTGGAGGATGGGCGACAGGTGTGGAACGCCACTAAAGCACCGCGGAGGTCCCGCAGCACGGGAAGCGCGCGGGGCTTGCCCGGGGCCGTCTTAGCCAGTCCGATACCGGAGGAGGCCGGGCTGGGCCAGGTCTCTTGGCCCTGTGTTTTGGACATAAGAATCAAGGTACTGTCACAGTTTTTAACAATTTTAGCTTCTAGTTATTAATTTATTAGCCCTCAATTCTTAAGCGAAGTGATCTCCTTGTGTGACTGTTCCAAGATCAAGTATCCTTTGCTGGGTACAGGCCTGATTTGTTCTCTTTCCTGTCTATCAAGAGCAGTTCATTCTAAAATCATCGACCATGGTCAAAAGGAAAGCGGGAGCTGGAGGAGTGGGGGGCAACAACACAGCAACCATTGACTCATTTTTAACTAGGGCGGCCATTGCCATCTCGAAAGAGATAGCCCTGATGGAAAGAAGGCTCTCCTTGGAGATAGGCAAATCCACCTCGGTCCAATCTCAAGTCCAATCTCAAGTGGACAGCCCAGGAGTGGAAGGAATTAATCCTGGGCCTGTTTTATCACCTGCAGTTACAGTAGACTCTCATGCTGAAATGGCGATGACACTGGTGACATTGGTGGAAGACGATTTACCTAGCCCCCCCACCAAGAGAAAGAAAACAGGCTGTAAAAAAGCCCCTCGCAATCCCCCACCTAAAAGGCCTTTAACACCAGCTAACCCTGATGTAGAACACTTTATTGACTTACTTTTACCGAGACTGGAATGTATATTTTATAACTATTTAGCCCCGATACGGAAAAAACTGGACGGTCTGGATGCAAGACTTGATGCTGTTTTCCCAAAAATACCATGTCAACTGGCTGTAAGGGAATCTGTGGGAGGGGGGTATACTGATTATGTTGGACTCACAAAATCGCAAGCGTCAGAAACAGGTACATGAGACATAGACACAGAGGGCCCGTTAGGAGTGCCCGGTTGTCCTATCCAGGTCCGTCCTGATCCACAATACCCCCGCAATGCTCAAAAGATTGGGTACCAGGACCAAAGGGCAGCCAAAGAGGCTAAGTTGTTAAGTGTGACCTGTAACCCAACTGGTAACCCGCCACACGTGATGCGGGCAGGGGATACGGCTCGGGTAGTTCCATCCCGAGGGGCTTCATTAACAGGGGTGAGTGCTGCAGCACCTCTGGCCATAGTCCTGGTGGGCGTCCCTCCGATCACGCAGGGGAGTAAAGAATCTACCTTGGACCTGATACACAAGGTTACACATTGGTGTAATGCGAACGTTGTGAATGGCCATCGGATATCTCCGGATATTAATATGGCCAGAAGAGTAGGCTGGGTGGGCCTCAGGTTGGGGAAAAACATTGAGGGGGACTGTGCAATAGTAAACATGAGACATACTACTCAATTTAAAGTATTGACAGATTGTGAGCATAGGCGTAGCTCTAAAACTATGATTAGGATAGCCTCCCTTCAGTATTTTTACCCCCTTGTTAATCCTTTTTCCTCTAAAAGTCCTTGGCTCCAGGCACCCAGTACGTCAAAGCCAAGCAAGTCTGATAACTGTGGTCTGGTCCTATCTCTATCTAATAGGTTCGAACCCCTGCGAAGCCTACAGGGGCTTGACGCCGTAGATTGACAATCATCATCTGAGGTTGATTGACAGGTGCCAAGAATACAGGATTTGTCTGTTAAAAGTACCCCTTTATTTTGAAATGTAGAATCTGCCCCTCAACTTAGCCCAGCCATCTGCCCAGCTACTACTAGTGCCTTATCTTTGAGGCTTGTCCCCATTGGAGCCGATAAGGTTCCTTCACCAGGAAAATCAGAACCTATTCTTCCCCTAGTATAACACCCACTATGGCAGACTCTGCCTGTCTTAGGGTACTCTCATGGAATGCCCAAGGCATTGGCACCAAGGGAGATGACGTCCTCTGGTGGATGACTTTCCAGGGCTGTCAACTGATTGCCCTACAAGAGACATGGGATACTGGTGAAGGTTTTTACTTGGATGGGTTCACCTCTTTTGCCAAGCATGCAATACCGTCCACAACGGGACGTGCCAGGGGAGGACTCCTTCTATTAGTTTCACTTGACTTATGCTGTAAAACAACCAGCATAGAGCATCACTCCCCACATATCCTAGCAATAGAGTTGTTCTTCAAGAACCACTACCCGCTATTAGTAGTAAATTTCTATAATTCCTTTACCAGATCTTCAACATTTGAACATCTAGACGGCCTGGAGGGTTTCTTTGATACTTATAGAAAAAGTAAATCTACCTATTTTGAATTTTTAATTCTGGGTGATTTTAACACACATTTGTGTAACCTTAATTGTAACCCAACTAAGGCCTATGGGGATTGTATACCTTTAAATATACATTTTGAACACACAGAGTCAGGCAGACTCAGAAGGGTTTCTCTCAGCAAATAATTTGTACTGTTTAGAACAAACGGAAGCGAATACCCATATTCCTACCTTTACTGGCAGGGGATGCTCTAGTACTATTGATTTCATAATTATCTCTGCGTCCCTAGCTCCTGCAGTCTGTAGCATGGGCACCGCGTGGAGTAACTTCAGCGACTATAACCCCCTTATACTTGATCTACTATATTCATTTGCTTTTTATAAAGTAGAGACTAGGGGTATCCCTAACTCTGACATTAGCCCTAAGGACCAGTCACGCAGATTGAAGTGGACGAAGGTTGTACCTGAAAGGTTTTTAGACAATCTGTATGTGGAGCGTGCAGCTGAGGTCTCAGTATGTATGGATGTTAATATGCAAGACAGAGTGGTACTAGACGCTTTTGGATCTCTGACTAGCCAGATAGCTATCAATCTAACTGTCCCATGCAGGGATGATGGACATAAAGCGAAGAGGTGGTTTGATGGCACCTGTTCTGTTGCCCATAGGAAGTTAATGTTGGCTCTTAAACAAACGGCAAGAAATGAGAGCAAGATTAGGGTATGCAGGAGTGTTTATAAACAGGCCATTTATGAGAGGAAGAAAGCTATCAGGGAAAAGGCCTGGGAGGACCTCGGCCTAGCTAGTACATACTCAGACAGTAATACGTTTGGGGCTGTGGTCAATAGCCCTTTTTTTTGGAGACTGGAAATGCAAGTACAGATTGCATTGTAGCCCCAGAACGGTGGGTCGAGTTTTTTGGGGGCATGTATAGCGATGGTGAGTTAGAGGGGACGGAAACACACGGGGGCCTTAGTCTACCTCTGGAATCACTTCACTTAAGGTCACTGAGGTTCACGCAGCCATCCTTGCTACAGCTGGGGGGAAAGCACCCGGCCCGGATGGGGTACCAGCTGACTTGTATAAGGCAGACCTCCAGGTTTGGGCAACAATACTGGCACGGGTTTTTAATGCGGCCAGCACATGTGGTTTACCTTCATCATGGGCGAAGGCCATTATTATTCCAATTTTTAAAAAGGGGGCAAGAGATGATCCTTCCTGCTACAGACCCATCTCGCTCCTGCACTCCGCTGCTAAAATCATGGGCAAGGTGATTTTGAATCGTTTAACTTCGTGGCTAGTAAATTTTAATGTTATTAGTGATCTAAAGTACGGTTTTAGGCAAGGGAGGGGGACACTTGACCAATGTATCAATTTGAGCCTGGTGATTGGTAAGTACACTATTGCAAAGAGGGGCACATTGCACATGGGATTTATGGACCTAACATCGGCCTTTGACCGAGTCAACCGATCAAAACTGTGGCAGATCTTGGAGGAGTTGGGTATGGAGTCGAGTTTAGTATCTTTATTACATTCTCCTCACAATAACACCACTGCGGCAGTAAGGTTCAAGGAAGATGGTAGTTTGACTGACTCCTGGGAGGTTAAGCAAGGGGTACGTCAGGGGTGCATTCTGGCTCCTTTGATGTTTACTCTTTACATAAATAAACTTGGCGACATCCTCACAGCCAGCACTAAAGATATTCCAAGAGCAGGGGCCAAATTGGTCCCTGTTCTACTGTATGCTGATGATGCAGTATTATTTGCAAGGACTGCCATAGGCCTCCAAAACCTTTTAATTGCTTTTATCGATTTTATGGAGTCACTTGATATAGTGACCAACTTCTCTAAATCTCACACAATGACAATAGGCAGTAAAGTGGCCGCCAAGACTAAGTTTTTCTGCAAGGGGGTTGAACTGTCGAAAGTGTCCACCTTTCCTTACTTGGGGGTGTTGTTCGATGATCATGGGACCTGGGCTGCACAAAGGCAACCAAAAAAAAAAAAGAACATGTTGGCAAGAGCAGTTGGGGCTGTATGGGATTTTGCCAAAAGGTTGGGGTCTAAACCTATACCCGCCCTACTTAAGGTTTATAAAGAAACGTGTATACCCTTGGCGACATATGGGTGGGATGTATGGGGCTATAAGGACATGAGGGATATCCAGGGGGTCGAGAGTAAATTTATGCGCTGCCTCCTTGCTGAACCCTCAAGTACCCCTGCCTTTATTTTGCATGAAGAGCTTGGCTTGGGGTACATCTCTGATGACATCGCTGTTGCACCATTGGTACGTTGGTTAAGGATTTGGTTGAGTCCCTCTACCACCCTGAACCAGATGGTATTAGAGGACTGCATTTCCCTTAATGGGGCGTCTCGTATCCCGTGGTTGAAATATATTAGGGAGCAAATGAGGAACCTGGGTTGTCTGGATATGTACAGCAAACCAAGACCGTTGGGACCGGCAGCCATCAGAGATGTCAAATTGAAGTTTTTGGCCAGGCAGCAGGCGACCAGGGAGGGCTTGGAATTAGCTACGCTCTCAGTGAGAAGGTATGTTACCATAAGTCTCACCACACAGTTACAGCCCTACCTGTCATTAGTTACCAATGTACAACATCGCTTTGTCTTAACAAGATTCCGGTTGAATCAGGTATCCTGGATTTTAGCCTTTCCCAAGGGATATTCAATGCCAGGTACCCTAAAGCCGTGCCCCTGTGTCAGTTTTTCGGATCAGGATACTTTGCATTTTCTTTTCTTTTGTGAATTCTATACCCCCTTTTGTAAGAAATTTATACTGCCACTATTGATAGAGGCCAACTTTGCCCAAGTTAGGCCTGCACTATTATTTTTGCAAATGTTACCTTCCCCCGTGGTGTGCTTCGGGGTCGCAAGCTTTCTGCTAGGGGCCATGAGACTTAGGAAGAAGATGCCCTCGCAGTAGCTATGTAACATCTTTTAAACATGGAAACTGTTTTATATGCCTTTTTTAACATATTTCTTATGTATAATTAAGGGTATTTTCAATTAAGTGCTTTTATGCATCTTATTTTTATCAATGTACTGATATCTGCTGTTTGACTTTTTCAAAATGTGTCTTCTGAATTAATTGCAGTACATGTAATATGTGTATGATAGGTTCTCTGTAATGGACAAGTGTATTCTCTCTCAATGTATTAACCGTATTTTAAAGTTTTAATGTGTCTTAATTGTTTACTTTTATCGCTTTTACTGGCCGAACAAAGTACTTGTGAACTGAGTTATGAGTCATGCTCACTGCCCTGTATCTACATCCCCCCGAGGGAGCCTTCACTGCACAACCACTGCTACTACCGAGAGTCAAGTGCAGAAGGGGTACTTGGCCCAGTTGATTGGGATCCATAGTATGTCAGGGCCCCGAGATATCAGGATTAAAAGGCCTCAACTACCACAGTTGGGCCCAGTAACCTATGCATGCCCCATGGCTATTTTTTTACCTTCCATTTATAAAAGTTTACCATTGCTTAAACCACATTTGCCGCACCAACTGTGAGACCTGTTGAAGGTGGAAATAGATTGCAGCGCAATAGATCTCACAATTGAGTGAGGAGGTTTAAGAAACCAATTCATGTATGGCTGTATCTGCATTACCTGTCTATGCCTTGCACACTGGTTCATTTGAGTTTATTTACATTTCTTTGTTCACTGTGCCACTGGAGTTAAAGGACACCCGACTAAAGAGCCCCAATCAGAGCAAAATCAGTCTTGGATTGCTTGTGTTCTGGTTCAGAGAGGACGGGACATTGGCAGTTCAGGCTGGACTGTATCTATTGGAGCAGTGTCAAGAGTGATTTGCATGTGGCTGGGTCTAATCTGAGGTAGAAACGTGGGCAAAAGAATGATGGTTGGAATGCTACCCTGAGTAATTGTCAATGGATAGACTTTTTGCAAGTACCCTCCCATCACCTTTTGTGTGTTTGATGTACCACCCAAAGTGGCCAAGGGTATGCCCAGACGTTGTTTCCTTCCTCACTGTGCCACTGGAACCAGGCTACACCCATCTGAAGAGCCCCAATCAGGGAGAAACCAGTCTTGGGTTGATTGTGTACTGGTTCAGACAGGACCTGGGTTGGCAGTTTGGGCTGGACTGTTCCTATTGCAGAAGGGTAAAGACTAATTTGGATATGACTTGGTCTAATCTGAGGTGGCATGGCGGGCAAAAGAATGATGGGTTGGATTGCTACCCTGAGTGACTGCCAATGGTTAGACTTAGGTCAAGCACCCTCCATTCACCTTTTGTATGTTCGATGTACCGATCTTAGCTGTCATGCCCAGACGTGGATCCACTGCTCACTGTGCCACTGGAATTAAGCTGCATCTGATTGAAGAGCCACAATCAGGGTAAAACCGGTCTTGGGTTGCTTGTGTTCTTTTTCAGGGAGGACCTGGCTTGGCAGTTCGGGCTGGACTGTCCCTACTGGAGCAGGGTCAAGACTGAAGTGCATATGGCTGGGTCTAATCTGAGGTGGCACAGTGGGCAAAGAACGATAGGTTGGAATGCTACCCCAAGTGGTTGCCAGTTGTTAGATTTATTGTACACATTCTCTCATCACCATTTGTATGTTAAACGTCAGTGGCCACCTTGAACCCAAGACCACATCCATACATTATTTTAGTGATCTCTAGTTGACGACTGACCTGTGTTTGGAGTTCCTAGTCTTCTGGTCTTCGTTCTATGCTGCAGTCCTCCTGCTATGGTAACCGCCCTAGATAGCTCACTAGCTTTGATGGTGACAAGATCTGAAATAAAAAAGAAACAACTAACGGTAAGGCAAGTGACATTGAATGCAATTGTGCACTCTGCTTAAAAGTCAGAATAATAGCTCATGAAACTACGGTAAAGAGCCATCAATAGGACACATCTAAATCTAATTATACAGAGAGAGATTGGACAAGAAAAGACAGCAGTATGAACAGTTGAGAGACAATTGAAAGCAGGTCGATCAAACTAGGGCGAAATTAACTATTTTTGCCATGAAAACTTGTTAGATGTTTCACAGGAATTGAGAGGCACTTGCTGGAAAGCTGATTTAAATAAGGACAATGTAACCCTATTTGCCAAGTAAAACTTTGAAATGTGTCCCAAAAGTTGAAAGCGTGCACAAGAGTCAAGTTTACACTGTTAGCAGAAAATCATAAAAATAATGTACTAATTCTAATTGCCTAAAAGACATAACAAGGTAACAAAGTTGCAAAATCAGTAAGACTTTAATAGAAGGATGGAGTGGCCCTTTGATTATGCTGACATATTGTTTTTCGCATAGTACCTGTTGATGTGCTGTATATCTTTTGGGGACTAGATGACTAGAACAAAGCCAGAGGGTAAACACAAGCAACCTAGAAATAAGGGGAGTGCTAGAAGGATGGGAGTGGCAAAGCAGGGCTCTAAGTAATTGCAGCTGACATATTGACAGCCTGTCCCTAGCTACTTTGGGCCTCAGTTATGAGAAAGTCATGCAGTGCAGTGCTGCAAGTCACTGTGCTGTGCTGCACTGAGTGACAGGGAAAGGACAGGAATGCACTGTATTTAAGGCTATGCGGTGCATTCAGGGGCGGCTCCTCCACAATGGCGGAGGAGCATCGCCCCACTTTCATTGTTTTATTTTTCAGTTGCTGGCTGAGCCATCGTGCAGCAGGGAGGGGTGGGACCGGGGCTTTGGGAGGGGGGAGGAGGAGCGCTATGGGCACTTCCAAGGGCACATGTGTGTTTGGCCGTCCGTCTCAGGCTGGCCAAACACACATGCGCACTTAGGTTTCTCCAATCTGGCTGCAATGAACAGCCAGGCTGGAGAAACCCCATAGACTCCCGACCCGAGTGGAGCATCTTTTCGGCCGGCAGCTGCAGGTAAGTTTTTATTAATTATTAATAATCATAATTATTATTATTAAAACTCCCCCCCACGTTCCCCCTGCACCTCCTACCCAAATCACTGTATGGCACTGCACAAACGCTAGTCTTATCTTCACCGATGATCGCCGATGTAGACATTGGGTTGTTGGCTGACTCGGGTGTAAGCAACAGCCACAGTTCCTGTCAGGGTAAGATGCAAGCAAACCCCAAATTAACCTGTAATCAACCCCCTGGTAGCTTGGCACAGAGCAGTCATGCTTAACTTAGAGGCAACGTGTAAAGCATTTGTGCCACACTTCAAACCATAACACAGTGTAAACATCACACAGAAAGAATCCCACACCAAGCTAGAAAAATAGAGCAGAATTTAATAAATAAAACAAGACCAAAATGACAAAAATACAATAGGTAGAAGCACAGTTATGAATGCTTGAAGATTGTAGGGTAAAATAGCGGCATAAAGCGCCAATCGTGATATCTGGTTGCATTGGACCTGGTCAAAGTCGCACTTTCAGACCAAATGCAGTGCAGACCGCTGAAGTTTTATCTTCTCAAGTTCCTGACAAGAGTCCCATTTGTGTTGAAGAGGACCGCGAGGAGCAGTGAGGGCATTGTAGGAGGCTGTTGCGAAGCACAAGGAGCCAGCCAGTGTTGTGGGTAGGAGTTGCTGGAGCTTCGCAGTGACAGTCCACGCGAGCTGTTGATGCTGCAGTGCAAAGAGTCAGGCTGATAGAGCTTAATGCTGATTTGCGGTGCAAGCCAGAGATCTCGTTGTGAACGGGCCAGTTTGCGGTTGCGAAGAGCCCAAAAGATTGTTTTCAAGACCGTTGAGCCACACTAAGGATCCAGATGTGAGAGGTACTACTTGGGGGTCAGGAACTCGCTGCAGCTGGGGCCTGGGGTTGGTGCAGGATTTTGGGGAGCCTTTTATGTCCCTGAGACTCAGATCAGGGTGCTAGCAGACTAGCCCTTGGTATCCCGCTGGGGTCCTGGGTTCAAGATGCAGTTGCAGGTCCAGTTCGTCCTCCCCAGGCAAGAAGGCAGCAGGACAGCAGTTCCTTCAGAGCAGCAGTCCAGCAGAGTGGCAGTCCTTTCAGCACCACAGCTGTCCTCTTTCCTGGCAGAGTATCCACAGGTCTAGAAGTGTACTGAAGAGCTGGTGTCTGAGGTCAAGTATTTATGCACAGTTGTGTCTTTGAAGTGGGCAGAAACTTTTAGAGGCATGCCATTGTAGTGCACAGATACCCTGCCTTTCTGGCCATGGCTCTAGACTAACTACATGGGGTATTCAGCCCTTTGTATAAAGACAGGACACAGTCAATTCAAGTGTAAGTTGGGCTGGGGACAGCTACTCCCTGCCATCCTACCAGTGATGGCCCATCCAGTCACACCTAAGTTCCCCATTGTGTGTGGCTGTCTAGGAGGAATACACAAAGCCCAACTGCCAACTACACCCAGTCATGTGACTCATAGGCAGGCTGCAGGCACCAAATGGCTAAGGCAGGAAAATGCCAACTTTGTAAAAGTGGAAAAAAGGGGGTTTTACCTGGACCTTGTAGCATGTGTAATCAAATAATGAATCAAATGATTATCATAGCTTATAATCACAAAGGGAACGAAACATAGTGTCCATAACAGGGGAAAACAATTTTAAAACCCTCCGTATGGCGTGATAATTGAATCTCAGTTCCTCAATGTCAGAAAAATGCCAACGCGTTTCAAGTCCTAGGCTACAAATACAAGGACTCTCATCAGGGCTTCTTAATTCAATGCACCTTGTTTCTGCGTGCGATGGTATTATCTGGCGAGAAGATATTAGTTTTGCTGGTGAATTTCTGTCAGTCAACTTTTGGAGGGAGAAAATCACTGAGAGGCTATGCCTAATTGAGACATGCGGTATTTTGAATAAATCACGGAGTAGGAGCTGCTTCCGAATGGAGAACGTTTGAGGAGACCGAAGGCACAAAATTAAGGCAGAAACAGCTGTGAGCAATTTTCTTCTTTGCCAGGTACTCCGCTGCATACTGACGCTACCGGAAGTATTCTTTTCAAGCAGGGAACATATTTTATCTCTGCAGGTTTCTCCATAAAGAGATTCCAAATTGCCTGAAGAAAAAACTAATATCTTCTCGCCAGATAATACCATCGCACGCAGAAACAAGGTGCATTGAATTAAGAAGCCCTGATGAGAGTCCTTGTATTTGTAGCCTAGGACTTGAAACTCGTTGGCATTTTTCTGACATTGAGGAACTGAGATTCAATTATCACGCCATACGGAGGGTTTTAAAATTGTTTTCCCCTGTTATGGACACTATGTTTCGTTCCCTTTGTGATTATAAGCTATGATAATCATTTGATTCATTATTTGATTACACATGCTAACCATTTGATTTATTATGCACATAATCTTTTGCTTTTTGTGTATTTGTTGTACATTATGTGGTGATGTTGTATTGTTGGTTGTCATTTATGACAGTATTTCATGTATTATTAATTAGATGATTGAGTCTTTGTGACTTTTTTGTATAGAAAGTTGTTAATATTTTTGTGTGTCTTCTTTGTTTGCAACTGAATGAATAGGAAAAACAAAATGAATTTTGATAAGTAAAAAATAAAATTAAAAACTTGGTCAAATAAAATAATTATCTTTGACCTTCACGGTAAATCATAAGTGTATTTAATTATAAAAGGTCCAGGTAAAACCCCCTTTTTTTCCTATTATATGGCCCTACCTGCACTTTGTCCACTTGGGCCTAACTCCTTTGTGTTGATAAACTTTGTAAAAGTGGCACTTTCAGAATTGCAATTTAAACTCTGACTTCACCATAAGTTAGGATTTATAATTGTGATTCCAGAAACACCAAACAGGAAAGAGTCACCTGTTCCCATTTCAAAAATGCACTTATAAACTGTAATAAGGTAACTCCAATGTTATCCTATGGGAGAGGTAGGCCTTGCAGTAGTGAAAAATGGATTTGAGATGTTTTCACTACCAGGACATGTAAAACTTAAAAGCACATGTCCTACTTTTTAAATAGATTGCACCCTGCCCTCCGGGCTGTTCAGGGTCTATCCTAGGGGTGACTTATATGTATAAAAAGGAAGGTTTGAGTCTGGCAAAGGGTTTACTTTGTCAGGTCAAAAGTGGCAGTTTAAAACTGCACACAGAGGCTGCAATGGGAGATCTGAGCCATGTTTAAAAGGGCTTCTTAAGTGGGTGGCACAATAAGTGCTGCCATGGGTACATGTATACGAATTTGACATTATCATGGCCTTCTCCATCCACAGTATGGAAAATCCAAAGCTTCTTAGGGCTTGCCAGAATTTACCGTTGGTTTGCAGATACTGTAACACACATAATGTAAACACCTTAAAACAGAAATTCTCCAACATAGTAATTTTGCACCATCCAAACATTAAGCAGCCATTCGTAGCTGAGGCAGATGCATCACAGAAGGCCCCAGGGGGAATACTTTCTAAGTGGGGCATGGTTACTTGCCAGCTAGACCCAGTGGCTTAGTATTCCAGAATGCTCTTGTCTGCTGAAATGGATTATCCATTTGTAGATCTTAAGCTCAAAGCCTTAAAAGCAGTATTTGAGGAGTGGTGTCAGTACTTGTTATGTGCCCGCCACACAATCACTTTGCACACTGTCCATAGGAATTTACAATTCTTAAAATCTGTGTTAGCCATAATGGCTATGCAGTTGCGTTGACCTTGTTTTTCAATGAATTTGAATGCACAATCACCTACAGACCAGAAAAGGAGAATGCCCAGACTGTCTCAAATAGGAATGTCTGAGTCAAATAGTCAGCAAGAAATAGCAGAAGAACCACCAATTATCTTTCTAGCTCAAGGCTTTCAAGGCACTGTAATTATGTCCAATTTTTAGTCAGAACTAAAGGATTCTCTAAGATCTTTGAACAAGAATGATTCTTTTTCCTATTTCACACTGCATTTTTCGACATACTCTTTACTAGATCACAATGATGGAATTTATGGACCATCTAGAATATTGTAGGTAAAAGCTTTTGGCTTAATTCATGTTAGTCTATTAGCGGGACATCCTGTTGTCAATAAAACATTGTTCTTACTGCAATGCCATTTCAGGTGGCCATCTATGTCTGAAGATGCTGAGAATTATGTAGAGAAATGTGCAGTGTGCACATAGGGAAAGGCCATGAATGTGGCACCCACCATGGTTGCTTCATTCCATTCCTACTCCTCCACAACCATCGTATACATTGTCCATGGATTTCATTGTGGAACTCTCCAAGTCCAAGGTTTGTTACATGTGGTGGACCACTTCACTAAGGCCTCACATTCCATCAGCATCCGTCTTAGCAGTATTATTTTCGTTCAATGTAATTTGCCTTTACGTCTTGCTATTCATACTCATTACAGATAGAGGGAGTCAATTTGTGTCTCATTCTGAAAAGCTCTGTGTGCTACTTTGGACATGAATCTGTGCTTTTAAACTAGTTATCACCCACAGATGGATAGGCAAGCAGAAAAGGTCAATATGGAGGTAGAACAATACATGTGCTGTTTCCTGCTGTCCGACTACAGTGGTTAGGTGACATCCTGTGTTGTGCTGTTTCTTGCTTTCTGTCTACAGTGATTGGGTGACATCCTGTGTACACTGGCATATCACCTTTTATTATTATTAAGAGTATGACCCAAAAGCCACACCTGTTCGATCAACCACAGGAAAGTAAGATTTCTTCAGTGCAATAACACTATGCAAGAATAACCAGGAGTGTTTCACCATTCAAATTGTCAGACTAGTGTAAAAGCTTCTATCTTTAATTCAACTGTGCAACTGTTGACTCACACACACTATCCACCGATAGGCACAAGTAGGGAAAAATAACCCGCATTTAGCTTAAATTAAGGCCACCCACAAACCCCTAAAATGTCCCCAGTACAGGGGCAATGAGAATTTAAAAGCACGTTAAAAAACAACATCAATAGCGTACAGCAGACTAAGCTCCAAGAAGTAAAACAAAAAACATTATAATCACAAAACTGGACAAAGACAAAACCCCAGGCCTCTGTCATCTCAAAAATGTCCATTGCCCTTACATGCTTATTCTTTAATCCCATATGGGCCTCCCTAAACTGCCTACTCCATATCCCAGTCCAGCTAAATACAAGCAAAACATTTTAAAAATCAAAATATGTAAAAAAAAAAAAAAAAAAGAACAGTGGGCTGCCCTCTCTCAAACATCAAGCGCTGAAGTTACTTGAATTTTCCAGAGAATGCAAACATTAGAAGGATGATGCAACAGAGATTGCAGACAAAGAATGAGTGATGTTTTTCATCCAAAATCCAGATCCAAATGACCAAGGGCTCAACATAGGCCACTCAGGGGACTTCAGGACAGGAAGAGTATTTTGGTATTGAATGTACAGTAGCCTCACTTTCTTTGACATTTTCCCTGTGAAAAGAAAAATTTAAATAATACAAAAATATGCATTTTGTGTTAAATAAAACATACTCAAATGGTCCACTCGGGTAAAAGTTCAACTCAAAATGAATTTTCAAGCTGATATATTTGTGGCTGCCATTAAAAGAGCAGCCGCTCGCGTTTGGTTCATTTGTGTTGGTCCCAGGATCTAGCGATGGGACATAATGATGTAATCTCTCGACATTGTGTGTCACATCCGTAAAGTGCTGAAAATTATGCAAGATTATGTTGGTGTAAACAAAGTTTGTCTAGTTTGACAAAGTTCTTTACATCAAACAATTCTTGCAGTGTTCTTGACCTACAGAAACCTTTCAAAACACTCTAACTTGTGCTGCTCTTGTATTTTGCCATTCTTCTTCCAATAGAAACAAACGAACTCTGCTTGGATACACAGCACCATGTAGTGTGGTAAGCTCAAACTAGTGTCTGTCCAAATGGTTTGTCTCCTTTACCAAGCCTTTAGCTCTTGGGTTGTATAGGTGTGTACAATGTTATGAAATTGAAAACCTCTGTAAATAGCGTTCATTTTCTGCCAATTATCACGTCTTCAAGAACACCCTCACTGTGAATGAATGAATAGAAAAACCTTTATTTAGTTAACTAAAACTGTAAAGGGCTGGAGTTTCACCGGCACACAACAGCAAACACTTTCTGAAATTCATTTATAATTTAAAACATTCTTATGAAACCAATAAGAGTCCAGCCACAGGAAGTATCAGACATTCTAAAGCAGTAGGTAACAAAACACTAAAGGTTAAAATCTCACAGTTCAATTCATCCTTAAAATAGTTCTATAAAACTCTTACATAAAATAATGAAGCCACTGTGTGATCCTCAAAAATGGTTCAATTAAAACTGGGCCGTTTGCAATGTAAGTTCCCAGCTGAGTGCTAAAGGTCTGGTTTGGGTAAAAATTGCTTGTAATAAGTTTAATTCCTTCTTTCCAGTTACCAGCTTAATTGCCTGGTGCATGAATTTAACTAGGGCATATTACATATGCAAGTTATCCCCATTTTGGGCACGCCATATGGCCTCATTGACCCTGTAGCAGCCACCTTTTAGGAAGCTGGGTCTTAGCCATTTGATTCTTTCATGGAGCAAGAGGGGACATGTGCATACAATGTGTGTCAAAGAATTATGGGCCTGATTACAGTTTTGGCAGTGCTGCATCGGCTTTTTGCCGGCACAGCACCGCCAAAGCTGTGCATTGTCCACCTGCCAGATTACGAGTACAACTTGTGTGTGGCGGGCTTTTCTTTTACCATTCCCACGGCCGTGCCCTGAAAATGGTCACTGCAATGGGAATGCAAAGAAGTTCCAGAACGGCCTGGACCCAGAAGACCATGCCGTGCTGGGCACACGTTGTGTCCCCCTGAATGCATCCCCATGGCGGTGGGGGCGTGTGGGCCCTGTAGGCCCCCTTTGTTTCCCCACCGCCAGCCTTTTCATGGCAGGCTCACCACCATGAAAAGGCTGGTGGTGGGGAAACTCGAAATATGCACGGCAGACCGCGGTGGTCTCGCCTTGCATATTGGATACCTCTGTCCGCTGCGCCACCGCAGACTCGTAATCGGACCCATAATCTTCAAAAACCTTATTGCTAACTTTGTAATCACATTTGTATCCTTCCCTACCTATTTCTATTTATTAAAATTAATTTAAAGTTTTAATGCTTGTGCATATGAATATGTTTTTTGTTTTGTTTATTAATTTGAGGGGATATGTTGTCTCACCTAGTAATAATGTCACAATTCCATACCAGGCCCAGTAAGGTCTCAATAATTTAAACCTGAGCTAAACCCATGTAGCTTTAGCACACAGCAGACAGGCTAATCTTAGGAGAAATGCTCAAAGTATTTATCAGCACCAAAGAAGTTAAAGAGTAGTTAAAGAGTAAAAAGCACAAGACAATAAATATCCCATTCCAATTGAGAAAAATTGAGAAAATAATGATGAACAAACAGACACCAGAATGACCAAAATCCACCAACTAGAACTAGATATAGCAATTTTTCAAAGTTTGAATTAATTTTAAGCGCAAAAAAGCACAAAGTACCAACCACAGCAACTAGTCACGCTAGAGCTTGTCAAAGTCAAAAGTTAAGGCCGACCACGATGGAGCACAGGTCGGATACAGAGACCTGGTCCGACCTGGTTGGAAGTTTTACCTTTTGACTTACCATCTGAAATGGAAGTAAAGAATCTTCAGCAAGGTAAGGCTGCTGGATGTGGCCGAGATGGGCTCCACTAGGCTGGATAGCCATCAGACGGTGAAAATGTTGACTTTTGGCAGAAAAGGTCAGAGCTGGAGAAATGTGAAATGTGTGCCCAAGGAAAGTCTCTCGCCGGCCGGGTACTTTTGGTGCCTTCACACAGTAGACGGGTCGAACGGGGATCCATGAGGCTGAAAACTTTCCCCGCCACATCCTGTTGAAATAAATTTGCTGCTGTGCAAACCCTCAGAGCGGGAGCAACCAGAATCTTTGGCCCAGCTGCAACACGTCTTTATCAGATTAACTTGGCAGGGTGGTCCCAGTCTTCTGTCGGTTCTCCAGGCAAAAAGTCTCAGCTATTAGGGTTAGGCAGGAGAAGTACATACTGGCACTTATCCAAGGGCCCAAGGACCTTAGGAACACCACTTGAGATCACGACTCACTCCAGGGGAAGCCAAAAGAAGGGTCCAGGGCAGGGGCAGTTGGAAGTGGTCAGCTAGATGTTTTAGGAAGGTGAGCTCCTTGCACCTTTTGTATCCCTGTGGCTTAACAGAAGGTCAGCCAACTTACCACTGGAGTACACTTCTCAGTCAGGGGTAAAGGTGGGTGAAGTTCAGCCCTTGGAGTCTCTCTCCACAGGTTCAAGAGCTGGTGCAGTCCTTCTTTTATTTTCCATTGGGTCCAGATGTGTTCTGAAGAAGATACTGGGAGTGCCACTTTTATCCTGAGTGCCAGACTGTGGGTGGGGTAAACTCCTGGCCGTTCCCTAACCAATGGGGTAAATGTTCCCACGGGTGACCTCACCTAGTTTTACCACAAGTAATGGGTGTTCTACTGTAAAATATCCCAGAGTGACCCTCTCGTTCTGGTGGCAGCCCTTCTCCCACTGAGATTGGCACCTGGTTGGCTAGCAGGACAATGAATGAAGGGGGCAGGCTTAGGCGTTAGTTACATGTGCTTGTGACAGAGTAGGCACCTTTTAAAGTGTAATTAAGTTCCTGAGCACAGCCCAAATGGTCATCCTGTCAGGGAGAAAAACATTTCAGCTCACTCAAGTCCTTTGTCCACTGTTTGGGAGCAATACACATCTCACCACAGAAGAGGCATTAACAGTCAGGTGACACTGAACACAGGCATAAATGCACATTTGGCTCAGGCAGGAAAATGCTAACTTTCTCAAAGAGGCATTTTTAAAATAGTAATCTAAAATCTGACTTGACCATTAGATTGGATTTTAAATTATTATTAGTTGCAATCCTTGAGTCATTGCTCTAGCTATTCCCGAACTGAAGTTATGCATTATATGGTGCTATAATGTAACCCAGTGCATTTCTATAGGAGAGCTAGTCTTGCCACAGCAAAAGACGACTGGAGCTTTTTCGTTGCCAGTACACGTATTGCTCTTTAAATAGCATGACCCTGCCCTACGAACATGTAGGGCCTACTTTAGGGGTGACTTATAAGTATTAAAAAGGAAGGTTTAGGCCTGGCAAAGGGGTTACTTTGCCAAGTATAATTGGCAGTTGTAAAACGTCACACCCTGTTTTTTGGGGTCAGAACACATACTCTGGTTGCTGGATGGCAGTACCCCCGTTTTCAGAGTCCATACACTAGCATTAAAATATAGTGGAAAGTAGGAGGGGGTGATGACCACGCAAAAAGACAGGCAAAAAGACAGGCAAGCCCGAACTGCTAAGCCAGGTCCTCCCTGAACCGGAACACAAGCAACCCAGGACCGGTTTCGCCCTAATTATGGGTTCATGGAGTAGGATCAAGACTGATTTGCATATGGCTTGGTCTAAACTGAGGTGGCATGGTGTGCAAAATAATGGTAGATTGGAATGTTGCCCTGATTGATTACCAGTGGCTGATATTTAATTCAAGCATTCCATCCATCACTGTTTTGTATACTTATTGTGTTGCCCTAAGTGGGAAGGGTATGCCCAGATGTGGGTCCCGTGCACACTGTGTCCCTGGAACCAAGCTGTATCAAGCCGATGCTTGTGTTCCGGTCCAGATCTGAACTCGTACAGGTAAACATTTCCCAGATGTCCTCTTCCTGCCATACAGGAATAGGACCAAATGTCCTGTGCCCTAGGCTAGAGGCACAATAAGTATACAAAACAATGATGGATGGAATGCTTGAAATAATCGCACCCACTGGTACTCACTCGGGCCGCATCCCAGTTCATCATTATTTTACCCACCATCCCACCTCAGTTTGGACCCAGCTATATGCAAATCAGTCTTGACCTTGCTCCAATGGGAACAGTCCAGCCCAACCTACCAGGGCAGGTTCTCCCTGAACTGGAACACAAGCAACCCAGGACCAGTTCTGCCCTAGTTAGGGTTCATCGTCCAGGTAGAGCTTGGTTCCAGTGACACAGTGTGCATGGGACCCGCGTCTGAGCATAACCTTCCCACTTAGGGACATTCCTAGACGTGGGTCCCATGGACACTGTCTTAGATAACAAAAATAACATAACATGTATATGTAAATAGCATGTTCACCCCTTGGAGCATCTTGGCACTGAATAACAGATGTTTAATGATACCCAAATCACTAGTACTAATTTCGGATCACAGGCATCATATTGACGCATACAACATCGAAACACAAAAATATCGGAAAATAACTATTATTAACAAAAATATAACCTTCCTATACTTGACTAATAAAACCACAAATATCAAGTACACAAATATTGTTGTTAAAAATATTGATTTTTACTTATATCGAAAACACAAATATCAGAAACATAAAAATGTCGTCACATTTGAATAAACATATCATATGTCAAAAAGATCGATTCACACAATCTCGACTATATTAATATCACCAACTTAATTACAATATCATTAATAAATGCTTAAATATACACTTTTCTTGTAAAACAATTATTTAAAATAAACATAATTTTTTTTATGCATGTTAAAATTAAACATATGAGACTGTCGCGTTTCCCCACTGGGAAACGTCCCTCAGGTGCACTGCCTGTGTCAAAATTGGAAAATTTCAATCAAAGTTCAAAATGTTGATGCAGTATGCTCTTTATTTAGGTTATCGTAATCTTCATTGCAATTTCATGAATTAATCCAATCATTCATATGGTGACGTGTATTAATGAGGCATCATACAATTAGGTGCAAATCGTCCCCAATGTATTTCGGGCATGGTGAATGCCCTTTGTCAGGGGGTATGCGCCTAAAGAAATCAAAAAAGCAAAAATGAAACGACGGTACCAGAAAGTGGGTTTGCCACTTATGGCTGTCAGTGAGAATTTCAGTGTGGTACTTCGCAAACTCCTTCTGCTTTCTCGCCCTAAGTGCTCTGGGTATGCCCAGACGTGGGTACCGGGCTCACTGTGTCACTGGAATAAAGCTAGCCTGGCTGATGAGGGTTGATGCCCTGAAATCGGTCCCAGGATGCTTATTTCCGGTCCAGGGAGGACCTGGCTTGGCAGTTCGGTCGGACTGTTCCCATGAGGCGCATGGTCAAGACTGATTTGCATATGGTTTGGTCTAAACTGGGGTGGCATAGTGAGCAAAAGAACAATGGATTTAACCCAGATCTATTGACTGGGGGAGAATGTTTGATTTGCTCTGGATTCCGTCCATCATCTGTGTGTCTTTTGCTTCCAAACCACACTAGGCACCACCAAGCATATTAGGAGTTTGCTCACTGCCACAGTTTTCATGGCGGTGAGCCCGCCATGAAAAGTGTGGCAGTGAGGAAACAAAGGGGGCCCTGCCTCTGCGCCAGGTGGTGCATGTAGGAGGGCCCATAGTGTGCCCCCCTGTATGCATGCACCCTCAGTTCCTGCAGGGCATAGACTTGACAGTCCATGCCCTGCAGGAACGTGCAATGATGTTCCCTTTGTGCTGCCTTGCTAAGGCTCACGTATGAAGCATAGCACTGCATTTGCCGTGGGTCAGCTGGCACAGGACTGCCCAACCTGGATTCCAGTTGGAATCCGGCGGGCGGCCTCATTATGGCTTTGGCGGTGTGGCACCAGGGCGCTGGTGTGGCGGCCTGCGGCCACACCGGCAAATTCATAATAAGGCCCATAATCTGTTGGACGGTGCGCACACTGGTTTGGCGGTGCAGTGGCGGGGCGGTCCCGCACCAGCAAACTCGTAATAGGGCCCTAAATGGGTGACATTTACTATTCACACTCCAATATATACCAATTTGTGGAAGGTGTTAGACACTAAAAGGGATGAATTTTACTATTCCCCCTTCAACCTTTAACAATTTGAGGAAGGTGTTGAACATTAAAGTGGAGACATTTATTATTCCTACTCCAATCTATACCAGTTTGAGAAGATGTTGGATGCTAATGAGGTGACAGTTGCTATTCCCTCTCCAATCCCTCGCAATGTGAGGAAGGTGTTGGACACTCAAGGGGTGACATTTACTATTCCCACTCCAACCTATGCTAATTTGAGGAAGGTGGGGGACACTAAAGGGATGAAATTTAATATTTCCACTCCAACCAATACCAATTTAAGGAAGGTGTTTGACACTAAATGGGTGCCATTTACTACCCTACACCAACCTATATCAATTTGATGAATGTGTTGGACACTAAAGGGTGACTTTTGCTATTCCAACTCCAATCTATACAATTTGAGGAAGGTGTTGAACACTAACGGAGTGCCATTTACTATTCCCACTACAACCTATCCCAATGTGAGGAAGGTGTTCGACACTAAAGGGGAAACATTAACTATCCCACTCAAATCTATACCAACATGAGGAAGGTGTTGGAAACAAAGGGGTGACATTTACTAATCCCACTCTATTCTGCACCAATTTCAGGAAAGTATAGGACATTAAAGGAGTGACATTTACTATTCCCACTACAATCAATACCAATTTGAGGATGGTGTTGGACACTAAAGGAGTGACCTTTGCTATTCACACTCCAACCTATACCAATTTATGGGAGATGTGCATGGAAGATGTTGGAAACTAAAAGAGTGAAATTTACTATTTCCACTACAATCTAAAACATTTTATACAAGATGTTGCCAACTAAAAGTTTAATACACAATCATTACTCCATACTAACACAACATTTTAAATATATAAACTACAATACAATTTTTAACACTATTAATAAATATAATATTTTCTAAATTATTTTCTATCATTGCTATACTTAAAACATAAAATATCAAATGAAATCATAATCCAAAATTAACAATCATAAAAATAATTTTAAAATAACATTATATTTTAAAACATAAAAATAAATAAAAATATTTATAAAATTACATTATAATTTGCAACACAAAATTAAAAACTATTGCTTTTAATATTTTTTAAATTACGTTTCAATTATTTTATTAACAAAATTAAATAAATATGAAACTTTATAAAATGTATTTTTATATATATTGTCAATTTTAATTTTTTATTTTTCATTTAAATATTTACATTAAATTAAAAAATCTTTATTATAATTAATGTGTATTTTAATAAATTATATGTTAATATTTGTAAAAGGTATTATTGTTACAAAATAAACGTATATATTTTACAACATTAATTTGAATATAATTTAAAAAAACTAACATTAAATTTACTTTAAAGTGTCCACTTTTTAAAAACCTTTCCCCACCATTATCACCTGCTGCTAAAAAAATGATAAGTACATTAATATTATACATTGATACAACTAAATATAAATTTCAACAATTTCATATGTACTAACTTATGTTAATGAAAAAGCAAATTACAAAAAATTTATAAACATGTGCAACATAAAACACTTGAATAAATTATATACAAAATAACACAAATAATATTACATGTAACAACTTTTTCTAAATCAAATTTTTTACAACATATTAAAAACAACACTTAAAATGATATTTTTTACTTCGATATTCCTGTCAAAGATATTTCTGACATCCCGATATTCTAGACACAATATTTTTGTATCACAATATTTTTTTCCTGATATTTTATCCAAACATCACTAATTTCTTCAACCTCGGAAGGACAGCAGTATGCCAATAAGGACCACCATTATTCCAGGGCTAAAATTATACCGGTATGGGCATCATACACACACACAAACACACACAAATACACACACAAACCCATTTGTGCCACACAGGCAAATACATACACCCACTCCCACATGCACACACTCAACAAACAAATACACCTACTCGCAAACATGTACAGCAGCAGCAATTGAGACCTTTTTACATACTTTACTGCGACATAGCTCACTGCGACATAGCTCATTGTAACTGCTCCATCCCTAGTTCTTTTTCAAAGACTAACAGACTACATACGCACACTAAAATATGATTTTAAGCCCACGTCTGATCTGTGGCACACCTTGTCCATTAGGCCGGTGTGGCCTTTTGCTGGAAGGATGAGACTGACATTCACACATGCTGATCTAGCTGTCACAACAGTTCAGCAAAGCCCTGTTAAACCCTTAGCTGCAAAGTGCCAAAGGCCCTCAACCTGTCTCAATAGATACAGAACATCTTTAAAAAAAATAAAAAGCAGACCTCAGAAATATCCATCATCAGCTAAGAAACAACCCTCTGTAGCCATCTAACTGGTGATGTGGCCATGGATTTAAATTCCCAAGGAAACATCTCAAATATTGCACACAGTGGTGCTGGAACAATTTTCAGAATGGAGATGATGCCATCGATGTTTCATCACTGAAGTCATAGGGATTGTGGAAAAACACAACCGTCACACAAAGAATAAGCATAGCAAATGAGCCTTGCCCATCAAGCAGGAGACTGGTAAGGGTGCAGTATACCGCCGGTGGTGTTTTTTGGAGTACACTGTGGCAAAATAATTAGTCAAGCATGGTGTGCGCACAACAATTTCATATAGCTCATTTTCCATTGAAAAGGCCACTACATTCGCACTATGTAGCGCGTAAAAAATGTGTTTTCTGCAAATATTTACCATTTTCACATCACCAAGTAAAGTGTCTTGATTGTGTTAACTTTGTTTCCATCACACTTCAGAATTACAAAAAAATTGCTTCTTTGTGTTTTCCTAACTGTGGATATATTTTGAAATATTTGTGCAATTTATTTACAGGTATGTAAATGTTATGTGTTAGAAAAACTGACACCCAACAGCCTTTCCCTATTTACTCCTTGTACCTCAACTAGATTGTCAGATAGTTCACTTCACAAAAACCTTTGTATCCACTAACTCGGCAGTCAGAGAATGACAAGTAAGACCAATCTCCATATCAAAAGAATAAACAGCAACATGTCAGAAGTCATAGCCACACAATTGATCTCTGTTTTGAACTCACAGCAAATGTGACAAGAAAAAAACCAAATGTAAAGGCATCTTTATTGGTCATTCACCTTCTGAACCCCAGCATGGTTATTTTGAGGGTGGTGCAGCACACCCCGCACCCCTACTTCAAGCACCTATGACTGTATATAACTGTAGCTGCCAATTAGGAGTCAAACATAAGTGAACAAAAAACTACTGTCTCCCAGCAAATTTCAAACCCCAAACAACCACAACATGGCTGTCTGGCCATAAACACTGTTATAGGTGTTCACCTACTGCTCGGCGACAGCTACATCCCACTGTCCTCTTATCCATCAGAAAGGGGTTATCTCTGTAGAGGAGACCTAGAGGAGGGAAGGATGCGCGCAAGCATCTGATACAAGCATCTGATACAGCAGGACCATTATTGTTCTCGATAGTCCAAAATGAGATACTAAGGGGCACATTACGATACCCGGCGTAAATAAATCCGCCAGGCATGGAAGCGGCAAAAATCCGCCCGCACACACCGCCTGAACACCGACCACGCCATTACGATTACACAAACCGAAAACCGCCATCGGCGGAAAAGCACACAAAATACCGCCCGCCAACGTCCGAGTCGGGAGTCAAACCGCCCGCCACGGACGGAAACACGCACGACAACACAAAACCGCCCGCCCTCACGGCCGACACACCGCACGTGAAATTACGATCGCACCGACATGAGCGCGGAAAAACCACAAATATACCGCCCGCCAGCGCAAACAACGCCGATGAGAATCGACACGGCAGAAGCCATGGCGCCAACGTACCTGCACAGAAACCATCCGCACACAAAACCAATAGCACACAATATGGCCAACAAGTCCACACAGCAAGGCACGCACAAATACACAAGCACAGTACACATCCCGAAAACACCCCCCGGACAAACAAAAAATACAAAGGCCAGAACCCCAGACACAACACACCTGAAAACAACAGACCATGAGGACACACCCACATAGGTGAGTACAAAAGCAGCACTCCCACAGACCACAACCCCTTGCTACATTGCAAACCAGAGAGGAGAGGAGAGGACACAGTGACAAAGCAAGGACAGCAGCACACCACAGAAACGCACACATCACTACCACCACCACCACCACCACCCACCACCACCACCACCACCACCACCACCACCACCACCACCAAACACCGGCACCACAAACCCCCTGCACATTACACAACACACACCGCACCAGCACCACAAACATCATGGCACCACAAAGAATGCCCAAGTTCACGCCCATGGAGCTGACGGTCATGGTCGACGAGATCATCAAGGTGTACCCACAAATCTATGGGAACATGGTCCAGCACACACCACTAGCCACCAGAAACAGAATGTGGAACCGGATCGTAGACCAGGTCAATGCAGTCGGGACCCTGCCCAGGAACAGAGTCGAGATTAACAAACGTTGGAATGACGTAAAGAGCCTGGTCAAGAAGAAGGAGGGCAAAACAGAGAGCTGGCTGCCGTCACTGGCGGAGGGAATCCCGCGCTCTTTAAGACCTTCAAAGCGTGGGAGGAGAAGGTGCGAGTCGTAATCCATCCGGAGATCCTCGCCGGATTAGCAGGGGAGTGGAGGCTGGTAAGTACAAACTAATGTATACCAGCACACCGCTATGTACTCACATGCACTACCACCATGCCACAGCTCCCAGGGACAAACACCCCCATGTCCAGCACACAATACACAACACATCACACACACATGCAACAGACACTACCACACACAGCCCAAACCGAACAACTGTAAGATGCGTGGGGACATGTGTACACTAAGCCAGCCACGTAACCACCAACAGGTCCCCAAATATGCCAGAAGCGCCACAACGAGCACCCACCACACCCATGTGTCCGCCACAGCTGCACTAACCGACAAGTAACAGGTAAGTGGCAGGAACACAAAGTGCAGTGGGTGGGACGGTGGACAGCCCAAGTACAACACACACCAGGCCCCAGTCCCACAGCACAGCAAGGAGGAGCATCCCCCACACCCCACAGCCACGTGTCAGCCACCGCAGTGCACAACGACAGCCGAAAGGCAGACATCACGGTCCACAGCAATCGGTGTCAGTGGGTGTCCAGCCACCCCCACGACCCACAACACCCCCCACCCCACAGACCTGCAACATGGAGCACCCCCGCTTAGAGCCATGTGGCATCCAGTACAGTGCACGCACGAACAACTTGCAGGTGGGAAACTGGACAGGGCTGGATTACTGGAGGCATGAGGACCATAACACGACCAACACATGGGACATGTCACGTAGCAGACGAACACGCAGCACCGCCCACCGTCACGAACAAGTGAACAATGTGCACACGGACATGAACATCAGACTCACACCCCACATGACCCATCACAGACATAGCAACACCCAAGGAGCCACGTCTGCATGCACAAGCCACACTGAATATAGTCCCACACGGCAGCCACTGTGCAACTCATCACACACAACCGAAACACCATTGAAGTCCTGTCCATGTAGCCCCTACTGCCTGTCAACAACACACCCCACAACTACGCCTATGTAAGACAAACAACACTAGACGCAACAGAGCGGAACAACATAAATGCACACGAACACCACTGAACCCATCAAACTCACAGACACACCATGCACATACAACATACCATCCATCCCATCCGTCAGCCCCAGTCTCATGAAAGGCATGTCATCCGCACAGCTGCCACACATACAGCAGTCACGCTAAGACACATGCCCATGACCAACCATGTGCCAGAAGTCAATTAAGCGCACGACACACTGTGAGCAACAACACACAACATGGGCCACACCCCCCGAGCACTGCAGTGATGCACATGGCACAGGGCAGCACGCACACCAAGGAGATGGGACAACTGCAATACGTTGGCTGGCACACAACTATCACTCACTCATAACGATGCGTCCAATGCCATGTCCAGTAATCACAACAGACAGCAAATATGCAGGCCATGTCAAGCATGCACACACCTCAAACCATGCACTGTCATGCTGCCACAACACATGTCACGTTCGGCACCCATGGCTCACAGCATGTACCCCAAAAGCATATCCCCTCCCAAATGCGAATCTGGGGCATGGCCCCCATGTCGCCATATGCGTTCCTAAGCGTTCCATTTGAACCCCAAAAGCATATCCCCTCCCAAATGCGAATCTGGGGCATAGCCCCCATGTTGCCATATGCGTTCCTAAGCGTTCCATTTGAACCCCAAAAGCATATCCCCTCCCAAATGCGAATCTGGGGCATAGCCCCCATGTTGCCATATGCGTTCCTAAGCGTTCCATTTGAACCCCAAAAGCATATCCCCTCCCAAATGCGAATCTGGGGCATAGCCCCCATGTTGCCATATGCGTTCCTAAGCGTTCCATTTGAACACCAAAAGCATATCCCCTCCCAAATGCGAATCTGGGGCATAGCCCCCATGTTGCCATATGCGTTCCTAAGCGTTCCATTTGAACCCCAAAAGCATATCCCCTCCCAAATGCGAATCTGGGGCATGGCCCCCATGTTGCCATATGCGTTCCTAAGCGTTCCATTTGAACCCCAAAAGCATATCCCCTCCCAAATGCGAATCTGGGGCATAGCCCCCATGTTGCCATATGCGTTCCTAAGCGTTCCATTTGAACCCCAAAAGCATATCCCCTCCCAAATGCGAATCTGGGGCATGGCCCCCATGTTGCCATATGCGTTCCTAAGCGTTCCATTTGAACCCCAAAAGCATATCCCCTCCCAAATGCGAATCTGGGGCATAGCCCCCATGTTGCCATATGCGTTCCTAAGCGTTCCATTTGAACCCCAAAAGCATATCCCCTCCCAAATGCGAATCTGGGGCATGGCCCCCATGTTGCCATATGCGTTCCTAAGCGTTCCATTTGAACCCCAAAAGCATATCCCCTCCCAAATGCGAATCTGGGGCATGGCCCCCATGTTGCCATATGCGTTCCTAAGCTGCTCCATTTGAACCCCAAAAGCAAAGTACAAACCAGACCCAAGATGGGCCAGGAGCCCGCATACACCAGAGTCACAATAAGTAGGGGCACAGCAACACACCCATCGGCATGGCCAATCCGTCCCATGCCACATGTGCACAGCACACAGTCCCATTGCCAAGCACACACAACTACAGATGCTACAGCCACACACACGCCTCCGGGAAACCCATGTACGAGATTGCACGAACTGTCAATGTCAGACGACAAATACATACTTCGCCAGGTGCAACACAATAACAAATCTCATTCTCTCCACAGGTGACGAACTGCTGGATGCTGGGGATGGAGCCAGCAGCCAGCACAGCCAGCCTACAAGCCCCCAACGAGGACACACGGATCTGGACGATCTGTCCTCCTCTTCGGACACGGACAACCAAGCAGGCCCATCTGGTGTGGCAGGGCCCAGCCGCTCCCCAGGACCCCTCCTACCCACCAACCCATCATCCAGGGCTGCTGAACATTCACAGCCCCCTGCTGCCACTGTCGTTGCGGCCACACCCACGGTCATTGTGGCCACTACCACTGCCGCAACCGCCACCATCGCCGCACCGACCACCACCGCCGCCACCACCGCCACGTCTTCGCTGGCACCAGCCCCAGCGCAGGTGGTGGCCCGGACGACTGGATCCACCCTGGGAGCCACAGCGAGGACCGTGGTGAGCAATGTGGCTAGTGGGTAGGCCGGTGGCAGCAGGACTGGTAGGAGGAGCAGGGTCAGGGAAACGCCAGCCTCCCCTGGGAGCCATGCCCTGCCTCACATGGCCAGAGTCCTTGGGGCCTATGAAGAGGCCCAAGGACAATGGGTCCGGTCTGCTTCAGACACGCGTGAGGTGCTGGGGGTGCTGAGGTCCATGGACGCCCGTATGGGCCAAATCGTGGACCTCATGGGACAGCTGGTGGTGGCGGTGAGGTCACAGCCAGGGACAGCAGCTCCCCTCCGCCACCACCTGCCGGGGCGCAGGGTGGAGCAGCAGTGTCCAGTTCCCCTGCGTCCACAGCCAGTGATCACACCTCAACCACCAGCATGTCGCAAGCAGGCACCCCCCTCGCAAACGTGGAAGGGGCCGTCCGAAGAGGAAACAGATCTCCCGGGAGGACTTCGCACGCTCCAGACGCAAGTGAGGCAGCCAGCCAGCCTTCCTTGACCAGCCACTGCATTGACTTGGACTACGATCCCACTCCACACAGCCATCTGGATGGCATGTGTGTGTTGGACTATGGACATAGAACCAGTGGGTACACCCTGATCATCACGCAGCCATGACCGACAGCTCATTGTCACTGCACGCACCACTTTTGTCATCACCTTACACACAATCACATGTCACAGTTTGTAATAAATGCACCTTTTTCACTAACTGCTGTTTGTGCCCTGTGTCTTATTTGTACGGAATACAACGGCCACCTTGGGCGGAAAGGCACCTGATGCGTGGCATGGCATTTGAATCCGGAGGGCCTGTAGGGACCTAGGGGTGGGAGACAGAACAGGAGCACATTCAATGAGTGTGTCACACACCCATCACACAGTACATGTCAACAACTACAAGCAATGTACACACATCGCACAGAGCAATAGGGCACAATGCCACAGCCACCAACAGTGGCATACTACCCTGGCCATGGAGCGTTGACACACAGCACGCAGTGAACAAACGGCCACCCTGACACAGCACACACACACCTGCACAGATACAGCCACATCAGCCGTCGTACATGGACACTCACCGTCAAGTGAAGTAGCGGGCGATGAGCTGCTGCCGCACATTACCAGCTTCCTCCTCTCCGCTGTCCTCCTCACTCGAGCTGTCCTGGTCCGCGGGCTGGGGCCCTGGTTGATCTCCGTCATCCACGATGAGGGGGATCTGCTTCCGAATGGCCAGATTGTGCAGCATGCAGCACGCCACCACTATCCGGCACACCTTCTGTGGGGAGTACGCCAGCGCACCCCCGGTGCGGTCCAGGCACCTGAACCTGGACTTGAGGAGGCCAAAGGTAAGCTCGACCACACGTCTGGTCCTCCCATGTGCCTCATTGTAGCGATCGTCTGCTGGGGTGCGAGGATTCCTCAATGGACTGAGCAGCCATGCCCCATTCGGGTACGCAGAGTCACCTGGGTGTGAGGGACACAGAGAACCGTTGCTAATCCAACTGGACAGGGGACAGCATCGCACAGCCAGCACGCTACACCACTCCACATACTCACCGACAATACAGGCACGATCCTGTTGCATATTGGACATCAGTCGTGGCAAGATGCTGTTGCGCATTATGTGTGCGTCATGGGCCGAGCCTGGGAACTTTGCACACACGTGGGTGATCACCATGTCCGCAAGGCACACCACTTGCACATTCAGGGAGTGCGTGTGCTTCCTGTTGCGGTACAGGTGCTCAGTGGCCTGTGGTGGAACAAGGCCGACATGTGTGCAGTCAATGGCTCCAACGACGTGTGGGATTCTGCCAAGGGCATAGAATGCACCCTTCACTGCCGCCAATTCACGAGCCCTGGGGAAGCGGATGTACCTGTTCCGGTACAGCATCATGGCTGCCAGTACATCCCTCAGCACCTTGCTGAACATGGGCTGGGACATCCCTCCTCCACTGCCCACTGTGTGCTGGAATGACCCAGTGGCGAAGAAATGCATGGCGGCCATCACCTTAGCCGTGGGGGTGACAGCAGTCGGATACACCCTGCGGGGACGGAGATGGGGTTCTAACATGGCACACAGTCGATGCAGGGTTGGCCTGTCCAGCCGAAACTTCCTAATAACCTCTGTATCGTCCATGTCCGCCAGCAATTGGTATGGGCGGTCAATGTTCGGTCTCCGCCTAGGGACAATGGCAGAGGACACATGTCAATGCAACACGACACATAGCAATTTCGCATACACATCACTGACATGACTGAGCAAGCACACGAGCCACAGCCCAGCTGTCAAGCTGGGACGGCACGGCCACAATACACTTACACAGGTCTCCCAACAATGGCAATGGCTAGTGATACAAACCACTGCCATGTGCATGCACATGGGGATCTAGGCCCCAATGACTTGCGGGGCGTGCTGATGGGGACTGACTGCATATCCGTCAAGCGGCAACGCCACGGCAACATGAATGTCTGCTGAGCATGGAACTGCTTCCGCGGCTGGATGAGTATGGCACACGACGACGACGATGTGGGCACAGGCTGAGCGGCCAAAACAAGTGGGACCTGTGGCACGAGGGGATATGAGACAGTAGTAGGTGTCAGCACTGCACCCTATGTACAGCACTGTACGGATCACACCTCCCGAAACATTGACAGGTGTCCACATTGACAGCCCCATGCCAAGACGGCTGTGTGCTTGCAGTCACACGTCACAGGTGAGAGGTTACATTGCACGTGCCAGGTGGCAGTCGTACATAGTGGGAGCTGGCATGTGTGTGCATGTGTCTCCTGTTCAGGATCCACCAGATGGGCGCTGACTCTGTACTGACCATTGGACACAGCATGTTCCGTGGAAGGCTTGTGTGTGTGGGATGGTCGCACTGGATGTGCCTCCGTTGGGTGGGGGGCCATGCACAGGGCGGGTACGTCGATGATTGCGCATTGTTGGTCACGGTGGGTGCACCCACTAAGATGTGTTGCCCTGTGTTCAATTCCTATGTCCGCATGATGATGGACTGTAGATGTGGGCAGACTACACATTGGTCGATGTGCTGTCTATATGCATGTGCCTTCACACCAGGCACAGCTGCCCCTGCACATGTGACCCCTGCTGGACTCGCTGCTGGGTCTGTGGAGCTGATGCACCTTCTGCGCGTGGGGCGGGCAGCTCTCCTCACTTCCTCATTGCGCATGTCATGACTTTGCCGCAGGTGACATGGATCATGGAGGGCCCACATGTACGCGTGGGTAGGCTACACATGATTGTACACTGGTCGCCACCCCCAGTCAGTGTTTCGAATGGGAAGGTTGTCGTGCTGGTGGTATGTTCGATGTGGCGGATGGGCGGGCCTAGGTGCGGGCTTACATTCCGGACATGGGGGTAGTTGTATTGGCGACTAGTTGCAGTACACACGGGACACGTCTCTTCCTTTCCACATCTGGGTCATCCCTTGTACTAACTGACAGTGATACAGTCATCTTCGCCCCAGCCCTCATGTCCTCCCCTCGCTCCCCCAATATGCATGCTCACCTGCGAGGCTAGCGCTTGCACAGGCAGCCCCAAGCTCGCACCAGAGAGGGCAAGGAGTGTATGTGTGGGTCCAGTTGCACGAGTGGGCTGTCTCAGGGTATGATGTGTTGCGGGACGCCGTCCACCTGCATGGTGCCCCAAATGGAGACCCGGCCTGCATGGACTATGCATCACAGTCTTCGCCTTCCGGATCCGCCACCTGCGACACCCAGTGGCTGTGGCTGCCCTTGCGGCCAGGCCGCGTCCGTCTGTGGCTGATGGCCCACACATTCACTCTTTGGCCTCTCTGGGGAGGGCTCGGGTGGTGGCGCACGCGCTTGCACTTAGTCGCAATGGCATGTGGCGTGGTTGGTATGATGGGCAATGGATGGGATGGTGCGAGCCACCTCCCGTGACGTCAGTGCTGCTCGTGCTGTGGTGCGTCCCCCTACACTTCCATGTGACTTGTGCCATGCTAGACGTTGAGGTTCTATTGCCTGCGTGATATGACCAGGAGGAGCGCGAGGAGACCTCTCACACACCATGCTCCACTGCCATCCCGTGCCCTGTATCGCCTGTGCGGATTGACTATGTTGGGGTTACACCTGGTCGACTGGGGCTGTGTGTGCCTTGTCAAGGGGCATGGCGGGCGCACAACAGGATCCAGCTTGTCCACAGAGGGTGGGCTGAGGTGCGCCTGGTACCGCTTTGTACGTGTGCCCGGCTGCTGTGCACACACGTGTTCACTCCCCCCCGACAGGTGTCCTCTCACAATGCCCAGGGAAGCGGTGGTGTACTGTTCATGACCCCTCCCAACACGGCGTGCTCCAACTTGGCATGTGCGCATCTACCCGTCGCACCCACCCACCTGAGCACTGCGTCCATACGACTTCACACGACACATGTGTGTCTTCCACAGTAGTGCTACTCATTTGCGTTGACATCCAATACCAGTGGACTACATGGTCATGTCACGACTGCCGTGTACTTCACATACTCTCATCCTCTCTCATTCGTACTTGTGAAATGAGTCAGCGGAGACAGTTTTGGTTTCAAACATTATAGAGTCTTCTGTCCTCTGTGATGCAGTATAGTGGACACTACTGGCAGCGGAATACATGTTGAGGATATACTGAACATGATTGCAAATGGGATAGGGTGTGGGGTTACATGTGATTGGCTGTTGCATGTGGGATGTGGGCTTCAGAGTGACATCTGCTTGGCCAAGGCTGTGCTAATGTACATTTACGTATAGCTGCGGAGCTGCGGACTTTGACACAGACGGTATACATGTAGCCTACCAGACCGCTTGGCATCATGGGCACAGTCCATCTCAGTTCCATGTGACAGGTTTGCTGCGGTTGTTCCTCATGCACGCGTGCATGTGAGTTGACATCAGGGCATGTGCTTGCGTGCATGCAGCGGTGTGCCACTTGTTGTTGCACTGTGGTGGTTACTGGACATGTCACAGTCACTGGGGTCGTGTTGTTGTTGTATGCACTTGTCGTCCATGCAAAGGTCCTGGTATGGTATTCCCGGGGCGGGGGTGGGAGGGGTGCAGCACCCACAGACTCCAGGCGACCTATTCATGTCCACTGAGCGGTGTGTGTGTCCATGTGCGCTGGATCCATGTCGTGTCCTGGTTGTTCGTGCAGTTCCGTCCATGTGGGTGCGATACACAGAGCCCATGCCACTGCCTCCCACGATGCATGCGGTGTTCCTGGATGTGATGGGGAACAGTGTGCATGTCCCGGTCATATCCGATGTCATGGCGATGTCGTTGATGGTGTGGTTACAGTTGCCGGTCGTTTGGTATGGCTGTTGTGGTGGTGACTGGCCAGTCCGTGCGGAAGCTAAGCATGGGTGCGGGGTTGGACATCATAGGTCACTCGGGGAACCTGCGTTGTGGTCCGACGTATTTACAGGTTGTCAGGTATGCGATGCCGTCCAGCAGGGCTTCCATGTCATTGGTGGTGTACATGTTTGCCAGCCAATGTAGCGGATGGTGGCTGTCAAGGTGTTGTTCGTAAGTTGTCCCTTGGAGGACCATGATGGGGCATGCTGGGTGACATTCGATGTAGCTGTTCTCGATGATCCGTCGTGTGGAGGCACAGTGGTCCCATTTCAGTGCAGGTGCGATGTTGGCCACATACGCCATGCCCCCATAGGCAGAGCAGGCCCTGTCGTGTGCGTCCAGAGGGAGGAGTAGTGGTAGCAGGTCCGCCTTCAGACATGCCGGGTTGGAGAGGCATATCTCGACGGGATGCTGGTAGGGACACCTCCGACAGTAGAAGACGGGCATGACGCAGCTGAACAATGTGATGCGGTAAGTCAGTCGGTAACTTACGTTCAGCAGGGACAGGAGATCGCATCCCAATGTATGGCACAGGTTGGTTTTGTACAGCTTGAGCTGTTCGGCGTAGTTGGGTAGGTGTGTTGCGGTTGCCATTTCGCAGCGGTTCGTTGAGGTGGCGTGCTCCGGCTGTGTGTGCAGTCTGCAATGTGCACGCTCCGGGGTTGCTGTGAGCTCTGTGTAGTCGTAGGGAGACAGGACTTGTGTTCTGTTGGCTTGTTTGGAGGACACGGGCCCTCTTCCCACATGCTTCTCAGACAGTTCAAGGTCAGTGCTGTGTGACTCCTTCCAATTAACTTGCATGTGGCCGACATGGGGGAGTGTTTTCTTCTTTCTTCCCCGTCCGTTGTGTGCTTCTGTGATATGCGCTATCTGCCCTGTGGTCGGTCTCTCGGCATGCCTGTGTTGGTCTATTCTTGGACAATGGCTGTATTCACCGGCTTCTGTCGTAGGGCTGTGGTTTCGGAGTTGGAATGGAAGGTCATTCAGTGCTGTCTGCTCTCCCTTGTGTGGGCGGCAGGCTGCCTTTCCGCTCTGCGTTGGGCCTTGTGTGTGAATGTTATTCTTGGGCCACCTGTTGTCGGTCCCCGGGCTCTTTGGTGTTCCGTTTTATATGTCTTGTTCATATGTGCAGGGTGGTATGGGTGTTTCTGTGTGGTACTGGCGTTCCTCTTCCCGAAGGGGCCCTGCTTCTCCTAGTTGGTGTTGCCGCCGCTGTGTGCTACGCCATGTTTGTTACACTGGGGTGTGTCCTGCTGTTGCGTGTCTTCACTGACATGTGTGCGTCGGTTGTGTGGCGTTGGGTGTTGTCCGTGAATTGGGCGTTGGGGACATGTCTGTGGCCGGCCTGTCACGTGTCATGTGCGTTCGGGGTGGGGCTGATGTGTGTGCTGCTTGGTTGTGTCCCTGTGTCTGTGTGCGACGCATGCATGGCGCTGCGGTTGGCCTCTGCGTTGTGCGCATGTGTGGCGGCGTCATCGGCGCTTTGGGGCCGTGACGGGGTGGTTGGTTCCTAGTCCCAGGTGGTGTGTACACATGTGTTCTGCGATGTTACGATTTGGCCTGTGTGTCATATGTGGATGCGATGGTGGATGTGTAGTGTACACGCGCTGGTGGGGGGTTGTCCGCTTTTTCCGCCCTTGCACTGTGTGCGCTGTTTGCGTGCACTTGTTGTGTGTGTGCCTACCTGCGTCTCCGCGGCACGTTGCGTCCTTGGTGGTGCATCAGCAGGAGCATGGGGAGTGCCTGCAGTGCTGGATTCATGCTCGGGGAGCCGCTTCTTCGTTGTCCGTGCTCGGCATCCGTGTTACCGCTTCGGTTTGTCGTACGGTATCTCTTGGCCGTGGGAGCCGTTTGTTTGCGGCATCGTAATTTATGCGCCGGGCGGGACGTGTTCCGTCGGACGGTGTGTGTCAGTTGGGCTGCGCCGCTACATGTACGGGCGCACTTTGATGGCGGACGGTGTTGCTGGCTTGCCGGCGGTGTTTGGCCTACTTTTCGCATCGTAATTGGGCGGGCGTGTGGACTGCTGCGTGCCGGCGGTAACTGGTGGTTTTTGCATCCGCCAGCACGGCGGTGGTGCTTCCGCCCGCCATCGTAATGGGCCCCATAGGGAGGACCTGACACTAGTCCTGAAACTGGTACACATGCCCCATCCGATGCAGCAAAGCTAGAGTGGAGGGGCCCCATGCCTTGTGTGCCACAGTAAGGCACTCCAAGGCATTATCAGGGCTGTAGGATATCAGTCTCTATAGATAGGCCCATCCATTATAAAGTAACTGAATTAGCTCCTTGATGCCAATAGAAGAGGACTTTGCATACAGAACCTCTTGAAAAATGTAAAGTGAAGAAAGCAAAGGCAGGAAGAGACCTAAGATGCAGAGACGCATTGATCATCTAGGGGCAGATTTACAAGCCCCTTGCGCCACTTTTGCGGCACTTTCCCATGTTAAAAATGACGCAAACGTGGCGCAAGGGCCTTGTAAATCTGCCCCCTAGTACTTAGACCACCTGAGGAAAACAGGCAAACAGGACTTCTGGGTGAGAGGTCAGGTGTTATCACCTGATGGAAAGAGGGAGGAGCTACATTGATTTGTTAAATTTAAAGGGCTAGTGAGGTTCCCTGTTTTCGAGATATAATGCACCCTCATTATATAAGGAATGTGGCAGAAAGAGGCTAAGGTGTGTCACTCACCAAGAACATCATGGATAATACTGCCATAATACAGAAATAACTGGTAATAATATATTTGTTATTTTATGTTACAGTTTGTAACACGCCACATGCGGCTGTAACTACCACACCTAGTGCCTACCACAGCTCTGCCACGGTGGAGAAAAAGGCTTTCTAACCTCAGACTTGAATATCTTTATTCCTTTTTAAGGATTTACCTCATGGGGTTTTACGGTTTATAGTAAATGAAAAAGAGCGACATGAGCTTTCTACCAATTTAAATAATTGATTAGCAGAAATTACCTTGGTGATAATGGTATTATAATGCCTTGGATGCCCATATATTAAAGGTTCTCTGTGTATGGAATGGTTGCCATTAACTTTCCTACGTTCCCCAGATATGAGTTAAACAAGAGACGGTCTCTTTATGTTAATTCCAATAATTATATCCAGTGCTAATGTGTTTGCAAACTACACCCAAAGCTACAAATTTGTTTATCACTATGGTATGGTATACTCCATTAATGTAGAAGTGATTTCTATTTTTATTGCTATAATGCCCCAAAAGTAATCTTTTTTAAATTCACAGCTAGGGCATGTTTTCCTTATTTTTTCTGCATCTGCATTACTCATGAATTTGCATATAAATTAATCTTCAGCTTTATTTTTTTTGTAGATTTTGTTTTCTATTGTTATAGGCCGGTTTCCATCTTCCCCACAATTAGAAAGCTTCAAGAGAGTTTGGACATATTTTGGAAAACAAAGTTATGGGCTGAATGCTTGAATTAATCTCAGTCACTGGTACTCGAGGCTGCATACAACTCCATTGTTGTTATTTATTTTCCCACCAACTTACTGCTGCAGTGCTACTGACTCTGGAGCACGGGGCTCACGGTCTGATTCCCCGCGGCAGCTCAGCTCCGCATCATGTGACTCTGGGCAATAGCTCACTTAATCTCCCAGACGGCCCCCAGCGTCTTGAAACCTTAAGGGGTGATATGTTTGCGATTTACAATTATGAATATTATTATAAAGCCAATAAGTCACACCTTTGGGACCTATTGGCTTAGCCAATGGTTGTTAGCAATGCTGCCCAGCATCTACGATACTGTGCAGCATGGCTAAATAAAAAAGGTTAAAAAAGCAAATCTACTCATACAAAATGAGGTGAGCAATTTATTATTATTTTTTTTTATTTCAGCCTGGTGGGAGCGAGCAGCATAGAGGGTCTGTGTGTGTGGGGGGGGGGAGGGCAACAGGGTGCATGGTAAGCACCTAGGTAAGGGGGAAACAACATAGCAGAGGTGAAGGGGAGAGGGTGAGAAGCAACGTGAAGGTGGTGTGGGGAGGAGAAGCAACAGGCAAGAGAGCAATGCAGAGCAGCAGGTGAGAAGCACACGGGTGAGCAAGCAAGGGGGGGAAGAAGCAATGGGCGAGTGCAATTTAGGGAAGAGGAATAGCATGAGGGAGAGAGATAGATAACACATGCACTCTCATGGAGTAATTAAGCAAAAAGAATAAACGAATTCCCTGAAAGCGAGAATGAGAATTAGGCAATCAAACACCCTGTAAAGAGGCAACGCTTCACGGGAGGGACAAACACACGATTTACAGAAATGCCATCAAATAAGAAGCAGAAATATGAGAGTGAAGTAAAGGTAACCAACGGTAAGCAATGGGCAGGCTCCACGCCCCTGTATGTTCTTGGTAAGCCCTCGATATGGCTCGCAATGCACATGCGTTGTCTAGTAGGTTCGACCGAAAAAGGACCCTAGTGCCAGCCCTGAGTTAGAAGGACCAACTAGAAAAAGTAACAGTAGTGGTTTAGTTCCTGCTCTTCAGTGTGAATTTTGTGGTGACCCACTTAAAGTGGTGCAGTGCTTAGAAAAGGCTCTAAAATCTAGAGGAAGAGGAAATTATGTCAAAAAGATGATTTCTAGATAGTGCCATAGGAAGTGGACACTGAACAGAATTCAGAAGTCTGACTCCAGCCTAGCACATCACAGTGGTATATATAGTAAAATACTTGAAGGACTAATGCTCTTATGGAACCAAATGGCTACCCATCCACCCAATGAAGAACCATCACTCGATGGTGAGATCCCTGCCTTTGAGGCAGGGATCTCCTTTCCTTTAGAGCGACTACCAATCTGGCAGCTCCTTCGAAGAGTGTGCTGAGCATGCACCCTTTTGTTTAGGCCTTGCTCAACATACAATTTTGCTGTTTAAAAACAATTTGCCAAAGTAGGGATTTTTTTCTCTGTGCGTCTTAATTATTGTTTTTTTCAATGCCCACAACTGCCAGTCTTTGCAAGACTGTCCCAGGCAGGGAAATCTAGTGATGGTCGCTGGTCAAAATAGGACCTGGTGACCGTCCTTCTGGGAATGCAACAGATGCCAAAAGGCAATGTCAAGCAGTCCATTAAGCACACTTCAGTTAAGCACGCATCTTCAGTCAAGCAGTCCGTCAAGCACACTCGGGCAAGCGTCACAGCTGAGACAATGGGGATGATGATAGAAGCCATTCGGACACCCTGTGAAAGTGCTCCGGTTCTTCCGCTACGTTTCGTGCACTACCACTGAGAGTCAAATGCTGAAAGGGGTGTACTTGGTCCAGTTTTGCAAAGTTATGGTAGGAAGGACCCCAGGACAGTAGAGGCAAACAACCCCGCCGCTACTGCTGTTGTCCAATTGTCCCCACCTCCCCTTTGGCCCCCCGAACGGGGTCTCATGTCGTCTGACAGGTAACTTTACAAAAACGTTTGCCTCAGTAGATGATATTTTTATTAAAAAAAATTTAAATCACCATATGTATGTCAAATGGTGTGAGAAACTGGGTTGTTGTTTGTGAGATGGGGGAATCCTACTCAAGCAACAGCCATGATCCTTGTGAGGGCGACCCACAAAAAGTCACCAAATTAATCCATGCTTAACCCTCTGGAAGCTTGGCACTAAAGCAGTCAGGCTTAACTTAGAGGCAATGTGTAAAGTATTTATGCAGCACTTAAACAGTAATGAAGTGACATCAAAATGGCAAAAATCCAATCAGTAGAGCTGGAGTTATGAATTTTTAAATTTTAAAGTGAAAGCTTTGCAAAGTCAAAAGTTATGGCAGGCCGCAATAGACTGTGGTGCGGATACACAAAGGGGATTGAGCCCGGCCTCAGCAAACTTTGAACTTAGAAGAATCTTGAAGACAAATGTGAGAAGGTAAAATTCAGTGGAGCAAGGCAGCCGACGGTGTCCGAGGAGGAGTCATCGTCGTTGGGGAGCCGCTGGCTGAAGTCAACAGTGAAAATTTCTACAGTCCAACTGTGTCTTTTTTGGAAGTCGAAATTCTCCAGCGGGACTTAGCTGCAGGCTGTAGCCAACGAGGGCTTCACGAGGCCGGATACCCTTCCAACAAAGAGCTGCTGAACAGGATTTGCTGCTGCAGAGAAGAATGTAGCAGGAGTCACAATGTATTCAGGCTGACTGGTGATGCACCTCAGGCGGATTGGCGAGCAGGTAGGTCACAATCTCCTCTCGGCTCTCAGGCACTTTTTGGCAGATACGTTTGTAAGCACCAAGTTTTGGATTTGGGCTTGTGCTCTTGGATAATCACGTTTCTGAACTTAATACTCTGCTGCTCCATTTTTGGTAAGATTGGGAGTATTTTGAGTCAGTGTAAAATCTTCTAGTCAGTCTGATTTAAAAAATAAACTGAATATTAGCTGAGAGGAGAGATGTGTCCAGTCACATGGTACAGTCACCTAAATGCAGTACAGTGGCAAATATATAGCCTTTGTTCCAAGTAGCACTGCACTTCAGTCCAGGATCTACTAATTTAACCAACAGTTTGATCCTGGGCAAATGATACTCTTCCCGTGCCTCTGCCACTGATCTGACAATATAGTAGCACTTTGAAATAGGCTTAATGTAAGAAATAGACACCACAGGCATACTCCACAGACAGGTCTTGAGCATGGGTAGAGGAGAGGGAAGATGTGGCATTACGGCTGGCTCTGCCAACTTTGGATATCCCTGTGCCTAAAAAGGAATGTGCCCTTGTGTAATGCAAACACAAGGAGATGATGGACGGTGCACTGAAACTTTTCACTCACCCCCAGTCACAGATCTGGGTTGAATCCATCATTGTTCTTTAGCTCACTTCGCCACCCCAGTTCAGACCTAGCCATATGCAAATCAGTCCCAACCCTGTCCCTCATGGGAACAGTCCAGCCCGAATTGCCAAGCCAGTTCTTCCCTGGACCAGAAACAAGCATCCTGGGACTGGTTTCGGAGTAACACCCCACATCAGCCAGGCTAGCCTGAATCCAATGGCAACGTGAGCAAGGGACCCACGTCTGGGCATACCCTGCGAACAAAGCAAACACAAGGAGATGATGGAGAGAGCACTGAAACTTTTCAGACACTCACCCCCAGTCACAGATCTGGGTTTAATCCACCATCGTTCTTTAGCTCACTTCGCCACCGCAGTTCAGACCTAGACATATGCAAATCAGTCCCGACCCTATCTCTCATGGGAACAGTCCAGTCTGAACTGCCAACCCAGGTCTTCACTGGACCAGAAACATGACACCTTTATGGTGCAACAACTTGCTCCATGAGATGGGTGGGCTACGGGATTTTTCAAAATGGGAGGTGCGGGGGATAGAATACCTGGGAGATATTTGGTGAGATCAGGCCTACATTACATTCAAAATCTTAAGCCAAGAATTTGAGTTACAAGAAACAGAGATCTCCAGTTGGGGCATGCCCTATGAGAGGGAGAGCAACTGTCAGAGGCTTCTCCCCTGGAGAACCGCCTCCTCACTGAACATATCCCCGACAAGGCTATATCCATCATATATCGAAAATTGGTAAATAACTCACCCCATCCATTGGGGGCATTACGGGAGGCCTGGGTGGAGGATCTCAGTGACTAAGACAATGATGACTGGCAGGAGGCCGTGCAAAGCCCCCGGGAGGTGACCATACGAGCTAGATTTTGCCTGGTCCAGCTACAAATTCTTCATTGCTCCTATTATTGCAGGACCAGGCTAGCAAAAACTGAGAGGTCGCCCACGTCGTTGTGTCTGTGGGAATGTGGTGGGGAAGGTACCTTTTTCCACATTCTCTGGGAGTGACCCGAAAATATATACATTCTGGAGAGGGGTCACACGGGTTATATCTTGGGTGCTGGCTCTTGCTAATGATTTCGGGGGAGGAAAAATGGCCCAAATATCAAAGTGTCTGGTTGGCGCTGGCAGTGGGGGTAGCCAACCAGAATATAGCAAGAGCAGATCCTCCCAGGCTCAATAACGGCAAAACAGACCTAGACTGGTGCCTGAGAGCAGAAAAGGTGGTCTATCAAAGCCGGGGCTGCCAGAGGAAGTGGGAGAAAATGTGGGGAGTGTGGCAGGCCTACAGGGGGTACTGACATGGTTAGTTGAGGTGATGGACGGGAGGGGATTTGATCTTATTGATGGGCAGTAAAAGCGCCCTTGCAGTCCTGATTGATGCTCTGCTTTGCGATGTTGTCTTCTGCCATATGTCTTATATGTACTATGATATTCGACATGCTCTAATATAAATCCTTCTGTGGTGAGCATGATTGAAATGAAAAGAAATTTTTAAAAAATAATCACTCAAGCTCTCTGGTAGTTTGCTTTTATGTGTAGGCCAACCATTATGGATGTAGGGTTGAAGAGCCTTAAACTCTTCATAATTTTTCATGCTTTGTTCCCACTCTTCGCACCTTAGGCTAGACAGTGTAATTTCTAATACAGTGTCATCTGGGATATCTTCTATTCCCTCACCTTGCTCCTCAAGGGGATTCCTGGAGAGGTAGTCTGCTACACTATTTTGTGATCCTGGTAGGTATTGTACCTTACAATTGTACCCCTCTCGTCCTAGCACCCACCCTGAAATTCCGGGTGTGGTTCTCTCTGAATCCTAAGGTGTGAATGCATAAACTAGGGGCTGTGGTCTGATCTGATAGTGAACGGAATTCTCCACAAAATGTTTTTTTAAATGTTTGACCACCCAATAGCCAATAATTCTTTTTCACCACTGAATACTTTAAGAGCTCTAGATGCAAATGTGACTGTGTTCTGTATCATTTTCTTTCTGTGTGAGCATGGCTCCTAACCCCTTACTACTGGCATCAGAAGATAAATAAGTAGTTTTGTTGAGGTCAAAACTTCCCAATGGTGGAGCATTAGCAATAGCAGTCTTTACATTTTCAAAACCTTTTCTCAACTCTCATCCCACTCAAATATAGTATTTCTTCTAAGTTGGTTACGTAGGGGATCCACTATCTTTGCAAAACCTGCTACGAATTTCGAGTAAAATTCGGCAAGTCCTAGGAAGGACTTCACTTCATCTTTACAGGTTGGTACTGGTGCCTTCCTTACTGATTCCACTCAGTCAATATTGGGTTTTAAACCTTCCCTTGATACAGCGTGTCCTAAGTATTCCACAGAGGTTATCCCAATGCAACATTTTTCCTTCTTTATGGTTAACCCTGCCTCCTTTAGTCTACTTAAAACTGCCCTGAGAGTGTTATCATGCTCTTCAATGGTGGTGCCAAACATTAACATGTCATCCTGGAAAAAGATGGATTTGAGAAGGTTTTATTATTATTTTTTTACATTTTTTTTAATGGTTTTGAGAATGTGTTGTAACACGTGTTGCATAATGCATTGGAATGCAGCCGAAGCCAGACCAAAAGGCATTCTTTCATACTGGAATGCTCCTTATGGGTTTACGAATGAAGTCAAATGTCTTGAGGGGGGTGGGTGGATTTAATTCTACTTGATGATAGGCCTAAAACACTGAAATAAGATGCAGTCTTAATTAATGTAAGGATTTTGTGTATCTGGGGTAATGGGTGTCGATCCACTCAGATCTTGTCATTGAGGTCCAGGACGTCTACACTTAGTCTAATTGGCCCTTAGCGGCTTTGTGAGCAATTACAATCAGAGCTAACCACTCCAAGCATTCTATAGGCTCAATTACATCCAGTTTGAGTAACTTATCTAGCTCTTCCATGAGTGGAGTATGAAAAAGATGGGGAATGGGTCAAACCTTAGTTACAATAGGTGTAATCTTAGATTTTAGTTCAATATGGTGTTGATAGTTTTTTTTAAATCCTATTTTTTCTGAGAACATCTCAGGAAACTCATTTCAAACTTCTTCCCCACACATAGAAGGATTTACTAAAAGGACAGGATCAGCACTGTTGGGATCAAGTTTTATGCCCAAGTCTTTCTGATGCTTCCATCCATGAAGATTGGACCCCTTTGTAGCGCTTCTGTCTTTAAAACAATTCCTCACTTTCACCTTACTCTCCAACGGTATTGCATCTCCATTGTACCCACCTGGTCTAATGTCAGGTGGTTCTAACAAATCACTACTATTAGGAAAAATAGCATCAAATCTATTCTTATCCAATAAGGTATATGGAGAACAAGAATCAACAAATACTGTTACAAGCTTATTATCCAGCAAAATTTCACAAGACAGAAAGTTTACTTGCTTGTTCTCCTTGATCACCTGAAAAACAAAAGTATTTTCTTCTTGAATGTTCTGTTCTTCCATATGTACTTGTTTTTTAGTGTGTGTTCCTACACACCCTGGCAAAGTTCCCTTTCTTCCCACATCTTCTTTATACAGAGATTCTGGCTTGGCACAAAATTTGCAAGTTGACCAATGCTTCCACAATGAAAACACTTGGGGCCATATTATCAAGAACGGCGATAACATTATCGATAATATGCCCTATAGAATTCCAATTGAAGCCCAGGTTTGATGTCCTTCACACCAGAACCTGGGCTTCTATTGGAATTCTATAGGGCATATTATCAAGCCCCTTATCGCCGTTCTTGATAATATTGCCCCCGGTTCTCTCGTTCACTGCTGTTTGCTAGTGAAAATGATTGTTTGTTCTAGCATTTTGTTTGCAAGGTTCATCTGATTTAAATGAGGGTGTACTTCCAACGTTCCTAATGACATTCACTTCAGCAGGGGATGTGGATTGTTGGTCAGTATTTGCTCTTATTTCCTTCATGTTTTCTGCTGTATGCTCTATCCCAAATGCCTCATCAATTGACCATTTCAGGTCTAGGTTCTGTGTGAGGAGTTTCTCCTGTACTTTAAGATTGTTGGTACATCTGATCACGAATCAATGAATCTGTTGGAGTCAAAGTTGCACGTGTTTGATAATCCTTTAAGAACCGCAATATATGCTATTACTTTTCAGCTTTGCCTTCAACCCTCATGAAAAACTTGTGTCTTTCTAGGACCACATTTCCCCTTTCTCTGAAATGATCCTGCAGTATGTTGAAAGTAACCTGATAAACATCCACTTGATCTTCTTCCTCCTCTTTTCCATCCTCTTCCGTTTGAGTTAAGTCTTCTTATAGTTTCCTTCCCTCTGTTCCCAAATTATGTAGCAATAAGTGCAGTTTCCTTAATGGTGTAAATTTCTCGTCCACTTTCGCAATTAAAAATAGGATTCAAACAGTTTAGTCCACGTTTCCAAGGTGGGACTGGTTCTCCCTCTTCATTTAGAAAAGGTGGGGGCTGGGACATACTTGCTGCTGCCATAATATATCCGTAAACTTCCCTTTAAATATAGAGTGAAATAACTATATTAATCTGAAATCACCTATACAATGTTTGTGTTAAATGTGTTAACTATTGGAACTCACACACACATTCATGTGTTACACTGTTGTACTTATTGCTACCAATGCTTGTTTGTTTCAAGACTTTCTCCTCAATATACGCTCACACTCCTCTTTTAGTTACCACAGGAACGGGTTGGAAGACCAGCTTTATACAATAAGGGTGTGTTCAACTGGGAAACCGCCCTGTGATACACAGCAGAGGTGGTCAACCAATGAGTCTTCCAGAGTTCTTCTAAGATACTATTGGAGGAGTAGATTGAGAGTTGTCTTCCAGCTGCATTTATTGCAAATTCATGTAAGTATCCTGAGTACAGGAATTGTCTTTAGTTTGCCCTGGTTAATCACAATGTTTCCTTTTTTGCGCCGCTGTTATGACCTTCAGAACATTGCGCATGGGCCGCACGTCTTTTAGAACCTTTCCTCAGGCAGCGCTCGCCATGGAATGTCAAGGATTCTAGCATGGCTGTAGAGTCACACATAGGGCGTCTCCCTCACTAGTCGTGGCCGGCATTAATCACGGGTAAGGGGGAGGGGGGGGTTTAATTTACAAATCAATAAAAAACGTACATGTTCGCCCGCCGGGTCCCGTGTTTTCTCTGCGCCAGTCCTGCACGGCACCTGTTTCTGCTCTCCTGCCAGGAACAGGCAGCTTCCCTTCCCTCCCCTAAGCCAATCACAATGCTGCAATGGCAGCTTTGTGATTGGTTGGGACGCTGCCCGGCCAGGAGTTTAAGGGGAGGCCATTTTCTCCATGTAGGGTGCATTGCAGCCTGCATGGAGAAAGGGCAGAGTGCGCATGACTGGTTTGGGTGGCTCCAGATGGCTGACCAAACCAGTCATGCGCGCTCAGGAGTGGGCACACTACTCCTCCCCTGCCCAGCCCTGCTCGCAGAGCAGCCCCACCCGCCCGCAACCAAACCCTTCTGTTCTGCTTTCTCGCAGTGCGAGAAGCAGAAACATAAAATAGTAGTTATTACCATTTTATGTTTCTGCTTCTCGCACTGCGAGAAAGCAGTGGGGCGACGCTCCTCCGCTCTAGTGGAGGAGCCGCCCCTGACCCTTTCCTTCAGTGCAGCATATAGAAATACACGTTTGACATTGGCGCTCACTTGTATTAAATTGCACCGTGCAGCTGTCATTAGTTGAACAACTCAATTAATGTGCTGACGTTCAATGTAAATAGTTGCATTTCCGATAAGCGCTCACAGACTGCACACTCACCCTCGCAGTGAAACGGTTGGGTTCCAAATGTAAAGGCATCCAATACCTCAACGCTTTTCACCTTATCTCTTTCTGATATCTGCCATACAGTGTGACCACACAATCACTATTGTTGTACTTTCATACCGGGGCGCACCGACTAAATTATGGTTAGAGAAGAGCAACGTTGCAACTTGGAAAGGAATTATGTCAGAGTCAATCAATAGTTGAAATGCCCTCAGACAGCGCCTCAATTTCAGTGCACACACTCCGATTCCAAACTTCTCACAAACTTCGGGTAAAGAAAGGCTGAACACCGCCGCCAGCGATTCTGTCACTGTGCACTGGCTAGATCAAATCTTCGCACAATACGGCGCTCTTGCAACAATTTCGGAGGATTTACGCTTGTGCACTTGGACTGCGAAAGGCTTCAGCTAAGTGAGAGATCAGTAGGCCCACAGTGAAAACATTCTAGGAAGCTGGAGCCAGGTGAAAATGTCTTGCTGGCAAAATTCTGCAAACGTCGGCCGCACAATGACTTACAGTAGTTGAAGATTTTCTTCAGGTGTATCTGTATCAGCCTATGAATTTATGAGGACAACGCTAGTAGTGTTGAATCTGTTTCCTCTCTACTCTTCCACTCGTGTTCAAAACTGCAGGCTCCTGGCTGAACACACCAAATAGAGGGTGATGGTGTCGCTGTCGCCTCACAGGCGCTCGTCGCCAGTGTTATAAAGACTCAAAAAGGGTCACGTGGTTCTTAGTAGGTTTATCAACACACCATCAACTCTTCAGTCAGGACACAAGTGCCAGTTGCAATGTTAACTGAATCCCAAGCACCTTCAACTGGAAGGAACATTCCATAGTGGTTCACAGGTTAGGGGGGAACAAAGGAATAAAGGAACAATGGAAAAGGAAGGGGAGGGAAGACTATATTCACAATGGTACAGTCTAAGCAAAGACATTACAACACTTTTCCTATGCTCTTCTTTTATGTGGAACTAGCTTGCATTGTAGCATTTGTATAGTGCTTACTACCCATGTTGGCATCCTAGGTAACCCTGGGCGTAGTTCGCGAAGTAGCGCTACGCGAAGCTACGCGAAGCTACGCGAAGTGCACTTCGCACTACGCGAGCTACGCGTAGCACTACGCGAACTGCGTAGTGCGCTGTTCGCGATGATTGCACAGTGCCGGATGCTTGTCCGCACTGTGCAATCATTGAAAACGGCATCTTGCACAGTGCGAGCTGTCGTTTACTGCCGCTCGAGTAGATTTTTACTCGAGCGGCAGCTTTCTCAACGCGGACTGGTAGTTTCTCATCGCGAGCGGTCGCGAGCATACACGACCACTCGCAATGAGAAACCTGACCTCCTCGCGTTGAGAATCTCGCCGGGAGGTTTATTTTCCACGCTCGTGATCGGCAACTTGATGTTGCTGATCGCGAACGAGGAAAAAGTCTCGCCGGATGAATCATTTTGCTTGCTCGCGGTCGCCAACTTGACGTTGAGGACCGCGAGCAAGCAAAAATGACCGCTGCACTACGCTACGCGTGTTTGCACTGTGCTACGTGCAATTCGCGTAGTGCGAAGTAGCGCAAACTTCGCAAACTATGCGAGCGTAGCGTAGTGCTTTGCCCAGGGTTAATCCTAGGGCGAGGTAACCTCATCCACTCTAACTACCCCGTCAAGCGCACAGATGCTGTCCCCCACGCTTAAAACCTCTCTAACCTAGGAATCCAACCATTTCTGCTAATTGCAGCCCCAGTTATTGTGGTAGAATTGCCTCTTTCTTTACACAATTTTCTTACTTTTATTAATAAAATACCATATTTTCAAAGAAGAGATATCTCTATGAATCAAAATGGAATTGCAAAACACATTAGGGCCAGATGTATGAAGCATTTTTCCCGTTCGCAAACGGCCGATTCACAGAATCGGCCCGTTTGCGAACGGGGAAAAAGCCTTTTGGGATGTATCATCCCAAAAGGCCATCGCAAAATAAGGAATCGCAAAATTTGCGATTCCCTATTTTGCGAATGCACTTAAGGAATCGCAAACCAACTTCAAGTTGGTAGCAATTTGCGATTTCATGGAAAAATGCACTTTCTTGCATTTTTCAAAGTGCCATGTGGCGCATATACATGCCCTTAGGGCATGTATGTGCGCCACATGTGCACACATGCATATTTCAGGGGTGCAACAGGGTGTCCCTTTGGCACCCTTGCACCCTTGAAATTGCATGCGCAATTTGCGAGTACCTATTGGGTACTTGCAAATTGCGCATGCAATTCTCAATTATTTCTATGGGCCTCTTGGCCCATAGAAATGAATGGGAAGCCATTCCTTATTTGCGACTCGCAATTTGCGAGTCGCAAATAAGGAATGCGTAGGAATTGCTATTTTAATTGCGAAACCTACATACATTGCATTTTGCGAGTCCTTAATAGCGAATCGGTAAAATTCGCTAATAAGGACTCGCAAAAGACAATGTTGATACATCTGCCCCTTAAAGCGCATCAAAGTCTTGTCAAAGGAAGTAAGTGGTACATAAATTCACAATGCAATACGTTTTAACAACAATGAAAATGTAAAACAGGGGAAACAATGGGAAATACCATAGTATGACGATAATCTTGAGTAAACCTGTTCCAATAAATTACTCCAAGTCGGTGTATCATGCTGATTCAACAACAGAGAGTAACAAGAAGAAAGAGCTATTGCGAATGATGAGCTACTTGGGAGAAAGGGAGGGGAGGGAAGGGGTAGATCTAGGGAAGAATTTGGGTATAAACTAAAGGTCAGAAAAGAGATACAAGAAGCAAAGCGTTAAGTTAGCAAGAAATAAATAGAGAAGGTAAGCACTCTATGGGTGTACATTTATTTCTGCTTATTCTCCCATGTGCTGCTTCCCTCTCACATCCCAGCATCCTGCTGCATACATAAGTGAGGAGTAGCAGGAGGGTGGGACACTGTACAAGCCTGTTTCATTCCAACAGTGTGTGACGTCATGTAGAAAAGGTCGCCATATTTGTTCGAAAACGGGGAGTTGGGAAGACAAGAGAAAGATTTTACACAAAAGTGCTGATGCCCAGATCCAGAAAACATAAATGACTTTTCAGAGTATATGCTCAGAAAGGGATCTTTCTTATACGTATGCCGAGATCACAGGGTCCGATTCACAAAAGCATTTATGAGTGCAGGGTGAAGTACAGAAGTAGTCTTAAATGTACTTTTACATGCAAGAGGGAACAGTCCTTTCTATTGGCACTACCTATAAATGAATATTCCCAGAATAGTCTCATTTTATTCCCAATTTAGATGTTTTGGGACCAATTCACAAAGGTACATAAGAGTATGAAAGAGAATTACTGGAGTACTAATTTACTTGCTCCAAAGTGGCTTTGTGAAGGGCTCCATAGAGTTCTTCTCAAGTGGGCAGTAGGGATAAATCCAAAGGAGAGTTGCACTTACCTGGAGTAAAAGTAAAGCACAAGAGGAAGCCACTCAGCCTTTCATCCTTCTGAGGTCGATAAAATGAGTGACCTGTTATTTTATGTATTGTATATCAAGACATCTGTGCTTATATTTTAAATGGAAAACGTGGCTCCTATCTTTTAACAAGTGTTGACTATAATGTTGTTTGTCCTTTTGTATCCATTATTGTGTGTATCTTTTATGACCTGTCCACGGAAGATCGAATAAAGACAATTTGAATTGAATTGAGTGATCATTGAGTTGGATAACAATAAACATCTGATATTCACTGCCAAAGGATACCCTTCTGGGTGAACGTGCAGAAATACACATTATGTTGTGTTATAAGCCAAATATTAAATAGGTGTGGGAGGGGTTTCAGCTGCTGAAATGGATATAGGCCCTCAACACGCAATAGAATGGGAGCATTCATATACAATCAGTGGACAGGACTGTGCTCTCTTTGTGCGTTTACTACTAATAGGGAGCTCACAAAGTCATGTAGAATTATGTAAAAGTACTCTAATTAAAGTACTTTCCGTTCTCAAAAATGCCTTTGTGGATTGGCCTCCACAAGCAACTGAGGTTGCTTAGAAATGGGCTAAGTGTGGGCATTTAGTGCAGTGCTTAATTTGTTCTAGTAGCTGCTGGTACCCGCATTCGTTTTTGAGGGATGGACTCATTTTTCATCAAGAAAATTTGACCCAGAGCAAAAGCCAGAAAGGCTGAAAAGCGAGAAAACAGGAGGAGGAGGAGGAGAAAGACCGAAAACAGTGACAAAGGGAGAAAGCAGGGACAAAATATAACCTGCTGGGGTGAGATAAAAAAGCATGATGTGTAGAGCAGTGAAGGAAGGAGGCTTTCATTAGAATCAAGAATATACAGGCTTGGTATTCAGCAAACTGGGCATTCCGCAGCTCCTAAGAACAAGCATTTGCAATACAATAGGTCTCGCATTTACGCGAGTTTAAGCTATTGGCATTGTAAATGACAATGCCTATTATTTTTGTTTTTTAAAACATAAATAAAAGGCATTGTCATTTAAAATGCCAATAGTTTAAACTTGCGTAAATGCGAGACCTATTGCATTGCAAATGCTTGCTTTTTGTGATTTCAAGAGGACATAGTCGTGGCTATTTCAAAGCTGCTGAGAGATCTGAAGCCAGTTTAAAAATATCTGGAGTATTAGTGTATAAGTCCTTATTGGCCGGGCATAGAGTTCTAAATATGCCTCTTTTACTTACCTGGCAGCCATTGAAGCAATTTCCATGCAGAACGTACATGGTCAGATTTCCTAAGGAAAATTGTGTTCAACAAGAGCTTTCGAGCATTCTTTCCTGCATTAGTGCTTTGTAAATATAATACATAACTTCTCAGTGTCAGTAAATGTAGTGGTATTGTCCCATGCGTAGAGGTGACATAGTAGACGTAGCCAAGTAGAGTCTTTGAAGGATATTTATTAAGTCCATAAGATCTGTGGTAACAGCCCCACCAGGAGCAGCCTTCTAGCTGCTCAGCCCATCTTCCAACTGTCAACACTCACACCAGCCACCCAAGCATTCCACTCATGTCCATCACACCAACATTCCACACAGAACACTCACACTGGCTGAGTAGCTAGGAACAAGGTGAAAGGGAACATTATAACATAACATGAAGATACTACATTATCTTCTCCCTTTTAAATTGAAAAACTAATAAAACCATACTAAAATGAAAACTACTAAACACAGCAATGTACAAATGAAGACAATAGTCCATAACCCTGGGATGAAAGGTAAAACCACATCACGAGAGGGAACACAGACCAAACAAAGGAGGAAAGAAGAATGAAAAGATACAAACGAACTATCACCATCCTCCTCCTTTAATATTGAAACAAAAAGTAAGGTGAGCTCGTACAGCTCACAGACACAAAATGAGACACCACATGAAAAGACATGTGAACAAATGTGAAAAGAGTAAAGGGAATAACGCACCCCAGAACTATAATACTATGGGAGGACTACACCCAAGAAAGTACAATTCATGTACGGAACCAGACCATAGTAACTGTGGGGAAGGGACTATAACCCAACACACCACACCACCCCTCATGTAAGGGACACATGCGAAAATGGGACTGGGACCCATAACGTAAGTTGTGTAAGTGGGAGTGAAACCCATTAAGTCATCCCTCTAGACAGGGTAGACTGACCTAAAAAAAACCTCCATCATGTAAGGGTAAAACACATTTAGAATATGACAAACAACCAGCGTTGTATGGGACTAACACCCATAAGGACAAGTGCAGCACAAGAAGACTACACAACATGACCAAAGTGCAGCACAAGGTAAACACAGACTGTCCACACGGTGATGCGCGGGGCGACTTACACACAACAACACCTGAAGCGCAGGGCGACTTACACAGAACAACACGTGAGGCGCAGGGTGACTTACACACAACAATAATCAGTGATGCGCGGGGCGACTTATACACAAGACAACACAAAGTGAAGACCAAAACAAACACGTGATGCGCAAGACGGCTTACACACTAGACAAACAAGAGGTGAAGCGCAAGGCGACTTATACACTGACAGGAAGAGACGTGCAGCACATGACGTCTTACACACAGTAAACACCACACCAAAAGTACGTAGTGTGAATCCAACACATGGACCCAGAAAGAAAACAAAAGCACCCTCATGTAAGGATAAGTGTGACTACAATCCACTCTGTTATAAAAGCAACCCATGTATGAGACAGCGTTCGCTGTGGCATCACAAAACAAAAACAAAAAAATGTTCCTTAGGTCATACAAACACCATTCCTATAACTGTTGAACATTTTTTCAAAGTGTAACTCATTGCGCAGACTCTACGACGCAGGAATCCAGGACAAGGCCCTCGACTGGATCCACTCCTTCCTCTCCGGCAGGACGCAGCGGGTCAGACTCCCCCCTTTCCTCTCGGACCCCACACCTACCACCTGCGGAGTCCCCCAGGGCTCCTCTTTCAGCCCGACGCTCTTCAACGTCTACATGGCTCCACTCGCCCCCATCGTCAGAACCTACGGACTCAACATCGTGTCATACGCAGACGACACCCAACTCATCCTCTCCCTATCCAACGAGCCCAACACCGCCAGACGCAACTTTCGAGAAGGCATGGAAGCCGTCGCCAAATGGATGAAGAACAGCTGCCTACAACTAAACACCAACAAAACAGAAGTACTCATCATGGGCCCATTGGCCCATGATGAAGTACTCATCATTGGCCCATGGGCGACCAGGTGTCGCCTGGAGCGACACCTGGTGGCCCTCCGCCCTCGGAAACCAGTGGAGTGCAACTCGGTGGAGTGAGCTAAAGAATGATGATGGATTAAACCCAGATCAGTTGACTGGGGGTGAGTGTTTGATTGGCTCAAACGTTCCGTCCATCATCCCCTTTTGTATCGCTTTGTTCGCCCTAAGTTGGCGGGGGTATGCCCAGACGTGGGTCCCTTGCTCACTTTGCCACTGGATTCAAGCAAGCCTGGCTGATGACGGCTGGAATGCCCGAAACCGGTCCTAGGATGCTTGTTTCCGGTCCAGGGAAGACATGGCTTGGCAGTTCGGGCTGGACTGTTCCCATGAGGCACAGGGTCAGACTGATTTGCATATGGCCATGTCTGAACTGGGGTGGTGGAGTGAGCTAAAGAATGATGATGGATTAAACCCAGATCAGTTGACTGGGGGCGAGTGTTTGATTGGCTCAAACGTTCCGTCCATCATCCCCTTTTGTATCGCTTTGTTCGCCCTAAGTTGGCGGGGGTATGCCCAGACGTGGGTCCCTTGCTCACTTTGCCACTGGATTCAAGCAAGCCTGGCTGATGACGGCTGGAATGCCAGAAACCGGTCCTAGGATGCTTGTTTCTGGTCCAGGGAAGACATGGCTTGGCAGTTCGGGCTGGACTGGTCCCATGAGGCACAGGGTCAGACTGATTTGCATATGGCCATGTCTGAACTGGGGTGGTGGAGTGAGCTAAAGAATGATGATGGATTAAACCCAGATCAGTTGACTGGGGGTGAGTGTTTGATTGGCTCAAACGTCCGTCCATCATCCCCTTTTGTATCGCTCCACTCGCCCCCATCGTCAGAACCTACGGACTCAACATCGTGTCATACGCAGACGACACCCAGCTCATCCTCTCCCTATCCAACGAGCCCAACACCGCCAGACGCAACTTTCGAGAAGGCATGGAAGCCGTCACCAAATGGATGAAAAACAGCTGCCTACAACTAAACACCAACAAAACAGAAGTACTCATCATGGGCCCATTGGCCCATGATGAAGTACTCATCATTGGCCCATGGGCCCATTGGCGACCAGGTGTCGCCTGGAGCGACACCTGGTGGCCCTCCGCCCTCGGAAACCCACCAACCCCCACGGACCACGCACGCAACCTGGGAATCATCCTGGACTCCGAGCTCAAAATGGACCGCCAGATCAACTCTGTCTCATCTTCCTGCTTCCACACCCTCCGCCTCCTTCGTAAGACCTTCAAATAGATCCCCCTCGAACACCGAAAGACAGTCACTCACGCCCTGGTTACCAGCAGACTCGACTACGGCTTCGCACTCTACGCCAGAATAAACAAAAACCTCACCGCAAGCTACAGAACATCCAGAACGCCGCCGCAAGACTGGTCTTCAACCTGCCAAAACACTGCCACATCTCCCTGCACCTGCGCACACTCCACTGGCTCCCCGTCGAGGCGAGAATCACCTTCAAGATGCTCACCCACGCACACAAGGCCCTCCACGGCACCGGACCAGCATACCTGAACAGCCGACTCAAATTCCACGCATCCCAAAGGACCCTACGATCAGCCCAGCTCTCCTACGCTGTGGTCCCCCGCACCAGAAAGACCAGATCGGGAGGCCGCTCCTTCTCCTTCCTCGCGGCCAAAGCATGGAACGTCCTTCCGCTCCACCTCAGGCAGACAACATCGCTCCCCATCTTTGCAAGAAACCTCAAAACCTGGCTCTTCGACAGACCCCTCCTTGATGGAATGGTACCTGCACCCCCTACCCCTAGCGCCTTGAGACCCTAACGGGTGAGTAGTCGCGCTTTAACAAACCCCTGATTGATTGATTGATTGCGCAGAGCGACCTCTCACCCGAATAGTCCCAGAATGGCCACACTCTTGACAAGTTGACACCCTCACATGAATTACATGTAGCAAACCTAGAAAGACAGCCATACATTGTGCTAACTTAGCTGTATAACAATGTAAACTAGTCCACTGTCAATAATTGGAGAAAGAACCAAATTGTTCCAATGCTATATGCTGCAATCAAAATAAAGGAGCAAAAAAAAAACAGGGCAGTGCTGGTCAGGCAAAGGCAATATCCGAAAACTGGCATCCTCATAAGCCACAACGCTTGTGTCTCCGGGAAGAACTTAGTGGCTGCTCCACAACTGTGCACTATGTACTATCATGCACATGCTCCACAAAACCATCCACCCACAAGCAAGAAGACATGAGGTGCAGCAGATCTTCACACAGCGACGTTCCCAGTCAGCTTCAGTTTTCAATAAACTTTATTGTAAAACAAAGAACGTAGTTGGCAGAGAAATCCGAAAACAAGACGTGCACTAGAAACTCAGGAAGTGGTAGCCAAACCTAAGATGGCAGCACGCTGGCCACGCCGCCGGATGGCTCCTGGTGCGTTTGTGCTGCAGAGCGTCCTTCAGCAGCCCCAACGACGTCAGATGCACCCACGAAGAAACTCCAGGAAAGCATCACGCAGGTAAGACTGCGTGCGCTGTAAGTGACATGCTCCTGCTTTTCAAAATTTAAACGCTGCGGACGAACTGCCAGATGTCAAGGGGCTGCCAGGGACAATAAAAATCACCAAAATGGTCTCACCCAAATCTTGCCAAAAATTTAAAAAAACAACTCCGGATAGTGTGCACAATTAAAAAGGTGGAACTGCAGCTGGCACACATACATAATAAATAATGTACATACCGATGGTGCGTTAGTGGAGTTGAGCTCGTTAGATCGTTCAGAGACCCTGCACCAGACTTGTCAATAGTCATCTAATTGCAGCTGTTGTTAGAAACCACGCAGATTTTGGCAGCACCGAGCGTCCGACGCAATATTTCCCTTGTAAATAAAGACAAATGCAAACACCACGTCTGCATAGCATCGAGAAAATTAACTTTGAGTGCCTCACTGTACATGACCAAACAGCATGTAGAGTATTCCAACTGGTTGACTGAAAACACACGAACCAAAAGCTGAAAGAAAGGTAGAGCTAGTGATGTACTTGAATTGGCAGCCACAAACTCCCCACATTCCATTTGACTTGAAAATTACTTCATTACGCTCTGTGCCTCCATCAGAAATACCAAAGAATTTGTGAAATAAAACGTTCCAGAGAATCTTCCATAGTAAAACTCAGTCAGACATTGTTGCTGTGTGAAACTGACCCCATCTTGATCTTGAGAGTGTACAGCAGACCACAAGGACCACAGACATTGTAAAGAGTCCTATGGAGCATGAGCAGGCTAGGGCTGTCCGTTGGTAAGGACACTGGTGGGGCTGGCTTGCCTGTTGCTCCAAACTTTCTTCTTGTAGTTACTCTTATTTGCTGTAGTTACTCTTGTTTCATGTAGATACCCTTGTTTCAAGTAGACAGCTCTTGAATCCTTAAAAACGCTTGAGTCCAAGTCCAGTCGTCGCCAAAATGTAGTGGTATTGTCCCATGCGTAGAGGGGACATAGTAGACATAGCCAAGTAGAGTCTTTGAAGGATATTTATTAAGTCCATAAGATCTGTGGTAACAGCCCCACCAGGAGCAGCCTGCTAGCTGCTCAGCCCATCTTCCAACTGTCAACACGCACACCAGGCATCCAAGCATTCCACTCATGTCCATCACACCACCATTCCACACAGAACACTCACACTGGCTGAGCAGCTAGGAACAAGGTGAAAGGGAACATTATAAACATAACATGAAGATACTACAGTAAAGTTGCTGAGTATAACTCCACGGGATAGGAAGAGAACGACAACACAGCATCTAGCAACAATGTTTTAAGGTGTTCGCAGTTGGCTCACTGTTTTTGTCATTCACACTTCTCATTACAGTAGTCCGTGTATGCAAGAACCAGCCTAAGACCATAGTAATTTGGTGATGAGTGAGTAGTAGAGGTAAGATACTGCAACAGATGTGTTTGATCACGTTTTTAAATTGTAGAATGAATAATAACTTCAAGTTGTAAATTACCCTAAGATTTTTGACCAAGCTTGATGAACTTGGGCAGTAGTCTTGAAGTGGGGCCAGGCAGAAGCACCAGAAAATGTCCAAAGCCTAGTAGCAAGATTTCAATTGCCACTAAATTCATGCAGAGCCATTTGTGAGGCGTCTATTTTTGCATGTGGAAAAGGCAGTCCTTGATGGGAGAGCAGCTCCCCATTTCTTTCCGAACATGGTATTAATCTGAGAGTCCTGGCATACAAGGGATACCCATCTTTCTGACTATTGAATAGTCGTGAGTGGTTCAAGATGGGAACCAGGGTTGGTGAAAGAGAAGGAACTTGGAGCATTCCGTAATTCACTTTGGGATATTTTGGAAAGGAAGATACCTTGATTTATCAGTTGCGTGCTAGAACTGGTTTTCTGTGCAGAGGGAATGGACAACAGCTGGTGCACTTTTTGCTTGCCTACTTTTTGTGGTACACCCATTGGGAGCTGCAGTTTTCACACGTGAATTGAGTAGGAGAATTGGAACTACTATTCAGTAATTACTATTACAGGAGAGGAATGTATTCCATATTTCTGATATCAACTTTGACCAGATCCTAGAATCCCGAGCCGAGTGGCTGGTGGCACAAGGAAATTTAGTAGATTTGAAGCAAGTTGCAGATTGCGAGCCTTGGTCTCGGGGCCGCTGTGATTATGAGATTCTGCAAATTTTCCTCATAATAGTTTATGTACCACACTTGACACATAATCCACCATTTGCTGCATGATTTGCGGATGTGACCAAAACATGGGTTCTAGCTCAAAGGGATCAAATATTATTAAAAGAAACGTACATTTGGGGCCGTCACGCACTGCGACCCTGCATAGATACTGATTGATGTATTCAGGTGTCAACTAGCACAATTGAGGCAAGATGTTTTCCCAGAAATGTATGATAAACAGACAAAATCGTGAAATAATTCTTTCCCAGAATGTGCCGGATAATGCCCATAATTTCCATTTGTTTTTGCTGGCTGTTCCAGTCAGCCCTGTACTGCCGCATAATGTTGGTGCCGCCTGAGCCTCGGCCTAGTGTACTTGTTACCATCGCCTTCTTTCAGAACCTAATTTGAATATTAAGAGCTCTAACAATAAACATTGTGCTGGACGCCTGCCCTGACTTGCCTATGTATATATCCGCCCCCTCCTTGAAGTGCTCTACAATGGAGAACCTCCCAAGCTCCTGGCGAACACTGTCACATTGTGCAACTTGGATCCCACAACATCCAGCCCAGGTTGGGCGGCTGGCATTGTTTACGATACAGGAAACCAGCGTGGAAAGCAGCGATGTAATCACGTGGCACGTGTGTTGTGTATGTAAAGCTGCATGGACTTTGACTGCTGCAGTGTTACTAGTAAACATCGTATCTGGCTTGCAGGGCATGGCTTGGGGTGTGTCTGAAAGGAGTTGGCCTGGAGCCGAAGCCGTGTCTTAGCTACCTCTCCACTGCCGCTGCTCGGCAGGAGAATGTTTTCATAAGGCTCGCGCTCCACGCCCCTCCTCTTGTCAGGGACTGTCCGGCACTATGTCGGGAACACAGTCAGGGACTTGGGCAAGGACTGGGAATGGAGTGGAAAACGTACACAAAGAGAGGAGTACAGCGCTGCCCAGGATCACACAGGAAGTCAGAGGAGAAAAGGGATCCAAAGGGGAAGCCTGTACAAAGGAACACGATGGCTAAGACTCAGAAAGGAAGGGCACTCACAAGGCAATTTAGCATTCAGACTAACTACACCCAGGACAGACATGCAAGACATATATAATACAACATTAACAATAAAGGGAATGTGGGGTAAAGCACTCAGGAGCTCCACACGGTAAGACTGAAGCTCAGTAAGTTCCTCACCCACAATTGCTGTTACAGATACTGACTGAAAATACCCACATATAGGATATGTATGCAAAGGCAGGGTCTGTGGAGCTTATACCTATGGTGATGTTATAACAGTAACTCAAAGACAATACTCACAGTGAACAAGAAACACCACCTAGGTAGTCAGCTGTGCCCACGGATCCTGGCGATCAAACAGGAACACGCAAGGCAGTAACAGCAAAGGGGTAGAACTAAACACAAGCACAATAGACAAGGAGCTAGCAAGGAGGAGTGCTTAAGAGGAAAGGAAGGAAATCACAGGGCACACTTGGCAGAAAGCAGGTAACAAACGTACAAGGTAACAGAAGCAAGACAGCAGAAATAGAAAGACAGCAAACTAGAGCTGTAACCAAGGAAATGGGAAGAAAGGTAGGGACTGGGAAAGGATATACAGAAGGGGAGGCTACAAGGGTATACTAGAATAGTGCAGGTTCAGGAATCAAGAAAACAAAGTAGCATAGAAGGCAGTGCTGGGGCAGGAACAAGAATTGAGCAAAAGCTCAGGAGTCAAAGTAGCACTGCTAGTGCTAGTACAGGAGAAGGGAAACTGCTGCAGGTCAGGAACAAGGAATGCTAAGGCTCAGGAGTCAAGGTAGCACTGCAGGCAGTGCTAGTTCAGGAATAAGGGAAACTGCTGCAGTTCAGGAACAAGGAATGCTAAGGCTCAGAAGTCAAGGTAGCACTGCAGGCAGTACTGGTTCAAGGAAACAGGAAATAGCTACAGCTCAGGAAACAAGGAGTCAATAGAGCACTGCAAATCAGGAACAAGAAATAGCTGAAGCCCAGGAACAGAACAAAGAATAACTATAGCTCAGGAACTCACGAAACAAGGTAGCACTGGAGGCAGTGCTAATTCAGGCACAAGGAATAGCTATAGCTCAGGAATCAAGGAACAAGGATTAACTATAGTTCAGGAATCAAGGAATATCAAAAGCTCAGGAAACACTGGAAACAAGGTTATCAAAAGCTTAGGAAACACTGGAAACAAGGATTGGCCTCACCGGTATACAGCTACAATGACCAACACTGGGCTGAAAGGAGCTGGAGCTTAAAAGAGCTCACAGTAATCACATGCATCAGGTGTGAGCAGGCTAGCAGCAGCCAGCCACAGGTGAACTGAATTCCTCCACCCATCCTTGGCCTGCAGGGGTGGAGACAAAGCAGCGAGCAGGGGATTATAGGTAATGGAGTTTCCAGCATGAGCAGGCTGGCTTCCACAAAACCCGGCATGTATTGGGAATGGATGTAAATTCCTAAATGATGTCCAAATGCTTGGAAGTCAGGATATGCATACAGGGGAGTGTCTGGAAGCATATTAGAATACTGGAAAGCCCCACAATTCGGCCCCCTGGTGGTGGGAACGAGAGCACAGAGAGTGAATTGTGACAGTACACCCCCTCCAACGACCGGTTCCCGGAATCTGGGACTCGATTTAAAGCCTTTGCTGCTATGAAATAAGTCCATTTCCATCAGAGATGTAGTGCAAGATGCCAGAGGACTGCAGGAAAAATGTGATGTTCTGGAGGGTAGGATAATAGGCTGTAAATTAACAGCAGTATTGAAGGCAGAACCTGAAGAGTCCAAATCCAGTAACGGGGACTTAGAAGCCTGAATTAAAGGTGTTTGTAGTCTTGATGATGGCAGGCTAGAGTAGCACTCTGAAAACAAAGGAAGATTTACTGTAGGGTCAAAAGCATATAACGGATTGGCAGGAGGCACAGAGGTCAACGGCAAACTGGCTGAAGACAAAGGAGACAACGAGAAGCAGACCTGAGGCTCTGGCCCTGGATGAAGACATACAGAAGACTCACATGCAGGAGACTCTGGAAGCAGGTATGCAGGAGACCCAGGCCCTTGAGGCTTACATGTTGAGAGTTTTGTCTCTGATGCTGGAGATTCAGTCTCTGAATGTATACGTACTGAGACCTCTGAAGGCTGGCAAACTGGAAGCACAGGGTCAAAATGTAGGCAAGATAGAGGGTGCTGAAGGCAGGGAGCCTGGAAGCTCGGGTGCTGAAGGCAGGGAGCCTGGAAGCTCGGGCGCTGAAGGCAGGGAGCCTGGAAGCTCGGGCGCTGAAGGCAGGGAGCCTGGAAGCTCTGGCGCTGAAGGCAGGGAGCCTGGAAGCTCTGGCGCTGAAGGCAGGGAGCCTGGAAGCTCTGGCGCTGAAGGCAGGGAGCCTGGAAGCTCTGGCGCTGAAGGCAGGGAGCCTGGAAGCTCTGGCGCTGAAGGCAGGGAGCCTGGAAGCTCTGGCGCTGAAGGCAGGGAGCCTGGAAGCTCTGGCGCTGAAGGCAGGGAGCCTGGAAGTTCTGGCTCTGAAGGCAGGGAGGCTGGAAGTTCTGGCTCTGAAGGCAGGGAGGCTGGAAGTTCTGGCTCTGAAGTCAGATAGGCTGGAAGTTCTGGCAGTGAAGTCAGATAGGCTGGAAGTTCTGGCTCTGAAGTCAGATAGGCTGGAAGTTCTGGCTCTGAAGTCAGATAGGCTGGAAGTTCTGGCTCTGAAGTCAGATAGGCTGGAAGTTCTGGCTCTGAAGTCAGATAGGCTGGAAGTTCTGGCTCTGAAGTCAGATAGGCTGGAAGTTCTGGCTCTGAAGTCAGACAGGCTGGAGGCTCTGACTTAGTAGGCAGGTGAGCTGAGGGCTTGTGCTCTGAATGCAGGCAGTCTGGAGGCTCCGGTACTAATGGCAGGCAGGCTGCAGGCTCGGGCTTAGATGGCAGGCAGGCTGCAGGCTCGGGCTTAGATGGCAGGCAGGCTGCAGGCTCGGGCTTAGATGGCAGGCAGGCTGCAGGCTCGGGCTCACCTCGCAGGCAGGCTGCAGGCTCGGGCTCACCTCGCAGGCAGGCTGCAGGCTCGGGCTCACATGGCAGGCAGGCTGCAGGCTCGGGCTCACATGTCTTAGTCAGCGGAAATAGGTCTGAGACTTCTAGGTCATGGGAGATTTGTTCAATTCCTTCTGCATTACAAGGTGGTACAGATGCATCAGAGCACAGAGTAATATTATGTCCTGACTTTTCAATATGTGGCGTGCTTGAAGGCGAGAGAGCAAACAAGGGGTCAGGATTGTGTTCCTTCTCAATGAGGAGGTTGGCTTCAGTCGCAGAAGTTAGACCAAGAGCATAGACTGAGTCAGAGGGTGTTGTCACATCAGGGATTATGCTGGGCACTGGTTCAGGTTTTGTCTGTATGTCAATGGCCAGTGTATGTGATACCCCAGGGGTGAAACTGACCTCACTACCAGGAAGAGAAAGCAAACAAGTATTTAGTGTCTTTCCTGGCATCTGGGGTTCCTTAGAAGTGGAGGGACACATCTCAGATGTAGTGCCTATACACAGTTTAGCACTAGAAGACAACACATCAGAGGAGGTAGAAATTTCAGAATTCAAACAAATACTTTCATTAACTGGACCGTGAGACAAGGTACTATGGTTTTTCTGAATGGAATCTGAGGGATCAGCCACTGTATTGTTCACACAATCGCTGAACCAGCTCGGAGGGGAACGCAAAAGAGAGCGCAAGGCTTCATTCTCCATTTCTAAGGAGGCTAACATAGAGGTGGAAAAGTTGTTTTCTATAGGGGTTTTAGATTCCCACTTGAACTTAGGGTTATCATTTTTTAACAGAGTCTGAAACATTTTATTCTCTCGTTGTAATTCAAGAATCTTAGATGTAATTATATCCTGTGAAGACTGCAGATCTTTCTCTACAAGGACAGTGGTAGACTTGGCAACTTCACAACAAGCAACAGAGCTATACCTTGATTTTGTTCAAAGTGGCTATTAGCCACCTGTGTTCTAGTAGGTCTTTTCTCTCTTTGTTAAACTGATTATGGTTTACTTTGAATGTGGTATTTAACAAGGTCCCTTTAGTATCCGGGACTGTGCTCTTTACTGGACTACAAGACTGGGTAACATTATTTGAATGGAGACTAGAGGTTATAAAATGCATCTGCTCTTTCTTTGGATGTGTGGTTGAATACTGTATTTTACAACCACTTACAGCAGACATGCGAGATTCAGAATTCTTATTCAGCAAACTGAGTAAGGTATCATTCTCCTTATGCAATGCTGACACAGACATTGAATCTGGATCACAACAGAAGATTAAGTCCGGATCTGGCAAAGAGGTGTTTGAGAGCCAATGAGTAAAATATTCAGAACGTAAATGTCCATTTCTCATAAGAGGATTCATTGTTTCAGGACTAGGGTGAACAAACTGTAAAGTAGACACTAAATGCCACTCGTTGGGCACTGGGGAATTGCCCTGCACTAACCTATATGATGTACTAGTGTGTTTCTTTCTTAAACCGCTCATTAGGACACACCTTCAATATTTTCACACACAAATGTAACAGACAAATGGTAGCTAACTGAACGCAAAGAAACCTCACAAGTAACCCTAGAAATGTGGGTTGGTCATTCTGTCAGGGACTGTCCGGGACTATGTCGGGAACACAGTCAGGGACTTGGGCAAGGACTGGGAAAGGGGTGGAAAACGTACACAGAGAGAGGAGTACAGCGCTGCCCAGGATCACACACGAAGTCAGAGGAGAAAAGGGATCCAAAGGGGAAGCCTGTACAAAGGAACACGATGGCTAAGACTCAGAAAGGAAGGGCACTCACAAGGCAATTTAGCATTCAGACTAACTACACCCAGGACAGACGTGCAAGACATATATAACATACTATTTTAACAATAAAGGGAATGTGGGGTAAAGCACTCAGGAGCTCCACACGGTAAGACTGAAGTCAGTAAGTTCCTCACCCACAATTGCTGTTACAGATACTGACTGAAAATACCCACATATAGGATATGTATGCAAAGGCAGGGTCTGTGGAGCTTATACCTATGGTGATGTTATAACAGTAACTCTAAGACAATACTCACAGTGAACAAGAAACACCACCTAGGTAGTCAGCTGTGCCCACGGATCCTGGCGATCAAACAGGAACACGCAAGGCAGTAACAGCAAAGGGGTAGAACTAAACACAAGCACAATAGACAAGGAGCTAGCAAGGAGGAGTGCTTAACAGGAAAGGAAGGAAATCACAGGGCACACTTGGCAGAAAGCAGGTAACAAACATACAAGGTAACAGAAGCAAGACAGCAGAAATAGAAAGACAGCAAACTAGAACTGTAACCAAGGAAATGGGAAGAAAGGCAGGGACTGGAAAAGGATATACAGAAGGGGAGGCTACAAGGGTATACTAGAATAGTGCAGGTTCAGGAATCAAGAAAACAAAGTAGCATAGAAGGGGGTGCTGGGGCAGGAACAAGAATTGAGCAAAAGCTCAGGAGTCAAAGTAGCACTGCAGGTAGTGCTAGTACAGGAGAAGGGAAACTGCTGCAGGTCAGGAACAAGGAATGCTAAGGCTCAGGAGTCAAGGTAGCACTGCAGGCAGTGCTAGTTCAGGAATAAGGGAAACTGCTGCAGTTAAGGAACAAGGAATGCTAAGGCTCAGAAGTCAAGGTAGCACTGCAGGCAGTACTGGTTCAAGGAAACAGGAAATAGCTACAGCTCATGAAACAAGGAGTCAAGAGAGCACTGCAAATCAGGAACAAGAAATAGCTGAAGCCCAGGAACAAAGAATAACTATAGCTCAGGAACTCAGGTAACAAGGTAGCACTGCAGGCAGTGCTAATTCAGGCACATGGAATAGCTATAGCTCAGGAATCAAGGAACAAGGATTAACTATAGCTCAGGAATCAAGGAATATCAAAAGCTCAGGAAACACTGGAAACAAGGTTATCAAAAGCTCCGGAAACAAGGATTGGCCTCACCGGTATGCAGCTACAATGACCAACACTGGGCTGAAAGGAGCTGGAGCTTAAAAGAGCTCACAGTAATCACATGCATCAGGTGTGAGCAGGCTAGCAGCAGCCAGCCACAGGTGAACTGAATTCCTCCACCCATCCTTGGCCTGCAGGGGTGGAGACAAAGCAGTGAGCAGGGGATTATAGGTAATGGAGTTTCCAGAAGAGCAGGCTGGCTTCCACAAAACCCGGCATGGATTGGGAATGGATGTAAATTCCTAAATGATGTCCAAATGCCTGGAAGTCAGGATATGCATACAGGGGAGTGTCTGGAAGCATATTAGAATACTGGAAAGCCCCACAATTCGGCCCCCTGGTGGTGGGAACGAGAGCACAGGGAGTGAATTGTGACACCTCTGTCACATCCCTTCCGTGTTTACTTTCCTAATTTGGTGCGTGTTTGCGCCGCTTCTCTTTGATTGGCTGGCAGCTCCGAGTACGGACCACTTTCCTTTTTGGAAAGTGTTTTTTTCCGCACCCTTTCCCGCCCCTCACCTTGTCTGCAGAAAAGTTTCTTAGCTGGGTATGCTGACAAGCGTCTGGAATGCTCAGACACACACACAGCTCTCAGGTGAAAACAAACATGCACAGCCTACCCCCCTGACCCACACTTGTGTTTACATTCAGCTGTGATGCCGCTGCCGCCTGGAAACGGTCGCCTTTTTACAACAAGCATTTGCAATGCAATAGGACTCGCATTTACGCAAGACCTACTGCATTGCAAACGGAACTGCAGGCGAGCGAGAAGGCATGAACAACGAAGTGCGAGGGGGAGGGAAGGAGGCAGGGGAGCGAGATGGCACGGACTCTCGAAGTAAAGGGGCCAGTAACCATGGAAGGACACAAATGACAACATGGCCGTCATAAGGAGGGGCTAACAAGCCTAAAACAAATCAGAAGGCAGCATCTAGGAACGACAAAGACACACGCCAATGAAAAAGATGGGCGGAGAGTGGGCAGAGCTTTCACTGAGCTTCCACTCCATACTGAATACTGCATGCCTCGCAAAGCGAGCAGCGCATGCGCGCTGCCGCTATAAGCTCGACCTAAAAATGTTGAGCCCCTCATTTATTTTTAATTTTTTTACAAATGAAACACTGATTAAATGCAATCTAAAATGCTGAAAGGGGGCGTGGCCAAGATGGCGGCATGGTAGGACGCGAGATTCCGTCCCTTCGGCTTCGCCGCTACATAACTTTGTTTTCGCCCCGTCCCCAGTCCCCAAATAAGCATACGGGGACCGGAATCTGAGCGCGATTCCTCCGGTGCTGGTGCGGAGGTTGTTGGCGGCTTCCTCGGCGCTCCCTGCCCCGGTGTCTGGCCGGACCGGAGTGAAGCTGGAGCGGTAGCTGAGGCGGGCGCAGCCGTGTTTCCTGGCAGACCTGGGTGCTGCGCACAACGGCGCCACACTGATGAGCCCCTGAGCCGGTGCCCTGATCGGCGGGCGCCTGAGTGGTTAGTCCTGGCCCACAGTTGAAGCTCTCCTGGCCCGGCGCGGAGAGGTAGTGGCCGCTCTGCTGGAGGCCTGCAGATCGCCCGCCATTTTGTCTCCTCCCCTGCCCTGGCTGAGACCGCGCTTTTGGAGTCCCTAGGCCTGGGGCCTGCGAGCACCACTCCACAGGGTCACGGAGAGCAATCGGACCCACGGCCTGTCTTTCCCGGCGCGGAGGTCGGCACCCAACGGAGTTACAGACCTCACGGAGAGCACTGAATCAGCCATCTGGGTCACCGGTGAGTGGGGGCCTGCCCGCCTCTAGCGGTCCTGCCCGTGGCGGGGTCCCTCCTTGGCAGAGGCTGCCTGGCTGGCCTGGCCTTGACTTTGGGTGGGGGCCCAGTTGACCATCAAGGTCCCTGCCGAGCGCCCCTCACTGCTGGCAGAGGGCAAGTCCTGGAGGCCCACTGTCCTGGCATATGGTCGAAAGGGCCTGATGCTGGTGTTGGGGTCCACGAGCTGGTAGTGTGACCCTTTGGAGAACTGCGCGCCCCACGATGCTCCCTAGCCTGCGATACCACTGGGCCCCTCACCCGATGGCCAGCTCGAACGGACCTAGGCCTATCCACACACCAGCCTGCCGCGTGAGCGCCGAGGTCTCTCAGGAGTGGAGAGCTGCCCGGAACGCGCGGAGTCCAGTCGAGGAGGACTTGCAGGCCTTGGTGCACTCCCACCATGCACCACAAATGCACATCCCCTGGGCACCAACCCCGCAGCTTGCATCCACGGCCCTCGGCCTGTACAGTAGTGCTGTCGACTCCTTTGCCCCGGCGGGGCTATTGGGCTACATTGCCATGGATCTCCTATAGATACCCCCTCGGGCGCACCGCAGCACCATGTCATCGGCCCGAGCGAAGAGGGAGAAGTCCCTCAAAGAATTGCTGCTTAAACAGTCAAGCGGTCCTGATACAGCAAACACGGCGCCCCAGGACCCGGGACAATCGGAGCCACTGGAAGGAGCGGACGGCCCGGCTGCGAAAGCCTTCATGATGGAGCTGTTCTCCGCCATCAAAGAGGACATCCTAGACCTGAAGGGCCAGCTGTCTGCTGATCTCAAGGATGTCCGGCGGGACATAGATGAGGTAGGCAAGAGGGTAGCCGCCCTCAAGGAACACGAACTGAGCCGGGAAGACGACCTTCACGAGCTGCAGCAGGAGGTACTCCGGCTGCGGGATCAAAACCTGGACCTGCAGGCCCACGCCGAGGATCTTGAGAACTGCTCACAGAGGAACAACAAACGCATCCGTGCGGTGCCCTGGCGTGCGGAGGGGGACGACCTTAGATCTTACATCCTGGCCCTCTTTCGGCAGGTGTTGGGGGAAGACGGCCCTCGGGAGGTGCAGATGGAACGGGTGCATCGTGTGGGCCTGCCCAGAGGAGAGAAGGCCCCCCCGCCCGACATCCTCGTCTGCGTGCATGACTTTCAGCTCAAGGAGCAAATCCTACGCAAAGCCCGGGCGGCCCAGCCGATTCAGTTTCAAGGTCACTTACCGGCCCTCTTCCAGGACCTTGCAGCGTCCACGTTAACCAAAAGGCGAGAATTCAGAGTGGTCACTTCCCATCTTCGCTACAACGGAATTCCATACTCATGGGGCCATCCCTTTCCCATTTTTAAATATCAAGGGAAATTGCGACAGATTCGCTCGCTTGCTGAGGCTCTCGAGCTGCTGGGGTTGGAAAACACTACGGCTGCAGAGCGGAGGGAAGGCCCTAGAGACCGGGCCACATGGAGAGTCCCACGATGGCAAACTGTCGGTAAATCGTCAGCCTCTGTGAAACCAGAACCGGAGGTGATGGCTAAGGAATGGGAGGCTGTTCTCTCCTCCCTCTCTCAGCCTCAAGATCGTCTGAGCTCCCCTTGAGCATCTCACACAGTTCCACGGGGATGGGTGTCACGGAGTGAAGCCGGGGGGGGCACTTGGGACTGCCCCTTCTCCCAGATCAGCGGAATGCCCCTCCGCAGCCCTTGGTTTACCAGGTACTCTGTTCTGCGGCTTGCCGCCAAAGACACGACCCCTTGTGGTCTTTCTTTATTGACGAACTTATGTCTATTGTTCCTTTTTGGGGTTGAGTTACCGAGGGACGTCTTATTATTTGTGATTGTTGTTGTTTCTTCTATGGGTTTCCCGTACCAGGACCTGTGCTTCCATCTCCTTCTCTTCGACCCGCACTCAGTCCAGCTCAACATTTGCGCTTTTTCTCCTTATATTCTATGGCTGCGCATCGCACGCTGACCCCCACCCGTTATGGTCAGGGACCTGAAAATTGTAATTCTTAATGTACGGGGCCTGAACCATCCTGCAAAGCACACTGCTATCCTTTCTTTACTGGAACACTCTGAGGGGGATATCTGTCTGCTCCAGGAGACCCACTTGCTAGCTAAGGACACTACCCGTATGCGCACGCGGCGATTCCCTCTTCAATACTGGTCTTCAAGCGAGGCGAAAAAGAATGGGGTGGCCATCCTTCTGGGGGCAAAATTTGAGGGCAAGATATTGTCCACTTTTTACGAGTCCAAGGGCAGAGTCCTAGCACTCCAGATTCAATGGGGGTCCACGCTTCTCACTTTGATTAATATTTACGCACCTAATGCACATCAAGAGCCCTTTTTACGCAGGCATGTTGCAGAAGGCCTGGCCTCCCCGGATTCTGCCTTGGTGGTGGGTGGGGACCTGAACCTGGTCATGGACAACGATTGTGACCGCTCGGGTCAGTGCTACACACAGGTGGGTGCCCTCTCTTCGGAGGGTAAGCAATGGTTGGCCGATAGCGGCCTTCACGATGTCTAGCGCCTTAAGCATTCGACCACGCAGGATTACACCATTACTCTGCGGCTCACAAATACTAAGCACGTCTAGACATGTTCTTGGTCTCTAATGCGCTTCTCCCCAGGATTAGTGACGCCTCTATAGCTACACGCTCCCTCTCTGACCATGCACATATCTCTATTTCCATAAGACCAGAGGGGGTTGGACGCGTCCCTGCTAGATGGCGGCTGCGCGTGGGTCTCTTACATTCCCCTAGCACTGTAGAGGGTGTACGTGCCAGGCTATTGGACTACCTTCAACACAATGACACTGGCGAGACTTCTTTAGCTACCGTTTGGGAAACTCTCAAAGTGGTGATCCGCGGGGAACTTATAGCAATCTCCTCCGCTGATACCAAAAAGTGTAAGGAAGCCCGTCAGAGCCTGGAAAAGGAAGTGGCAGAACTAGAAGCGATACATAAATGCACGGGGGCCCCAAGGGTTTGGCGGTCATTGGAAAAGAAGCGGATGCTCCTCAAATGTATAGACCTTGACAGGGCGGAATATGCTTTGCTTCGCCTCTGCCATAAGTTTTATGTGGGTAGCGATAGATGCGGGAGGATGTTGGCACAGAGATTGCGCGCCAGGGCCGTGGCTGGGACCATCCACTCCCTAAAGCGGTCTACAGGCGAGGAGATTCACCTGGACTCCCAGATCATGGAGGAGTATAGACAATTCTACAATCTCTCTATAGCGCGGACACAAACGACCCCCCTGACGCAGGCGCGTACCTGGAGTCTAGCAATTTTACCCGCCTCCCTAAAGCGCAGGCAGAACCCCTGGAAGATCCCATTCAGTTAGATGAGGTTATCTCAGCTATCTCTCAGCTGAAGCTCGACAAATATCCGGGCCCCGATGGCTACCCTGCCCTGTTCTATAAAACATTCTGTCACAAATTAGCTCCCCTCTTAACCCGGCTGTTCAACTCTTTCCTAGACAGTGGGGCGGTAACGGACTCTATGTCCGAGGCTGCGATTTCCGTAATCCTTAAGCCTAACAAGGACCCGGGGCTCTGCAGCTCCTACCGCCCGATCTCGCTGCTTAACATCGATGCGAAGCTCTTAACGGGCATACTAGCGTCTCCGCTGAACCCCCTAATGGCGGGCCTAATCGATCCGGATCAGGCAGGGTTCAGTCCCACCCGCCAGGGCGGCGATAATACAAAACGCCTTACGCACCATGGACAGTGTTCATCGTTCCCAGGTAGGAGCCGTGCTCTTCTCAGTCGACGCCGAAAAAGCGTTTGACAGAGCGTACTGGAAATATCTATTCGATGCTCTGCGAGGCTTTGGGTTTGGTCCCCGCTTCGTCCAATGGGTGCAGTGTATTTACCATGCCCCCCGGGCGTTTGTTAGAGTCGATGGAGTATCCTCGACCCCCTTCGAGATCGCATGGGGTACAAGGCAAGGGTGTCCACTCTCGCCCCTTTTATTCACCCTCTACATGGAACCCGTCGCTCAGAAAATTCGTGACCACCCGGGCATCCAGGGTCTCCGGTTCGGGGGTGATACCCACAAAATAAGCCTATATGCGGATGATGTCATCCTTTCCCTCGCGCAACCTCTCACCTCCCTCCCCACGTTGGTCGGAGAACTTGAGTCCTTTGGACGACTCTCCGGCTTTAAGGTCAATCTTGGCAAATCCCAGGTGCTCAACTTGTCCTTGCCCCAAGCACAGGTAGAGGCCCTCCTGCAGACCCTCCCTCTGCATTGGTCTAGCGACCCATGCCCTATTTGGGCATTCTCCTGGCCCCCTCGCTCCCACGCACGTTGGAGCTGAACTACTCGACGCTGGTGGATCAGACTCGGAAAGCGCTGGACGGATGGACTAAACTCAATTTGTATTGGTTCGGGCGCATTGCCGCGGTAAAAATGACGGTCCTGCCGAGGATACTCTACCTGTTCCAGACTCTGCCTCTAGTACCTCCACCTAAAGCCCTGCGGGCTCCGCAGCTCGCCATGAACAAATTCATCTGGGGCAACAGAAAGGCATGCCTCTCTGTGGCGCAACTGCCGCGCCCCAAAAGCAACGGTGGGGTGAACCTGCCGCTAGTCCACAGATATCTACAGGCCGCACACCTTCAATATGTGCTGGAGTGGAACCGCCCACTCTCCGAGAAGCACTGGACCTTCATGGTCCAGGCGGTAGCCGGTGCGAATGTCTGGCGCGAAATCTTCCTCCCTCGCCGATCGAGATCGTGGGGTCTCTACTCCTCCCCAGTCACTGCAGCGACAATGAAGGTGTGGGACGCAGTGGCGCTCTCGAGAGGCCTTACAACCTTTCCCTCCCCGATGACGCCGATGGTCGATACACCGGACTTCCCCCCGGGGTGTAAGTCTGTGGTTGCCCAGCGTTGGAGGGAAGCAGGTTGTAAGCGCTTGGGCCACTTATTCGACCTCGATGGTATCATTCCTTTCGCCCGGGTTCGCCAAGACCTCGACCTTCCCCGATCAGACGAGTTCTATTACCTACAGCTCCGGCACTGGGCTACCTCTGGGGCCTATTTACCACATGTCTCTCGCAAGCTTACCCCTTTCGAGAAATGGATAGCGAATAAGAAAGATGACAAGCATCTTATAGCGGAACTTTATGTCCTCCTTGCGCCACACAAGACAGGGAAGCGCTCAAGAGGTCAACTTCGCTGGAAGGCGGAATTGGGGCGGGCCCTTACGGACAAGGAATGGGACAACATCCATTACAGAGCCCACCACACGGCATACTACACTGCTGGAACTGAATCCGCGTTCAAGGTAGCATCCTATTGGTATCTTACACCCGCTCGTATCCACCAATGAGACAAGAACCACACAGAGGAGTGTTGGCAGGGTTGTGGCCTGATGGGCTCCCTAGCACATCTACTCTGGCACTGCCCGAGGCTGGAGAGATTTTGGGAGCAGGTGCTCAATGATATCGACACAGCATTTGAAACTGAGATTCCTCGCTTCCCGGCCTACACTCTGCTGGGACTTTCAAACCCAATCATTTTCCCGTTGCGGTCATTGCGAGGCAGGCAGATGGTGTTAGCATTGCTCACGGCGCGGCAAGTGATATTGGTCCACTGGGGTACTACCACTGTCCCGGATCACACGGCATGGCTCCATAGACTCTGGATGACCCTAGCTATGGAACGCCTCTCGCTGGTTCAAGACCAGAAGGGCGAGAAATATACAGAACTATGGGCTCCTTTCATCGCGTTACTATCGAAAGACCTCCATGAGGTCACCTGCCCCAAACTCCTGCAAGTCCTACATCTGATACCTCCAGCTCAGGAATAGGGAGTTCCCCACCTGGGTTAGCGGGAGGACTGGGGTCGAGCCTGGTGGGTGGGGTCGGGTCATTGTATAGCTCCTGAAGAACTTGGTGCGGGTCCCCCTCTGTTTTCCCTTTTTCTTTTGGGGGGTGAGTGGGAGGATGGGTCTTTTTATCTTTTTGGTGGGTTCTTGTTTCTGTACCTGCATTGTCCTTTGCCGGTTTATGTTGTTCTTATTCATCAGGCATGTCTTTAAACGCTCCCAGCCTCCGGGTTGTAGGCATTAAAGCTGTGGGCGTATATACATACTCTATGCATTGTCTTCTAGCCGCCGGCCCCTGTGGTTGTAGGCGCTTGGCTGTGTACATGTGTTGATATGCCTTTCAATTAAATCAATAAACAGATTTGTTCCATAAAATGCTGAAAATTAGTACAATATCAGTAGAAAATTCTTAATTGCTGTTCTATAATTATTTCCAAGCTTACCTTTTATACTACCATTCTTTGCAGTGAATTTGAATAAACTTTTCGTGAACATTATCCAATGTTCCTAAACGCTCTATTATAGCATCTGGACAGTCTACATGAAGAACTGGGCAGAGCAGTCCCTGGTGCAATGCGCGTTACTCAGAAGGAATTTGGTATTAGTTGTTCTTGTTAAAGAACTTGCTGCTTTATTCAGGCAAACAATCTAAAGTGTGAATGACGATATATAAGTGCACTAGCAGCTCTAAGGCACACACAAGGTTACTTTTCAAATTACAGGAACACCAATGATGGATCAAATGTGCTTGAAAAGCAGGCTTCCGCACCTACTAATTAATGTCACAGCTTCTAAGTGGGGTGAGCTGTGCACTGGAGTTCTGCTGGGTTAAGTACTGGAGGCAAGCCCTTCATTTACATATTCATAAATGGCGCGTTGTCTTCTCTGCTAATAATACATACTTGGCAGGATTGGGTGTACAGAGCAGGACACATCCATAGTAGAACTGTGTGTGGATTATTATTCAGAAACAGGCGGGTCAGGGACAGGTCAGGTTTAACAGGGATAGAAGAAGCATTGTGACAGATTTTCTTATGTTCCAGTAATGCAGAATAAAAGCGTTGCAAAGTTTACTCATGTTCTAGTAATGCAGGACCAAGGCAATGTGACCGATTTACTTATGTTCCAGTAATGCAGAATACTGTCATAGTGACAAATGTACTTATGTTTCAATAATGCAGGATGAAGGGTTGAATGATGGTACAACGCATGCCTGAACAACACATGTCTGTACTATGCTGTCTCTACCACAACCGCGTCTTTATCATGCATGCCTTTACCATGCAATTTTGTGGTAATGATATGATGGGTAAAGGGACATGCGTGCTAAAGATCATACCCCTGCCCATGGCCCTGTGAACTGTCCCTTTTCTCCCTTCCCTCGAGCCCTAAAAATTAACCCCACACCCCAAAAACTACCCTGACCCTAGTACACCCCATCCTGAGCCCTAAAAACAGTCCCCTACATCTCTAAAGTACCCCGACCCAGTCCCCCCTCACCCTGAAGCCTAAAACTGTTCCACCCCCTGTAAACTGTCCCTTTACCCCTGCCCTGCCCTTAGCCCTAAGCACTGTCCCCAGCCCTAAAAACTACCCCATCCCCAGCCTCCCCGCCCTGAGCCCTAAAAGCTGTCCCCTACACCTGCTAAGTACCCCGACCCAGCCCCCCTGCCCTGAGCTCTACAACTGTTTCCTACCCTACAAACAATCCCGGCCCCCTCCTGAGTCCTAAAACCTATCCCCATCCTGAAAAACGTCCCCCCAAAGACCCGGCACCAGCCCCACTTACCTCCCCCTGTCCTCTCCAGAGTCCTTATCGTCCTTCCTCTTCCTGTCTTCCTCTCCTGCCCATGTGCTCAGCATCTAGACCGCGCATTGCCTTAACCACGCATATGCGTTGTTAAGGCATATGTGTGGTTAAGGCAAGCGTGGTTCAGCTTGCGGGGAAACGGCACGCATGGCTGAGCCCGCGTTGTTAAGGCTGTACCCCAGGATTAAGGCATTCCAAAAGATTTACTTATGTGCCAGTAATGCAGGATAAAGTCAATGTGACACATTTATTTATGTTCAAGTAATGCAGGATAGAGGTGTTGTGAAATTTAGTAATGTGCCAGTAATGCAGAATCAAGGCAATATGACAAAATTATGTCTGTTCCAGTAATGCAGGATAAAGGCATTGGGACAAATTTACCTATGTTCGAGTAACGCAGGATAAAGGCATTGGGGCAAATTTACATATATTCTAGTAATGCAGGAGAAAGGCAATGGGACATATTTACTTATATTCTAGTAATGCAGGATAAAGGCATTGGGGCAAATTTACATATATTCTAGTAATGCAGGAGAAAGGCAATGGGACAGATTTACTTATGTTTGAGTAATGCAGTATAAAGGCATTGGGACAGATTTACTAATGTTCGAGTGATGCAGGATAAAGGCATTGGAGCATATTTACGTATATTCTAGTAATGCAGGAGAAAGGCATTGGGGCAGATATACTTATGCTCCAGTAATGCAGGATACCGTCATTGTGACACATGTACTTTCGCTTCACTAATGCAGGATACAGGCATTGCAGCAGATTTACTTATGTTCTAGTAATGCAGGATCAAGGCTGTGTGACAAATTTACCTTTATTTTCGTAATGTAGGCTAAAGCCATTTTGACAAATGCACGAATGTTCTAGTAATGCAGGAAAAAGGCATTGCAACAGATTAAGTTATGTTCTAATAATGCCGAATTAAGGCACTGTGGCAAATTTAGTTGTGTTCCAGTAATGCAAATAACAAGTACCTAACTAATCCAAATAAAAGTATTCCTGGCAATGACTAAAGGACAGAATCTAGATGCTTGACATATTCAACCCACTGAAGATGAGATACAGCGCTATTTTGAGAACTGAAGAGAATGATGAACAGAACCCTGTCTAAAGAGGATTGAATCCATTATACGAGACCCAACTTTTGTAAAACAAAATGTCATCAAAATATTTCAATCAATGTAAGATGAATTATGCTGGAGTTACATAAGAAAGGATTCAACTTCAAATACATTCTACAGCAAAGACTGCATTATTGCTGCTAATAAAGCACATTCAGCCTTTTTACCTGCCAGGCCAAAATGTATTTTGGCCTGTGGCTCTTATGATCCTCATACTGTTCCTGAAGACCAACTAAACTGGTATTTCTCTGAAAAAAAGTAGAGAAAGATTGATGATCTTTCTGTCTGCCTCTTTCTGTAGGGCTCTTCTAGGACCAATCCTCAAAAGTCCACTCACTTCTTACTCTGCAATACGAGAATAGAATACTATATAATGAAGAAATAAGTGGGTGAGGTTTGCATAATGGGACATGTGGCCATTTTCATGAACCCTGGCCTGGAAGTCTCAGACCAGAAGTGATGTCAGTCATGAGCCTGCTAAGTTTAGTGCCTAAAAGTGACATGACCGTATGTGACATCATAGGAAGTGACAGCACAGGATGCCATGTCAGATGCTGACCACACAGTCCAGGAAGTGCTTGAGTTGTAAAAGAATGAGTGCCTGTGCCCAAAGCACTGCTCAGAAGCCCATGGCCGGCGCTATTAAATGTCAGTATGCCAAATACCGAGGATGTGTGGTTCTAAATCCATTCCTGGCCTCTTTATTACACTTGTTTCATCAAGAAATGTGGACCCGCTGTTTGCAGGTCAACATAGGGTTGCACTGCCTGATACACTAGTGTTCAATTTTATGCACTTAAACCAAAAGTATTCAAAAGTTCCTCCTTTTAAACTCCAACTTTATTCACAGTTACTCAATCACGTCAAGGCTCGAAATTCCAACAGCTTGTGCGTGTTACATGTTCCAAAATTGCCCATCCAGGCCTATTCCAAAACACTCTGACAAAATTCCGAGTTCTCCCAAGTCCAATCACTACACCCAATGCATTTCGGTTCTTTAAACCTCCTTCAGGGGTATCTGTAGTATGTAAAAATACAGCTATCAACCACAGGAATATAAATGTATTGAATCACCTGAAAAATCACTTAATACAAAACATGTTTTAAAAACGAACCTAAAAACAATCGGGAATATCTGCCCCCCATTACCATCTCATGTGACAACAGCAAAACATGAAATAAAATAAACTTTTTCCTCATATCATAATTAGTGTGCCCCACTCTAACGAACCAAAAATACCCATCTACAAACATCTCCCATTCCAAATTATATTCTGAAAACTACTGAATTATGCACACATATGTTGTATGTAAACTCACCCTCACTCTCAACCTAATGAATACTCCCGCATTCATTTGCGATCACTCTTACATACCTGTTGTAATCTCTGCTTTAAAGCTGCCTAGCTCTTCCCATACGCACTCGACTAATTGCCTTTTTCAAAACATATTCTATGTTCTACTGGATTATACGCACATATGCAGTATATAAAGTCACCCCTCACTCAAAACTCGTGAATGCTCCCGCATACATTTATCAGCATCTCGTTACGCTCCTCCATACCTTTTTGTCACTGCTTTTCAGCGCCTTGCTCTTCACATATGCGCTTAGATTAACTGAATCACCAAACTGTGCAAACTAACGAACTTCAACAGTTACGTTCCTTCCGCACCTGTAAACCCTTGGTAACAACGTATTGCGTCTCGTGTAGCTCGCCCATCGAAACTATGCACATTTAAAGCAGTACCACCCTTATATGAATGATGTAGCGAAAACCTTACACATAATACATAACCCTCATTTAACTAAATCATAACTAAATGGTGAGCGAAAAATAATACAGTGCTTAAGTCCACATAATATAACATGATAGCTTTTGTCCAGTGATCGTATCTGTATAATGACTCCTTCGTGTCGATGACTTAAATGAGCAGCCTTTGACGTGACACATCCTCCAATAATCTTTACTTGTTTTCCGTTGGGGTGCTAACCAGGTCGGAACATTTTTAATATTCGTCTCTGAATGAGTGATCTGGAGCACACCCTTATCGTTTAAACTTCATCATGTTCAACAGCTTTCTCAAATTCAGGCGTGCAGCACCCTAACAATGCTCCGTTCCGCTGAGCACTTGTTATGTTATTGACACGAAGGAGTCATTATACAGATACGATCACTGGACAAAAGCTATCATGTTATATTATGTGGACTTAAGCACTGTATTATTTTTCGCTCACCATTTAGTTATGATTTAGTTAAATGAGGGTTATGTATTATGTGTAAGGTTTTCGCTACATCATTCATATAAGGGTGGTACTGCTTTAAATGTGCATAGTTTCGGTGGGGCGGGCACACGAGAACGGAATACGTTGTTACCAAGGGTTTACAGGTGCGGAAGGGAACGTAACTGTTGAAGTTCGTTAGTTTGCACAGTTTGGTGATTCAGTTAATCTAAGCGCATATGTGAAGAGCAAGGCGCTGAAAAGCAGTGACAAAAAAGGTATGGAGGGGCGTAACGAGATGCTGATAAATGTATGCGGGAGCATTCACGAGTTTTGGGTGAGGGGGTGACTTTATATACTGCATATGTGCGTATAATCCAGTAGAGCTTAGAATATGTTTTGAAAAAGGGCAATTAGTCCGAGTGCGTATGGGAAGAGCTAGACGCTTTAAAGCAGAGATTACAACAGGTATGTAAGAGTGATCGCAAATGAATGCGGGAGTATTCATTAGGTTGGGGAGTGGGGGTGAGTTTACATACAACATATGTGTGCATAATTCAGTAGTTTTCAGAATATAATTTGGAATGGGGAGATGTTTGTAGATGGGTATTTTTGGATCGTTAGAGTGGGGCACACTAATTATGATATAAGGAAAAAGTTTATTTTATTTCATGTTTTGCTGTTGTCACATGAGATGGTAATGGGGGCAGATATTCCCGATTGTTTTTAGGTTCGTTTTTTAAAACATGTTTTGTATTAAGTGATTTTTCAGGTGATTCAATACATTTATATTCCTGTGGTTGATAGCTGTATTTTTACATACTACAGATACCCCTGAAGAAGGTTTAAAGAACCGAAATGCATTGGGTGTAGTGATTGGACTTGGGAGAACTCGGAATTTTGTCAAGTGTTTTGGAATAGGCCTGGATGGGCAATTTTGGAACATGTAACACGCACAAGCTATTGGAATTTCGAGCCTTTGACGTGATTGAGTAACTGTGAATAAAATTGGAGTTTAAAAAGGAGGAACTTTTGAATACTTTTGGTTTAAGTGCATAAAATTGAACACTAGTGTATCAGGCAGTGCAACCCTATGTTGACCTGCAAACAGCGGGTCCACATTTCTTGATGAAACACTTATAACAAGTGCTCAACGGAACGGAGCATTGTTAGGGTGCTGCACGCCGAATTTGAGAAAGCTGTTGAACATGATGAAGTTTAAACGATAAGGGTGTGCTCCAGATCACTGACTCTTTATTACACTGCCAGAAACTCCCTGCCCCTTTATTCCACTCTTTAGGTTTCTACTTTCATCCTTGGTGATGGTTTTTCCTTCTTTTTCTTCCTCCTTATTTCTCATTTGTGTGTTTTTTTCCTCTCTTGGGAAATGTGTGATGTGGGAAAATAAGTCCCAGCTCCGAAAAATTAGTGCCTGTGGCTCCTAACGGCAACCACCCACTTAACTTAGAGTTTGGCAGATGGGATACTCCGTTAAAATTTGTCAGATAGCCTGTCCACCATATTACAGGTGTTCTTAGCTATAATACACTTGTAATAAGGTGGACGGGTTTTCTGCCGCATTATTGATGGAGTATCCCATCTGCAAACTCTAGATAAGCCATAAATCATTAGTGTTTAGGGTGTGGTGTCACAGCCGTAGAAATTGACTGCTCAGGAGGGGATGTACGCAGCTGAGCAAACCATTATAAATCCCATGTGGTCTCTACATACCCCACTATTTGCCCACACCCCTAAGATCCTGAGACCCATAAGCCATTGTAATGGGAACAGAGTTTTGTGGTGTTGGATCCACTTACATGGAATTCTTACCTTTAGAAAAGTGGAGATAACATTATTGTTCAGTCTTTGAATCTGAGCCCATGATGGTGCATTGGTTATGATGAGCTGCAATTTATTAGAAGCACTGAATTATTTTTTAGTTGACGAATGCGTCTAGAGACATTTAATTTTGTATCATGCACCAAAAACAAAATTAATTAAAAAAATTAATACTTAGGGCCTTATTATGATGGCGGTCGGCCTACGACCAACGTCAGAGGTTTTTTGGTCCGACCGCCAAATTATGATGTTGGTGGTCGGAGTGTAAACTGGCCAGTCAAACCGACTGGCTTCAAACGGGCTCAAGGAGCCCGTCGGCCAGTCCTAAACCGCACATAATCCCTAACAGGCGGCGTTTCCTCTGTTGAGATTATGATGTCGGTTTCCGACAGGCTTTCCATGTTGGGCTTTCCGACATGGAAAGCCTGTCGGAAAGCAACTTTGGGTGCCCCTAGCAGGGCCCCCTTCCCTCTGCAGCCTCCGGTTGAGGGCCTGGGGGGCACCAATGTTACCCCCCTGAAAATCCCTGCACTGTGTGTCAGGCACCATATGGTGCTTATATCAAAAACAAGGGGAGAGCAAGGGAGAAAGAGGGTGCATCCGGATCCCCTGTATAATAAGTTTTAAACAACTATGGACGAACCCTGACTATGTGAGGCACCATCACTGGGAGGCAGTGTTAGAACCCACTAGGTTGGTAAAAAGACCCCTCACACACCAACCTGGTTGGTGTCATGCTTCATCATTGGGGTCCCAACCAGGTGGCCGAATGCCCCTGGTTGTGCTATGACGCCTGATTACAGCGGAGCTGGTGTAGTGCAAAAGTGTGATGTGAATTAAAAATATCTCTGAGAATCCTTGCCTCATTTATATTTATTTTATGGCGGCTCAGGATATCATTAAAAATAAGTGATGCAACTAGGAAAGAATTAATTATCTTATAGTTGACTGTGTGTTGGGTCTACATGTTTCAGCCCGCACAGAGAAGTAAGAGGGGCTTTCGTCAGGACCGTGCTAGTAACGTGAGTGGCAAAAAAGAAGGGTTGCCACGTGAAAAAGTGCTTAGAAAATAGTACCTACACACGCGCTAAGGTGTGTGGACTGGGTGTCAACGTACTTACGGACACGTATATAGTATAAAACCTGTGGATAAAAAAACACATACATGCATACATGATTATGACGGACACATAAGCAACATAAAATGCAATCTTAGGTGCTATGGTCCTACAAAAGGACCTGCCTGGTGATGGTAACTGTAATGAAAGACATGCCTGTATGGTGAACGTGCTGCATGCAAACATTGGTGCAGCAGCTCTCATGCTTCACATACATAGCTTTGAAATGAAGCTTTTGGGCTTCCGTGCGGCAGTTAGTGGCAATATAGGGCCGTGGTCACTGCGTTATATCAAATAGTAGCGTGACTAGGTGCTGGCCAGGCCACAATGTTAACAAATGATTCGAAAAGGTGAGCGCACTCTTAAAGAAGCCGGCATTGTGCTGTCGATCGAGGCGCGCTGATTAGTTAAAAACAAAATACAACAAAAGGACACAGATAACAGAAAACAACGCTTACACTATGATTGAGAGTGTTTAGCTGATCGGGGCTCGGGAGGAGTTCGCTCCTATCTACGGATCTTGAGGGGGAAGAGGAAAAGGGAAAGGAAACCTCTGAGTTGAGAGAAACCTCTACGTTGGAAAAAGACAATGCTCACGAAGAGCATGTGAGTGTGGCCTCTGACGCAACCTTACTTGGTATCGGAGCGAAACTGCAGGTAACCTATTCTGGTCTCTCGGCATCCCGGATGAGAATGGGAGCCGGTGAGGGCTCGGTATATAAGGGAGTTGGAGCCATGGAGTACGTGCCAGTGAGGATGTTGGAGTCGGGCTGTGCATGGCTAAAGCGTGTGCGCATGCGTGGTTTTGGAATGGTGACTCCTTCTGCATGTGCGTACTAGCTCTCAGTGTGTCTGATACTGCGCATGCGCAGTCTGTGGCAACTCGCTGAAGCTAGGTGATGATAAACATTGCTTAATTGGTGAAGCGATGGTGGAGCATTCTGAAATGAGACTGAAGTATGGGAGGAGATCGCTATTTCACATGGATGCTCTGACATGGCTGAAATACAGCTGTGATATGGAGAGTGATCACTTGATCGCGGGTGCGTTCAGGCTATAGAAGTATCTGAAGATGCCCAGTCAGCAACATATTACTCAGGGAGCGCACAAATGTCTGAGCAAAGTGCTAAAGTGGAGACTACAATGAAGCAGAGTGGCAAGGGTAGAGCACTCTAAGGTACTTAAAAGAGAATGGAGGACCCTAAACTCAGGGCATATAAGGGTACGATGCTCGTTGGGATGTGCGAGCAGTAAGGGGAAAGGTGACAGAGAATACAGGGATATTGTTGAAAGGCTGAGGTTCTACAGGTCTGTCCTGATTCTAATGGGGTAGGTGTGCCAGGGGAAATGAGGATCTAAGATCTCTCTACAAGGTAATGATAACTGTATCAAGGAGGTGTGGTATCAAAGATGGGTGACGCTACATCTAGGATCTTCTAAGACTATTCCAGGGAATATTGTCGTTCAAGCCAATGATATGGCTGGACAGGCGATATATCCATCTTTGTTCTTTCTCAAGTAGGCGGCTTTGGATGTTGGGTAGGTTAGGGTCCAGCGCTTCTATGACTACCCATCGCATGTCATTAGTTGTATGGCCTGCCTCTAGAAAGTGATTTGTCATTCTGGTTGTATTTTTCTTGCACCGTATGGTGCTGCGATGTTCGCAAATCCTGGTTTTGATTTTGCGGTTCGTCATGCCGATGTACATGAGGTTGCAAGGGCAGACGATGCGGTAAATGACATGTTCAGTGTTACAGTTAGTGTGTTTTCTGAGTTCCCATGTCTTTCCCGGTTCTAGGGTGAGGTTTTTTACAGTCTCTGTGATGTGGCATACACTGCAACTCCCACATGGGTAATGGCCCATGATGCTTGGGAGCCCCCAGGCATTGAGAACTGTGTTAGGTGCTCGTTGTGGTTGTGTCGGTCTAGTAGACACTATGGCATCTTTGATTGTTCTTGCTCTTTTATTGGAAAGGAGTGGTGGTGCCCACTCAAGGTTACCTGTCTTCAGGATTTTCCAGTGTTTCCGGATGATTTGTGAGACTTTGTTGGTCACACTGTTGTAGGTTGTTACACATGTAAGTGGCACTGGTGTGGGGTCTTTTGTCTGGATTTCAATTAGTGCTTCTCGGTTTTGGTTTCTGGCTCTCTTGTTGGCTTTATTGGTGATACTTTTAGGATATCCACGTTGCCGCAGTTTTTTGCTCAGGTCTATGGCTTGAGACTTATAGTCCTCGATTTCACTGCAGTTTCTGCGTAGCCTAAGATATTGGCCGTAAGGGAGATTTTCACGAAGTGGTCTTGGATGGAAGCTGGTGAAATGGAGTAAGGAATTGCGAGCCGTAGGTTTAAAATGTGTTTTGCTCTTGAGGCCTCCCCCTGCTGCTTCAATGTCTAAGTCCAAAAATGTGGTCTGTTGAGATGCCGAGAGACCAGAATAGGTTACCTGCAGTTTCGCTCCGATACCAAGTAAGGTTGCGTCAGAGGCCACACTCACATGCTCTTCGTGAGCATTGTCTTTTTTCCAACGTAGAGGTTTCTCTCAACTCAGAGGTTTCCTTTCCCTTTTCCTCTTCCCCCTCAAGATCCGTAGATAGGAGCGAACTCCTCCCGAGCCCCGATCAGCTAAACACTCTCAATCATAGTGTAAGCGTTGTTTTCTGTTATCTGTGTCCTTTTGTTGTATTTTGTTTTTAACTAATCAGCGTGCCTCGATCGACAGCACAATGCCGGCTTCTTTAAGAGTGCGCTCACCTTTTCGAATCATTTGTTAACGTTGTGGCCTGGCCAGCACCTAGTCACGCTACTATTTGATATAACGGCCCTATATTGCCACTAACTGCCGCACGGAAGCCCAAAAGCTTCATTTCAAAGCTATGTATGTGAAGCATGAGAGCTGCTGCACCAATGTTTGCATGCAGCACGTTCACCATACAGGCATGTCTTTCATTACAGTTACCATCACCAGGCAGGTCCTTTTGTAGGACCATAGCACCTAAGATTGCATTTTATGTTGCTTATGTGTCCGCTCATAATCATGTATGCATGTATGTGTTTTTTTATCCACAGGTTTTATACTATATACGTGTCCGTAAGCACGTTGACACCCAGTCCACACACCTTAGCGCGTGTGTAGGTACTATTTTCTAAGCACTTTTTCACGTGGCAACCCTTCTTTTTTGCCACTCACGTTACTAGCACGGTCCTGACGAAAGCCCCTCTTACTTCTCTGTGCGGGCTGAAACATGTAGACCCAACACACAGTCAACTATAAGATAATTAATTCTTTCCTAGTTGCATCACTTATTTTTAATGATATCCTGAGCCGCCATAAAATAAATATAAATGAGGCAAGGATTCTCAGAGATATTTTTAATTCACATCACACTTTTGCACTACACCAGCTCCGCTGTAATCAGGCGTCGTAGCACAACCAGGGGGCATTCGGCCACCTGGTTGGGACCCCAATGATGAAGCATGACACCAACCAGGTTGGTGTGTGAGGGGTCTTTTACCAACCTAGTGGGTTCTAACACTGCCTCCCAGTGATGGTGCCTCACATAGTCAGGGTTCGTCCATAGTTGTTTAAAACCATATGGTGCTTGACACGGTGCAGGAATTTACACAATCTCCCATCTCTCTATGGTAGCCTGTGCTGCGGGCGGTTTCCTCCCGCTGCACAAGCTCCCATATTGTAATGGGAGTTTGCGACTGCACCAAGTGCGGTCACATCATGATACGTTGTTTGGAACCGCCGACCTACGGTCGGTCGGTTCCCACAGCAAGACGTGTCGGTCGGAGGCAAATCCAACTGACATCGTAATAGGGCCTAAAGTGTCCATAACTGAGACCTCCTGAGTAAAGGTGATCTTCTGGAGGATGTAGAAAGTTGTAAATATTATGTTAACGCACCGTGTCACAGAATATACATGTCTCCATGAATAAGGTACACCATCATCATCATCTCAATAGCAACTTAGCACTGAAAAAAAGACCCAACTGTCCACATAGACATTTAAAAAACAAAAAGACAAAATACTAATGAACAACTTTGTCTCCAGGGACCTCTAAGTGATAATGGATGCTCTTCAAGAGCACCAGGAGTTCATTTCAGCAAGTATCTGAGTGAGCACCCTCCCGAGGGGGTATTTTGATCCAGGAAAGTTGCAACTTGCAACAAGAAGTGGGAATTAAACCAGAGAGCTCCTTCTGTAGAGTATGTGGCAAATCCAAATTTTAGACAAATTTAAGAGCTTTTCACAACTAGGACATCTAAAACTTAAAAGTACATGTCCAACCTTTTAAATACACTGTAACCTGCCTTATAGGCTGTCCAGGGCCTACCTTAGGAGTGACATATGTATTAAGAAGGAAGGTTTGGGCCTGGCAAAAGGTTTACTTTGCCAAGTCGAAATGGCAGTTTAAAACTGCAGACACACATGCTGTAATGGCAGTCCTAAGACATGCTTAAAGTGCTACTTCAGTGGGTGGCACAATCAGTTCTGCAGGCTCACTAGTAGCATTTAATTTACAGGCCCTGGGAACAAGTAGTACCACTTTACTAGGGACTTACTAGTAAATGAAATATGCTAATTGGGTACAAGACAATTCAACATGTTTTAAGGAGAGAGCACAAGCACTTTAGCACTGGTTAGCAGTCGTAATGTGTGCAGAGTCCTACATTTCATTGTTCACTACTGCAAGGCCTACCTGTCACATAGGATAACATTGAAATAACCTTATTACATTTTATAAGTGTAATTTTCAAATGGGAACAGGTGACCCCTTCATGTTATGTGTCTCTGGATTCACAATTTAAAATGTAAAACCCCAACTTTTTGTGAAGTCGGATTTTAAATTTTAATTTTGAAAATGTCACTTTTAGAAAGTTGGCATTTTCATGCCTTGGCCATTTGGCCTGCAACCTGTCTCTGGATCACATGATTGGGTGTAGTTGACAGTTGGGCTTTGTGTATTCTTCCTAAACAGCCACACACAATGGGGCACTTTGTCGTCATTGGAAGGGCCATCACTGGCAGGATGGGAGGGAGGAGCTGGTCCGGCCTCACTTACTCTTGAATAGGCTGTGTCCTGTCTCCACACAAAGGGCTGCATACTCCATGTAGTTAGTCTGGAACCAGGGCCAGAAAAGCAGTGCACCTGTGCACTTAAAGGCATGCCTCTGGAAGCTTCTCTTCACTTCAAAGGCACAACTGGGTATCAATACTGGACCTCAGCCACCAACTCTTCTGTACACTTCTGGACCTGTGGATACTCTGCCAGGAAGAAGGACTGCTGTGGTGTTAGAAGGACTGCCACTCTGATGGACTAATGCTCTAAAGGAACTGCTGCCCTGCTGCGCAGATCTGCTGCCTCCTGCCATCTTGCCTGGGGAGGAAGAAGTCGACCTACAACTTCACCCTAAACCCAGGACCCAAACTGACTCCAAGGACTTGTATGCTGGTCTCATTTTCCACTTGATACATGGGTGTCATTAGATGTGCACATGCATGATCTACTAGGCTGTTGTGCTGCTCATGGAGAGAATACTGTATTGTGATTCTGCGTATTTTAAGGCTGCTTATTTGAAGACAACTGAAGTTAATCTAGTGCCTTGGAACAGCTGAGGTATGAATGACCCTCGTAAAGTGTGCAGGCCTCTGCATTCCTTAAGTGGCACAAGGTGGACATGGGGTTACTTCAGGGACTACATTGCGCATCCAAAAATCAAAGTGAGGGCGGGCTGGATCGTTCAAGTGCTTATGGCCACATACTCCACTTATTATTATTATTGTTATATGATTTTGTTAAGCACGTAGCTACCCTGTCAGAGTTTCCCAGCACTGGGTACTTATGGTACACCATTCGGGTCATAACAAAAAAGCACAGTTCAGAAGAGCCTACTCTTTAAGTGCTTTCAGAAAACCGAAAAAAAACGGCAGGCTCTCATAAAAATGGGCAAATCGTTCCACAGCTTGGGGCCCAAGTAGGAGAAAGACAAGCAATCTTGATGGGTTCTCCTTACTCTGGAAACTGTGAAAATATTAGTATTGCATGATCGAAGAAGATGATTGGGAAGGTAAGGTGCCACCAGTGATCTCAGAGAGAGTGGGCCTCAATTTGACATTACCCTATGCATAAAGCACAATGCTTTAAAATGGATTCACTTTTCAACCGGAAGCCAATGATGATCGCAAAGGAAAAATAAACTTAGCCAAGTCAAGGCCCGGCCTTGAATGCCCATGTCCTCCATTCTTTGGAGAAATATCTTATGATTTACCATGTCAAACGTGGCACTGACGTTCCACCCATGTCTAGTGGGAGCCTAAGCTGTTCGGTGACTCCAAATAGAGTAAACTCAGTACTTTGACTGGCCCTAAAACCCGATTGAGAGGCGTGGAGAAGACCATTCGATTCAATGAAGGCTGAGATTTTCTGATTCACGTTTTTCAAGAATTTTGGCATGCATTGGTAAAATTGGCCTGCAATTAAGAAGGTTGAGATTCGGCTTTTTCAGCATAGGCATTACCATTGCATGTTTGTACACTTTAGGAACTCAGCCTTTTGCGAGTGAGAAATTCAAAAGTTGGGTTGTTGATTCCAGAAACTGAGGGCATAGATTACTAAAATACAAAAGCAGCAGAGGCTCTAAAGGTGAGCCTGATTTGATGGAGTTACGTTTGGTGGAGAATGTCAGGACATCAATGGGCAAAAAAGTGCTCAAAGAACAGGAAGGGATACAAAAGGGGCTGATGGACGGAACGTTTGAGCCAATCAAACACTCACCCCCAGTCAACTGATCTGGGTTTAATCCATCATCATTCTTTAGCTCACTCCACCACCCCAGTTCAGACATGGCCATATGCAAATCAGTCTGACCCTGTGCCTCATGGGAACAGTCCAGCCCGAACTGCCAAGCCATGTCTTCCCTGGACCGGAAACAAGCATCCTAGGACCGGTTTCTGGCATTTCAGCCGTCATCAGCCAGGCTTGCTTGAATCCAGTGGCAAAGTGAGCAAGGGACCCACGTCTGGGCATACCCCCGCCAACTTAGGGCGACCAAAGCGATACAAAAGGGGATGATGGACGGAACGTTTGAGCCAATCAAACACTCACCCCCAGTCAACTGATCTGGGTTTAATCCATCATCATTCTTTAGCTTACTCCACCACCCCAGTTCAGACATGGCCATATGCAAATCAGTCTGACCCTGTGCCTCATGGGAACAGTCCAGCCCGAACTGCCAAGCCATGTCTTCCCTGGACCGGAAACAAGCATCCTAGGACCGGTTTCTGGCATTTCAGCCGTCATCAGCCAGGCTTGCTTGAATCCAGTGGCAAAGTGAGCAAGGGACCCACGTCTGGGCATACCCCCGCCAACTTAGGGCGACCAAAGCGATACAAAAGGGGATGATGGACGGAACGCTTGAGCCAATCAAACACTCACCCCCAGTCAACTGATCTGGGTTTAATCCATCATCATTCTTTAGCTCACTCCACCACCCCAGTTCAGACATGGCCATATGCAAATCAGTCTGACCCTGTGCCTCATGGGAACAGTCCAGCCCGAACTGCCAAGCCATGTCTTCCCTGGACCGGAAACAAGCATCCTAGGACCGGTTTCTGGCATTTCAGCCGTCATCAGCCAGGCTTGCTTGAATCCAGTGGCAAAGTGAGCAAGGGACCCACGCCTGGGCATACCCCCGCCAACTTAGGGCGACCAAAGCGATACAAAAGGGGATGATGGACGGAACGTTTGAGCCAATCAAACACTCACCCCCAGTCAACTGATCTGGGTTTAATCCATCATCATTCTTTAGCTCACTCCACCACCCCAGTTCAGACATGGCCATATGCAAATCAGTCTGACCCTGTGCCTCATGGGAACAGTCCAGCCCGAACTGCCAAGCCATGTCTTCCCTGGACCGGAAACAAGCATCCTAGGACCGGTTTCTGGCATTTCAGCCGTCATCAGCCAGGCTTGCTTGAATCCAGTGGCAAAGTGAGCAAGGGACCCACGTCTGGGCATACCCCCGCCAACTTAGGGCGACCAAAGCGATACAAAAGGGGATGATGGACGGAACGTTTGAGCCAATCAAACACTCACCCCCAGTCAACTGATCTGGGTTTAATCCATCATCATTCTTTAGCTCACTCCACCACCCCAGTTCAGACATGGCCATATGCAAATCAGTCTGACCCTGTGCCTCATGGGAACAGTCCAGCCCGAACTGCCAAGCCATGTCTTCCTGGACCGGAAACAAGCATCCTAGGACCGGTTTCTGGCATTTCAGCCGTCATCAGCCAGGCTTGCTTGAATCCAGTGGCAAAGTGAGCAAGGGACCCACGTCTGGGCATACCCCCGCCAACTTAGGGCGACCAAAGCGATACAAAAGGGGATGATGGACGGAACGTTTGAGCCAATCAAACACTCACCCCCAGTCAACTGATCTGGGTTTAATCCATCATCATTCTTTAGCTCACTCCACCACCCCAGTTCAGACATGGCCAGAACAGGAAGGAACAGAACTAGAGGTATTCACTTCTCCTGCTTGTAGCTGGGAGCAAACTGTTGTTGTATAAGTAGTATCTTTCTCTGTTTGTGACTGGGAGCAGCAAGTGAAATAAATAGAAGAAAGAGAGGCCTGAATGTCGACCACTTTCTTGCAGAAAACGCCTGCCAATTCAGATTGATATGGAGAGGGAGATGATAGTAGGATCTGATAAAGATTTAACCACTTGAAATAATGTTCTGGGACAATTTTGTGCAATGGTGATTTTCTCACAGTAGTAGAAGGCTCTAGTAGAGCGGCAATTGTTATGATATTTTTTAACCCCAGTCTGTACTTCTGATTGTCATCTTCTCAATAGGTTTTGCGCCAGACTCTTTCAAGGCGCTTGCAATTCTTTTGACTTACAATTCTTTTTACTTTCATGTAAAGCATTATTAAACCACAGGGCTGGGGAAGGGATCTGCAATGAGTGGTGCGTTAGAGGGGAAGTATGGAATTAAGAGAAGACTGGATCAGATTATCAATAGTGGGGGATTCAAACTCCACTAAATGACTGAACACAGGTGTATTTGCCTGCAGAGTAGAGCTAAGAGTGGGCATATTGAGTTTCGACCAATTCCTTGAGCAGGAGTCTGGGCGGTGCGGCTGTGCTATGGAAGTAGAGGAGATCGAGATAGAGAAAGGTGTGGCAAAATGGTCCGACCATAATAAAGGAATTGGGCAGTCTACTCGTAGGCCCTGCAGGTTGGAAAACAAAGGATCGAGCAGATGTCCAGCTAGATGGGTAGGGGCATTATTTATAAGATGAACATCTAAAGCTCTGAAGTACTCCACCAAGGAGGAGGCCATTTTGTAGGTGGAATTATCAAAGTGAATATTGAAATTTCCTAAAATGTTGAATTTGGAACAGTGTGTGGAGGGGGGGGGGTGGAGGGGTGTCCATGGGCTCGAGGCCCAGTTCTTTGCTACTGGAGAGAGCCGAGTCTTGGCTCACATCTAGGAAACCGTCTAAGAAAACAGTGAGGTTTCTGAGCGGGAGACTCATTTCTTTTTTTAATAAGGAGACCTCTGCTAGGCAATATGGAAAGGGGGACAATGCTGGTAATACTCTGATCGACCTGCTCAGGAGAAACTGGAGCAGCACTTATATTGCCGAATTACTGACTGACGATGGAGAAGCATGTCACCCCACTAGAGACATCATGCAGACAAGGATTGACAATTACTGCATTCTGTACTGGTCAGTCACTGAAATGACCCTGGACATTGCCACTTATTCCGATTCTTTGCGGGTGTTGTGGCTCCAGAAAATATCTGGATGTCCCCCTCGATGATGAGGACATAGTTTGGGTTATCTGGGGTATGCCTGGGGTCAAAGCGCCAGGTCTGAGCTCACTACCCCATTCTTTAAGAAATATGCTGAACTACTGGCCCCACACTTGGGAGCGATGTGTGAGGAAGCTAGAACCACCAGATGCCTCCCCAGTCTGTTAGGGAAGCTCTTAATATAACTCTATTCAAGCCTAACAAAACTCCCACTAAGTGTGAGTCGTATCGTCCTCTATCCTTGATAAACTTTGACAATAAAATACTTTCCAAATTAATAGGTGATAGAATACTCCCTCTTCTTCCTCAGATTGCCGGCCCAGACCAGTCAGGGTTTGTGGCGCGGAGCTCAAAGGGCGACAACCTGGGTAACTTCTTCACACAACTCCATTCCTTAGACCCGCAGCTCAGTGCAACAGCAGTGTTTCTGGATGCCATAAAGGGTTTCAGTTTACTAGAGTGGCCATATTTGTTTTTCTTCTTTGCAGAATTGGGTTCAGCTTCTCCTTTCTTCAGTGGATTCGGCTCCTATATGAGCAACCAACTGTGTGTCTCACCTGCCTTCCGAATTAGCAGAGGTGCCCACCAGGGATGCCCATTATTCCCAATCCAATATATATATATAAACCATTGCTATGGAGCTGCTCGCTGCTCGCTGCTCGCTTCAGACAACACCACGCTGAACGGGGGCTCAGTTATAGAGATCAGAGGCTCATACCCTCCTTGCATGTGGAAAATGTGGCTGTATACATTAGAAACCCTGTTTTTAACCTTGACCCTATGCTTCAAAGGTTTCTCACGTTTGGTGGACTTACTAGGATCAATATGAATAGATCCAAATCAATTATATTGCCCTAGTCACCAAAGCCTAGAAGTGTACCCATGACAGTCACCTCCAGGGCATCATCAGGGTGGTTGCCAATGTGCTACTGTCACCCTATCCATGAGGTGACCCACCTGCTGTTTTGCCACCGAGCAACCGAGAAGCAGGTTCAACTCCTGTAAGGGTGCCTGCCGACCTCGAGCACTTACTAGCGCTGACAGAATCTAGGTGACAGTCACCAGTGCCCCAGCTCGCTGCGACCTGCAGGAACAAAAGCAGGGTCCGCCGTGAGAGAATCTTCTCCCAGAGGGCGTAGACGCATGATGCATGTAGCTGTTTACATGCTGGTAGCCAAAAGGGAACAGAGGCCTGCATGTGGTGAGCCTTTTGTTAAAGGGGACTGCACTGAACTGAGCACATTTGAACTCGAACTGGGGTATCTGCACCTATACCTTGATTTTTGCCAAATAATTGTTTTCTGCCCTAAAAGGAATAGGATGAGATGCTGTAGAGGAGAGGCACCAAGGAGATGGTGAAAGGAGGGTGGTAATCAAGAAGCTGAGTCTGAAGTGTCATTATGACTTTTGGAAACTGTTTGTATTTGCTGTGTAGTATTTCGTATTAAGTGTGCATATTGGTGTACTTTGCTTATGCAATTAAAACAATAGGTTGAAAATCCAGTTATTGCGCTGGTTGGTTATTGAGCTCTGAGCTTGCGACCCCCACACTGCCTCCCTAGGAAGCCTGTGAAATTTCGCTATCACTATTACTGTGAGTCAAGCGCTGGAGGGGTTGTTCTTGGCCCAGTTTGAAGAGCCCTAGTGGAACAGACTCTGGGTCACGAGAAACAAGTAACCCTAGCCTCCCACGGCTGAGGCCCAGTAGCCCCTACTTCCCCCAGAGCCCCCCTGAACAGGGTCTGACAAGGAGTATGAGTTCTGCAAGGAAAACATGTTTCAAAAGAGAATCTGTGTATGTGCTTTCCTCTTACCTGATGGAAAGAAGATGTCCTAAGGGTCAGAAATTGCTGATGCAGATGATGACCCCACGGTAAAGTCACTCATTGGGAATTGTGTGTGAAAGGATACAGATTATTGATTAAGCAGAATATAAAGTGTCCAACTACTCTTCATTCGGTCACCACCGAAGACACTACCACGACCATGAAGAGCACCTACTCAGGAGCCCCCACGGACCCCTGCCCACCTCACATCTTGCACAGAGCCACCGCTGCCATTGCGCCCGAACTACGCCACAACATCATCGCCACCTTCGAATCCAGCACCTTCCCCAACGACTGGAAGCGGACTGAGGTCAAGCCCCTCCTCAAGAAACCTTCGGCTGACCCTGAAAAACTACCGGCCCAACTCTCTCCTTACCTTCGCAGCCAAAGTCACTGAGAAATTCGACAACGCACAACTGACCACCTTCATCGAAGAGAACGCCATCCTCAACTCCTCCCAGTCTGGATTCTGCAGCAACCACAGCACCGAGACCGCCCTTCTTGCCGCCACCGATGACATCCGCATGCTACTCGACCAGGGACACACCACGGCCCTCATCCTGCTAGACCTCTCCGCAGCCTTCGACACCGTCTCCCACCGCACTCTTGCAGCCAGACTCCACAACGCTGGCATACGGGGATCAGCCCTCAACTGGATTTGCTCCCTTCTCACCGGCAGAACCCAAAGGATCAGACTCTCTCCCTTCCTCTCCGAACCCACAGAGATCAACTGCGGAGTAGACCAAGGATCTTCGCTCAGCCCCACGCTCTTCAATATCTACATGGCCCCCCTCGCCGCCATCGTCAGACAGCACGGACTCTGAAAGTATCCTACACAGACGACACCCAGCTCATCCTCTCCCTCACAAAGAACCCAAAGGACACCAGACTCAGCGTCCAGGAAGGAATGACAGACGTCGCAGCCTGGATGAACACCAGCTGCCTAAAGCTGAACTCAGAGAAGACAGAGGTCCTCGTCCTTGGACCCTCCCCCACCACCTGGGATAGCTCCTGGTGGCCCTCCCACCCCGGCGGACCATGCCCGGAACCTCGGCATCATTCTTTTTTTTAGAGTTTTATATAGCGCGAACTAGACCCGAAGATATCAGGTATCAGAGCGCTTTACATGAGCACCAGTTTCGTTACACAAGGACACATTCATTTTTTGTTAGGCATGGGGAGATTAAGTGATTTGCCCAGAATCACAGGATGTTGAGCGTCATTGCCAAGACTCAAACCCTTTTCCTCAGCTTCGAGGTCGACCCCTCTAGCCGTAAGGCTACATCCTCTCCCTATATTAAAGTTAAGAGAGCCGCATGGGCGTTTTTACAAGCTAGCATTTGTAATGCAATAGGTGTCGCATTTACGAAACTCACGTAAATGCGACACCTACAGCACTGCAAATGCTTGTTATCCCCTGGTCCTTGTTACCATCTCCCCTGTCCTCCCTCAGCGATTAGAGGTAATTCAGGTTGAAAGGAGTGCCATACAATTAATTAGCTGAACAAATCAGTCCATTTAATTACCCACTATGACATCCTTTTGTGCGGCCAGAATTTTGACCATAAGATAGTGCAGAATAGGTAACTGCCCGATTTCGAAAACAGTTTGGAGAGAGTGTCTGGTTGGTTGACATCTGGCCAAAAATACTTCAAAAACATCTACTTCCGATTCAGCCAATGGTAGCCGGCACAAAAAACCATTGGCACAATATATGGGCGAGGTAAAGTGCTGCTGGAATTTTTCTACGGAGAGGGTCTTCTTGTACCATTGAACTCCACATATATGCAAACTTCAAAAAGTGAAATGGATAAGTGAAGATGCACCCTAGGCAGGCAAGGCAATAGTGAACTAAGTCTTCCATAGGCATGTTTTTAATTTTGTTTTGCTTTTGAATGTAGACTTTCAGGGATGCTGCTTTTAAATCACTGTACCAGAGACTAAGAACGTACCAGAGACTACGAACATGCCAGAGAGATCACACGTTCGCAAATCTCATCACACAACCGACACTTCAAGTCACTCGTCATGATTCTTTCAGTATGGTGTAAGATTACTAAATTCCATCATAAATTATTAAAGTAACAGTGCCATTCTTTCATGAAGTTAGTCTATGGTAGTCGCCTCTTGACTCCTCCCTCACCATGACTCGCCAGATCAACGTAGTCGCCTCCACCTGTTTCAACTCCCTCCGCGTCCTCCGCAAGACCTTCAAGTGGATCCCCCCCAAAGCCAGAAAGACTGTCACCCACACACTCATTACTAGCAAGCTGGACTACAGAAACGCCCTCTACACGGGAATCAACAAATCCCTGCTACACAAACTCCAGACCATCCAGAACTCCGCAGCCAGACTAGTCCTCGGCACCCCACGACATGAGCACATGACCCAACACCTGCGAAACCTCCACTGGCTCCCCGTCGAGAAAAGAGTAACTTTCAAACTGCTCACCCACGCCTACAAATCCCTCCACAACATCTGACCCAAATGCCTCAACGAAAGAATCTCTTTCCACGCACCCAAAAGAAACCTCCGATCCGCCGACCTTGCCCTCGCAGCAACCCCGCGCATCCACAGAACCAGAGCTGGAGGAAGAGCCTTCTCCTATGTCGCAGCCAAAGCTTGGAACGAGCTCCCAGCCACCATCAGATGCTCTCCTACCCTGCACACCTTCAGGAAGAGCCTCAAGACCTGGCTTTTTGGCTGACCCGGACCTCCCTCCCCCTCAGCGGGTGAGTAGCGCGCTTAAAATACCCCATATTGATTGATTGATTGATTGATTCTGGTTAAATGGAACTCTCTCTGGACTTTGCAAACATTACTTTCCAAGTTCCTGCTTCATGGCAATGCAATCTAGAAAAAAGCAGGTGATGACCAAACCAGTGAAGTCCTTCTATCTGTAAAAGCATAGAACATGAACATCAACCTAGATTGGTTCCTGGCCTAGAAGAGCTACAATCCACAGAGTTATCTGCAATGGAGTCACTTTCTGCTTAGTACTATATGAAGGACCGGTACTATGGAAGCCCATGACCTAAATGTCTTGTATGTTAGGGATGTCAGGATGGAGTCCTGTCACAAGGGTGTTCAAATCTAGGTATTTCTAAAGGAATGCTTATGCAGAACACTGCAAACCACAGACTTTGCTCTGCCTTCCACAGATCCCTAACCTCCCAGCAAGGAACTCAAGGGAACTCTGCAAGCTATCCTTGCCCCCTCTGGTATCACTAGCATGACGGGGCAAATGGCACAAGGGGGTTACTTAGTTTAGACAGTGGGAGGGTGAGTGTTGGTTCTAGCTAGTGGCCATTTCCTCTCTATCAACCACCAGCTTCGTTTCAGGCTCTAAATTGTTTGGATTCTGAGCACCTTAATATCATTATCCATAGACAGCGCTCACCTGCATAAACTGGAAAGGAGAGGATATGCCCTCTTTCGAACTTCCTGAGTGTACGGGCCTTACATAGAAGAAGAGGTCAGTATTATGTGGGCACGTAGGACCCTGCAATTCTGATACCCCAACATTTACCTCAACAGGGCGCCCACATTTCGATTAATCTGGGAGGGTGTGTATCCCTATTTTCATGAGACAATCTGTTCTCAAGGTAAGGCACCTCCCAACACATCAAAAATATCAAAAATACAGTCAATTAAGTAAAGAGTGCACTCAATAACTGAGTTCTAAATCAGTGGAATAGTAAAGGATTTATTACAAAATTAATAGAAAATGGGGTACAGAGTTAATGCCATTAAGGCTCATCAGCAAATAGGGCATTACAGAGAAGTATAGAATCAAAAATATTTTAGTTCCCAAGTGGGCAGCAACATTTGTAGAGAAACGGACAGCATCCTTGGCAGCGTAGGAAAGGTCTCTCCCTCACCCTTGAAACGGAGGGGTGTATACATTTTTTCACATATGAAATTAGTAAAACTGCAGTGTGTGAGCAAATGTATCATTTCATTAACAAATCAGAACACTGACATATTACGCGACATATTACCTTAACCCCTATGGTGCTTGCGTCGGCCAATGGCCAACGCAAGCACTACCTCCCTGGTGCGGCGCACGTTCAATGGCCAACACCAGGGAGGGCCCCCTTTAACCCACCAGTGCAAAGCACCAGAGGTTTCTTTTTCCCCGGGGAAGACATGGAAGGCTTTGACACCAGCGAGGCGCTCTGACATCACAGTTTTCCCCACCGGACCCGAGGCCAGCCGCAGGTAGGCCGCTCTCGACTCCGGTGGGGTAAAAAGGCCGAAAACGCCCTCTACAGCTTTCAGGTATGCCCTGTTTGAAAGGGGAGAGTCTCCCCTTTCAAACGAGGCCTTCCTGAAAGGGTATCCTGGCCGTGGATCACAGCAGCGCTGCGATCCACGGGCAGGAAAACCCACTAGCCACCAGGGATTTAATGGGGGGGATCGGTCCTCGTGGGAATGGACCGCCCCCCCTGGGGAATATATATTTTTTTAAAGCATTGGCTTTCGCGGGGGCGCAATCACCCCCCCGGTAACATCTTTTTTTTTTAAATGGCGGTGATATTGGCAGGGTGTCGGCCCTCCTGCTCAGTAGCCAACCCCTGTGGGGGCTATTTTTTTTTCCATAGATGTGTGGCTTCCCTGGGGGCCACAATCGTCCCCCAGGGAAATCACACCTATAAAAAAAAAACCTTCACCAACAGAAAGAGAGATCTCTCTCTATATATATATATATATACATATATATATATATATATATATATATATAGAGAGAGAGAGAGAGAGAGAGAGACAGACAGATAGAGATCTTTGTTAGGGCTTTGAGCGGGATGAAAAAACTGAAGGGTCTCTCAAAGAGGTGTGGCCGATGTAATTAAGGGTGTGACTTACCTGTTCGATGCGTCGGACGCATGGAGCTGTCTGGTGCAAAAGTGCTCATGTACATCGGATGGCTCCAGCGCGTACGACAACATGGCACTGGAAGTCCCTGTGGTGCGGGCACTAGAGGGATTTCCTTTGCATCAAAATAGCCTCAGGAACTGGGGAAGGGCTTCCCCAGCTCCCGAGGCTGTTCTGATGTTTTCAGTGAAATGACCATCAGCGCGCACGTCTGATTGTCATTTCACTGAAACCGAAACTGAAACGAGACGATTGGCTCGTTTCAGTTTCACTGTCTACATGCTCAGGTGGCTAGCTCAACCCCCGAGCACGCAGGCAGACAGGAGAGGTATCGTTGGAAAGTGGAGAATCACCCCTTTCAAATGCTACCCTTCCCTAGTGGATCCCTGCTTGGGGATCGCCGCAGGGGTGTGATCCACAAGCAGGGATCCACCCAATAGGCACCAGGGAAGGGGGAGCAGCACCTTGGGCAATGGTTTTTTCTCCCCTCCAAACTTTTTGGAGAAATTTCAGTCTTTCTGCCCCCATGGTAGGCAGATGGGGGGAATAGCCCTCATCTGCCTCTCCATGGGGCAGAAAGCACACTAGGCCCCAGGGATTTATTTTATTTATGTTTATAGGGGTGGGGGTTGCAGCCCCAACCCCCCCAAAAAATTCCATGGTCTTTCGGTCCCCCCAGGAGGCAGAGGGGCAATATTCTCTGACCTGGCCCCCGCCGGGGGGGGGGGGGCAAAAAGCCCACTAGGAACCAAGGGTTATGTTGTTTTTTTATACATAGGTGTTGGGCTGCCCAGAATGGGCATGCCAATGGCCCCACCTCTCCCCCCAAAAATGGCCACAGTCTTTCTGCCACCCTTGGGGGCATATCAGGGCAAAAGCCCTCGATTTGTCCCTCGCAGGGCGGCAGAAAGCCCACTATGCACGGACCTTTTTTTTGCAATGTGCCTAGCTGTGGTTTTTGGACCCTAGCTCAGCTGGCACCTTAGGAAACCTAGCAAGCCTGGCCATTTTTGAAAACTAGACACCCGGGAGAATCTAGGATGGGGTGTCTTCTGTGTCTCTCACCAGGTTCTGTTACCCAGAATCCCTTGAAAACCTCAAACTTTGTCGAAAAAACCACATTTTCCTCACATTTCTGTGATGGAAAGGTCTGGAATCTACGGGGAGTCACAAAATTCCACCCACTCAGCATTTCCCCAAGACTCCCGATAAAAATGGTAACTCACTTGTGTGATTAGGCCTTGTGCCCGCAACAAGAAATGTCCCGAAACGTACTGTGGAGACTTCAAAATTATCGATCACAAAAAGACTTGGTTTTGCGAAGGAGTCACCTGCGTTTTTTATCCCGGGCTCGGTGGTCATCTAGGTTAACCTACCAAACCCAGACATTTCTGGAAACTAGACAGCATGAGGATTCCAGGGAGGTGTGACTAGCATGGATCCCCTAACGTTTTCCTGCCCAGAATCCCCTGTTGTTTTGGGCCCTTGCCTGTCGCTGGTACTTGGCCCACCCACACGAGTGAGGTACCATTTTTATCGGGAGAGCTGGGGGAACGCTGGGTGGTAGGAAATTTGTGACAGCCCGGTGACCCCCCAACTTTCCCACACAAAAATGTGAGAAAAATGTGATTTTTTCAGCTAAATTTGAGGTTTGCAGGGGATTATGGGTAGGAAAATGTTGGGGGGTCCACGCAAGCCACTCCTCGATGGACTCCCCCAGGTGTCTAGCTTTCAGAAATATGTGGGTTTGGTAGGTTTCCCTAGATGGCTGCTGAGCCCGGGGCCAAAAACATAGGTGACCCCCCTTGCAAAACCAGGTTGTTTTGTGATAGGTAATTTTGATGTCTCCTCAATGTTTTGGGCCCTTGCCTGTCGCGGGTACTTGGCCCACCCACACGAGTGAGGTACCATTTTTGATCGGGAGATCTGGAGGAACGCTGGGTGGTAGGAAATTTGTGTCAGCCTGGTGATCCCACAACTTTCCCATACAGAAATGTGAGAAACAATTGATTTTTCCAGCTAAATTTCAGGTTTGCATGGAATTCTGGGTAGGAAAACGTTGGGAGGTCCATGCAAGCCACACCTCCCTGTACTACCCCGGGTGTCTAGCTTTCAGAAATGTGTGGGTTTGGTAGGTTTCCCTAGATGGCCACCGAGCCCGGGGCCAAAAACCCAGGTGACCCCCCTTGCAAAACCAGGTTGTTTTGTGATAGTTAATTTTGATGTCTTCTCAACATGTTTTGGGCCTTTGCCTGTCGCGGGTACTCGGCCCACCCACACAAAGGAGGTACCATTTTTATAGGGAGACCTGGGGGAACTCTGGGTGGTAGGAAATTTGTGTCAGCCCGCTGAGCCCACAACTTTCCCACACAGAAATGTGAGGAAAATATGATTTTTCCAGCTAAATTTGAGGTTTGCAGAAGATTCTGGGTAGGAAAACGTTGGGGGGTCCACGCAAGCAATACCTCCCTGGACTCCCCCAGGTGTCTAGCTTTCAGAAATGTGTGGTTTTGGTCGGTTTCCCTAGATGGCCGCCGAGCCCGGGGCCAAAAACCCAGGAGACCCCCCTTGCAAAACCGGGTTGTTTTGTGATAGGTAATTTTGATGTCTACTCAATATGTTTTGGGCCCATGCCTGTTGGGGCACTGAATATATCTCTTTACAACGAATGCGCTACAACGCATTCCATTACAACGCGGTCGTTACAACGACCGCGTTGTTACAACGAGATCCATTACATCGCAAGTCATTACAACGACTTGCTATAGGGGACGCACTGGACTTAGGAATAGTATAATTTACTATTTCTACTCCAGTTTGTGCAACAGCAGGGAAGGTGTTGGATTGTAAATCCAACACCTTCTGCCCCCTACAGCAAGTCGTTGTAACGACTTGCAATGTAATGGTTCGCGTTGTAACAACGCGGTCATTGTTACGACCGCGTTGTAATGGAATGCGTTGTGGCGCATTCGTTGTAAACGATGTCTCCCGCGGGTACTTGACCCACTTACACGAGTGAGGTACCATTTTTATTGGGATACCTGGGGGAATGCTGGGTGGTAGGAAATTTGTGTCAGCCCAGTGATCCCACAACTTTCCAACACAGAAATGTGAAAAAAATTTGATTTATTTCAGCTAAATTTGAGGTTTGCAGGGGATTCTGGGTAGGAAAACTTTGGGGGGTCCACCCAAGCCACACCTCCCTGGACTTCCCCAGTGTCTAGGTTTCAGAAATGTGTGGGTTTGGTAGGTTTCTCTAGATGGCTGCCGAGCCCGGGGCCAAAAACCCAGGTGACCCCCCTTGCAAAACCAGGTTGTCTTGTGATAGGTAATTTTGATGTCTCCTCAATATGTTTTGGGCCCTTGCCTGTCGCAGGTACTAGGCCCCCTTACACGAGTGAGGTACCATTTTTATTGGGAGACCTGGGGAATGCTGGGTGGTAGGAAATTTATGTCATCCCAGTGATCCCACCACTTTCCCACACAGAAATGTAAGAAAAATGTGATTGTTTCCGCTAAATTTGAGGTTTGCAGGGTATTCTGGGTAGGAAAATGTTGGGGGGTCTACGCAATCCACACCTCCTTGGACTCCCCCGGGTGTCTAGCTTTCAGAAATGTGTGGGTTTTGTAGGTTTCTCTAGATAGCCGCTGAGCCCGGGGCCACAAATCCAGGTGACCCCCCTTGCAAAAACAGGTTGTTTTGTGATAGGTAATTTTCATGTCTACACAGTACGTTTTGGGCCCTTGCCTGTTGTGGGTACTTGGCTTACCCACACAAGTGAGGTACCATTTTTATTGAGAGACCTGGGGGAACGCTGGGTGGTAGGAAATTTGTGTCCCCCCGGTGATCCCACAACATTCCAACACAGAAATGTGAGAAAAATTAGATTTTGTCAGCTAAATTTGAGGGCTGCAGGGGATTCTGGGTAGGAAAACGTTGGGGGGTCCACGCAAGCCATACCTCCCTGGACTCCCCCGGATGTCTAGCTTTCAGAAATGTGTGGGTTTGGTAGGTTTCCCTAGATGGCCGCCGAGTCCGGTGCCAAAAACCCAGGTGCCCCCGCCATTGCAAAACCAGGTCGTTTTGTAATACGTAATTTTGATATCTCCACAATAAGTTTTGGGCCCTTACCTGCCGCTGGCATATGGCACACCCACACAAGTGAGGCACCATTTTTATCGGGAGACTATGTAGAATGCTGGGTGGGTGGAATTTTATGGATCCACACAGATTCCAGAACTTTCCATCACAGAAATGTGAGGAAAATGTGGTTTTTTGACAAAGTTTGATGTTTGCAAGGAAATCTGGGTAACAGAACCTGGTGAGAGCCACCCCATCCTGGATTTCCCTGCGTGTCTACTTTAAAAAAATGTATAGGTTTCCTAGGTTTCCTTAGGTGCCGGCTGAGCTATGGTTCAAAATCCACAGCTAGACAAGTTGCAAAAAAAAGGTCAGTTTTCACTCTAAAATGTGATGTGTCCACGTTGCGTTGTGGACTGTTTCCTGTCACGGGTACTAGGCTTACCCACACAAGTGAGGTACCATTTTTATTGGGAGACTGTGGGGAATGGTGGGTGGGTGGAAGTTTGTGGATCCACGCAGATTCCAGAACTTTCCATCACAGAAATGTGAGGAAAATTTGTTTTCTTTAAAAAAAGTTTGAGGTTTGCAAGGGATTCTGGGTAACTGAACCTGGTGAGAGAAACACAAGTCACCCCATCCAAGATTCCCCTGGGTGTCTAGTTTTAAAAAATGTATAGGTTTTCTAGGTTTCCCTAGGTGCCGGCTGAACTAGGGTTCAAAATCCACAGCTAGGCACTGTCAGTTTTCACTGTAAAAATGTGGTGTTTCCACGTTCCGTTTTGGCCCGTTTCCTGTTGCGGGCTCTAGACCAGTTGGGGCTGGACTGTTCCCATAAGGAACAGGGTGAAGACTGATTTGCATAAGGCTGGGTCTGAACTGGGGTGTCGAAGTGAGCTAAAGAACGATGATGGATTCAACCCAGATCTGTGACTGGGGGTGAGTGTCTGAAAAGTTTCAGCGCTCCGTCCATCGTCTCCTTGTGTTTGCGTTGGTATTTAGGTATAGACAGTGATGGGAAAGTGGTTATGTGTGTTACCAAGTTTCAAGTTACAATACATATCAGATTTGTACTTATCTAGTAGTGGACACAAGGGGTGGTACCTTTCTTCCTGGATGAACTCTCATAGTAGGCCTATATTGTGACATTTATTCCAACCACACCCCCATGAAGAGGTTTTTCAATAAAAGTCATTGTTGATATTCACTCCTCGATTTGTTTGTTCACAGAGGTTGATAGCAGTGAAGAACCCTCAGATGCTCAATCACACCTGTGAAGGTGAAGCTCTGTGCCCTAGTGTCACTTGTGGGCAGATGTCTTTTCTTAGTATTCAGCAAGCTTTTAGAGGAGACATAGATAAGCTATGCCCAGGTGACATGTAATAGCCCCAGTCTCTAAGAGCGGGCTTCCACTTTATTACTTGCTGGTTTTGTTAACTCGCTAAATAAGGTTTGAATAAGCTGAATAATTAATCCATTGTAGTTTGCATGCTGCCAGACAATATCTACTAGTCTCTGTCCTGTGAAAAACAGAATAAAGTAGCCACAATTGCTGGCACATATAGAAAAGCGAAAATCTCATCTTAAGAGGCCGCCACTTCAGTTTGTGGCCAGGCAGAGGAACCAAGACTGCTCTGACTTTCAAATAAACCTTTGCGAAGTCCCGGATCCAAGGGATCACATTAGATCCTGCTTGTCTTTAAGGTGACCTTCCATGCCCTCAACTGTTCAATGGTGCTTTCTTGACTGAAATGGGGGTATTCGAGCCTCCTAAAGATTGCCTTGTCTCTTTTTTGCTCAATAACAAGGTTCATGTATTCTTGTATTGCTTTGAGTCATAAAACCTCCGGCGGTTCCTGTCAATCTTATTGAAGTTTAATGGACTGCTGTCATACTTTTCCAAAGTTTTACATTTTACAAAAAACAAACTCTGAAAGCAGTAGTTTATATTAGAAAAATGTAAAACTAATGGCCTCCACACAATGGGAGTTTTTTTCCCTTGTTGTGGGAGTCTTTCTTTTACAGTCCATCACTGCCAGGTTTTACCTGTCAATAACAGATAGCAAAAAAAAGCCATCCGACTGCCCACTCTATAATGGCAGGATGGTAAAGTGCCTTAACTCTGGCGAACTGTACTCCGTTGGGCCATCACTGGAGTATGAAGGTGACAGAGTTGGAGTATTCTTCAATGTTGTCAAACTATTGGTCCGGCCGGCCCGTAATTAGGTGGGCAGGTGGAGAGTTTGGCGGAGAGGGTAATCGTGGTGACAAAGTAACTCCTCATCAAACTTTATATTTGGCCCTAAGTAAATTAAAGGCAGTCCACAGTCAGGCGACGTGGCTGCTAACTGGGGAATTTAATTTAATTATATCAGCAGAAAATATTAAACCAGCCTCGCAAAAAAAATGACGATACATATTGGTGAAACCCATCTATGGCAACTACAGTTCAATAGAGGGATCCCTGAGGTGAAGTGCTGATAACTTCCCAAGAGAACCTGGGTCTGTGACTACAAAATGGGTGTGGACACACTGAACCCCTAGAATATTTACATCTCAATGGTGCGTCCAAATGTTGGGTGGATCAGTGATGATGTTAACCACGAATCATAAGGCAATATGTCCCAGAGACAAGGTTCAAAACAGCTTTTCAAAATACAGTTAATAATTAAAAGACTGGCTCGCAAAAGTGAGTTATAGAGCGGAATTAAGAAAAATCATGAAGGTTTATTACAAAAATTCAAAGTTACAATACAGAAATAGTAAGAAGCAGATGCAGCAATAGTCTCAATTAAATGCAGAGTCATTGCCATAAAGAGTACTCTACTCCCCCAATGGCGAAGGTACTCCACCCGCCAACTTTAGATATGTTCGCTGCCCCTGAAGACATCTCTTGCATTTCCAATAACCGGCATCACCTCAAAAATAAAATCCAGTTTATATTAAAAAAAAAAAGTCCCAAAGCGGGATTTGATTTTCAAAATTAAAAAAACAATGATCCCCTTGTCTTGGGAGCATTTTCAAGAGGTGTAGGGGTCATTTTAAAATTTTCACTGCACCTTACCACCACATTTGTTATGCCGGAGACAGGCAGTGAAAACCGGCCATGTGTTCACCCACTTTAAATAGGGCGGACGGACACACGTTCAAACCTCCGACGGCCCTTACTCCTTCGGGCTGTAAGAGGTATGTCGGCGGCAGAGACGGAGTAGTCTCCGCCGTCTTTCCACTGAAGGTCGATCAAGCTCTAAATGAGGCAGGCAGATCTTTAGGTTGGTGGAAACAGTACTCCTTTACCATTCAGACAGAGTATCCTTTAAATCAACATCTAAATCAGGCTTTAAATCGCAAATGTGCAGCAAAATCAGTAAGAAATCATGCACATGGCTACTAGAAGGCAAAACGTGTCTGGCTCACCTCCAAACACAAGGGTTTATATTAATTTCCCTATGAGAAAGCATTGAAACTGAAAATTCAGCATGGTGTGAGCAAAGAATTTCATTTTCAACAAATCATATTGCAGTATTATAAATCGTCATATAACCCTATCATCACAGTGAACCAATGTGAATGATAAATGCAATACTGAGTGCAGCAGTGGAAGGTCCTTGGAAATTGTCACTAAAGCTTCCTCTAGCAGACTCTCTTCAAGGACAGAAATTAACAAATCCACATCTTGCTGCAGGGAGTGTCAGGCAGAAATCTAAACAGAGAACATACATGATGATACAGAGTCCATTTTGAACAAGATGGCATGGAAGCCAAACTGAGGCCTAGTTAACCTAAGCCAGAAAAACACAATTTAACATGTTGTAGCAAATTTGTTTCACTTGTAATAGCTTCATGACAGCATACACATGTGAATTCAAGTGTAGATTAATTATTCTGCACAATATTAATAATGCACATTCTTATTAAAATGCAGAAAAGCTCTATCATGGGCATCTCCCCTCTGATCATCTTCCTGCATTTACACATATATCCCCACAAAAACTGATGGTACTCGATTATACTCTGGTCTCAATTAACCATGTTAACTTCAAAATAGACTCTAGGATAATTCCAAAATAAGGAAGCGACCACTTCTCACAACACATTCGCCTTAACCCTAATTTCTAGTCCTGGGCGGTGAACTTCGCTCCGTTCGCGGAGTTTGCAGAGTTTTCTGCACGCCGCACTCCACGGAGCTCGCGGAGTGCAGAAAATTCCGCTTCGCGATGTGCAGCGGAGTTTTTTTCCCCGCTCGCGATCGCGAACGGTAAGTTGGCGATTGCGAACAGTAAGTTCGCGAGCGCGAGCTGCCGCTCGGGTAGAATTTCTACCCGAGTGGCAGGAATACCAGCACAAACTGCAGTTCGCATTGCACTCCGCCACTCGCAGAACTTCGCAGAGTTTTTTTGTAACTTCGCGGAGTTCCGCGTAGCAAAACTCTGCAAACTACACCCAGGCCTGCAAATTTCCTGATGAAAAAATGCTTGAACCTGATTGGATCACAGGAGAAACTCGGACCCATTACAAGTGTAAAATGTTGAATTCCATCGTGGTGGCACACACAAAATGGGGAACTGACCAGGTTGGAAACAAGGCCACAACTCAAAGAGAAGCTCTCAGCAGATTTAAATAATCTCCCGACTAACATTAGAAATGCCCTTCGCCATAACAGAATGCAGCACCACATAAAAGAAACCAAGGAACACAAATACAAACTAAGCAAAGCTATGAGGACACAGGCGTAACAAAATAAATGCTCAATTAAAAAAAGAAATTGCCACAAAAAGAACTCTTGAAAGAAAGAAACTCTGGGAATCAAGACGTGCTAGGCAAGATAGAGAATTGGTAAAACTACAGGAAGCCACCAAGTTAAAAAATCCACGATAGTTCTGGAACCTAGTAAATCAAACCCACCCAAAACTCCACCACATCAGCATCCAAGGGGGCGTGCTCAGATGGATCACCTCCTTACTCACCTGAAGGACATTGAGGTTCTGCCTACCACCCTTCACCTCCGAACCCAAGGATATCATCTGCGGCATTCCCCATGGCTCATCCCTCAACCCTACTCTCTTCAATGCCAACATGACAACAAATGGCCAACATTGTCAGAGCACATGGTCTCAACATCATATCCTATGCAAACAACACCCAACTCATCCTCTTCCCTCACCAATGATCCTACCACCAAAAGGACCAACTTCCACCAATGCATGACCAGCGTCACCTACTGGATGAAGAACCATTGCCTGAAGCTGAACACGGACAAGAGGAAAGTACTGATCTTCAGCAACAACAGCAACCCCTGGAACAACTCCTGGTGGCCTCCAGACCTAGGACTCACACCCACCCCCACAACTACCCCAGAAACCTCGGAATCATCCTTGATAACAAGATCAACATGAAATCACAGATCAATGCCATCTCCTCTGCCAGCTTCCTCAAATTGCGCATGCTACGGAGAATCTTCAAAAGGCCCTCATCTCCAGCCGAGTGGTCTATAGCAACGTTCTCTACGTAAGGATCACTGCAGACCTTCTACAAAGACTTAAAAAAATACAGAAAGTCACAGCCAGATTCGTCCTCGACCTCCGATGAACCTACAGCACATTGCAATGTAGGCAACTCCACTGGCTCTCAATACAGAAGCGATGCCAAATCAAGCTGCTGGCCCGACACACAAAGCCCTACACAACTAAGGATCTGTCCACATAAATACTACCTCAGCTTCCACCAACCTTCGAGTAGGTCTTGCTCCACTTCCCTATCACTCACCCACACGCCCTCCATCCACTGAAGCCAAAGTGGAGGACGATCCTTCTCCTACAATGCAGCAAAGCCCTGGAACAGCTTCTCCCTGCAGCTCCGGACCATCACCTCACTTCCGGAGTTCTGAAGGACCCTCAAGATCTGGCTGTTCGAATAAGACCATTAGTACCCGCAAGTGCCAGGATACCTTACCGGGTGATAAGCTGCAGTATATAAATCCTTGAGTGATTGATTGAAACCCAAACAAACGACAAAACTAGAGGAAACAACAGTGGTCCACTGGCAGATGGTTACTCCATATAAAAAAGCTATTCATCCTGTAAAACTATGCAAGAAGTTCAACAGAAACAACAACAAAAATCCCTGGAAGACATTGGCCACTATTATCTACAAAAGAGGTGGAGTATACATTGAAATCAATTTGCAGCGATGGAGTACCGGAGCCCAATAGAATTTCAGCAAGAGTATTCAAAGCAAACATGTCATTGTGGGCCCAGATACTGCTCCTAATCTACAAAAACTGCATTGCCATAAAGACAATACCTGGAAGTTGGTAAGATTCACTTCTGGTCCCGATTCATAAAAAGGGATTGACCACCACACCAGAAAATGATCAATTAATTGCTTTGCTGGGTGTTGAGGGAAAATGATATGCTAAGATTTTAAACAAAGAACTGAATCAATGAGCTGCAGCAAAAATATCATGCCCTATTTCCAAGCTGAATTTCATATAGGCTACAGCATGAGGACAGCCTAATAACTCTATCATTATTGTTCAACAAAACAGGTATAATGAAGGGCTGCCTTCTATATTTAGCATTTATTGACTTCGCTACTGCCTTCAACAACATGGACAGAGGTAAGTTATGGAAAAAACTAAAGAGCTAGGGTATCCCATCATCCCTGCTAAGAGCAATTATCAGTCTCCACATTGGCACCTGGGTAAAGGTGAAGCTAACATTGTGATGGGTGATGTCTTAGAAAATCTATATCAACAAGGGCCTAAAGCAAGGATGCACTATAGCCCCCCTTTTTTTAATGGTAAAGTCGGTTTTTAAATTACAGTTCTAAAAACACCACTTTTAGAATGTTGGCAATTTTTGTGCCCAATCCAATTGTGGCTTTCTGCCAGTAAACATGCTCACATGACTGTGGTTGTCTCCATAATAATGAGTTTTTGATTCCTTCCAGATATAGAGACACAGGGGCTTAGTAGTGGACGGGATGAACCATCATGACAGGATGGCTGGGGGAGGAGGTGTACCAGCCCTGGTTACATTTCAATTGACCATGCCTGCAGCGCAAAGGAACCTGACACTTTTGTCACCCCAGAGAGTTAGGGCGAAACCCAGGAGAGACAGGAGAACTGGACAGAACTTGTTTGGGAGGGTACTAGGGGTTGCCCCCTCATGACGGCTGGGACTGGGTATAAAAGGCGGTACTCTCAGACCCCAAATCAGATCACTCCTGGACCAGTGGAAGATTCAGAAGGAAGCAGTGCCCTTAAAAGGACTGCCTTGTTGCCCTGCTTTCTGAGGAAGGAAGACCAGACCTGCTCTCTTGCACCCAGGACCGCCAGACTGACTCCAAGGGCTAGCTGGCTAGCTTCATGTGTGAGCTACAAGCACACAACCAGCTTCCAGAGGACTCCCTGCAGCAAACTAGCTTCAACATGACCTTTCTGAGCACTGCTTCTGGTTTCTGCTAGAGTGAGTCCTGCTCTTCAAGAGCTGCCCTTAAGGTCCTGGACCCTTGGTTGGCATCAGAGTGTACTCCTCTTGAAGAAAAGGTGGAATTCCTGATGTTTGGGCTTTTCGTGACCACGAACGGGCCCATTCGTGCCAAGACTCTGGCACCTGTGATGACCGCCAACGCAAAGTTCCAGCTGGCCCTGCTCTTCACGCAAATAGTGACTTCTGCAATGAAATGCCACGTGAGACCTGCTCTTGGAGCTACAGCCACAACACCCCGCTGTGACTTCCAACGTGAAGCTCCAGCAATGACCGGCTCTTTGGGCTGCAGCGACAACTGCCTGCTACGCTCGACTGGCTCTTTGTGCTACAGCGATGATTGTTCATGATGCTCAACCTGTCTAGCGCGCCGAAAGCCTCCTCCGTTCAACCTTCTCCAAAGCAAATGGAATTCTTTGCGTCGGACCTTGAGAAGGTAACTCTTTAGCGGCACTAACCTATTCTCTATACCCGGCCGCACTCCATAGTAGTAGGCCTGAACTTTCCCCCAGTCTAGCACAACCAGATAACTGTGAGTGGCGCTTTCTGCTTCTTGGTGCTATTTTCACTTACAGTTTTAAAATTCAATATCTCCGGTTTACTGTTTGGATTTTGTTCGATTTGGTGTCATTTGATTTATTAATAGTTACTCTGTTTTTCAAAAGTTTTTTTTAGGATTTTTCTTGTGTTGTGTTTTTACTTTACTACTGTTTGAGTATTGTGTAAATTCTTTACACATTGCCTATAAGTTAAGTCTGACTGCTTTGTGCCAAGCTACCAGAGAGTTAAGCACAGGTTAGTTTAGCGACTGTTTGAGGTTCGCCCTGACAAGGTTTGTGGTTGTTGCTTCAGTGGGGCTTCCACCTCTCTCAACCAATAACCGAGTTTCTTACATCTTCCAATAAATGCATTACAACAGTTCCTGAGAAGATCGAGTACTCTCCCTTTCAAATTAAATAAATGCAGTATTCAGTACCAGACAGTACCTACCCATTAAAGCACTGTGAGAGGGTTAAATTTCGGCGAGTAGGGTGGAAATTCCGCCTTTGAAAATGTAATGTTAATCTCAGGGATGTGGTGATGTTGGGTGGTCATGACTGGAAAAGTAGCTGAACATGCACAAGGCTGTACAATTTTGGCTATTCTAAATGTCGCTGTAAGAAGCTTTTCAGCAGCAAAAGGTGTGTTTACAGATAAGAAGGAGGAGGGAAGAAACGGGTATTTACCAGGGTAATTAATAGTGAAAGGGGGTTCCTCTATAGGAAAAACTAATATCCCTATAAAGAAATGTTGACTGCAAATGCACATCAGGTTACATTTCAGCATTCAAGCTAGTGATAATTCTTCATATGTGCATGCCTGGAGTCCATGTCTGCCATGGATTTCCAGGGGTTCTCTTGGGTTGCTTGTGGATCCCATACAAGCCAGAAATGTGCTCCATACCTGGGAGTAATCTTTCAGCAGCAAATGTCTGCTTACTCTGGCTGAGGGAATCAGGCTCCTTCTCACTCTGCTTTCGCACTGGGCCCTATTCACAAAACGTTTGGCTACATTTGATGTAAATTTCCAACTATCATGGAATTCACAAAGGATTTCAGTTGTCTAAATTGTTGGGAGCATATTTAACAAACATACATGCAGCGCAGTTGAGCAAGCCACCTTACTGCACTGCATTAAAGGGAAAGGGCAGGATTGTGCCGTATTTAATGTTAAACGGCACATTCCTGTCCTTTCCTTGCGTCCTTTTGGCTGACTAGTGCCAACGCAGTCACCCTTGTGCCATGGTGCAAGGGTGCTTGCGTTGTAGACAGGATTGTTTTTGTTCAGGAAAGGGAACCTTTCTGCACAGAAACAATCCTCAGAGGCATTTTCCTCTTTCTAAGTGTGCCGCAAAATGCAGCACACTTAGAAAGAGGAAACAACGAGGAGGTATAAAGCTATTTCTCCTTGTTGCACCTCTCCTGGGGTGGCGTAGCATTTTGACCCATTCCCAGGACTACCACTAATGGTAAACCTGGGAGTGTCATAATTAACACCAAAGACCTGATCTGAACGGGCCAACGAATCCTGTTCACTTCATGAGTGGGAATGGAAGTTTCTTTTCTTCCTCAATAACAACCCTTCCTATTTTATAGGTATTGTCCCAACACAGAATCGCCCTATATTTAGTTATAAAAGAACCGACCAATGAGTCAACAGTCACCGTGTTCACATAACATACCCTGTACTATAACAGATATACATCACACATGAATGTGAAAAATTGTGAAAACACGAGGTAGCACCTCACGTGCGCACCACCAAGGGAGCTTACTGGTTAGTTATCACCAGTCATGCCCACGTTTCTCATCATTGGTTGCTACCTCGCAAACAAAAATAAACAAAATCGGTGTCCAGAAACCCAGTGAAAACCAGTGAATATGTGTATATAATAACACACATTGACCCCGTGTGAGTAAAATTGAAATAAGCCAACTCAGTTACCAACGAACCACCTTTAATCTCAACTCGAGGGCTTATTCAAATTAAAAACATACTGCATGTTTGCAGACCATATAATGTTGGGCCGACATGTTTCATTGCCTGTAAATTGTAATGGCAATTTCTTCAGGGCACGAGGGCCTTATCCACCTTTTCTGGACCCTTATTGTGAACACGCAGTGACCGGTAGCAGCCAAGGCCTCTCGTACCAGCTAACCACTGTGTCACTGAGGGACTAAATACTATTTGTAGCCCTCTTTCATGTAAGCGGACACATTTGTTATCCGTGTGCGCATTCGTCACCCGACGAGCCTCGTCTCATTCTGGTGATAACTAACCAGTAAGCTCCCTTGGTGGTGCGCACGTGAGATGTTGAAGGTAGAAAGAGACTTCTGAGCTCATTCAACTAGCCCTCGTCCATGCGTCCTGAACACTCACATTTGCCTTAGTCTGTATGCTCTCTAAGGCTGCCTTTGTTCTCAGACCAGAATAGATTTTTGAACATAAACACTGATAAAAAGAAACTGAAGACAACTGGAGGCAGATTTACTAACATTTGATGCAGCGCAATGCAGCAAGACAACTTTCTGCGCTGCGTCAACTGGAAAGCGCAGGAATGCGCCATATCTACTACGATCTACTATGTTTCGACCCGACTTAGGCGCATAGAGGGTAAGTTATATCCTCAGCTCGTGGGTCTTCCTCAGGACAAGGGGAATGGGAGACAACCTATAGGCAGGTGTCTGTGGGTTGGCCTGATCACAGCTCCCGGTGGTGGGTAGTCCGCACAGCCGTTGCGGTGTAGTAGAGGGTATCTGTGAACCCTTATATAGTCAGCCAAAATATTATAGGGAGAAAATCTCCATCCAGGGTGAACCAATCTCCCCAAACAGGGCTTATTTCTAACCGAAGAGCAGCCCGGGGGAATTCATGCCTCGTTCGTCAGGCCCAGGCACAAGTATAATACCTGCGAGCTGAGGATATAACTTACCCTCTCTGTGCCTAACTCGGGTCGAAACGTCGACATTCTTTCCCAAGTGGGCCTGTACCCTACGCCACCTTTACCCTGTCCAACCTACAGATGAAATTTCTCTGTTTCCTTGGAAATAATCGTGAACGACAACAGGAATGATTCATGAGGGGCAGGCCTTGATTAACTGGTCTTGATGTCACTTATAACCAGTTTTCGTTATCTATAATAAATGTAATCATTATTTTTGAACCCATCTTCACTCTGATATCCCTCTTTTTCACCTTATCTATCTCACACATAAGCACGATTTTTCTCACTCCCTTTGGAGCAATCTCTCATCTTCCTACAGAGTATGGTAATATGTTTACCTGCATATAATGTGTCTGTGAAATTAAAACAGTTATCTTTCCAAAGAATTAATGGGTGCCATGTTTATCATTTTTTACTTGAAGGTGCACATTTGAGAACTTTGTATGTATTTGTTACCTTATGCTAATCATATGCAAATCTAATTTGTATTCCAAATCATGAACACCATTACGACTCCAGTGCTTGGTGAATAAGTCTAGGACCAACTGGTTAATGGCCGGTAGCGCATGCTATGGCGGGCTTTAAGGCTATAATATTAGTAATGAATAAATCAGCATAAATATATTTTGGAAATTTAACCATCTTTCTTCAAACATCAGCTTATGAGTTCTGCAAATACACACATTTTTGCCTTGACTACACAATTTTGGCATATATAAAAAATTTCAACCAAACAGGAGGTTCTGATTCAGTAGGCGGGGCTGCTCACAGGAGAGCTACAAAAAGCTGAAGAGCTACCAGTAGCTCACGAGATACTCATTGGAGAAGCCTGACCAGACCTTTGTCTGCTCTGCCACTGTCATTACATTATATACGGATTAACATATATAAAAATACATTGAAGGCAAACAGAGTTGACCGGCTCTACCTGTCTCTCTGCCTATTACCACACCATGGACTCTCCTTTATCTAAGGAACTGTCTTTGCCTTCAGACAGTGAGTAGGCTCCAATGTGGTCTTTGCTCTTACACTGACTATAACTACTTTCACTCGTAAAAATAGCGAGGCACGGATTAATGAGCACACCACTCACCCTGAGCTTAAAACTGCACACAAAACAGATTCATAATCAGTTCACTGAAACTTTATATTATAAAAAAAACTAACTATAGACTTTGTCAGGGCTGTTCAATTTAAAATGCTTTTAAATGAAGTTTGAATATTGTAAGCACATATTTTTACAGTGACTAATTAACAGGTTTGATCCATAGCTGCTATGTTCACCAAAATTCTAAATCCAAACTGGCTAGTTTGGTAGTTGGTCAGATTTTTCACCATAATCACCCAAACCAATATTGGTTTTTATCACAAGAGATAATCAGAATCTCAAAATAAATATAGCCTAAAACAGTTAAATTATTGAAACAGGAGATAATGCAGGCCCTAGCAGCGCCTGTGGCGCAGTTGGGCCCCCAATGATTCGGAGGGCCCCCAACCCTTCAGTGAGCCCCCATTACGCCCAAGGCCAATGACACTGTCTGAGACTCAGGAACCCCTCATCATATTTTGAAGAGGGGTGGGGGGTCACATTACTTTGGGTTACGCCACAGGATTGACAGATTGACCCAGAGGCACCCTGGTGCAAGATTCTGATGATCCAGGGGTAAACTTGTCAATAGATTCTGATGATCCAGAGTTAAACTTGCCAATAGATTCTGATGATCCAGGGTTAAACTTGTCCTATAATTCTGATGATCTAGGGGTAAACTTGTCATTAGATTCTGGTGATCCAGGGGTAAACTTGTCATTAGATTCTGATGATCTAGGGGTAAACTTGTCAATAAATTCTGATGATCCAGGGTTAAACTTGCCATTAGATTCTGATGACCCAGGGGAAAACTTATGATTAGATTCTGATGATCCACGGTTAAACTTGTCATTAGATTCTGATGATCCAGGGGTAAACTTGTCAATAGATTCTGATGATCCGGGGGTAAACTTGTCAATAGATTCTGATGATCCAGGGGTAAACATGTGAATAGATTCTGATGATCCAGGGGTAAACTTGTTATAAGATTCTGATGATCCAGGGGTAAACGTGTGATTTGGTTCTGATGATCCAGGGGTAAACTTGTCATTATATTCTGATGATCCAGGGTTAAACTTGTCAATAGATTCTGCTGATCCAGGGTTAAACTTGTCCTATAATTCTGATGATCCAGGGTTAAACTTGTCCTATAATTCTGATGATCCAGGGGTAAACTTGTGATTAGATTCTGATGATCCAGGGATAAACCTGTCAATAGATTCTGATGATCCAGGGATAAACCTGTCAATAGATTCTGATGATCCAGGTGTAAACTTGTCATTAGATTCTGATGATCCAGGGGTAAACTTGTGATTAGATTCTGATGATCCAGGGTTAAACTTGTGATTAGATTCTGATGATCCAGGGGTAAACTTGTCCTATAATTCAGATGATCCAGGGGTAAACTTGTTAAAAGATTCTGATGATCCAGGGGTAAACTTGTCATAAGATTCTGATGATCCAGAGGTAAACGTGTGATTTGGTTCTGATGATCCAGGGGTAAACTTGTCATTAGATTCTGCTAATCCAGGGTTAAACTTGTCAATAGATTCTAATGATCCAGGGTTAAACTTGTCAATAGATTCTGATGATCCAGGGGTAAACTTGTCTTATAATTCTGATGATCCAGGGGTAAACTTGTCAATAGATTCTGATGATCCAGGGTTAAACTTGTCAATATATTCTGATGATCCAGGGTTAAACTTGTCCTATAATTCTGATGATCCAGGGGTAAACTTGTGATTAGATTCTGATGATCCAGGGGTGAACTTGTCAATAGATTTTGCTAATCCAGGGTTAAACTTGTCAATCAATTCTGATGATCCAGGGTTAAACTTGTCAATAGATTCTGATGATCCAGGGGTAAACTTGTCCTATAATTCTGATGATCCAGGGGTAAACTTGTCCTATAATTCTGGTGATCCAGGGGTAAACTTGTCAATAGATTCTGATGATCCAGGGTTAAACTTGTCAATATATTCTGATGATCCAGGGTTAAACTTGTCCTATAATTCTGATGATCCAGGGGTAAACTTGTGATTAGATTCTGATGATCCAGGGGTAAACTTGTCAATAGATTCTGATGATCCAGGGGTAAACTTGCCATTAGATTCTGATGACCCAGGGGAAAACTTATGATTAGATTCTGATGATCCACGGTTAAACTTGTCATTAGATTCTGATGATCCAGGGGTAAACTTGTCAATAGATTCTGATGATCCGGGGGTAAACTTGTCAATAGATTCTGATGATCCAGGGGTAAACATGTGAATAGATTCTGATGATCCAGGGGTAAACTTGTCATAAGATTCTGATGATCCAGGGGTAAACGTGTGATTTGGTTCTGATGATCCAGGGGTAAACTTGTCATTATATTCTGATGATCCAGGGTTAAACTTGTCAATAGATTCTGCTGATCCAGGGTTAAACTTGTCCTATAATTCTGATGATCCAGGGTTAAACTTGTCCTATAATTCTGATGATCCAGGGGTAAACTTGTGATTAGATTCTGATGATCCAGGGATAAACCTGTCAATAGATTCTGATGATCCAGGGATAAACCTGTCAATAGATTCTGATGATCCAGGTGTAAACTTGTCATTAGATTCTGATGATCCAGGGGTAAACTTGTGATTAGATTCTGATGATCCAGGGTTAAACTTGTGATTAGATTCTGATGATCCAGGGGTAAACTTGTCCTATAATTCAGATGATCCAGGGGTAAACTTGTTAAAAGATTCTGATGATCCAGGGTAAACTTGTCATAAGATTCTGATGATCCAGAGGTAAACGTGTGATTTGGTTCTGATGATCCAGGGGTAAACTTGTCATTAGATTCTGCTAATCCAGGGTTAAACTTGTCAATAGATTCTAATGATCCAGGGTTAAACTTGTCAATAGATTCTGATGATCCAGGGGTAAACTTGTCTTATAATTCTGATGATCCAGGGGTAAACTTGTCAATAGATTCTGATGATCCAGGGTTAAACTTGTCAATATATTCTGATGATCCAGGGTTAAACTTGTCCTATAATTCTGATGATCCAGGGGTAAACTTGTGATTAGATTCTGATGATCCAGGGGTGAACTTGTCAATAGATTTTGCTAATCCAGGGTTAAACTTGTCAATCAATTCTGATGATCCAGGGTTAAACTTGTCAATAGATTCTGATGATCCAGGGGTAAACTTGTCCTATAATTCTGATGATCCAGGGGTAAACTTGTCCTATAATTCTGGTGATCCAGGGGTAAACTTGTCAATAGATTCTGATGATCCAGGGTTAAACTTGTCAATATATTCTGATGATCCAGGGTTAAACTTGTCCTATAATTCTGATGATCCAGGGGTAAACTTGTGATTAGATTCTGATGATCCAGGGGTAAACTTGTCAATAGATTCTGATGATCCAGGGGTAAACTTGCCATTAGATTCTGATGATCCAGGGGTAAACTTGTCAATAGATTCTGATGATCCAGGGTTAAACTTGGCATAGAATTCTGATGATCCAGGGGTGAACTTGTCATTAGATTCTGATGATCCAGGGGTAAACTTGTCAATAGATTCTGATGATCCAGGGGTAAACTTGCGAATAGATTCTGATGATCTATGGTTAAACTTGTCAATAGATTCTGATGATCCAGGGGTAAACGTGTCAATAGATTCTGATGATCAAGGGTTAAACTTGTCCTATAATTCTGATGATACAGGGGTAAACTTGTCATTAGATTCTGATGATCCAGGGGTAAACTTGTCATTAGATTCTGGTGATCCATGGGTAAACTTGTCATTAGATTCTGAAGATCCAGGGTTAAACTTGCCATTAGATTCTGAGGATCCAGGGGTAAACTTGTCATTAAATTGTGATGATCCATGGGTAAACTTCTCATTAGATTGTGATAATCCAGGGGTAAATTTGTCATTAGATTCTGATGATCCAAGGGTAAACTTGTCATTAGATTCTGATGATCCAGGGTTAAACTTGTCCTATAATTCTGATGATCCAGGGGTAAACTTGTGATTAGATTCTGATGATCCAGGGATAAACCTGTCAATAGATTCTGATGATCCAGGGATAAACCTGTCAATAGATTCTGATGATCCAGGTGTAAACTTGTCATTAGATTCTGATGATCCAGGGGTAAACTTGTGATTAGATTCTGATGATCCAGGGTTAAACTTGTGATTAGATTCTGATGATCCAGGGGTAAACTTGTCCTATAATTCAGATGATCCAGGGGTAAACTTGTTAAAAGATTCTGATGATCCAGGGGTAAACTTGTCATAAGATTCTGATGATCCAGAGGTAAACGTGTGATTTGGTTCTGATGATCCAGGGGTAAACTTGTCATTAGATTCTGCTAATCCAGGGTTAAACTTGTCAATAGATTCTAATGATCCAGGGTTAAACTTGTCAATAGATTCTGATGATCCAGGGGTAAACTTGTCTTATAATTCTGATGATCCAGGGGTAAACTTGTCAATAGATTCTGATGATCCAGGGTTAAACTTGTCAATATATTCTGATGATCCAGGGTTAAACTTGTCCTATAATTCTGATGATCCAGGGGTAAACTTGTGATTAGATTCTGATGATCCAGGGGTGAACTTGTCAATAGATTTTGCTAATCCAGGGTTAAACTTGTCAATCAATTCTGATGATCCAGGGTTAAACTTGTCAATAGATTCTGATGATCCAGGGGTAAACTTGTCCTATAATTCTGATGATCCAGGGGTAAACTTGTCCTATAATTCTGGTGATCCAGGGGTAAACTTGTCAATAGATTCTGATGATCCAGGGTTAAACTTGTCAATATATTCTGATGATCCAGGGTTAAACTTGTCCTATAATTCTGATGATCCAGGGGTAAACTTGTGATTAGATTCTGATGATCCAGGGGTAAACTTGTCAATAGATTCTGATGATCCAGGGGTAAACTTGCCATTAGATTCTGATGACCCAGGGGAAAACTTATGATTAGATTCTGATGATCCACGGTTAAACTTGTCATTAGATTCTGATGATCCAGGGGTAAACTTGTCAATAGATTCTGATGATCCGGGGGTAAACTTGTCAATAGATTCTGATGATCCAGGGGTAAACATGTGAATAGATTCTGATGATCCAGGGGTAAACTTGTCATAAGATTCTGATGATCCAGGGGTAAACGTGTGATTTGGTTCTGATGATCCAGGGGTAAACTTGTCATTATATTCTGATGATCCAGGGTTAAACTTGTCAATAGATTCTGCTGATCCAGGGTTAAACTTGTCCTATAATTCTGATGATCCAGGGTTAAACTTGTCCTATAATTCTGATGATCCAGGGGTAAACTTGTGATTAGATTCTGATGATCCAGGGATAAACCTGTCAATAGATTCTGATGATCCAGGGATAAACCTGTCAATAGATTCTGATGATCCAGGTGTAAACTTGTCATTAGATTCTGATGATCCAGGGGTAAACTTGTGATTAGATTCTGATGATCCAGGGTTAAACTTGTGATTAGATTCTGATGATCCAGGGGTAAACTTGTCCTATAATTCAGATGATCCAGGGGTAAACTTGTTAAAAGATTCTGATGATCCAGGGGTAAACTTGTCATAAGATTCTGATGATCCAGAGGTAAACGTGTGATTTGGTTCTGATGATCCACGGTTAAACTTGTCATTAGATTCTGATGATCCAGGGGTAAACTTGTCAATAGATTCTGATGATCCGGGGGTAAACTTGTCAATAGATTCTGATGATCCAGGGGTAAACATGTGAATAGATTCTGATGATCCAGGGGTAAACTTGTCATAAGATTCTGATGATCCAGGGGTAAACGTGTGATTTGGTTCTGATGATCCAGGGGTAAACTTGTCATTATATTCTGATGATCCAGGGTTAAACTTGTCAATAGATTCTGCTGATCCAGGGTTAAACTTGTCCTATAATTCTGATGATCCAGGGTTAAACTTGTCCTATAATTCTGATGATCCAGGGGTAAACTTGTGATTAGATTCTGATGATCCAGGGATAAACCTGTCAATAGATTCTGATGATCCAGGGATAAACCTGTCAATAGATTCTGATGATCCAGGTGTAAACTTGTCATTAGATTCTGATGATCCAGGGGTAAACTTGTGATTAGATTCTGATGATCCAGGGTTAAACTTGTGATTAGATTCTGATGATCCAGGGGTAAACTTGTCCTATAATTCAGATGATCCAGGGGTAAACTTGTTAAAAGATTCTGATGATCCAGGGGTAAACTTGTCATAAGATTCTGATGATCCAGAGGTAAACGTGTGATTTGGTTCTGATGATCCAGGGGTAAACTTGTCATTAGATTCTGCTAATCCAGGGTTAAACTTGTCAATAGATTCTAATGATCCAGGGTTAAACTTGTCAATAGATTCTGATGATCCAGGGGTAAACTTGTCTTATAATTCTGATGATCCAGGGGTAAACTTGTCAATAGATTCTGATGATCCAGGGTTAAACTTGTCAATATATTCTGATGATCCAGGGTTAAACTTGTCCTATAATTCTGATGATCCAGGGGTAAACTTGTGATTAGATTCTGATGATCCAGGGGTGAACTTGTCAATAGATTTTGCTAATCCAGGGTTAAACTTGTCAATCAATTCTGATGATCCAGGGTTAAACTTGTCAATAGATTCTGATGATCCAGGGGTAAACTTGTCCTATAATTCTGATGATCCAGGGGTAAACTTGTCCTATAATTCTGGTGATCCAGGGGTAAACTTGTCAATAGATTCTGATGATCCAGGGTTAAACTTGTCAATATATTCTGATGATCCAGGGTTAAACTTGTCCTATAATTCTGATGATCCAGGGGTAAACTTGTGATTAGATTCTGATGATCCAGGGGTAAACTTGTCAATAGATTCTGATGATCCAGGGGTAAACTTGCCATTAGATTCTGATGATCCAGGGGTAAACTTGTCAATAGATTCTGATGATCCAGGGTTAAACTTGGCATAGAATTCTGATGATCCAGGGGTGAACTTGTCATTAGATTCTGATGATCCAGGGGTAAACTTGTCAATAGATTCTGATGATCCAGGGGTAAACTTGCGAATAGATTCTGATGATCTAGGGTTAAACTTGTCAATAGATTCTGATGATCCAGGGGTAAACGTGTCAATAGATTCTGATGATCAAGGGTTAAACTTGTCCTATAATTCTGATGATACAGGGGTAAACTTGTCATTAGATTCTGATGATCCAGGGGTAAACTTGTCATTAGATTCTGGTGATCCATGGGTAAACTTGTCATTAGATTCTGAAGATCCAGGGTTAAACTTGCCATTAGATTCTGAGGATCCAGGGGTAAACTTGTCATTAGATTGTGATGATCCATGGGTAAACTTCTCATTAGATTGTGATAATCCAGGGGTAAATTTGTCATTAGATTCTGATGATCCAAGGGTAAACTTGTCATTAGATTCTGATGATCCAGGGTTAAACTTGTCCTATAATTCTGATGATCCAGGGGTAAACTTGTGATTAGATTCTGATGATCCAGGGATAAACCTGTCAATAGATTCTGATGATCCAGGGATAAACCTGTCAATAGATTCTGATGATCCAGGTGTAAACTTGTCATTAGATTCTGATGATCGAGGGGTAAACTTGTGATTAGATTCTGATGATCCAGGGTTAAACTTGTGATTAGATTCTGATGATCCAGGGGTAAACTTGTCCTATAATTCAGATGATCCAGGGGTAAACTTGTTAAAAGATTCTGATGATCCAGGGGTAAACTTGTCATAAGATTCTGATGATCCAGAGGTAAACGTGTGATTTGGTTCTGATGATCCAGGGGTAAACTTGTCATTAGATTCTGCTAATCCAGGGTTAAACTTGTCAATAGATTCTAATGATCCAGGGTTAAACTTGTCAATAGATTCTGATGATCCAGGGGTAAACTTGTCTTATAATTCTGATGATCCAGGGGTAAACTTGTCAATAGATTCTGATGATCCAGGGTTAAACTTGTCAATATATTCTGATGATCCAGGGTTAAACTTGTCCTATAATTCTGATGATCCAGGGGTAAACTTGTGATTAGATTCTGATGATCCAGGGGTGAACTTGTCAATAGATTTTGCTAATCCAGGGTTAAACTTGTCAATCAATTCTGATGATCCAGGGTTAAACTTGTCAATAGATTCTGATGATCCAGGGGTAAACTTGTCCTATAATTCTGATGATCCAGGGGTAAACTTGTGATTAGATTCTGATGATCCAGGGTTAAACTTGTCCTATAATTCTGATGATCCAGGGGTAAACTTGTCCTATAGTTCTGGTGATCCAGGGGTAAACTTGTCAATAGATTCTGATGATCCAGGGTTAAACTTGTCAATATATTCTGATGATCCAGGGTTAAACTTGTCCTATAATTCTGATGATCCAGGGGTAAACTTGTGATTAGATTCTGATGATCCAGGGGTAAACTTGTCAATATATTCTGATGATCCAGGGGTAAACTTGCCATTAGATTCTGATGACCCAGGGGAAAACTTATGATTAGATTCTGATGATCCACGGTTAAACTTGTCATTAGATTCTGATGATCCAGGGGTAAACTTGTCAATAGATTCTGATGATCCGGGGTAAACTTGTCAATAGATTCTGATGATCCAGGGGTAAACATGTGAATAGATTCTGATGATCCAGGGGTAAACTTGTCATAAGATTCTGATGATCCAGGGGTAAACGTGTGATTTGGTTCTGATGATCCAGGGGTAAACTTGTCATTATATTCTGATGATCCAGGGTTAAACTTGTCAATAGATTCTGCTGATCCAGGGTTAAACTTGTCCTATAATTCTGATGATCCAGGGTTAAACTTGTCCTATAATTCTGATGATCCAGGGGTAAACTTGTGATTAGATTCTGATGATCCAGGGATAAACCTGTCAATAGATTCTGATGATCCAGGGATAAACCTGTCAATAGATTCTGATGATCCAGGTGTAAACTTGTGATTAGATTCTGATGATCCAGGGGTAAACTTGTGATTAGATTCTGATGATCCAGGGTTAAACTTGTGATTAGATTCTGATGATCCAGGGGTAAACTTGTCCTATAATTCAGATGATCCAGGGGTAAACTTGTTAAAAGATTCTGATGATCCAGGGGTAAACTTGTCATAAGATTCTGATGATCCAGAGGTAAACGTGTGATTTGGTTCTGATGATCCAGGGGTAAACTTGTCATTAGATTCTGCTAATCCAGGGTTAAACTTGTCAATAGATTCTAATGATCCAGGGTTAAACTTGTCAATAGATTCTGATGATCCAGGGGTAAACTTGTCTTATAATTCTGATGATCCAGGGGTAAACTTGTCAATAGATTCTGATGATCCAGGGTTAAACTTGTCAATATATTCTGATGATCCAGGGTTAAACTTGTCCTATAATTCTGATGATCCAGGGGTAAACTTGTGATTAGATTCTGATGATCCAGGGGTGAACTTGTCAATAGATTTTGCTAATCCAGGGTTAAACTTGTCAATCAATTCTGATGATCCAGGGTTAAACTTGTCAATAGATTCTGATGATCCAGGGGTAAACTTGTCCTATAATTCTGATGATCCAGGGGTAAACTTGTCCTATAATTCTGGTGATCCAGGGGTAAACTTGTCAATAGATTCTGATGATCCAGGGTTAAACTTGTCAATATATTCTGATGATCCAGGGTTAAACTTGTCCTATAATTCTGATGATCCAGGGGTAAACTTGTGATTAGATTCTGATGATCCAGGGGTAAACTTGTCAATAGATTCTGATGATCCAGGGGTAAACTTGCCATTAGATTCTGATGATCCAGGGGTAAACTTGTCAATAGATTCTGATGATCCAGGGTTAAACTTGGCATAGAATTCTGATGATCCAGGGGTGAACTTGTCATTAGATTCTGATGATCCAGGGGTAAACTTGTCAATAGATTCTGATGATCCAGGGGTAAACTTGCGAATAGATTCTGATGATCTAGGGTTAAACTTGTCAATAGATTCTGATGATCCAGGGGTAAACGTGTCAATAGATTCTGATGATCAAGGGTTAAACTTGTCCTATAATTCTGATGATACAGGGGTAAACTTGTCATTAGATTCTGATGATCCAGGGGTAAACTTGTCATTAGATTCTGGTGATCCATGGGTAAACTTGTCATTAGATTCTGAAGATCCAAGGTTAAACTTGCCATTAGATTCTGAGGATCCAGGGGTAAACTTGTCATTAGATTGTGATGATCCATGGGTAAACTTCTCATTAGATTGTGATAATCCAGGGGTAAATTTGTCATTAGATTCTGATGATCCAAGGGTAAACTTGTCATTAGATTCTGATGATCCAGGGATAAACTTGTCATTAGATTGTGATGATCCAGGGGTAAACTTGTCATTAGATTCTGATGATCCAGGGGTTAACTTGTCATTAGATTGTGATGATCCAGGGGTAAACTTGTCATTAGATTCTGATGATCCAGGAGTTTTCTTGTCATTAGATTCTGATGATCCTGGGGTAAACTTGTCAATCGATTCTGATGATCGAGGGTAATAGATTCTGATAATCCAGGGGTAAACTTGTCAATAGATTCTCATGATCCAGGGGTATCCTTGTCATTAGATTCTGATGATCCAGGGGTAAACCTGTCATTAGATTCTTATGATCCAGGGTTAAACTTGTCATTAGATTCTGATGATCCAGGGGTAAACTTGTCATTAGATTCTGAAGATTCGGGGTAAACTTGCCATTAGATTCTGATGATCCAGGGGCAAACTTGTGTTTTGATTGTGATGATCCAGGTTTAAACTTGTCATTAGATTCTGATGATCCAGGGGTAAACTTGTCAATAGATTCTGATGATTCAGGGTTAAACTTGTGATTAGATTCTGATGATGTAGGGGTTAACTTGTTATTACATTCTGATGATCCAGGGGTAAACTTGTGATTAGATTATGATGGTCCAGGGGCAAACTTGTGATTTGATTCTGATGATCCAGGTTTAAACTTGTCCTATAATTCTGATGATCCAGGGGTAAACTTGTCATTAGATTCTGACTATCCAAGGGTAAACTTGTCATTAGATTCTGATGATCCGAGGGTAAACTTATGATTAGATTCTGATGATCCGGGGGTAAACTTGTCATTAGATTCTAATGATCCAGGGGAAAACATTTTATTAGATTCTGATGATCCAGGGGCAATCTTGTGATTAGATTCTGGTGATCCAGGGGTAAACTTGTCATTTGATGCTGATGATCCAGGGGTAAACTTGTCATTAGATTCTCATGATCCACGGGTAAACTTGTGATTAGATTCTGATGATCCAGGGATAAACTTGTGATTGATTCTGATGATCCAGGGGTAAACTTGTGATTAGATTCTGATGATCCAGGGGTAAACTTGTCATTAGATTCTGGTGATCCATGGGTAAACTTGTCATTAGATTCTGAAGATCCAGGGTTAAACTTGCCATTAGATTCTGAGGATCCAGGGGTAAACTTGTCATTAGATTGTGATGATCCATGGGTAAACTTCTCATTAGATTGTGATAATCCAGGGGTAAATTTGTCATTAGATTCTGATGATCCAAGGGTAAACTTGTCATTAGATTCCGATGATCCAGGGATAAACTTGTCATTAGATTGTGATGATCCAGGGGTAAACTTGTCATTAGATTCTGATGATCCAGGGGTTAACTTGTCATTAGATTGTGATGATCCAGGGGTAAACTTGTCATTAGATTCTGATGATCCAGGAGTTTTCTTGTCATTAGATTCTGATGATCCTGGGGTAAACTTGTCAATCGATTCTGATGATCGAGGGGTAATAGATTCTGATAATCCAGGGGTAAACTTGTCAATAGATTCTCATGATCCAGGGGTATCCTTGTCATTAGATTCTGATGATCCAGGGGTAAACCTGTCATTAGATTCTTATGATCCAGGGTTAAACTTGTCATTAGATTCTGATGATCCAGGGGTAAACTTGTCATTAGATTCTGAAGATTCGGGGGTAAACTTGCCATTAGATTCTGATGATCCAGGGGCAAACTTGTGTTTTGATTGTGATGATCCAGGTTTAAACTTGTCATTAGATTCTGATGATCCAGGGGTAAACTTGTCAATAGATTCTGATGATTCAGGGTTAAACTTGTGATTAGATTCTGATGATGTAGGGGTTAACTTGTTATTACATTCTGATGATCCAGGGGTAAACTTGTGATTAGATTATGATGGTCCAGGGGCAAACTTGTGATTTGATTCTGATGATCCAGGTTTAAACTTGTCCTATAATTCTGATGATCCAGGGGTAAACTTGTCATTAGATTCTGACTATCCAAGGGTAAACTTGTCATTAGATTCTGATGATCCGAGGGTAAACTTATGATTAGATTATGATGATCCGGGGGTAAACTTGTCATTAGATTCTAATGATCCAGGGGAAAACATTTTATTAGATTCTGATGATCCAGGGGCAATCTTGTGATTAGATTCTGGTGATCCAGGGGTAAACTTGTCATTTGATGCTGATGATCCAGGGGTAAACTTGTCATTAGATTCTCATGATCCACGGGTAAACTTGTGATTAGATTCTGATGATCCAGGGATAAACTTGTGATTGATTCTGATGATCCAGGGGTAAACTTGTGATTAGATTCTGATGATCCAGGGTTAAACTTGTCATTAGATTCTGATGACCCAGGGGTAAACTTGTCATTTGATTCTAATGATCCAGGGGTAGACTTGTGAATAGATTCTGATGATCCAGGGGTAAACTTGTAATTAGATTCTGATAATCCAAGGGTAAACTTGTCAATAGATTCTGATGATCGAGGGGTAAACTTGTCAATAGATTCTGATGATCAAGGGTAATAGATTCTGATAATGCAGGGGTAAACTTGTCAATAGATTCTGATGATGCAGGGGTATCCTTGTCATTAGATTCTGATGGCAGGAAATTACGTATTTTCAGAGGTTTGTGGAATTGCTGATGATTAGAGATAGAACAAAGACCTAGAGAGAGAGCTCTCCAGAGGGTGAAGCTTGGCGAGCATGGAGATAAAAGAGGTACCTGGAAGGGGGGGTGTGGAACAGGAACGTGTGAGCTATGCCAAAGAGCAAAAAAACATTGTCTCACCAGCCTCATGTTTAAAAAAAAAATCATAATAGATATTCATGCGTATATAGACACCACAGGCTCTTTCAGCCAGCCCTCTTTATTCACTGGCCTGCTTAAGTGTCATTCACATTTTACCTCTGCTCACCTCAGCACAGGTCAGTGGGTCTGCCTACCTCACCCATTGGCTGCCTTGCACCAGGATGGCATTTTGTCCAATCACATAGACACAACGACGTGAAAAGGAATGCACTATTTACTCATTTTCTTTTTATACTAATGCATAGGTGGTGGCGCTTTTACTGTTCATCATTGTTTACGTTTTATTTGTAATACATATGCTTACACATATACATATTACAAAAGACACGCTTTCCAAGGCCAAAGTGATTGGATTTGCCAATGTTTGTTTCCATAGGGAGCCAATGAAGATCATGCTGATTTGGTCTGATAGAGGTATGGCAAGGTAATCCAAAAGAAGGACGGGTCACTATAGCTTGAGTAATCTTCAAACAGGAAATCAAGAAGCTAATGGGTTGTGAAATATACTGCAACATAAGTTTTCCACCTTTAATTCTGCAATGTTCGCACCAGCTGTTGATAAGTGATAAAACCGTCCTGTGCGGTGAAGGGGTATTATCACAATTATATTGAGGAAATCCCCCTTTAGTTTAGTAAGAAGTATTCAAAAAATGTAGACTTGTAGTACTGTTCTAAAGACTTCCTACTTCCTCTAAAATTGGCTCTGTCTTTCAACATCACATGGTTGAAAACTACAGGCTGCCACAATGGCACAAAACCGCGGGGATTCTGGGCCTCCAGGCCATTATGCATTCCAAAATGAGAGAATTCATCAACAGAATTGTTTATATAAAAGAAAATGCCAATTCAGAATGTAATTCAGTTATAAAAGTACACAGCAATTTCCCACACAAGTATGCTAATGGACCTTCAATCAGTACACTACGGCTCCGGCAAATGAAAATCATATTATGCAAAATAATGTTGTTCTTACTTAGAAAATAACTGCAATTTTCCAATTGTAAGATAGAATGCACTAGGCGGGCAGGGCAGTACAATGGTTAGTTTGAAATCGGCACAGCAGAACCACATTAGCTTACAATGCATGCATCAGTCACATGTGAGACTGTGATGCGTCTGTCCTCTTAGCTATGCCTGGTCACATGGTGCAAATGACAGAGTTTAGAAGTCCAGAATTTAGAAGTACTCTGGTAGTGTGTATGAGCATACACATCAGGCAGAAGACATCTTACAGACAGGCAGTGGATTTTTCATTCTTTCACGCCTGGATTATGGTAACTCCCTGTATCTGGGAAGCCCAGCATATGTCATAAAAAAAGCTGCAGGTTATTCAAAATGCAGCAGCACAAGCATTACTAGGTGTGCCGAAAAGGAACTCCGCATGCCCTGCATTCGTGAAACTGCATTGGCTGCCGATCAAAAAAAGAATCAAATTCAAATCCCTATGCATTGCACACAGATTAAAGTATTCAACAGGCACACATGCTCCCAGCATCTCATTACGCCACACACAGCCCGCAGAGCACTGAGATCAAATGATGTCTCCCTTCTTGATGTCCCCAGAATCAAGAGAGCAAGAGGAGGAGGTCAATCATTTGCATAACTCACCGCTAAACTGTGGAATACTCTCCCTGTTCAGCTTAGGTCAAATAACAATCTATTACGTTTTAGGAAGCAACTCAAAACCCACCTCTTTGCATAAGTCTTGGACAACATCTTCATATAACTCTGTGCATCAATGAGCTCCTTCTATGCCCGTTGTTGGGTAGCTGTTGCGCTCTATAAGACGATTTAACGTAACATAACATAACAGAGTTGATGTGGTCTTGCAGGAGTGATTGGTATGCCACCAGCAGCCTGCAACCACTTATGCCATGCTCTCCTCCACACTGGCACCGCAGACAATGGATAGGGGACAGATGCATAAACCTGTTCAAGTAGGCTTCTGAGCACTATTTTGACCCTCTCAGTTTTACTGCCTGCATGTCTTGATTCACCGGCTGGAGCAGTGTGCAGGAGGAGGGCCCAGCCGGTAGCCCAACTGCAGTGCAGCATCGTTTAGCTCCACCCACCGAAGTGATAACGCATGAGGTGCGGGCCCACTGATTCCGTGCTTATTGGCTCTCATTAACCACCTTGGAGAGGGACAGGAGGCAGCTCATTTCAGCTTTCCTTGACAGACCTGAAAAGGCCTGTAATGAATTTGTACCATATGTTTAGAAGGGTAAGAGGGATACACACTTTAGATAACCCCTGCTCACCCCCTGGGTAGCTTGGCACGAGAAGACAGACTTATCCCAAAGGCAATGTGTATAGTAATACAGTGATAACGCCACAAATGGACACCACACTAGTTTAGAAAAATAAAGTATCTTTATCGAAACTCAACAAGACCAAAACGACAAAAATCCAACATACATGAAATAAGAATGTGACTTTAAAAAGGTTTCAAACAACTTGGTCCATAGAAAACTGTAGATGCGTGAATTCTCCCAAAGTACCTGTAGATGCGTCAAAATTCACTAGGCCAAACAGCCGCAGAGATGGGAAGCGTCGAGAAACAAAGAGATGCGTCAGTTCCTGAGACCACGGGGAGGCGATGCAACAGTTCTCCTGCACGCAGGAGAAGTGATGCGTCGAATCCGGTCTATAGGGGGAAGTGATGCGTTGACTCCAAGACGGTTCTGGTCCATGGGTGATGCGTCGGGAAAACTTGCCTCGCAGGTACAATGCGTGGAAATCCGGGATGCGTCGCAATCGATGAGGCGCCATCGAGCGGCGCTTCATCGGTTTCTTCAGCTGTGATCCTTCGTTGCGTCGGTTCTTGCAGCAGCGACAGGCGCTGAGTCAGTTTCGGAAGCGGCGCGGCGATGTGTGGAGATTCTTCTCGCACAGCGGTGCTATGTCTGAAAAACAGCCGCAAGAAAAGCGATACATCAATTTTCTTAGTTTTTCAGGTTTCTTCCAGCTCCCAGTAGCAAGCACAACCTCCAGAGGCCCAGAACTGGAACAGGCACCTCCTGGCAGGTCAGAACTCTCAGCAGCAGAGTTCAGGGGAGCTGGGGGTGAAGTCTTTGTTTCCCTGAAACTTCAGTACAGGAGGCCAGCACACACAGGCCCTTGGAGATCTTCTTCAAGCAGGTTCAAAGCAAAGTTTCAGTCCTTGTGCTTTCCTTAGCAGAAACAGCAACTGCAGGCCAACCCCACACAGCACACAGCAAAGGGGCAGTGCTCCTTCTCACAGCTCTTCAGCTCTTCTCCGTGGCAAAGGTTCCTCTTGAGTCCAGAAGTGATCTAAATCTCTGGGGTTTTAGGTCTAATTCTTAAACTCCAAAATGTCTTTGTTCTCTTTGTGCAAGGGTCTCTGAGCCCAGTCCAAACCAGTTCTGTCCTCACTGGTGCAGTATGACCACAAGGGGTGGAGACAGCATTGAGCAAGGGAGACAGGCCCTATTCAGGTGCAAGGAAATCTCCCACTACTCTAAATTCAGCCAAGGTCTATTCGGCTCAGCTCTGAATCATCCAGGAAGGGCTAGGCTCACCTCAACCCCCCAGTGGCTGTCTACAGTGAATGCACATCCCCAGACCCTGTCACTCCAAAACCAGACCGTCAATCCACAAACGAGCAGAGGCACACAGAACGGTTAAACAAGAAAATGCCAACTTTCTAAAAGTGGCATTTTCAAACACACAATTTAAAAACCATCTTTACTAAAAGATGTGTTATTAAATTCGAATTGCTGTGAATTATACCTGTTTTGCCACATTGTATATATGAATGACAGAGAGAGAGGTGTATTGGCATAGTTGTTATGCGCAACTCAGAACTACCAAAACATTTGTCTTTATCTGGCCCAATGAAGCATTACCGGCCTGTGTCATCTCTGCCGGGGCAGTGCCTGGCTTCATGATGGGGCAGTGGTCACAAGCACTGATGCAGCCCTCAATCAGCAGGAGATCAGCCTTGGAGGTCTTACTGCATCTCACCAATGAAGTATTATCTGATCATGTAATTGGCCAGCATCCCCGTGTGGTCCTAGAAACGGGAGACCTATTTTCCAAGACTAATGCCTACTTTCAAGCTTCACCCGATTGTATCATCATCGAGCAATTGAGGTTATAACCTTGTGCTTTAATTTCTTTATCTGCCACATCTGGGCATGCATAGAGGTGAATGAGTGCGCCACGTGCTCTGTACATATACCGAAGCAGAACACTTAAGAGAGGGTCTTTGTACTCCCCCTCTGGTGAAATGATGGTCTCTGAGAATGGCTGCCTTTCGTTAGTGATTAAGAAAAATGTTGATATGTACCTAAGGATGTCTGTTCCAGTGCGGCGGGTGGCAAAAATAAGAATAAATAAAACACACTTACCTTGATACACGACTCAACGTTCTCCTCCACCGGTCTTCTCTCTTCCAGGCAGGCTCCAACGCAGTACCCAACCATTTCCCTTAACCAATCCAGGCACTGCTCTCACCAGCATGAGAGCAGCACCAGGATGAGCTTTCTCTGTCTTAGACAGCTGAGTTAGAGAAATTTAAAATGCACAAGTCTGGCTGGCCGTCACAAAACGACCAGCCAAAGGGACATGCACATTTTAAACTTAAGCGCAAAGCTCCCTGCTGCCACGCAGCAGCAATGCCCCACCTTGTCCTGACACTCAGTTCGGGACGGGTTGGTTGCTAAAAAATAAAATGGCAATAAATAAACTTTATTACCATTTTATTTTTTCAGCTCTGTCCTGGGGCTTTTCTTTGTGGGGCGACGCTCGTCTGCACAAATGGAGAAGCCGCCCCAGGTCTGTTCTGTTCCACAGCAGGAATTGTCTCTGTCCTAGAGAACGCCCTGATCCCCCTTGATACTAAACCTTTTCGATCTTATGATAAAAATATAAATGGAACGATTATTTGATAAAATAAAGACATTCATTCAACGTTTTCAAAACACACTTTGTGGATATACCTTAAACAGCCTTTAAAAGTTTTAAAGCAAGTTTTTTGATAAAGTAAATAAGTAAAAAAAAGTATTCGACAATATCGAGAGTTACATAAAACAGATTGTTATTATGATATTAATAAAGAGAAGTAGGAAAAGAGGGGTCAAGGGGGAGAGTAGGGAAATGGAAATTCTTCAAATTTAACATCGCAAACTTTTGAATAATTCTGTAGTACACATTATGGTAACTAAAACATCCATAGTCTATTATAATATATAACAAGGTGGCTTTGGTACTTCTTCAATGTATTTAGAGTGTCTTTTTGATTCTTTTGATAAAAATAAAAAATAAGAAAAATGAACATGAAATTCAATAGAAAAATCATCAGGACCTGGGGCCTAATTTGTTTTAAGTAAATGTACTGCTCAAGTAATTTAATCCAAAGAATTATCATTTTCAATAGAGGTAAAATCAATATCATAGGGGTGTGTTTTACTAATGGAGGAAAAATAATCAGAGATTCTGTTAGAGCAAGATTTTCTCGAGTGTAAATTGATTGATAGTAGTTTACAAATGATTGTGAGATTCGTCTTCCTGACAGGTTAATACATCATTTTTAGTATATGTAATTTCAATCTGTGCATGGTCTTGTTTGATTTTTAAATAATTAGCTAATAGTTTCCCAGTTTTGTTTTAACCCCCTTAATTTCTTGCACTGGACCTGAGTAAAAAAGCTAATGCATTTTCAGTGGAGTATTTGCTAACCCCTTCGCTGCTAGCTTTTATCCTCCCTGTGCTAAGTCTTTTTGGCTATCTGAGGTAGTTAGCAATTAGGCCCCCATACCTTTTTGTCCTCATAAGGTATCCACGTCAAATTTGTGTCCTTTTTTTTTTTCCAACATCCTGAGGATTCTAAAGGTACCCAGGGTTTGTGGATTCCCCTGGAGGGGACTGAGAAATTAGCCAAAATACATGTAAGGTTTGGGTTTTATGAGAAAAAAGTGCTATCAGTGGTATCAATGCAGGGTTTGCGGTGCTAAAATCACCCATTCCCAGCTTTCATGAACAGGCACACTTTTGTCAGAAAACTAACATTTTCTACACAGTTATGGCATTTTACTGAGACATAGCCTATTTTTTTCCCAATGTTTGTGCTTTCAACCTCCTTCCAGTTAATGGTAGAAATGGGTTGAAACCAATAATAGATCCTCCACAGCTATACATTTCTGAAAAGTAGACAACATTCTGAATTCAGAAAGGGTTCATTTGTGTAGATCCGTCAAGGTTTTCCTATAGAAAGTAACAGCTGAAATTAAAAAATATTGAAATTGAGTTGAAAAAAACAGCTATTTGTGCCTACGTTTTCACCTGTAACTTCTTACAACTTTGGCAGATTTTTTAAAGCAATATACCGTTACATCCGCTGGACCCTTCTGGTTGCGGGATATATAGGGCTTGTAGGTTCACCAAGAGCCCTAGGTACCCAGAGCCAGTAACTGAGCTGCATCTTGCAATAGTTTTTCATTGTGTACCGGGTGTACAGCAATTTATTTGGTAAAATATAAAGAGTGAAAAATAGGTATCAAGGAAACCTATGTATTTCCAAAATGGAAACAAGATATGGAGATTAGAAGCAGTGGTTTTTTGCACGTCTCTGAATTTGTGGATACGCATACTGGCATGTGAATTAGAGGGCATTTTTCAAATTTACTTCTTTTCTCCATATTGTCTTACATATGTAAGGCAGAAATGCATAGAAAGTCAATTGGTAATAACACTTGTTCTACTATTCTGTGTTCCCCTAAGTCTCCCGATAAAAATGGTTCCTCACTAGTGCCTGCGACAGGAAATGGCCCAAAACGTAAAGTTGAACATATAATATTTTTCCTCTGAAAGCGGACCCATTTTTTGCAATGTGCCTAGCTGTGGATTTTGGGTCCTAGCTCAACCGGCACCAAGGGAAACCTAGCAAACCTGTACATTTTTTAAAACTAGACACCCAGGGGAATCCAGGATGGGGGTGACATGCATGCTTCTCACCAGGTACTGTTACCCAGAATCCCTTGCAAAACTCAAAACTTGTATAAACAAACACATTTTCCTCATATTTCTGTGATGGAAAGCCTTGGAATCTGAGGGGAGCCAAAGACTTCCTTCCACCCAGCATTCCCCCCCGAGTCTCTCAATAAAACCAGTATCTCACTTGTATGGGTAGGCCTAGTGCCTACGACAGGAAATGGCCCAAAACGCAACGTGGACACAACACATTTTTTCATTGAAAACTGACCCTTTTTTTGCAATGTGCCTTGCTGTGGATTTTGGGCCCTAGCTCAGCTGGCACCTAGGGAAACCTAGCATTCCTGTAAATGTTTGAAAACTAGACACTCAGCGGAATCCAGGATCGGGTGATTTGTTTGGCTCTCATGAGGTTGTTACCCAGAATCCCCGCCATACCTCAAACTTTGTAAAAAAAACATATTTTCCCCACATTTCTGTGATGGAAAGTTCTGGAATCTGTGGGGAGCCACAAACTTCCACCCACCCAGCATTTCCCCAAGTCTCCCAATAAAAATGGCACTTCACTTGTGTGGGTAGGCCTAGTGCCCGCAACAGGAAATACCCAAAACACAACATGGACACAACACATCTTTCCACTGAAAACTGACCCTTTTTTTGCAATGTGCCTAGCTGTGGAACTTGGGCCCTAGCTCAGCCGGCACCTAGGGAAACATAGCAAACCTGTACATGTTTGTAAACTAGACACCCAGGAGAATCCAGTATGGGGGGACTTGTGTAACTCTCACCAGGTTCTGTTACTCAGAATTGCTTGCAAACCTCAAACTTTGTCAAACAAAACACATTTTCCTCACATTTCTTTGATGGAAAGTTTTGGAATCTGCAGGGAGCCACAAGCTTCCATCCACCCAGCATTCCCCCAAGTCTCCTGATAAAGATGGTGCCTCACTTGTGTTTGTGAGCCAAGTGCCCATGACAGGAATGGCCCAAAATGTATTGTGGAGACATCAAAATTATCTGTCACAAAACGACTTGGTTTTCTAAGGGGGCACCTGCGTCTTTGGTACCGGGCTCGGCGGCCATTTAGGGAAACCTGGGGGAGGCCAGGGGTGTGGGGCTTGCGTGGATCCCCCAACTTTTTCTTAACAAAAATCCACTGCAAACGTCAAATTTAGCTAAAAAATCACAGTTTCCTCACATTTTTGCGTGGGATCACAGTGCCGGCACAAATTTCCTACCACCCAGCATAAACACCAGAGGGACTTCCTGGTCATGTGCAGAGGATGGAACGGTTCGGTCCTCAGCACACGACCACCGCGGCTGAGGACGGAACCGTTCCGTTCTCAGCATGGAAGGGGTTAAATTGGAACTTTGCGTATACAAGTGCATCTAAAGGTTGTGAGGATTTAGAAGTGTAATAAAAATGTTTATGAGTTTTGATGGAGGTCAGTATGTCTCGTAATTTTGTCTCTGCCAATCTTATATTATTAGGGACGACTCTTATGGTAAGGTCTCTGGCTGCTGCTTTAAGAGTCCCAATGATCTGGAAAAAGTATATCATGTGCAGTTTTTAAAATGAAAAACTCTTCCGCAAGGGACTGAAAAGATTTTGTGACTGTGATCAGATTAAAGTGTATTATTAAACCTCCATCTTCGAGAACCTTGTGAAAAAGGAACAAAATCCAAATCACCTATCACCAGTGATCATATCACCACCTATCACCTATGATCATAAATCAGAATAGGGCCAATTTCAGTATGTAAAATTGTTGGATTAGTGATTTACTAAGAAACACAAAATCAATTCTAGGTTGGGAATCGTGAGCCAGTGAGTAAAAAGGATATTCTCCCTTGTTTGGACTGACTAGTCTCCAAGCTTCTTTAAGGGAGCGTTGAGTAATGGCTATGAATAATTGTTTTTGCATAGTGTTAGGGATGTATTTAAATTTAGATTGCTTATCAAGAAAGGGATTAAATATTTGGTGTGAGAAATCAGGTTGCTGGTTAAGGGGGATGTGAGCCTTTCTCAAGTAGCAACTACAATCCTTGTCAGAGTGAACCACAATAAGTCACTAAATTAACCTGTGCTTAACCCTCTGGTAGCTTGGCAAAAAAGCAGTCAGGATTAATTTAGACGCAATGTGTAAAGTATTTATGCAACACTCAAACAGTAATAAAGTGAAAACCCAACACGAGAAAAAGCCCACACCAATTCAGAAAAGTAGAGTAAAATCTAATAAATTATATGAAACCAAAACAATAAAATTCCAATCTGTAGAAATGGAGATATGCGATTCCAAAGATTTTGGTAAGTATAATGCCTAAAAGCACATAGTGCCACTCAGGGATATCTGGTCATGCTAGACCAGGGGAAAGTCACAAGTTAAGGCTGACCACGATGAAGAGCAGGCCAGATACTGGGACCAGGTTAGTTCCTCTCAAAAAGATACCTTCTCAAATGTGGCGCTAAGAGTTCAGTTTGTGGTGGAGGAGGTGTCAAGGAGCAGGGTGAGCATTGCAGATTGTCGATATTGTAGCATGAACAGCAGGCTAGGCGTCATTAATGGTCATCACTGTATTGTGAAGATCCTGTCGGGCATCGCAGATGGACGTTGCTGGAAGTTCGCATTGTCTGTCACTGCGGAGAGTCGATGCTGTAGCTCGAAGTGCAGATCTACTGTTACCGTTCGCCGCTGGCAGTAGCTGTAGCGCAAAGTGTTGGGTTTAGTGGAGCTTCACGTTGGTGGTCAGAGTGGGTGGCAATATCTTGGCACAAACTGGCTCATTCACGGACGCAAAGATCCCACAGGTCAGGTTTTTTCTTCCAGGAAGAGCTCAATTGATGCCAAACCAAGGGTCCAGGACCCCAGAGGAACCCCTTGGGCATCAGGAACTCACTACAGATGAGACAAGCAAGGCTCAAGCAGGTCCAGTTGCATTTCCAGGCAGGTCCAGTGGAGCAAGTCACCTGAGCTTTTACAGGTAGGTCTCTGGAGCTTGTTATGTCCATGTAGCTCAGAACAACAGGTTAGTCAGCTGACCCTTGGAATCACTTCTGGTAGCCTGGGATAAAGGGAGCAGTTCCAAAATCTTCTTATGTAGTATTCCTAGGTCCACGAGTGTGCTGAAGAGTTGTTCTGAGGGTCCAATATTTATACCTGGTGCCAGCTTTGAAGTGGGAGAAACTTCTAGACTTCCCCACACATCTGATTCCGAAATTTCCTTCCTTCCCTTACCCTGGTTCCAGGAGGTCTGGAGTCAAAAAGGCTTAAGTAAAGTTATTTTTGTGTGTTTTAAGGCAGCTCCTTTGAAGTGCAAGTGTGGTAGATGACAGCTCCGTCACTCCCATCAGCTCAGCTCAGAATGGTCCATCCTGCCAAATACTAGTCCCTTTTTGTGATACTGTCTGGGAGGTATACACAGAGGCCAACTACCAACTACGCCAAGTCATGTGACCCAGAAAATGGCAACTTCTAAAAGTGAATTTTTCAAAATTGTGATTTAAAATCCAACTTTACCATTAAAGAGGATTTTAAATTACCATTCCTTGGACACCAAAGATGACATTCTACCTGTTCCCAAGCAAAGATTATCACTTATTAAATGTAATAAGTTACCCAATGTTGTCCTAAGGGAGAGGTAGGCCTTGCAGTAGTGAAAACAAATTTAAGAGTTTTTCACTACCAGGACACGTAAAACATAAAAGTATCTATGGCACTTTAGGGGTGACTTATATGTTTTAAAAAGGAAGATTTAGGCCTGGCAAAAGGTTTATTTTGGCAGGTCAAAACAACAGTTTAAAACTGCACACAGCCTGTAATGGCAGGCCTGAGACATGTTTTAAATGACTACTTAAGTGGGTTGGGCAATAAGTGCTGCAGGCCCGCAAGTAGCATTTAGTTTACAGGCCCTGGGTACATGTAGTACCACTGTATAGATTCTTACAAGTAAATTAGATGTGCCAATTTGGTGTAAGTCAATTTTACCATGTCTAGAGGTGGGAGCACAACCACTTTAGCAGTGGTAATGTGCACAGAGTCTTAATGCCAACAAAAACGAAATTCAGCAAAACAGGAGGAGTGAAGGCAAAAAAGGTTTGGGGAAAACCCACCCCAAGGATGACAGGTCTAAAAGTTGGTTACAATCTCTGGCAAAACTGAGGTTTTCATCAGTGTATTCCATTAGTTTAGAGGATAAAGAGTTTAAAAAAATATAGTCAGCTTGAGTTGGACCATAAATATTAACTAATGTAAATAGAATTTTATCAATTTTTAATTGTACAATTATCCATCTACTTTCTGTGTAGATGTCTTGCGATTTAGTGACAAATGTGCATTTTTTAAACACAGATGTATAACACAATTTTTCTTCTTGTTAGAAAGTGAAAATAAAACATTACCCATCCAATTGTGTTTAGGTTTAGCAGATTCAGCCTCATTTTTTAGTTCATGGAAATACTTTACATCTCTTTGTCGCTTTATAGGTGAACCAAGTCCGTGGACATCCAAGAGACCCATATAGACCATATAGATGGAAACTCCAGTTATAGACAAAGACTAAGCAATGCAAATATATTATTAAGACTAGTTGAGAAAGTATATATAAGAAGCAGAGGTGAGAATAAAAGGAAAGGAAGGTCCAGAGTAAAGAAAAGAAAGAGGAATTGAAAGGGGAAAAAGGAAGAGGAGAACAGGATTGAAAGTGAGAAGAGAAAAGGTAAAGGATTGAAATAATAAGGTAACAGTGAGACAATAAAAAGAAACAGCATTCTTACAGGGGACACAAACAAGCAGGGAGTGAGGAACCCCAAAAGGAGGTGGTACATTTTCATTCCAAGAGGTCCGTAAAATGGATGACAAGGAAAGACATAAGAAGAAGGATATGAAGAAATAACAGCAGGATCCCTGCAAGAAAGAAACAGGGGTTAAGACCTATTTCAAAATGTATATCCAAAACATCGACATAAAAGAAAACTCAAGTGAATAAAGGCTAAGTACAAACAAATGAATCAAGGGTGAAGAAATGATGGGTTGTGATGTTTCCATAACTTCAATTCTACAACTGTCCAGAAATTATTCAGTTTGAGTGGATCTTCATAAATTGTAGTCTAATTATTAGAGGTAACCTTGAATATGCATGGATGAAATGATCCATAGCAGGCATTAGGAGCACAAAGAGCTGGTCTCATATCTAGAAATTTAGTTAGCAGTAGAATTAGAGACATCCTGTGAGAAATATATCTTATGACCAGACCAAGTGATATTATTTCTGTTTTTAGCTGTTAGAATAGCTTTAAAAAGATTGTTGTATTCCAAGAAAAGAAGTATAACTCTTATGAGTTTAGTAGATAAAGTTGAGGTTCAGATATGTGTGCTCTTTGGAGAGTTAAGGTTATTGAACTGGGCATATCTAGAAATTTTGGAATGAAAGCTAGGAAGAAAGCAATTGGATCATTGCTCTTAGTGTTTTCTGATAGACCAAAGATTTAGAGGTTGTTCCTTCTGTTCCTATTTTCTAAGTCCTCTGTCTGTTGTTTGAGGATGTGTAGTTCTTTCTGTAAAGAATCAGTTTTCTGCATAGAGTCTTGGAGATTACTAACACTTTTGCAGTATCTTATTAGTCTTCTCAATAGATGGTCGCAGTGCTCTAATTTCTTTCAATAGTAAGTCCATAGAGGCCGATGAAGTAGATTGGATTGGAGAAGGACAACCCTTCTTCGGTCTTTTGGAGGGATTATTCACTGAATTCACATTGGTCTTATCCAGATGGGTTGGTTTGGGGATGCTAGAGATAATGGTTTCCTGGTTTGAAGTACTGTGGTCTTCCATGTTTTTCAAATATGAGTAGTACAGCGAATTTTGCTAATGATGAGTATTGGAGTAAATCAGGAGGTAAGAATCAGATAGTTTGAGCTATCTTGTTTTGCCCATATGAGTAGATGTGGTGGAGCCCACAGAAATATGGAATACAAAGCAATATAAGTTTCATTTCAATATGAATCCGCAGAGTAAGAGGAGTCTAAAATATTCATGAGCCAATAAAATGAGGAACTAGACATGACACAAGTTAGTAGAGGCCTTATATATGCATTTGTTTTTAGTTTGAAAAATTATAGGCTTTTAATAGCCAATATAAAAGATTTCTGAGTATCTTCGAGAGACATTAGAAATTTAGATCGGTGGGAAATATATTGGTACAGTAACACTCCAATAAGAAAAATGGTGGACATTTGAGTAGAGTAAATACAGTCTAAATAAAGGCTGCAAGCGTTCTCGAGGCTAAGCTACTCATATATAAGGTATACAATATGCAGCAAGGGTTTTGTCATTGGCAACCCAAAACTTCCTAAGGAGAACAATATAGCGTAATGATAACACAGGAAGAAAAAATGGTGTTAAAATGCAGATTATGACTGCTCTCAAAGTTAAATTGCTCACATTTCAACTGACTTTCCTGGTGTTAAGTAAAAGTTAGTTGCTGGCATGAGGAACATCGTGTGATAAATTGTGTATCGAGTTATCAATTCAATTCAATTCATGCTTTATTTCGATCACATTGATCATAAAAGCCAACCATAATATTACAATATCGCAAAAATACAAAAAACTTTAAAAGCATATTTTGTTATAAAAATGATTACAATAATACAACAACAATTCTAGAGGTTAGCAGCATTATTCGGGTACATTTTCAATACATAATTAAAATTGGCAATATGGTTAACCATTAAAAACTGATAAGACTAAAAAGAATACATTTGATTAAAAAAAGTACATATCTATGGCCCCTTTCATTATAAAGCCATAGCTAATCTAGACATAAGTGTGTTATGCACAAGTCAGAAAAAGGAAGATCCAGTAAACATTAAAGTGCCAAGACAGTGACTAAAACGGTTCATTTTATACATTACTATTGGTCCTTATCACCTGTTTATTAAGAAAGTTTGTACGAATTCTCCACGACCAGCTTAAAAATTTAGCAATAGCTATCACAATTGGTTCATTGGTGTTAGTCTTCAAAATTTGTAATGCTGTAGCACTTGACCTAGTGCCCATGTTGGTGCAAATTGGGTTTAGCCATTTGTCACGAGGAGACTTGTAAGCTGGACAAGCATATAGGATATGTAGGACAGTCTCGTCCTGCTCTGTACAAAATAGACATTTACTATCGGTGACATTATGCCACTTCCGAGTATGTAATTTAACCGGGAGTGCACCAACCCTAAATTGAAAATACAATCTCCTATCACTGGGTACAGTTATAAAGTCCCAAAAAGTTTCGTACCTGGGATCGAGCTTGTGCTCCAGAAACATACCGGTCAATGTGGTTTCCTTTATGGAATGTATGCTGTCAGCTTTAACCATGGACCAATAGGCCTCCTTAAATTCTTTTTTAGGGGGGAACCGATTGCCAACTGGATACTCCCTCAGGTGGCTCATGCCCATGTTCACCAGTGTACTCTTGACCCTTTGAAGCCAAATGACCTTACAGGATTTGTCAGCATCTATTACATCCTTCGCTGCGTTGGCATAATGTAGCAACTCTGGAGTAGACCATAGTCTGCGCCAGAATGTAAGTGGTCTAAATCTTGCTGCCTCCACCAACATGCTACAACCCAGATCAGAATAAAGTGGTTTAAGTGGTGTGTTTTGCGGGAGTCCAGTAAGGGCTCTCACAAATTTATTCGGGCCACAACTAAAGGTGACAGATTGTCGAAACCCCAAAGTTCTGCCCCGTACATAGTAGACGGCCTAACCTTGGTGTTAAAAATCTTCATTACTGGGCCTATTGGCTTGGTCTGGGAGAGCCTATCAGGCACATGCATCAACCATTTTTGCGAGCGCAAACGGTGCGATTCACAAAAATCGGCCGTTTGCGCCCGCAAAAAGGGCATTTGCGATGCATCAAGGTTCAAGCCACTCGCAATTTGAGAAATCGCAATTAATTGCGATTTCTCAAATTGCGATTACATTTAAGGAATCGCTATTTGCGATTCCTTAAATGCAATGCAAGAACCACTTTAGATTAGCGATTTCGCTATTAGGGCGCAAATTACCATCAAGTTGGACTTGATGGTAATTTGTAAAACTTTGAAAAATGCACTAAAGTGCATTTTTCAAAGTTGTAGGTTACACACACACATGCCCTTGGGGCATGTATGTGCGCAACATGTGTGCACAGAGCAATTTCAGGGGTGCAACAGGGTGTCCTATTGACACCCTTGCACCTTGAATTGCATGCAATTTGCGAGTACCTATTGGTACTCGCAAATTATGCATGTAATCTCCCATTCATTCCTATGGGCCTCTAGGCCCATAGGAATGAATGGGAAGGCATTCCTTAATTGCGACTATCAATTTGCGAGTCGCAATTAAGGAATGTTTGGGAATCGCTAATTTTATAGCGATTCCTTCATGCATAGGCTTTTGCAATTCCTTAATTGCGATTCCTTAATAATCGCAATTAAGGAATCGCAAAAGCCTACATTGATGCATGTGCCCATATGTTCTTTTAATAAGACTCCTGCCAATTGACTGTGTTTAAGGGCCATAAGATCAATGTGGGGTTTCCAATTTAATTTTTTACCCAGGGTGATCCCTAGATATGCAAAAACATCTGTCTGTTCTAGTTGCACCCCATTCATGACAACCCCTCCTTTGACTACCTTATGCTTATGTAGAACCATAAATTTTGTTTTATCTACATTTACCACTAAATCATAGTCATGGCAAAAAGCCTCAAATCGCCTCAATGCTCTTTGTAACCCTACTTGTGTTTTTGAAATAATTAGGGTATCATCGGCGAACATGAGTATCGGTATCTTCGTGCCTGCGAGGGATGGGGCATCAGTGGGATACACAGAAAAATAATTAACGACCCCGTTAATAAATAAATATAATAAAGTTGGGGCCAGAACGCACCCTTGCCGCACCCCTTTTGATACCGAGAACCGGGTAGTCACATTGCCCTGTATGCCCCATCGGACTTCTGCAAAATTATCCTCATGCAATCTCACGACTAAAGATAAAAGCTCTGGTGGCATCCCTCAATCTGTCAAAACTTCCCATAGCTTATTACGCGGCACCATGTCAAATGCAGATTTGAGGTCAACAAAGGCAGCGTAAATCGTGCCTCCTGCAATTATGACAACACGCCAATAGATTAGTATGAACCAGAAAAACTGGTCTATAGTGCTTACATGAGTGCGAAAACCTGCCTGAAAGGGGGATAATATATCGTTTGCTGTGAGCCAGATCTGTATTCTGCTCAGCACTAGCCTGTATCGAGTTATCAGCACAAGAACTAAATGGCAGCCATTCTTAAAGAAAGACATGCACTGTCAAGGTGAAATAGAGGTTGTAATCATTTCGTTAAGCAAATCGCCTACATAGTTTGCTTGCAGTGAGGTTTGCAAATCCTGGTGCTGGCTTCTGAAGTGTTACAGCAGCGTTCCATGCGTCCGTGTGAAGAAATGTTCCGGACGACTGTGGAGCTTCACCAGAAAGCGGCTCTCTTCGTTGTCGTCGAACCACACCCCCTAAACAGTCTTTTTTTTTTTTTTTAACTTAAATGAGTCTTTTAATAAATCATACAAGCAATTGGAAACAATATTGAGTTGGTTTCTGAATATACAACATTATTTGACGTGATCTTTGTTCTTCGGTTCTATCTGACTATTACATGCTGAAATTCTGAATCCATTGTGGGATACTGGTATTACTTCACTGGGAGTGCCTTTTGACTCTTGTATGTTAGGTGACACCCCAACAATTCTCCCAAACAGAATATTATTGCAGGAGTGTCTCCATCATGTATTGACTCACAAAACGCTTGTCAAACTCTATTCCTCCATGAAGTCCTCTATCCAAGGCCACACAAGTAAGGTGACCAAAGTACTGCAACACCAGAATCCCTCACACAAACTCCACAACAACATTCCAGAACTCCAAATGTCCATTGCTGAGTCCAGAACCACACAACTCCAAAAGGTGGTGTTCTGTGGCATACATAACTGTCTGCACTGACAATCAGGTTTTATCTGTACTCAACATGAGAATTAAGGTGGATTTGTAATGCAATCGTACACCAGGCAAAAGTAAAAATTAATTCCAGCTGGATGCCGATTGGAAGCCTCTTGGGCCACCTGTTGGGAATAGCAGCACGGGCGAGCCCGCTACAGCCCACCTACAGACATCTGCCTGCCAGTCAAAGATCCCAGGGGCCTGGAATCAGCTCTGGCTCATGGCCACACACCTGGATGGCCAAAGAGGCCTACACAACCGGACTCAGGTGTGTTTGGGTAAGGTCAATGTGTCGCTGTGTCAACCTTAGATGTTAATGCTGGTCAGAGCCTGATATCACAGACTTGACATGTACATTGGGGCTCTCTGCTAAGGGTGCCTTGAAAAAATGAGGGCTCTATATTGCATTTTATGAACATTTCTTGAAACCTTTGCCCGGAGGTGACATAGTGGCTCAGCAAAACAGACCTTGATGTTTTCCATACTTCCCAGAAAAACACATTAACATGCAGTTTACACATCGCACAGTAAAAATATATGCTATGCCCATTTCCTCACTGCTAGAATAAATCAGATATTTTAGTACCAATTTACAAAGCTTTTTTAGTAATGCGCATACTGCAATTTCAGTTTGTACATTTCCTCACTCAAGCATTCATTGCCATGCCAGTATCATCAAGACCCAGAATTGCTCATATTACCATGCTAGTTTTTCCATCACCTCAGTAAAACTGTTTCCGTAATGGCAGAAGAAAGCACGTCTTCCAAGGTTTCCACCATATCCTCAGGTTTAGACCTCTCCTAATAACAGTAAGCATGCTAGCACCTGTAGTTCCATCACAGGCACTAGCCTACAAGAACCAGCATGCTTTTAGCTGAACACATGCTTACTTCATTCACCTTCATTAAATTAAGCAAGTTAGGAGCTTTGATCCAAGTCATACAGAAATCTCTAGATAGTGCATCACTTTCTTTTCAAGAGGTAATAACATTACTCTCACGTAATTAAAATCTTGCCCAGGCCTAATTAAAACTATTACAAATGACATATGGCCACTTCCGAGCTCTGTTTCCTGACCTGAACTGTGCCCCCAGGGCAGCAGTGGGCATGGCAGACACTGCGAGGTGAAAAGTACTATTCTAACTCCAGTCCGAGAATATTTGGGGAAAAAGCAACTTTCCCCCAAATATTTCAGGAGGCTTATTTAGTATTCTAACACCAGTCCTGGAATATTTGGGGGAAAGTTATACAGTCCCCAAGTATTTTTAGGAATGGTTGAAAAGTAGTCATTTTTGAATGGCAGAAAGTGCTGCCAATGGAAGAAATATGTAATGCAGCCACGTGGAATACATAGGTTGGAAGGAGGAGGAGGAGCTTCTATGTCTTCTGCTACTTCTGTACTGAATTCAGGTATAGTTTGATGTATATGTGATGGAACGTATTGTGATATTTTGGATTAAAATATGTATGATGCAGTGTCTTCCACGGGTATATGTTTTCATTGCAATAATAATGAAGCCGATTCTAGCTTTGGTGTCAGCTCATAGCGTAAATACTGGGGCGATGAAGACTGACCAGGAAAGTTAATGCCTCGGTTACTTACTGGTAATCTTCAATAGTCTGAGTCCAGGGCTTCCTCGCCACAGTATGGTTTCCCATCCCTGCCTGCCCCGTTGTGAATGGCTTAATTTTTTTTGGGGGTGGATGCTTTTGTTAACAGGATGTGGGCGAGGTTGGCTTCCTTTTTGTACAATGAAGTGGGAAGGGGAAGTTGACCATATTGGAGGGTGGACAGCTAGTATGCTAACTTTTGGCTTTGGTGTTTTCTGTCAGGGAGGCTAAAGTCCGTTGTGTAAATCCTGTGACGAGGAAGATCTGAACCCGGAGTAATGAAGACTACCGGTAAGTAACCGGGGCATTCCCTTCCACTGGACAGCTGCAACAGAGAGCCACTCAAAGATGAGCTAACCTGAGGTAAGCCATCTTCTTTGTGTCTCATGTCTCCGCTACCTACCACCCCACCCCGTCCTAACACCCCCATCCACAGTAGTTGTTTTCTGCTGGGATTCAAGATTTGTCAAAGCAGAGTTGCAACTTTAAAGGCACTAGTTTCTTTGTCATCTCGTTCTAAAGAACATTTATTAATTTATTGTTGGTCATTGGTGGCCACTGCAGGGCTGGACATGGCAGAGCTGAGGGACTGATTCTTTAGCTGGTCCTCAGGCGCTTCTCAACCTTTTGCAGGTTATGTTTCGGGACCTTTTGCAGCTGGTGACTGTTGTGAAACACAAGGACGTTGTCAGATGAAAGTTTGAAAAATCAAATATACATTCACAAATATTGATAGACTGAGTTGTAGGGCAAACATTCGCACCTAAAAAGGTTTCTTGACACTATTAACAAATAGCAGGTGCTTCTGTGTCTCTAACAGTACTGATTTTAACAACAGCAGAAGGATAACAGGCTGGTTGGACCCATCAGAGGACAATTCTATGATCATGGGGTCAAACACAGACCCGTGCAGTGGATGCGTTGGCTCTCTGAGCCACCAGACCCGGTGGACGGCTGCAAATCGCCTGACACTGACTTTGACCATCCCCCTGCATTGTTCACTTCTCTGCATACAACCCCCAGCTGCTCAGTTCCCGCAAGGAATTATTTAAGTTTCTAGAACTGAGCCAATATGAGAACTCAAAAATGAGCACAGGCACTGCCACTGATGTGCAACATACAAGCCAACAAGTGTACCACGTGGTAAAACAATTAACAGCAATGTCTTGTCAAAATCCCCTTGGCTCAAGATTTTAATTTGCTTTTACAATTGTGCATTTGAGCTAAGAGAGGAGGAGGGCCCTGCAATAAATATCTCCAATAAATATAGACTAAATGTTTTCAAGCTTCATTTTAAAGCACGCAATTAAACTAATGTTGCTCTCTTGGTAATTCTAATGGCTAAAAATCATGTGGGCAAATCCCAGCTGTAATTTATCTGAGTTTTCTACTTAATTGAACAAACGTAGACTCTAGACCCAACATACAGATGCTGTTTTCTTTTTCATATTCTTAATAAGCATTGGAAAAGCCAATTGGCCTTACCTTTGAGACTTACTGGCTCTACCAATTCCTTTTGTTTGTGCTGTACACCATCAGCAAAAGTGAAACACGGAGTGCAAGCAGGTGAAAGAAAAGCACACGGGTGGGAGAGAGCAACACAGAGCACAGGTGGAGAAACACATAAGAATGACAGCTGGAAAACACATCAATCTCATGGAGTGTTTAAACAAAAAGAAAAAGTACTTACCTAAATGTGAGCGGTGGAAGGACACAAGTAAACAGAATATGTTCCAAGGGCTGGACAAAAATAAGATGGCCATTTTAAGTCATCAAATAAGAAACAAGCAAATGGGAGCGACAATAAAAACAACCATTGGCAAGTGATTGGAGGGTTTTCAGCTCACTGTAAGTTTTTGATGAGCTGACAATAGGTTTTTCGTAACCAGACAGCCTGATGGGATTGACCTAAAACTGTAGGGATTAGTGGTTTTGTCAGAGCTGATTTTTCAAATGTTTTTCATCTCAGAAATGGTGGCCTTTATGAGTGCCCCACCTTACCCCTTGCAAAAAAGGGAACAAATTCCTCTGAGGGCTCAGGAGGAGGGTAGTATTAGTGCTTCATGGGTATGGTGACCAGATGACACCATGTCACTGTAACTCCAGTCCTAGGCTTTTATTTAGCACTGCAGTCTTAGAGTTGCTGTCCTGGTTCTGTTTGAGTTATTTTGACTAACATATGTGAGCACAATGAGGTATAAAAGAAAAGTTTAGAATTTAAAAAAAAGTGATGCCCCTGTGACATAGAGCCATGAGGTCACCTTACTGGTGTGCCATTGACATTTGTCTCATGCTCTTTGCTGAAGGTCACATGCTGTTCCGCATTCTTGTACAGAGGGGACGTAGCCTATCAGACGAGGCTGGACTGTCCCTTTGGAGTGTGACCAAGGCTGACTTGCATATGGTTGGCCCTTGCCTGCAATGGCAAATGCAAGCCAGAACAGTATGGAATGGAATGTGAACTAGAGTAACTACCAGTGGGTGAGATTAATTCAAGCATTCCATTTGTAATTATTTGAAGCGTCATAGTCTTATGGTGATCACCTTCTGGTCATTAATGGCGCTCTTTCTAATCCTGGATTTTTGTGTGATAGCCTAATGCATTCTGGGTGTTGTAGTCTTTCTTTGCTTCCATTGACTAATTAGACTAGCACACCTGAATCAAGGAATGTAGGTGAAACGGTCAGGACTGGAGACAATGTCCATAATAGCCTGGAGTGAGGTGGTCATACTACAAAGACAAAGCTACAGAGAAGTCTCATGTCTTGACTATAGCTTCAGCTAGTCCTTGGACTTTAATCAACAGAACTTTTCACGCTGCTAATGCTTGAGCTTATACTTACAATGCTAAAAGTGGAGCTACAAGTCCTAGAAAGCAAAAACTGGCTGAGGGTGCCCCACATAACATCTGGCACTTGGTAGCTAGGTGTAGGGTGTCCTCATACTCCCTCTAGCTTTCCTTGCACTACACAGAGGTGAAAGGTCATGCAAAGGAATTCTGGTCGATAAGATTTTTAAAGAGTGCAGAAATGCATTTTATTTGGCACTCCCAAATATCTTATGAACAGACTCAAATAGCTTGCCTGATCCTTGGTCTTAACAGTTGGTCCTCTGTGACGTTCCATCTTGCTAAATTCCATTGGCTTGCAGTCCTATTCACAAAGCAGTATGTAAAGTAATATTCCTGTAGAACTCTTTTACATACTCTTACAGTGGCGTAGCTAGGGGGGGACGGGGGGGGCGGTCCGCCCCAGGCCGCACTATTTTGGGGGCGGCGGCACAGTGCACACGTTACGTGCAGTTATGTAAGTGCACTGTACAAGCGCACCTGCTTGCAAATGCTGCAGTGCACGCCACACACGCAACACACACGCACCGCGGTGCACTGCGTACCGTATATGTGGGTCCCAGGGCCGTCAATCTTGTAGCGCGCGAAAGCGCTACCAATGACGGCCCTGGGCATCATTTTTGGCCAGCCCCCGCGCTGTGCTCCTGTGACGCGCGCCACCACCACGCGCTAATGACTGAGTGGAGACAGTCTCGGCAGGGGAGTGCTGGGCGATTTGCAGAACCCCTGTGGTAGGGGCCCTGCCACCACTGTGAGAGGTAAGGGGTGATCATCATACATGATGTCAGTCACTAACTGTGAGAAATATTTGTACCCGTGCGTGCCCCGTCGAAATTTGACCATGAGGGCTTAGCAGTTTTACCCCTTCTGGAATATTCTTGAGAGACCCGCCTGACGATGTCTCCCCGTGAGTAGCCATCAGCCTACCTCAGAGGCTTGTGAGGGGGAATGGTGCTCACACATGGCCAGACAGGTGAGGCCCAGGTGAGCGGGCGCGGGCCGACCTGGACCGCACCCCCTCCACGCTCTGAATGACTGATGTGTGGGGGCAACCGGTGTGCTCACAACGCCTCTGGGTCATATGTACACATAAACACACACGGTCTTAGATAGACAACCTAACTAAATATGAAATACATGCATTGATACACAAATAAAACTGCGAAAAAGGCATGAAGCACAAACGCTAAAACAGAAAAAGCAAAGAATAAACAAAAACAGATGGACAAATACATGCTCGCAAACATACAAAACTTGCACATAAACTTTAAAGACACACAGAAAAGCCCACACATGAAATGTAAATGTACAGAAACGTGGAGCAAATACACAAAACAACCACCAACTACCTAAAACACACAAAAACTATTCACACACGCACGAAAACATCCACATTCATATATAAAACAAGCATATCCACATACACTCAATCACACAGAGAAGAACGCAAAAGCAAATTCGTGCATACACAATTTCGAAAAAGGTAAACAAGGACACACACACGGACGGGGACACACGCACACACACACACACCCCCGTAAAAGAAAAATAAACCCACCCACCAGTGGATAAAAGAGATGCAGACGATTGAGTCTATGATTACAATGCAATGATTAATTGTGGAGTGATTCATCGCTCTCGCGTGCGACACCGCAAAGCATATCGGAAAAACTAACACCAAAGAAAACTCAAAATACATTTTAGTCATAGAAACATGGAACGGCCAGCATGCTGGCGAAACGGAGCGTACAACAGAAGAGGGTCTTGCGCTGCAGCCATCTTCCTGGGGTCTACTGCAGGTGTCCAAGTGGTCTCTGAAGATACTGCTGACCATACAAATCAAAAGAGGTGTCACCTGGGAACGTTTCCTCTAGTGTTCTTAAGTGGCCAGGAGAAGGGGCGATCAAGTTTAATTCATTCTCAGGAGAACTGGGTGCATTTTTGCAGACCTGATTCTGCTCGGTTTAGTGATGTTCTTCTTCCCCCGCTTGTTTTTTCTTCAGATTCCAATCAAATGATTATGTTGATTGCATCTGGTAAAGTGCTGTCCTGTTGTTGTAGTTAAGTGATGGCGTTGCTTGGTCTTGCTTTTATTAAAAAATTTATTTTTTTAAAAAGAACGGAACTCAATACATGATGTGAGAAATATTTGTGCCCGAAATTTGACCATGAGGGTAGTGGTAATTATATTTGGAGCAGGCCGCAGAGGTGATTGCTGGTGACGGGGGAGGGGGAAGTAAGACCTGAGGAGCGAGTAAATGTGAGAGCGATGAGAAAGTTAAAAGTTAAAAGAAGGGTACATTTATGATCGGGTGATCATGCATGATGTGAGAAATATTTGTGCCCGAAATTTGAACATGAGGGTAGTGGTAATTTGGAGCAGGCTGCTGAGGTGATTGCAGGTGACGGGGTAGAGGCTGGGCAATGAGAAAGTTAAAAGATGGGTACATTTATGATTTTAGTTGAAATGGGGAAGGTACTGCATGTGGAGATGAGAAGTAAGGTTTATACATGATATCGGGATCTGGAATGATGGAGTATGTCTAACTTTATGACGTAAAGTTATGCTGTACTATTCGTGCCTGCCTGTGTCAATAAGTAGCTGTACTTTATTATTGTGGGCGTTGTTTACAGTAAAGCACACTGCAATCATTATTAGCACCTACACGTGACAAAAGAATTTCTGGGTTTTTTCATTCTTATTATGACCGGGTTGGCACTTGGCCTTTAAAAATAATTTGCCCTGCAAGTTAAAAGCTGCTTTTGTCTCCAATTATATTATATTGTGTGAAAACAAGCATGCCAAGAATGTCAGAACACAAAAGCAGTGTGGGATTTCTCTAAGTCACTAGGCCTTGTATGAAATGAACTTCTATATATCAATAATCAGCCGGACTCGGTTTTTGGCGCGATAGAGCCAAGCTACACGATTGACTCCATTGGGCTCCAGTCTGTTGGTATCAGTGCAAAGTCTCTGACCTCTCACCTGCCTCTCTGCACTATTTACAACATGTTGGTCTCGGTACCATGACTCACCTGTTTCTGTGTTCTGTCTCCCTGTTGTTCTCTGTACTATGACTCCCCTGTTTCAGTACTACGCCTCCCTGTTGGTTTTAGTGATGTGTCTCCCCTCTTCCCAGTCTCTCTCTACTATGTCTCCCTGTTTGTCTCAGTGTTATTTTTCCCACTCATCTGTGCCTCTGTACTATGTCTCCCTTTTGTTCTCAGTACTATAACTCCCAAGTTTCAGTATTTTGCCTCTTTGTTGTTCTTGGTACTATGACTCCCCTGTCTCAGTACTATGTCTCTCTGTTGTTCTCAGTACTATTACCCCCCTGTCCCAGTACTGTCTCTCTGTTTTTCTCAGTACCATGACTGACCAGTTTCAGTATAATGTCTCCCTGTTGTTCTCAGTACTATGACCCCCCTGTTTCAGTACTGTCTTCCTGTTGTTCTCAGTACTATGACCCCCCTGTTTCAGTACTGTCTCCCTGTTGTTCTCAGTACTATGACTGTCCTGTCCCAGTACTATGTCTCCCTGCTAGTGTCCCTACTGTGTCTCTGTGCTATGTCTCTCCATCTGTCTTAGTACAAAGCTTCCCCTGTCTGTCCTGGTACTATGCCTCGGTCTGTCTCAATGCTATGAACCCTGTCTCTGCAAGTGCCATGCATTCTACGCCTCTCTCAGTCCCTTTTGATTTAATGCGACCCTCTGTACCCCCATTCCATCTGCTGGGTCTGGCCTGTGCATCTGCCGAACCTGTCCGGGAGTATATGTTCAAACATCACGGCAGGCTCTGGGAAAGGATGTGCCTAGAAGCGTGATAAAACACCCTACAAGTCTACAGCTCTACATTGTGGATACTTTTAGCACATAGGGGAAACAGATTTTATGCTCCCCAGAACTTTCTGTAAAAGTTCTGACTTGATGTGAAAAGTACAAGAATTCAGCAGAATGCAACATTGCATTTCCACCCAAGCCCAAGCATGACCTTTAGTCTCAGCACAGCCTCCTGCACTCCTTGTTCTCTGTGTATGAGTTGTTATTTTATGTTATAAGCATTTTTATACCTCTCAAGTGTAACTAGAACTTGCATTCTATCACATTCCTATTTTCCTCTCGCGTCCACCTTTTATTTTCTCACATTCGTTGTTTTCTAGACACCCTCTCATCCCCTTATTACCCCTTCACTCCTCTAATTGCATACTCTTTGTTCTCTTCTCAGCTCCAGTTTTAACTCCAGTTGTCTCTCGTATCGTATTATTATAGGACGATGTGTTTCTTGTGCGAGTAAGAATGCGCTCAATACTAGGCAGAGCTGTTCTGGACCCGCAGATTTAGGTAGTGCGAGTATCACTGTGAAAGACCTATTTATTAATCTCCCGACATCTTCTTGATTTGTTGCTTTTCAGTAGAAGGCTTGTGGCCTCTTGTGTGCTTGTTTGGTAATTTAATGCCTGCCAGTCAGGCCTGACGTTCCTGGTACAAGATGGCTCGCCTCTAGAGGCTCTGCCGCATAATGGAAACAGTCGCCATTGTCACCGGCCCAGTAACAGATGCTCCAAGTGGGGTAGTTTTGGAAAAAATTGGCAAAGCAGGTTTTGTTTTTGGGTACAATTATTCCTTCCTAAAAGGGAATCCCTTGAAGCTATGGACTTTCTTGCAGCACGTGGGGGTTACTAACCTAGTTAGTCAGTATGCAAGTGATATCATGGTGTGTGCCATCAGAGTCTGTGATGTCACAATGCATGACATCACACGTGGCATCACAGTAAGTGACATCACAAGAAGTAACATCAGCTATTATGATCTCACACATTTGTTTTTATTAGGTATATCATGAGTGCATTTAAGCGCATTATGAGATTTAACAAATTAGATTTTGCTTTGGGGTTGTGCTAAAAAAGTGGCGTAATCGCAATGCAAAATCTGGCGCTCAACTAATTTTACACATTTTTTAAAACCCTGCCACAAAGAAATTGGGCCTTGGATAGGGTTGAACATGTTCCTATGGCCTCTACAGCTGTGTTTAAGGATTGTGATGATCATGTGTCGCTCCTCCCTGTATTTTAGCTTTGGGCCCCCTGGGCAGGCTGTGCACATTGTGTGTGCTGAGGCTGCTCTGAAGGAGAGATGACTATTACAAGCTGGCTTTGGGTCCCAAGAGCACACATCTTTTCATTCCCAGGGAGTTGGTTGCTGCTGCTTAGAAGTAATGACAGGGCGCGACCCCTGGTTGTTGCCTTTGGGCCACCAGAGCGGGCTTTGTATCTGGTCTGTGTTGGCAAGGTTGTGGAGCTGACTGACCCCTTTGTGCTGAGTTTAGTTCTAAGGGCACACAGTGAGTCATTCCCTGTGAATAATTAATTGCTGTTTTGAAAGAGAAAGAATCACAGGCTTCGATGCTGTTAAGTTGGTTTTGGGTCCCCAGCGCACATCACGTTTGTGCACGTCCACACTGCTTTAATGGGGGGACCATGTTTGGTCACTTTATGTCAGCTGTATATCCCCGAATAGTGTCATGTATGTGCATGTTTACATTGTGCTGAGGGGATGACCAGGTATTCGTTCACGCTCTCTGATGGTTTTCACATGCAGTTTTTCTGAGTCCCCAGATAGATCATGCAATCTATGTGTTCTCCTTTGTAATGCCGGTGTATTCAACTGTGTAGCCTTGGACCGTGTGCATGATCGAGACCACGTGTCTCTCGGACCTCTTTCAAGTGCTCGCTGAACTTTTTCCCCAGCACATCCCCCCCAGCCCCCCGCTACCTGCCATGGGCGGCAATCTGAGGGATAGCCCCGGGCGCCAGAAGCTCTAGCTACGCCACTGTACTCTTACATGGGTTTGTGAATTGGCCCCGAAACATTTGAAATGAGAATAAAATGGGAATATTTGGGGAATACACATGTACGGTTAGTACTAACAGAAAGGACTTTGCTCTCTTTGCATTTTTACTAATAGGGAGTTGAATGTTTTAAGAACGATTCACAAAGGCATGCTAGCGTACTCCTGTAGTACTCCTTCCCGTACTCATAAATGCTATTGTGAATCGGCTGATTCATGTTCAAATTGCTTTGAATGGTCCATCAGACCACCAACTCACAGAGGCCTCTCCCCTACAAAGTCCACTCGTACCCTTTATTCTGTCACACTTCTTCATTGGCACTCTTTACTTGCAGCGCACCCGCATAGGAGGGGGTCGGGCTTTGACTTATGGAACTGCTGTTCTTTGGAACTGTCTCCCATATTTTTCTCCCTTACACAGCGGACCTTCTCCTGTTCAGGAAAAAAGTAAAACTCACCTCTTTTCCTCTTAATCCCCTCCCAGATTGAACATTTTGGTTTTCAGCGCCAGGGCACCATCGGTAGACAGTGTGATTTTACAAGTTTACAAATTTGAATTTCAAATTCAAATTTCATTCCATCATTGGCATCACTGTGTGGCATCCTGTTTATCCCGCATTTCTTTGATCTGAGTTACACCACAGCAAAGAATATGCACCTGAGCTACCCCCAGGCTCCAGCCCGCACTCTGCATTGTAGAGGGTACCCACTTTTTGCTGAGCTGACATTTGAGGAGCAGATATGAGTGTTATAATTTAAATCCTGCCCTTCCTTCACCCAGATGACCTTATGGCAGCAATGGGGACATTCATGCGCCAACTCTAGCTCAGACTCCAAGAACTTCCCATTTCTTGAATCCAATTAGTCTAGCAAAAAACAACCAAATTGGTAACATGGAAAAAGAAGTGTGACTCTCATTCCCTTGTTTTTACAACTCTCCACTGGCGCTCCCCTCAGTGCTAGGGTCATCTGTAATGTACTTTGAGCCAAGCACAAATGCATTTTTTGAAAAGACCCAAAATATCTTATGGGCAAAATACACTGTGGACATCTTATTAAAACTTATGTGAGGTTTCCAAATTCCACCCCCCTAAAATAAGCCACTTCACAATCCAAGCAGATAGGGCATCATGGACAAAGCCTGTGATTTGCAAAACTAGAAGGTTTGTCACTACAAACCCCCCTTTCACGAGTCAAAAAGTGTTACCCTACTAATAGAAGGGCTATTGTGATCCGTTAAAATCACAAATATGAAGGGGCGTGAAAGAGGTATCTCCTGCCTATTTTGGATTAATAGAATGTATCAATGGTTTGTGACCATAACTGTAGTTGCAGACCCCCAAGTTGAGTGGTAACTAATTCACAAAGGGAAACCTGCCCCGTAGGACAGATCCCTCTTAGGAAAATGTGTTGGAGGCCTCAACAGCAGCATGCAGTGGTCTATAGGACCATTGCTTGCTGTCCCTAAATTGTTCACAAATAGGAAATATTTTTTTTAAGTTCACCTGTTCCTTTAATAGACACAAGCTACTTAAAAAAATATTTCCTGTCTGTGAATGCAAATGCAGGGATGGAGCTCTGCTGTTCCTTGCAGGCCTCCATCCCTGCAATCACAGCCTATTATGGAGGTTGCCATTGGACAATTTACTATGTGACCTATTAATACACAAGTTGCATTGCAAATTGCATTTTCATTTGAAAACCAATTGGTGTGCAAATTGTACTTAGAATGGGAAGAGTACACGAGGCCCTATATTTCTATGACTATCTCCACCAACACTAATAACTTCATTTTTCACCTTTAGAAAAAAAGACCTCTGCATTTCTGCATTGTATGTAGACCCCGTTAAGAGCACTGAGACCCCCAAGCTAGAAGCTTTGTTTAAGAGCAGATCATACAGATACACTACACAAGGTTCCATGGTCATTGCTTTATTTTTAGAATGCCAGAGAATGCCCACAGGTTCTTTTGCCATCTGCCTTCTCTGCAGCCTCTTGCTGTCTGTTTAGGCCAGAACCAGCTAAAAATAGACGTAGCAGTGTAAGGATGCACCTCAGTCATCTGGTATCCTCAGCAGGACTTTATCCTCGTAGATGGGACCTCCATTTTCTTCAGCCTCTCTCAACCACTCTTCACAAACGCTCCATAGCATGTCACCGTATCATGGTCCCACGACCACTAGACCGCAACTCCAGAATTGCCCTGTGTACTATGAGCAAAGCTTTGAGAAGTATTCTTTTTTCTTTATGGAAGCCAATGAAGATTTTTGAGGATGGGAGTGATTTAGTCTCGGTGTCTGGACCTCATCTTGGACCAGCTGCATTCACCAAATTAGTTTGTCAGGTAGTCAGAGATAAATGGCAGTGCTACAGTCATGGCAAGATTGAATCAGAGGCATGACTTACTGGGCATGGTATTTAGGTGGATTATAAAGCACAATTCTCCTTAGGGGTTTGATTTGCTAGAAGCTGGTGCTTGCAATCTTGGAGATAAGATATTCAAGGAAGAGGTCTAAGACAATGTAGGTAACTAAATTCAGCACAGATAGTGATGGGAAGATGGATGACCCATGCCACCAAACCAGCTGTTTCAATTCGAATTACATGTGGGATGGATGCTAATGAGAAGTTCTCTGCTTGTTGGATTTAGTTTGAGTAAATTTGAAGCCATCCAGTTATATACAATGGTTAAAATGTCCACAAGAACCTCCCTGGTGGAAGACTGAAAGGGATCATTTGTTTCCCTGGGGTACATTTTAAATACTAGCAGAGTGTCATCAGCGTACATGCCAAGTTTTGCTCCTAGACGTATAACAGAAAGACCAGAGGCGAAGTGTAAATATGGAGTAAAAGTAGCAGGATCACAGATCACTGAGGAACACCACATGGCACTCAGCTGGATGTTGACTTAAATGGTGGAAGATAGGGTGCTCGCGAGCGGTTGGATAGGAAAGAACTTATTCATTTAAGAACCAGGTCATCAAGCCTGGCTTCTTTCAATCATTCATTTCTTTCTTTCTTCTTTCTTCTAACAATCACGATTACTTCCCCTGAATGTTATTTAACTCATGTGTTTCTCTAAATTTCTCTTATGACCTGATACTAATCTGAAAGGAGGTCACTTTGGATACTTTATATGTGTGCACAGGCCTGTTGCAACCTGCAGGTGTTGTTCAGCTCTACGGAAGCCACCTTTGCTGAAAGGAGCACAGGCGGTCTGGTACCCTTGGGGATGTCAGACACCATATCAGTGCTTAATTTGTAAAAAGAATAAGTGCCAGGGCTCTCATCAGGAGGCAACTGCAGTTTGCACCACACATTGCCCCTGCCATGGTGGCAATGATAGTAACAACACAACTACTAACCATTACACACCCACTGTCAGGAATGCTCCGCCTCTGCTACTAGTTACTGCAGGGGCAGAGCGGCGTGGGCATAAAGCGGCTCTGTGACCGCGGAACAGCGCTTCGCGTTCTAGTGATCGCGTGATGGTCTTCCGAGTCCAGTTCACTCACCTTGTACCTACCGGGTTGTCGGATTCACGCTGCGGCGGTTTCTCCGGTTCCTGCTTTCGTACTCCTCGTCGGTGCTTCGGTACCCATCATTGGAAACTCCTTAAAAAAAAATTAAAGAAAGGAGAAACCTTCTATAGTACCAAACGGCATCTGAATTGCTGAAAAGGCACTCTACGCTGGCAAGTTAAAAAAATGTATAAGTTACTTATCTGATGGTTGTCCTTACAGCCTTGGAGATTCCGTATTCCCTCTGTGCACACTGAGTAAAGCTGTAAAATAGAAACAGCTCATTAGTGTTTCCTGAAGTTAAGGAGACATATCATATAGCCTGCACATTTTTGCATATTTTTATTATTTTCTTAAAGGGAACAGTTCTTCCTGTTAAATACTTCCTTATCTGTTCTCTTATGAATACATGACATTTTGGGATATATGTAACTCACTGCTACATACTAATAGCAGGTGAGTGTTTCATTGTTGCATGTATTTATATTCTCATATTGGCTCTATTGAACTGGGATTACAAAATATGTCTCTATTCTCTCTCCTATAGATTGCACCATTGTTCCTATATGCACTGTGATTGATTTATAGTGTAAGAGGGGAGTTAGGCAGGTAGCGAAGGCCTTTACAAACATATAAACTTAATTAGAATTGTAAAGCACTATATAAACTAGTACATACACTAATCATCCTTCTCTGCTGTTTACATACAGGGGAAACATATGACTGCATTTGAACCTTACTTGCTTCATTGGGTACTCCGTGGGACATTTCTTCATTTCTCTTCCCTTGTTTCCCCTCTTCCCCCATTGTACCAGTTTTGCTTTGACACTGTTGGGCATACTTAGTGGGGCAGGGAAGTTGGGACCTATTCTTCTGAACTTGTATATCGCTCCTGCGGAAACAAAAGGTGAGAGTTTACACCCACAAGTGTGACAAATCGGATTATTTCAGGCCCCTAAAGCTATAAGAATGGCTTGGGCAGCAGTAATAGCTATTGTTAATGTATATTGAATTAATAATTAACTGTTGTTGTAGTCATCTCTAAATTAGCCAGACAGCACCATCTTGTGGCAGACTGTCACAAGTGCCGGTGTTGACATTTACGTGCCAGTGCCGAGCACCGGAAACCACCGGCTCAAATTAAGCACAGCACCATAATGCCCACAGAATATGAGTACAAGGTCCAGGCAGCTTACATACAATCAAGAATGGAGTTCAGCACTATTGAAGTGTGGGAATGGGCAGGGCAAACTCTTCTATCGCGTTTTGTATTGTTTGTACCGATGTCCCTCCTATTGTGAATCTGCCCATCTTCTTTTAGGGCCTTTAGGTACATATGCTTATAACTTTTGTTTACTTATCAATATTATGATTATCATTATATGAAAATATGTTTTCTATTCATTATGAATTTTGATAGCTTGCCCTTAGCTTTCAAATTCATATACTCGTTTTTTGAATTGTGTAGAGAAACTATATCTGTAAAAGGACGAATTGATGAGTGACCATAATATTGACTTCTGGGAATCTTGTCTTTCTAGTGAGGCTGCAGATTGAGAAGACTTCTCAAGAATATAAACTGTTCTTGCGAGAACCCCCACCATGGCAAACCCTTCAGTGCTAATTAGTATTAGCCAGGATTTGCCAAACAGGAGAGTCATTTGATATATTATGTTTACTTGTTGATACTGTTTACCTTTTGCTCATTCACCATTGCTACTCTCCAGACCCCACTCAGCCAAGGCCCCTCCTTCTCCTCTCACATGATACACATATTTTCAGTGTTGGCTGTTCTGTCTATGTCTGTTTTTATAGACATTGTGCTGTCTAGAGTACAAGCACATACCTGCCAACTCACACAGTGCCACCGTGTGACACACAATATTGGCTCCCATCACACGGTCTCCCGGGGAAGAGCAGATTTCACACGGTGGCAGGGAAAACAACTGAAAACCTCTGTAAGCAGTGGTTTTCCAGCTCGTTTTCCGAGGCTTTGAACTGACAACGTCCATTAAAGGGTGTGAAAACACCCCAGGACATCGACATCAGCCTCAGCAAGCTTTTGCTTTTTTTAAGAGGAGGGGCCTTGGGGGGGCGGGTGGGCTTGAAAAGTGCCTCATAGGTACTTCTCGGCACAAGGCTCTGCCCCTTCAAGGCCCGCCCCCTCCTCACACGATGAGATTGTTCTTCACGTTGGCAGGTATGCAAGCACTAACTTGGTAGCTCCACCAGTTACTTCATTTGCTCTATTCACTCCAGCTTACAAAAACGGAGAAGCAACCACTGCTCTATGGTTCAGAGCTGTGCTGTCTGCTGCAGCTCACTGAGTTACTGAGTTAATGCACGTGCTGTGGGTGCATGGCTTTCATCAATGCCCCATAAACCATTTCAATTCAATTTATTTATTATGATTTGGAACTCCAAAGAGTTCCACATAAAAACATAAATCCAAATTATCAACTCAACCAACACTTAAAAAGAAGAAATTCTATTTTCATTAAAAGATAAAAAATTCATACGTACATGTTAATTACAGAGAGGAGCAATATGAGCACAAAATCAATTTCAGAGTGCTTTCAAATACAAAGCTTGCAGGGGCTGGACAAAACAAGTTAAACCCTTGAATCCTTAGACGACTTCAACTGTGCTTTTACGATGATTGCTAAAATATATGATTGTAATAAAACGATTAATTCAAGATTCTATAATTCGATATAATGTACATAATAACTAGCAGCATCAAGGGAGATGAAAAAGTGCAAGTGCTCAAATATCAAAATCTTGGAATGGTAGATATTCAATTGTACATAACGGTATTCATAGCAGCATATAAGGAGATAAAAATACAAGTACACAACTATAGCACCAATATCAAAAGTCCCTTTTAAAATGCGTCCATAACGTAGATAGTAACAAACATATTAGTACAATAACACTTTAAGAATTACAACCTGCTAATAAAAGCTACCCAAAAGTATTATTTATAAAATTCATAAAGTTTAGCTCTAAGTGGTGCTTATCCGCCCTACTATGGCTAAGCCGGGCAACCTGTTCATTCTCTAGAATATATTTAGAAATTGTTTAAAAAATCTAAAAAATTTAAAACAGACAGGTTCGGGGGGGGGGGAGGGGCAGAAGACAGTTACGGGCCTCCTCAGCGGTGACAATATTGTACTTTAGAAAAAAAGGTCTCGAATATCTACGTCGAAAAGGTTGTAATAGGGACAAACAAATAGGACGTGATTTAAGTCCTGTACACAAGTACCACATAGGTGACAAAGTCTTTCCTGCCTTGGAAGACCCTCCCAAGCTCCTGTTACAATTCTTAAGGGAAGTAAGTTCAGCCGGAGTAACAGGATTACTCTGTTCACTCCGTGTTGGAGATTCCATAGAACGTAAGGTTGTGGCTTTTTATATATACTACTCCCCACTATAAGGTCATTTTTGCGATGCTCTGCGCTCAGTACTGTATCTCTTTTACGAGATACGTCATAAATAGTTTTTTAAATTCTGGTTTTCAAAACTTGTTTGGGAAGAGCACCTGTGCAGACGATTTCAAGATAGAACAAATTTACCGCTTTCTGGTAATTCCTAAAAAAGAACACTTTTTCCCTTCAATGTGTCAACATTTTCCTCACGCATTGCTACCCGTAAAGGGTTCTCAAAACTGGTTTAATAGTGCATTGCCCCATCTTAAGCACGCAGCCATAGAGAACACTTAAGTGGAAAGTAACCCAAATTTGAGCCGAATCGCCGCTATGGTTGCAGTGCGATTTAGATTACACATTTGGCGCCAGATACGCCCCTCTACTTTCTCAAAATTCTCCCAGTGCTGTTCGTCTACCGTTTCGCATGCATAACTCAACGCTGGAGATATTTTAATTTTGTAAACTGATAAAACATGTGCAAAGTGTCTTTTCCCGCAATGTTTATAGAGTCTGCTAATTGCGGAGTCCTGAGAGATTGCCTTGCCTCTGCACTGGTCAATATGATCGCTACTGGAGCACGTACTTGTGAAAATTCTCCCTAACTTCACCACGGCGAGTTTATCATTCCCCAAGAACCAGTGCATATTTTTCCTGACTCGGCATCCCCGATATCGAAAAACCATAATTTTACTTTTTGAAATATTTATTTTTAAAAAGTAATCAGACAGCTCAACCACATAGTTCCTAATTTTGGGGGATCCCCTTTACAAAGCCCTACCCTACTCGGCAAATCATTAATATAAAGAGAAAAGAGAAGAGGGGCCAGTAGGCACCCTTGCTTCAGCCCGTTTTGGGTCTCTATTTTTCGTGACAGGCCCTGAGTTCCACCCAGTAGGACCTGGGTCCAAGTGGAGGAATGCAATGCAATGATTAACCTAAGAAGATTCATGGGTATCCCCATAGCGGTCAATTTTCTCCACAGTGTCCCCCGGTCGAAGGCCGTGGAGAAATCTATAAAGGCCGCATATAACGGTATAGCCCTGCTCATTGGGTATTTTTTAGTTAATGTTTGCAGGGCAGTAATATTATTGAGGGTACCGCTATATTTACGGAACCCGGCTTGGGGACAAAACGGTTTCCAAAGGCCCGGTCTTGAAGGTGAATGAGTATGCTCTTGGCGAACAGTTTTCCAGTCACATCCAATAGTGCGATCTGTCTAAAGCTTGCAGTGGAATTTTTTGGTCCCTTTTTATATAATGGGACCACAATGCTACCCTTCCAGGACGACGGAATGGTCCCATGTGTATAGCAGTAAGAAAAAAACGGACTCAAGAATTGTGCCCATGCTGCGCTGTCCTGTTTGGCTATAGCTATTGGTACATCGTCACGGCCCATCGCACCTGAATACCTTGCCCCTTTAATGTAACCCTCTATTTCATTACACGAGGGGGCGCCATATTCGCTCCCCACCGAGGAGTCAATGACCAAGTCTAAACTCCACCCAGCTGAGGGATTTTGAGCATATAACTGGGAAATGTATATGGTCCATTCTTCGTGAGATATCAAAATGGGTTTTGCCTTAGTTCTGCCATCACAAAATTTGGCTATTAAAGCCCAATATTTACAAGTATCACTGGAATGTGCCACCTCTCTTAATTTTATCCAATTTGCATCTTCCACCCCTCTGCGCTCGGATACCAATTTTCTTTTTCTTGCCTGTTTTAATCTATTCATTTCCCTTTGTCTAGACATTAAAGACTGCTTATATTGTTCCCTTATCAGGGCATTAATCTCACATTTCAGTTTTTTATCACTCATGGTTTAGGCACTAAAGGATTAGTGCTGCTGATTTGCTTTTTGCTTCCGCACAATCTAATTAGGACCAATATCCTCTCAAATCTGGAAATGGGATTTTCCTGACTAGGGCCAGGATACACATTTTCAAAAATTCTCCTAAAACATGGAAGGTTTTTACTAGACCAAAAAGTACGCCCGTTAATTCAATTGTATAGAATGCTTTCATCCCTTCGATTCCAGGGTTCCATCAACTCCATGTTAACATCTACTACAAGAACTCCATGATCGCTTTGTTGGCAGTACCTTAAATTACATACATGCACCAAACAATTGTTAGGAGACCGCCATATAGTCGATCGGTGAATGCCCGCATGGGCCCTGAAAGGTGAAAGAGGCAGGAGAATCATCTGGGAATCTTGCATTCAACACTACAAAATCACACATTCTCAGATTATGCAAGAAAGACAAACCCCGCCTATCTGATCTAATGTGGCCGGGCAATAAGAATTTAGGGATGGACCATACGTCCTCCAACTCAGGGTTAGAAAAAGCCATGGAGGAAAAGTCCGAGATTTTAGCATTAAAATCACCCACCATCAATATCGAGGTGCACTCTTCGGAGATACTTGTCTTATGCACAAAGGAAAAAATCGATTCAACCAGTGAGTCTGATGCTCTCCCAGGTGGAATGTATACATTTACCAAAAAAGTGATGCAGTTTGACCTCATATACCTTTACCTAACCTAAGTTTCACACCCATGCAAAGTTTGGAAGGATGGAGAAAAACCACAGGATTCCAATTTATAGTGCAGCAATTTATAGGCCACCACTAGCATGACCTTTAGTTGAAGGCTTTGCTGCACCACAATATACAAAAAAGTTCTCAAAATTGAAATCCATGCAGCTCCATGTTTCCTGGAGACAAATTATTTTGGGATCGTTTTCTAATAAGAAGTTTAACTTGAGATTGGATTTCCAACACCCGCTAGGTTCTAAGACAAGATTTTTCCCACTGGGTTACCTCCGCAACATAGACAGTTTCGCATTTTCTTTTTAGCCGTTCAGCGAGCCAGCTACCCAACTCCACAGGGCCATATCTTCATCCCCTATGGGTTTGATGGAACTTTAAACCTTGGGTCCTATAATGTTAATCTCTCTTTTTCCTAAAGAGCTGCTCACCGAAATGTTAATGTCTTTTGGATTTATGGCACCCCTTGTGTTGGGAAACCTGCTACCTGGCTCCTGACAGTCAATCCTGTTGGATTCGAGCGGGGACACCAAGGGGCCCACATATGGAACCACATCTATCCCTCTTTTCCTAAAATAATCAACTTTAGCCAACACTAGCATTGCAATTATCCCTGAACTGAATGTGACTCTGGTATTTGGGGTACTGCTAATAAAATCTAGATAGACCAGCTCAATGTCTTTGCTTATTACTAATCTTAAATCCTCCATTTCTGATAACAGCTGCAGCAAAGAGCTTCTGTTAAATAGAGCTGATTCGGTATCAAACAAGGAAGCTAAAATCAAAATTTTAGTTGCTTGCCCAAAACGGCGTCTAACATATGTCTTATCACTTAACCTTAGATTAGACCCTAACGTGGACAACAGCCCAGTACAAGGAGCAATCTTGGAACCCCCCTCCGGGAACCTCCCTTGGCCGGGATTAAACTGTACTGGGAGAGTACCCCGGCCTGGAAGAATAGAAGGGACATTATCCTTGGGCTGACCTATGTCTGGCACAACGGCATAGGTTTGTACCATTAAGTTCCCTGAGTTATGATCTTTCCTGATTCCTCGGTGCACTACATCCGTGTCGATATGTTTTTCAAAATTCTCCCATATGTTTTCCGCTCCCCCCACAATAGATTTTGGGGTCCCTCTATCTTCATGCCATTCATGCACCCCGGATTCCTTCCAAGAGGGGTCAACTGCTATGGGGGAGGGGGTGGGAGGATTTATATTTAAACGCCCCAAATTTTGGCCATCATCAAAGACTGGGGGCCTGAAGTCCTTCATACTTTGAGGCGGGTTTGAGGTGTCTGGCTCCTCAAGTGCCATAGGAAACTGCAATTTTTTGTGCTTCCGTTTTGGAATGCGCAGAATCCTGTTCTTCTCCCACCTCCGACCTTTTAGTCCATTACTTTCTTTCGAAGGGGCAACCTCCCCAGGGAGAACAGCATTTAAACAGTCAGTAGACTGTTTAACGTGGAGGGGGTTGGATAGTGATTCAGTAGTGCAAGATATGTTCGTTTTCCCTTTTTTTTAAATGGTGTACACCTGTAATGGGTTCATAGGTGCAATTACGTTTGTGTTACCCCTAGGACTGGTGTACAAGGTATCCCCTATGCATTGTTTCTCAGGGGCAGAGCTTACCAAGGGACTACCTCTAAACGGGGAAGCAATGGGGACCCCCCTATCTTCCTGAACCTCAGCCTGGATTCCCAAGCTAGACACCCCTACATGCGTCTGGCATGCCTGAGATTTTACTTCAGCGCCCTTTTCAAGCTTACTTATACTGAGATTAACAGGATTGAGCTTCTGAACCCCTATTAGAATTGGTGAGAGGACATCCAGTATATGATCAGAGTTCATAGTGGTTTTCTCCAACAAGGATAAAATTGACGAGAGAATCCTCTCTAAAACATAAAATATCTCGAGATTACCCCTCCCCCGCAATCTATTATCTGCTACATTTAGTACTTGCATAAAATTGTGAACCCCTTTATCTGGCGACGCTTCTGGCGCCTCCAGATTAGACAAATCTAATGAGTGCACACGAGACACACTAGAGGGGGTGCTACTGTACAGGGTTGGCATACGAGGGCAACTAGCGTGAGTAACCGATGGGAGTCTCTGTTCCAGCTCCCTGGTGACTGGCATTTTCAAATTGGCCTCCAAGACTTTGTTTTTTTCCAACGGTATGGCAATGTCCGGCAAGGTGTAATCCTCAAAATCCCCAGATTCAAGGCTACAGTCTACAGTCTGTGGCATTTGCTGAGTCATTTTAGGGGAGAGATGACTGGAACAACGCTCAGTGTTGCTCAAGAGGCTAAGTTTACCTTCGAAGGATACCAGCCCTGCCAGTGGAGACAACCCCCTTCCAGCGGAATTTATTTCAGATTGAGCCTCAACATTTTCCAAGGGCATGTCCATCTCCATCTCGGTGTCTTCCGCCATTACCGGTAGAACACTTCCATCGGCGGCCTGTGTTAATGGAGATATTGTGGTTGCTCCACCAGTGTTCTGATGGAAAAACTTAGAGGAAAGTGGGACTGTCAGCTCAGAAAGAGCAGGGCAAGCACTCACCTCGACCTCATGAACTACACCGGTGCCTACTCCCTGGGCCTTATCATTTGCCGCTATGCCCCTTAATGAGCTCCTCACGCCCTTTGTGAACATCGACATCACGGAGGGATAGGATTTCAGGTGTGAAAGGTGACCACGAGGTTTCCTTCGCCTGATTGTCTTAAGTAACTTAAGAGGACTAGTGTGATCAAAGGAGTGATTAGCTGGCCCTGGATGGGACCCTAACGACCCAGCGGAGGATCCAGAGGGAGCAGTAGACCGCCCTGAACGCAGGCACCTAGAGGGCATTAGCAGGTGATTTTAGTTTGTGGGCGTTACGAAACCAAAATACCGCAGCCTGCGAGCTGGCTGACTGGTTGAGCACTGCTGGTTTTGCTAGTTATGCTGATTATGCTGGCTAGTCCTAATTCAGTCTGCCAGGCTCAAACCCGGTGCTGCCACGGTGCGGTGGAACTAACTCCGCTGGTCTGCTGGTCTTCTCTGAACAGCGCACTCTAGGCCAAGTAAGCCCTGAAAGTCCACAAAATTACAACAAATAAACCATTGAGCGTGGTCACGAATGGAGCTCATCCACTCCTGCTCTCAGGCTCTCTAGTTTGAATTGAATGGAGGACCCTGGACTTTCTGCTCAATAGGCCATCTCCTCTGCTGTCTGCCGTCTTGCAAGGGCTCCTTTCGCTTACACAGTTTCATGGTTTTCACAACAGCCTAGTGGCAGTCTGGTGGCAGTACATATCTAAAATACTCCCAGCATGATGACAGACAATAATATAAAGGCCTTCTTACCTCCGGCGCTGATCTGTAAGGTCCTTACTACCACAGCATGTCCTAGAGTATTGCAGTGCTTTGGCTGATGTAACTAATGTAGCTGAAGTGAGCTGAAACCGTGGAACCGCTGTAACTGCGCCGAAGCCTAGGATTCTGCAGAGACTTGTCTGAAGTAGCAGGAATGTTGCGGGGATGTTGCAGGGATGTGGTAGAAAATGTAGTTAAAACTATAGTTGAGGAGACCTCTGAAGTTTGCACTAATTCTCTGGCTGGACTGTTACTTCGCCTTTAATTCTTCTTTATTTCCTGTTGCTGGTTTCTTTGCTGGTTGGAGGGATCTTTTGGCTCCTGCCGTGGGCCTGGAGGATGGGCAAGTTGGAACCCGCCTGCCTGAAGAGACTGCGGACCGCACCCACACCTGAACCTAGTGGGCTGCCTCCGCGGACCATCTATAACTCTCTCTCTGCAGCCGCTAACTATCGGCGGCCGCACAGGTCTTTGTCCTCGATTCGCTGAAATTTTGTGGTTGGCGGCGGCAACACGACCTACCAACCCGTAAGGAGAGTACGGGTGCAGGTACGGGTGCAGGTCAGGTGCAAGTCTCAGGTGGCGTTACGGAAAGGTTTCAGGCTGCGGGAGAAACGCTGACCTCTGGCTCGCCGCTTGCCTCAGCTTGCTTGCACCTTCACAGGCTTCGCCTCTCACGTCTCTCACCAAAAACCCTCAGACGTTAAGAGGGGAGGAACTAGAAGGATCAGGGCAGAGGAGGATTATTTATCCATCGATTTGGTACAGTTTTGTGTGTTCTGTGTGCATGTTTAAGGTGAAGTAAACATTTCACAAAAAATGTTAGCTTAGCCTTCACACACCTATCCAGGTGTCATGGTTCATCACAGGGCTTCCTCATTAGTCAAGCATGATTATAATTGTGAGTGGGCTTCCTATATTGAATAAAGCACTCTGGGGCTCTCACTAGGGAAAGAAAGGAGTGGGGATTCTAAAAGTATTGTTTAAAATCACCTGGGTATCTCAAAAAGCATTTTATTTCCACAGTGGTCAGCATGTTTCTGCCAGGTGACTCCGTCCGTGAAATTCTTAAGGACCTGGATCCCTACCGTGTACAGACTCTGTGTTAGAAATGGGGGTCTCTATTTGGCAGGTTGTTACCCTGTCCAAGTAGGGACCCTTCGTCTTAGTCAGGATAAAGGAGTTACACTTCTAAAATAACCTCTGCTCACCCCCTTGGTAGCTTGGCACAAGCAGTCAGGCTTATCTCAGAGGCAATGTGTAAAGCATTTGTACATAACACACAGTAATACAGTGAAAACACTACAAAAGGACACCACACCAATTTTAGAAAAATGGCCAATATTTATCTGTGTAAAACAACCAAAACGATAAGAATCCAACATACAGCTATTCAAAAATGTCAATAAGCAAAAATAGACTTTAAAAACAGTTGCTTGAAGTCGATAGCTCCGTCTGGGGCTATCACGGCGTTGTGAACAAACAAATCCTACAGTTCTAGCTGACCGAGGCGTCACGGGCATGCTACGGTGTCGGGAAGACCCGCAAACAGTACCTCTAGAGATGCAGGGTGTCGGGCACCTCCTAGTGAGCTCAGAAGAGCCGGTGTCAAAAGGCGTCGGGTCTGGAGGTTGGTGCAGGAGTCGTCGGGCCCTTGAAGTCACATGCGTTGCAGATCAGACTGTTGAAGGCAGGAGCGCCAGCATCGGCGGGCGTGAGGGCTGTGGTGCGAAGTGCAGCGGTGTGGTGTGCAGAGCTCTCAGGTCACGGTGCAGGCAGTGGCTTGGTGACGGCATCCAGCGGCGTCGGTGAGACCAGGGCGGCAGTGCGAGTGGGATGGTGCTCGTCGCCGGCAGGTCACGGTGCAGGCAGCATCGTTTTCGTTGTTGAAGCGCTGTCGTCGGCTGACGAACTGGAGCCGATGGCGCCGGTGTCGGTGGGCCAAGGCTGCGGAGTGGGACGGTGCAGTGAGTTGTGTAACTTACGAGCGGTGCCCCAAACCACGGTGCAGGCAGTGGCGTCACTGTCGGCGCGAAGTGGCATCGTTGGGAATACCAGGGCGGCAGTGTGAAGGCAAAGTGCGGTGCCCACAGGTCACAGTGCAAGCAGCGGCTCAGTGGCGGCATCGGTTGGCGGTGAGACCAGGGTTGCAGTGCGAGATGCGGCGGTGCCCTCTGCGGTGCCTTCAGGCCAGAGAGTTGTCAGTGGCGTCGGATTGCTTTTTATTCTGTTGCAGCCCCAAACACACAGTTCCTGGTGCTGTTAGCAGATGAGCTTGAAGTCTTTGCTGTTCCTGAGACTTCTTAAACAGGGGGAAAGCTCTACCTCAAGCCCTTGGAGAAACTCAGAAAAAGAAGTTGTAGAAAATTCAGTCCAGTCCTTTCACTGCCCACGACAGAAGCAGCCACTGCAGGCCAACTCAGCAAAGCACACAGCAAAGTGGTAGTCTCTCCTCACAGCTTCTCCAGCTCTTCTTCTTGGCAGGTTCCTTATTCCCAAAGCCTTTTAAAGTCCTGGGGTCTGGGCCCCAATATTTATTCCACATTTCCCTTTGAAGTTGGTACAAACAAAATTCCTCTGGCACACAGGAGGTGGTGACAGCTTTGTCGAAGGCAGCCACAGTCCAATCAGGTGCAATTGAAAACTCCTTTCACTACTTTAAATGCAGCCAGGTCAATTCAGCCTGGCTATGAGTCACCCAGGGAAGGCAGGACACACCTCAACCCCACCTTGTGTCTGTCTAGTGTGAATGCACGTCCCCTGCTCCTGTCACTCTGAACCCAGATAGTGAATACACAAATAGCAGAGGCACACAGGATGGTTAAGAAAGAAAATGCCCACATTCTAAAAACTGTATTTTCAAACACACAATATAAAAATCATCTTCACTGAACAATTTATTTTTAAATTCTGAGTTCAACAAGCCTAAACTTCAGCTCCCTATCTTCTAATGGAAAGTTATGCTTGTAAGGTGTTACAAGGCAACTCCCATGTTAACCTATGAAATAGATAGCCTCGCAATAGTGAAAAATGAATTGCACTGTATTTCACTATCAGGACACACAGGGGTACCTTGGGCCTACCTTAGGGTTGTCTTACATGTAAGAAAAGTGAAGGTTAGGGCCTGGCAAGTGGGTGCACTTGCCTGGTCGGCATGACAGTAAAAACTGTACGCAGACACTGCAGTGGCAGGTCTGAGAACCCTTTGAAAGGCTACTTGTGTGGGTTGCACAATCAGTGCTGCAGGCCCACTAGTAGCATTTGATTTCCAGGCCCTGGGCACACCTGTGCACATCACTAGGGACTTGTGAGCAAATCAAATATTCCAATCATGGAAACACCTATCCATATACAGAATTTACAGCAGGTGCACTTGCACTTTAACACTGAACAGCAGTGAGAAAGGGCGCAGAGACATTAAACCAGCAAAAACAAAGTCAAAAAAGGAGGCCAAAAAGCAAAACGTCAGGGGAAAATCTGCTGAAAATGCCAAGTTCAAACCTCTGTCCCTTCATTCATACATACAGCATTCAGCACAATCACAAAGTATACTTGCTGAGAACAGGTAGTAATATGTCTCAAGCATATTCCACATGTTATACCACCCTATGTACAACAAGATGTTCACCAAAATATCACACTTTAATATCGTCTGACAAAAATGTATGACCTAAACATTGTTTACAAAAAGTTCTCCAATTGGAGTTAGTAGAAAATCTACACTTAAAGGAGAAAATTTATGTTCAGTCCCTATTTTTGTTAATAATATTCTGAGATACAACCTCCTGCTGCAATAGAAAGTGTTTCCATGAAGCCTAAAAAATGTAATGCGTGGCATTGGCGTCATAAATAATTTTCATTTGGATAAAATATCGTGTTTGCATTGACTAGTCAGTGCAAATGTTATTGTGGACTGGCCATGAAGTGCTAATGCCAGCGTAAAATTGCTCAGTCACCAGCACAAAACAGCAGAGTCAGCAGCGCAGTACATGGAAGCTGGCCCGTGTTTTTAGGTCGAAGCCTACCAGACAGCCCGGCTGTATGGTTTGCTAATGGCATCTTGGGGACATTCGGAAAGCTTCCCTTGGAATGCATTCTGCCCGTTGTTTGCCACTGGCTTTGTGGTTTGTAACTCACATCTGCTTGCTTTCTATGTGCTGGCTTTATTTGTTTTACGCTTTCCAGTTTGAGTTCATCCCTTCCCATACCCAAAACCCTATTCGCTGTATTCGTCTACCAGTGCTCGATTTCTGTAAACAGGCCTTTAAATCTTGTTCTTATCTTGTCACATTTGCTGTGCATTCAAATACAGAGGTCAAATGCCAGGCTTTCTCTTCCAGGGGGGTTGGTGTTTACTTTTCTTTCACTGTCTTCAAAGTGAGAGGATTTATGTGACAATCATGCTGGCTCTGGGAAGTGCTTGAGGAAGGCTGTACTGTGTGATTTTTTTTCTAGTACACATTTAAATGTCTCTAAATAAACTGTGCAGATATTTTAGAAGTAGAAAAGCCCAAAAAAAGCAAATTTTGGGGTAAATCTGAAGTGTGGTGAAAATAAATATTTTAAAATTATCAAAACAAATCAATACACTAGGTGCCGACATTTCCACACATTATTGTTTGTGTGCTGTATACTTTTATCAGTGAACTGTATGTCTAGCAAATGTAATGGTCATTTCAATTGAATTTGTGTTGTCTGTAATGGAAGTGTGCTGCCACACCATGCATATTCCACTCTACCGCCACTGCAATCTACACCACACCACTTTACACCATGCCGCTGCACTCTGTACCACTGCACTCTACTCCACTATGCACTACTACATTCTATGCCACTGCACTCTATGCCTCTCTACTCTACATTAAACCACTCTGCTCTATACCAATGCACTCTATGCTACTCTACACTACTGCACTCTTTGCCACTGCACTCTTCACCATTGCACTGTACACCACTTCAGTCTAGGCCCCTCCACTCTACTTTTCACAACTCCACTCTACATCAGTCCACTCTATATAGCTTTGCAACACTTCACTCTATGCCACTACACTCTATGCCAACACACTCTACGCCAATGCACTCTACTCTGTACCACTCCACTTTATGCCCCTGCACTCCATGCCAATCCACTGTGTGCCACTCTACTCTACTCTGCACAACTGCACTCTATGCCACTGAACACACCACTTTACCCCATTACTCTATGCCACTCTACTCTACGCCACCTCACTCTACCCTGTACCACTTCACTCTACATCACTTCACTCTACTTTTAAACAATCTACTCTATGCCACTGCACTCTACGCCACTCCACTCTATGCCACTGCACTATACGCCACTGCACTCTACGCTAATGCACTCTGTCACTGCACTCTACTCTGCACCGCTGTAGTCTATGCCACTCTACTCTACGCCACACTACACCACTGCACTCTACGACACTTTATGCTGCATCACCACACTCTCTGCCACTGAACTCTATTTCACTCTACTCTGCAGCTCTTCACTCTGCAGCACTGCACTCTACAGCAGTGCACTCTACGCCACTGCACTCTACGCCACTGCACTCTACGACACAAATAAATATAAAAATCAGATACATAACTATTGGTCTTCTCTCCTTATTGCAGAGGAGGGATCCTTAAGGCAAAACATAAAATCTTACCTGCAGGAGAAGTAAGTTGGCCAATGGGTTGTTAATCTCCTGGATGTCAAGGCCTCTCTGGATATTCCAATTGGGTATTAATTTCAAAATATGTCTGTAGTCCAGCAGAAACGGATAATAAAGCACTTAATAAATGGGTGATCCGGAAGGCCGACATAGAGGACGTGTGCAAAAGAGATAATCTACACCACTTAATGGAGACATACTAGGGTGGGCATGCCCCGCCTGACCTTCAGTGGGCCCTGAAGATCAGGCTGGGGCAGGTCCCTGCCTTTATAAAGTGGAAGTTGGGTATACTGCTTGGGGCGGTAAGTGGTATGTGTCCCTTCTGCCAAAACGCTCCATTGTCCTTTCCGCACATAGTTGCATTTTGCACATGCTTTGATAAAAGCAGAAGTTTGCTGTTACCTGTTTTTAGAATATTACTGGTTCGTCATCCCTGTGACCTAATGACAGTAATTGTAAAATGTAATAATATAGCAGTGTGCTACGCTGGAGGTAAAATCTTGGCTGGAGTTGATGAACAGTTAGTTGAACGGAGTAGTCCATTGTACTAGATGTACATTAATGGAACTTTGAGGCTGGTCCTCCAATGTATGATCCATGGCTCCTGTGAAACCGGCTTTAGCCTGAATCAGGAACACGATGGTCCCTCACCGCATGTACCATCACTCACTATAGGTGGTTAATGCCGTTTAAAAATGAGAAATTAAGGGGCATATTAGCAAGGGCACTATCGCCGCTTTAGCAGCACTTTTTGCCGCTAAAGCGGCGATATTCATATCGCCCTATCAGTAAACTGTCTCTAACAGCAGTTAGAGACAGTTTGCGGGCATTAGCGCCCGTTTTTTTACCGCTTTGCATGTCAGCGATATTTATCGCTAATGACATGCAAAGTGGGCGTTCCCGACGAACAAACCTGGGAAACACCCGCTAACAGGCCTATCGCCTATTAGCAAGGTGGCTATGGCCCCAGTTAGCGACGTGAAAAGTCGCGCTAACCGGGGTCATCGCCATTTATTTAACACCTGCAATTAGCAGGTGTTAGCCATACCTAACATGGGGGGTGGATTATGCTGATACGACCACAGGGTCGTATCAGCAAGGTGTTCTCCCTTCTCCATGCAACATCGCTGGTTTTTCAGCGATGTTGGCTCATTTCCCTCGCTATCGCTGGAATATTCATCGCCATAGCGCTAATCGTTGCTAATACAGCGTTAGCGTGGCGATATATTCCAGAGATAGCCGGCAATAAAAAAATCACGCTAAGCAGGGTTAGCGATGATTATCGCCTCTTCTTGCTAATATGCCCCTAAGTTTGCTTTCTCTTCTGCTATAATTGCATCTTGCACAAATACAATTGTATTTTGCACATTTATTACTGTTGTGGCCCTATGTTGCCCAAAATTAACTGTATTTTGCAGAAAGATAATTGTACTTTGCATAAATATTTCTGTTGTAGCAGTATTTTGTACTAAAAGAAGTGATTTTTTGCACAATGCTAGGTTTCTATATAAGCAATTTGCGTGTGTGGTTCTTGGAGTCATTTCCCCTAATGATCCGAGCATTGTCTTCTGTTGTATCTCTCTTATCTAATCATATCTACCTAATACCTCGTAATCGGACTGTGAGATCCGGTGAAAGGCACATTATACGTTTTCTTAAATGAAATAAATGTCACCTGACAATTAGCTCCAGCTCCTTCCTATAATCGCTAAAAGTAAAGTCTAACTCGGTGTTTGCAGTTTCCTAATCACACCCGCTCTGATGCAGTTGCAAAGTTCCCGAGTATAATTATGGTGGCCATTCATTCTCCAACTCCTGCTGCTAATCTCGTTTCCTATTAGAAAAAGTCATTTTTAAGATGCGCGCTTTAAGTGCCTCGCTGGGAATTGTTACAGCGTCCCCCTCTGCCTTTAAAATGGTCTGATCTTTCCGTGCGCATCTCGCGCTGCCGCATGTGGATAAACATTTTAATATTTCTCTGACTGTTTTATTTGCAGCAATAAAACCTAACATAAGCGTCCCATAAACCCCTTCATAAGCATGAATGATGCACTTATTGCTGCGCCCAGCCCCTCTGACATGTTGGGACCAGCACATGTTTCATTATCGCACCTTTTCAAGCGCCTTCAGGCTCCCTTACCTAGCAGACTAGAACCATATGGGAAGGTGGTCTGGCACCGACTCCCAGGTAGGGCCCGCGGAGGGATTTAACTGCTACAAGCATGATAATATCCATCATTGCAATTAGATTTTCATCTAAATTCTTACTTTGTGGCTATATACTTTGCAGAAAAGTTGAATCCGTCAGCAAACTCATATGTCCGTTTTTTTTAAAAAGCTGCACTTTCAGGTGTATGCATGCACTGCTATATCTGCGTGCACCAAATGAAAAACTGAGGGGCATACTTACAAGGGGATTGCGCCACAGAAACGTCACTTTTTCAGATTTCTGCGTGAAAGGGTGTGCAATGGGTGTTGCTGTGGGCGTTTCAGCAGACACCCATGGCTTTTTGACGCTGCCCCAGATTTACAAGGATCTGTAAGTCTGAGGCAGCACCAAAAACTAACACCACGCAAGACCAGGCATTAGAAAGGCGATACAAGGAGAAATACTTATATTTCTCCTCGTTTTTGCCTTTTCTATGTCATTCTGCAGCACACATAGATAGAGCAAAACGCCATTAATAATTGTTTATGTGCAGGAAAGTGTCCCTTCCTGCACATAAACAATCATTTAATAATGCGTTTCCCTACTTCCATGTGTGCTGCAGAATCCAGCACACATAGAAGTAACAAATCGCCATTATTGATTGTTTATGTGCAGGAAGGGACACCTTCCTACACATAAACAATCATTCCCTGCAACGCAAGCACCCTTGCACTATGGCGCAAGGGTGTCTGATTTGGCCGCTAAGCAGCTATTTTTAGCGCCAACGCTAGGGAGAACACAGGGTGTGCCGTATTATTGTAAATAGGGCACATCCCTGCGTTTTAGAAATGGCAGAGT